>JANAVB010029815.1:13324861-13437958 GCA_029216955.1 Iris pallida | reverse complement strand
CTTGACAATTCTTTGAAATTCTTTTCGATCGTCTTTGAATCACGTACTCGTATTCGATAAGATCGTCTTTGGAACCCCTTAATGCTTTCGCCTTCACCTATTCTAGAAGGACGAACGCATTATACTAGATCTCCTCTAGCCTTTCTATCGATAATGACCATTATCACTCTATGTTGCTACTCGTCCTTTCTCGGCCCTATCATGACCTTCCAATTCACTTAAATAGAAGTAAATCTAATTCGTTCTCTAAAATCGTGCCATCAAGAGACCATAACTTTAAGGCCTCTGATTTATTTTTGAACCCATACTAATCTTATTGCGCGTATTCTTCTTAACCATTTATCTTCTTACGTTAATCCATGATTATCTTCGCAATGATTGAAATCGTGACTCTATTGCATGTTTTTATTAAACGTCATCCCTTGTAGCCTCGCACCCCCCCTACTAATTCTCAATTTCGAGGACGAAATTCTTTTAAGTTGGGTAGAATGTAAAACCCCTAAATTTCTACTAATTATTTTTTTAATATTTGTACGGATTTAAAATTTCGTATTGTACGTCGCGTAGTCATGATTTTACGTCGCGCACGAAATTTTATTTCTGCTCGACGAGTGCGAATATGTGCGAGCGTACATATTTTTGAAAAATATTATTTTTATTATTTTTATAGTTTCAAAGAAATGTAGATAATAATTATTACTAGCTATTATTTTCAAGCTTACGATTTTTATTTATGAAAACCTTTTCGTTTATAGCAGTTATTTATAATAAATAATATTCATAGGCATACACATATTTCTTAAATATGTTGCTAGTTTATTTTAAATAAAAAAGTAATTTTAGAGATTTACTAATATTAATATTTTAGATATTTAAAAAATATTTATTATTTTCGAAATTAATATTATTGGTATTTTAGAAAATATATTTGAAAGTTATTTTGGCCATTTAAATCACGATTTGATCTTTGGAATTATTTAAATAGATTAGATATTTGGAATTTGAATTTTCTCAATTGATTTTAAGACAAAAGAATTTAAATTAGATTTAAATTTGGATTTGATTTGGTTTTGGATTTGATTGCTTTTAAATTAAATTATGAATATCTAAATTTGGGTTTTAAATATCCTAGTCCATATCTAATTGGGAATTCCCACATCCTATAAATATAGGCAGGTACTCCTCCAAATTTTTTTTCATCCACCAAATTATTCCACAAATAATTTTCCACCACAAAAGTGTGTGCACCGTGTCCGTGTTCCACCATCCATATTCTTATTCCATGTTTACATCTACAATTTCCTCGTGTCGGACATACCCCGACGTCAATGAAAACCCTAACCTAACCCAGTCGTCACCCTCGCCTCATCGACGTCGTCTCCCTTCTTCTTCCCGTCTCCACCACCGTCAACCACCCTAATACCACAAACCCAGCAGCCCCTCGCCAAAACCCGCAACCGTACCACCACCATTCATAACCATAGACACCCGCATCATTCTCCTCCTAACCCCCTCCTAGCCAGTCTCGACCACGCCCCAGTGACACCACCAACCACAACCACCACCCCGTTCTAACACAACCACCGTTCCGCCCTCACGGCTACCGCCGGAGTTCACCACCGTCCTCCGACTTCACCCACCAGACCAGAACACCACCGCAACCACCATCGTCGTCATCGTCACGCCGCCAACCCATAACACCACCTCCACCATTCCCCGTCATTACAACACCGACCACGGCCACTCGGCCGGAAAACACAACCACAGACATCCACATAGAAAAAAATAATAATAATAAGAAAACCCTAACCCTAACCTCTGTCGGCGACCGCCTCCGCCGTGGTCGCGCGCCGCCGCTGGAACCCCCATCTCTCCTCCACGGAGCGCCCAAACGCCGACCTAGCCCAGCCATCCGCCGCCGTGCGCGCCGCCGCGCGCAGGACCGCACCGCAGCCGCGCCTCACCGCCTCTGGCCGCCCGTCCAGCGCGCCCGGCCGTGAGCTCCGCCTTCCCGCCGCACGCAGACCGAGAACCCCCATCCGCCTCTGTGCACCGCCGGAGCCCGACCGCTCAGTCCCCTCTCTCTCGTCCCTTCTCTACTCCCTATCTCATCTCTCCCGGTCTCTCCAGTTCACATTTTTTTGCTTTCCCCCTCCTTCTCCTTCTTAACTTCACTTCTTCCTTTTAAAAAATTTCATAACCCAAGAGGTGACTCTTCCGTCTCGAACAAAGAGAAGAAGAGACAGCTGTTATGTTACTTCATTTTTGTTTCCTTTTCCTTTTCCTGTTCTCGTCCTCCCCCTTTCTTCTGAACGCACTCTCTCCCTACTCGAAAGGAATACAGCTATTATAAGCTGCTGAAGTCTGTACTAGTTTGCTTTTATTTATTAATTTTTTTTCTTTTTATTTTTGTAAATTTGTTTGTCTTTTGCTGCTGTGGTGTTACTTCCATCTGATTAAAGTATTACTATTATTATTATTATTATTATTATTATTATTATTATTAGTATTATTATTATTATTATTATTATTGGGGTTATTAATATTATTATTAATTATTATTTGCTATTTTTATTTTGGTATTATTACTAACATCATACTTAATATATTTTCATTATTATTATGCTCATCATCATTTTTATAATTATTATTATTATAGGTATTATTATATATCCCTAGCTTACTGTGAATGAGTTTTGACTTAAATTATTTTTGTATATATATCTTAATAAGCAAAAATATAGTTTTAAATATTTTATAAATATTTTTCGATCGTCAAAGAGTTAATAAAAAGTACATATATGTTTCTCCAAAATTTTATTCTTTTTTTTACTAATATAGTTTTTATCTAAAAATCGTATTTTTACGACTTAGAGCTTTTTGCAAAAAGAAGAAGAAGATATTTTTCTTGACTTTAAGTATTTTTTTTTCAATGAACATTTTGACATGTGAAAACTAGTTATTAAGTATTATAAATAATTTCCTAAAATTTTATATATTAGTTCTATCCAATTTTTTCTGATATTTCTCCTGTCCGTGACTAAATCCTCTTATTCCTATCATGTCACCAAATTCGAACTACCTTATGTCCACCCTAACCGATTTGACCCTTCTGGACTCAATGACACGATCCGTGCCACCATCAGAGGCCCCCTTGCATAGTTGTTGTACCGAAGTCGCAGTTCATGCCATTATGATTATCGCAGCACACCAGACGCTCTACCAGGCAAGACACCTTGCCATTAGCTGTTTAATTATTTTAGCTCATATTTCATGCATTACTATTTTCTTTATGCAAAACAAACTATGACACATGGCATAACTGTTCATTTATATTTTCTGCTGTGTATTATTTTTCTTACAAATTAAACCTAGATTTAAGGGACCACCTTGTGGGTCGCATCCATTGGCCTTGACACGTTGTAAACACGAAGTTGTGTGTCGCATGTAGAACACGGAAGTGCGTGATTGGCTGGCCACCAGTACGTACAAGCCGTGCGATAGGAATAACCGCTAATAGAAGTTGCATGCTAGTTTGACTTAGCGGTTATAGTGGTTTGTGTTGTAGATACAACGCAGTAGGCATTGGGCGGGGAGGACAATTCCTTAGCGTATGGGCTTCGATGCACTTCCCTTGTGACCCGGACTCTCCGTTGGAGATACGGGGTTGATGACCCATGATTATTCATGCTCTTCCTGATGGGGCCTCTGGTGCCCAAAGGGGACTACGCCGATCCTATTTAGCCAGGACCCATGCGTAGGAAGGATTGTTCTTAACTACATATCACTTAGAATGGATAGGCACCTTTATCCGTTAGGTATGAGTACTTTTGGTTTGGGTACTTATATCTGACCGTGGCTTGGGACAATAACTTGTCGTGGATTAGTTCATCACATCTTGTCCTTGTTTGGTTGTAGGTGTGACTTACTACTTCGATGAGAAGGTATTGAACCTTGTTGGGGTCCGGATACCATATCGGATTCTTAGCATGGAAAGATACGTCGTCGTGAATTAGTTTACCATCTTCTGTCCTTGTTTGGTTGGGAGGATGGTACGCTCGTTCAGTAGGTGCGTATTGGTCCATGTTATAAATTCGATTGACTTATTTATTGAGCAATATTTATTCAGTTTATATGGCATGCAATTATGTGTCTTGTTACGTCTCTCTGAGGACCTGGTTGTCTTGCCAGGTGTGTGCTATTGTCTTTCGCAGGTGCTTTAGCTCTAGCCGTGTTCATTGCTATTTCTCGAGGATGATTGCACTTGGATCGTCTTCGCTTCGCTCGCCGCTCATTTTATTTTTCCATGTATTTTATTTCCTTAACTTGTTGGTAGTGGATTTGTCTCCGCTCAACATATTGTATAAAGACAAATTCATAGTTGATTATATAAATTCATTTATTTGGCGTGGATGAGATTAGTTATGGTTCTACATCATTTTAATGCTTATGTATCCATACGAGGTTTCCATATATTGGAGTATACTTTGTATGAATACAGCTGGCATGTTTAAGTTCCTAGTCCTACGTATTTTGGGACTGGGGCATTACATGTTTTTGGGGTGGCCCATGCAGATCCAGATAAATTGTTTGGTTACTTTACCGTACCAAGCAAGCCTGCGTATAGGATTAGAAGTCTAGGACCTCATCCACATACTTGACCTCTTTCCTTGATTTTTATCTACCGCTTGACTCATCAATTGCATCTTGCTTGTTTTCCTCCATCCCTATTCTTATCTCCCCTTCGTGCTTGCTAGATATTGACCCTACAAGTTAGATGTTCCCAAACACCATTAGCTTAATTCTTTAAGTTGGGTAGAATACCCCATACACCCTTGACCATTAAGGGAATACAAATGGTAGTATCTAGACCATAGAGACTATAGGAAGTTAACCCATTTGGTCAGCCAAGCCTTGGTCAATAAAACCGTAGAATGATGGTATAGGAATAAACAAGACTTAGATCTTTATGACCCTTGGACCATTCATAATTGTTTTTATTCATCTATTATCGTGCCTATATTTTTACTATCTAGACTAATGATGCTAATGTAGCCTAGTTTTTGCAAGCTTAGCCTTTTAACAAGCTTGTTCGTGACATATATGTTAATGGAGGTACCCCAGTAACATATTGTCTATCAGAACCGGTGCATGATGGTCTGATCAACCAAGTGCACTTTGGTTCGCTTTTGTCTATTACTCTACGTGGATGGAAACATAATTAAACGTGGCCCTTACAATCCATCCACGACTGCCTTAACAATTCCTTTGAAATTCTTTTCGATCGTCTTTGAATCACGTACTCGTATTCGATAAGATCGACTTTGGAACCCCTTAATGCTTTCGCCTTCACCTATTCTAGAAGGACGAACGCATTATACTAGGATCTCCTCTAGCCTTTCTATCGATAATGACCATTATCACTCTATGTTGCTACTCGTCCTTTCTCGGCCCTATCATGACCTTCCAATTCACTTAATATAGAAGTGAAATCTAATTCGTTCTCTAAAATCGTGCCATCAAGAGACCATAACTTTAAGGCCTCTGATTTATTTTTGAACCCATACTAATCTTTATTACGCGTATTCTTCTTAACCATTTATCTTCTTACGTTAATCCATGATTATCTTCGCAATGATTGAAATTGCGACTCTATTGCATGTTTTCATTAAACGTCATCCCTTGTAGCCTCTCACCCCCTACTAATTCTCAATTTCGAGGACGAAGTTCTTTTAAGTTGGGTAGAATGTAAAACCCCTAAATTTCTACTAATTATTTTTTTAATATTTGTACGGATTTAAAATTTCGTATTGTACGTCGCGTAGTCATGATTTTACGTCGCGCACGAAATTTTATTTCTGCTCGACGAGTGCAAATATATGCGAGCGTACATATTTTTAAAAAATATTATTTTTATTATTTTTATAGTTTCAAAGAAATGTAGATAATAATTATTACTAGCTATTATTTTCAAGCTTACGATTTTTATTTATGAAAACCTTTTCGTTTATAGCAGTTATTTATAATAAATAATATTCATAGGCATACACATATTTCTTAAATATGTTGCTAGTTTATTTTAAATAAAAAAAGTAATTTTCGAGATTTACTAATATTAATATTTTAGATATTTAAAAAATATTTATTATTTTCGAAATTAATATTATTGGTATTTTAGAAAATATATTTGAAAGTTATTTTGGCCATTTAAATCACGATTTGATCTTTGGAATTATTTAAATAGATTAGATATTTGGAATTTGAATTTTCTCAATCGATTTTAAGACAAAAGAATTTAAATTAGATTTAAATTTGGATTTGATTTGGTTTTGGATTTGATTGCTTTTAAATTAAATTATGAATATCTAAATTTGGGTTTTAAATATCCTAGTCCATATCTAATTGGGAATTCCCACATCCTATAAATATAGGCAGGTACTCCTCCAAAAATTTTTCATCCACCAAATTATTCCATAAATAATTTTCCACCACAAAAGTGTGTGCACCGTGTCCGTGTTCCACCATCCATATTCTTATTCCATGTTTACATCTACAATTTCTTCGTGTCGGACATACCCCGACGTCAATGAAAACCCTAACCTATCCCAGTCGTCACCCTCGCCTCATCGACGTCGTCTCCCTTCTTCTTCCCGTCTCCACCACCGTCAACCACCCTAATACCACAAACCCAGCAACCCCTCACCAAAACCCGCAACAGTACCACCACCATTCATAACCATAGCCACCCGCATCATTCTCCTCCTAACCCCCCTCCTGGCCAGTCTCGACCACGCCCCAGTGACACCACCAACCACAACCACTACCCCGTTCTAACACAACCACCGTTCCGCCCTCACGGCTACCGCCGGAGTTCACCACCGTCCTCCGACTTCACCCACCAGACCAGAACACCACCACAACCACCATCGTCGTCATCGTCACGCCGCCAACCCATAACACCACCTCCACCATTCCCCGTCATTACAACACTGACCACGGCCACTGGCCGGAAAACACAACCACAGACATCCACAGAGAAAAAAAATAATAATAAGAAAACCCTAACCCTAACCTCTGTCGGCGACCGCCTCCGCCGTGGCCGCACGCCGCCGCTGGAACCCCCATCTCTCCTCCACGGAGCGCCCAAACGCCGACCTAGCCCAGCCATCCGCCGCCGTGCGCGCCGCCGCGCGCAGGACCGTACCGCAGCCGCGCCTCACCGCCTCTGGCCGCCCGTCCAGCACGCCCGGCCGTGAGCTCCGCCTTCCCGCCGCACGCAGACCGAGAACCCCCATCCGCCTCTGTGCACCGCCGGAGCCCGACCGCTCAGTCCCCTCTCTCTCGTCCCTTCTCTACTCCCTATCTCATCTCTCCCGGTCTCTCCAGTTCACATTTTTTTGCTTTCCCCCTCCTTCTCCTTCTTAACTTCACTTCTTCCTTTTAAAAAATTTCATAACCCAAGAGGTGACTCTTCCGTCTCGAACAAAGAGAAGAAGAGACAGCTGTTATGTTACTTCATTTTTGTTTCCTTTTCCTTTTCCTGTTCTCGTCCTCCCCCTTTCTTCTGAACGCACTCTCTCCCTACTCGAAAGGAATACAGCTATTATAAGCTGCTGAAGTCTGTACTAGTTTGCTTTTATTTATTAATTTTTTTTTCTTTTTATTTTTGTTAATTTGTTTGTCTTTTGCTGCTGTGGTGTTACTTCCATCTGATTAAAGTATTACTATTATTATTATTATTATTATTATTATTATTATTAGTATTATTATCATTATTATTATTATTATTATTATTATTGGGGTTATTAATATTATTATTAATTATTATTTGCTATTTTTATTTTGGTATTATTACTAACATCATACTTAATATATTTTCATTATTATTATCCTCATCATCATTTTTATAATTATTATTATTATAGGTATTATTATATATCCCTAGCTTACTGTAAATGAGTTTTGACTTAAATTATTTTTGTATATACATCTTAATAAGTAAAAATATAGTTTTAAATATTTTATAAATATTTTTCGATCGTCAAAGAGTTAATAAAAAGTATATATATGTTTCTCCAAAATTTTATTCTTTTTTTTACTAATATAGTTTTTATCTAAAAATCGTATTTTTATGACTTAGAGCTTTTTGCAAAAAGAAGAAGAAGATATTTTTCTTGACTTTAAGTATTTTTTTTTTCAATGAATATTTTGACGTGTGAAAACTAGTTATTAAGTATTATAAATAATTTCCTAAAATTTTATATATTAGTTCTATCCAATTTCTTTCTGATATTTCTCCTGTCCGTGACTAAATCCTCTTATTCCTATCATGTCACCAAATTCGAACTACCTTATGTCCACCCTAACCGATTTGACCCTTCTGGACTCAATGACACGATCTGTGCCACCATCAGAGGTCCCCTTGCATATTTGTTGTACCAAAGTCGCAGTTCATGCCATCATGATTATCGCAGCACACCAGGCGCTCTACCAGGCAAGACACCTTGCCATTAGCTGTTTAATTATTTTAGCTCATATTTTATGCATTACTATTTTCTTTATGCAAAATAAACTGTGACACATGGCATAACTGTTCATTTATATTTTCTGCAGTGTATTATTTTTCTTACAAATTAAACCTAGATTTAAGGGACCACCTTGTGGGTCGCATCCATTGGCCTTGACACATTGTAAACACGTAGTTGTGTGTCGCATGTAGAACACGGAAGTGCGTGATTGGCTGGCCAGCAGTACGTACAAGCCGTGCGATAGGAATAACCGCTAATAGAAGTTGCATGCTAGTTTGACTTAGCGGTTATAGTGGTTTGTGTTGTGGATACAACGCAGTAGGCATTGGGCGGGGAGGACAATTCCTTAGCGTATGGGCTTCGATGCACTTCCCTTGTGACCCGGACTCTCCGCTGGAGATACGGGGTTGATGACCCATGATTATTCATTCTCTTCCTGATGGGGCCTCTGGTGCCCAAGGGGGACTACGCCGATCCTATTTAGCTAGGGCCCATGCGTAGGAAGGATTGTTCTTAACTACATATCACTTAGAATGGATAGGCACCTTTATCCGTTAGGTACGAGTACTTTTGGTTTGGGTACTTGTATCTGACCGTGGCTTGGGACAATAACTTGTCGCGGATTAGTTCGTCACATCTTATCCTTGTTTGGTTGTAGGTGTGACTTACTACTTCGATGAGAAGGTATTGAACCTTGTTGGGGTCCGGATACCATATCGGATTCTTAGCATGGAAAGATACGTCGTCGTGAATTAGTTTACCATCTTCTGTCCTTGTTTGGTTGGAAGGATGGTACGCTCGTTCAGTAGGTGCGTATTGGACCATGTTATAAATTCGATTGACTTATTTATTGAGCAATATTTATTCTGTTTATATGGCATGCTATTATGTGTCTTGTTACGTCCCTCTGAGGACCTGGTTGTCTTGCCAGGTGTGTGCTATTGTCTTTTGCAGGTGCTTTAGCTCTAGCCGTGTTCATTGCTATTTCTCGAGGATGATTGCACTTGGATCGTCTTCGCTTCGCTCGCCGCTCATTTTATTTTTCTATGTATTTTATTTTCTTAACTTGTTGGTAGTGGATTTGTCTCCGCCCAACATATTGTATCAAGACAAATTCATAGTTGATTATATAAATTCATTTATTTGGCGTGGATGAGATTAGTTATGGTTCTACTGCATTTTACAGCTTATGTATCCATACGAGGTTTCCATATATTGGAGTATACTTCGTATGAATACAGCTGGCATGTTTAAGTTCCTAGTCCTACGTATTTTGGGACTGGGGCATTACAGAACTCACATTTCAACATTCCAGATTATCGAGTCATGTACCCGCTGGTGCCTCTGAACTCACATTCCGGTCACTCTCTCAGATAGTAAGTCATGTATGATCATACCCCTGAACTTTCTTCCTGAAAGAGATCCTCCTTCATGATCCACTATCCGCACTCCCAGTGCACAAAAAGGGTAACCGATCCACAAATTTCCAAAATGGCCATGTCCTCATTACCTCTGAGTCGTTTCACTTCCGCCAAAAACAAATCATCCCTTACATAGAACTTCCATGTCCTCATTACCTCTGAGTCGTTCTATGTACCCTCCTTTATTGAGCCCACTCCTGTCATGTCCTCATACCTCTGAATGGGAAGGCTCCGTCGAAGAAACCTTCATACTTGCCATGTCCTCATTACCTCTGAGTAAGTATGATGATTCCCTTTCGACTTATTATCTGTACCCACAACCGGAGTACACCAAGGATAATAGGTCCACAAATATTCTTCGCTGAGTTCGCTCCCGCTATGTCCTCATTACCTCTGAGCAGGAAGACTCCACGGTAAAACCTCCGTACTTACCATGTCCTCATTACCTCTGAGTAAGTACGTCAGTCCTCTCTCGTCTTATTACCCGTATCCTAAACCAGGGAACACCAAGGGTAATAGGCCCACAAATGTCCTCTGTCGACCACAAATATCCTCCGTTGAGTCCATTCCTGCCATGTCCTCATTACCTCTGAGTAAGAAGACTCTACGGTAAAACCTTCATACTTGCCATGTCCTCATTACCTCTGAGTAAGTATGTTGGTTCCCCTTCATCCTATTATCCGTCTCCTATGATGGGGTACGCTAAGGGTAATAGGCCCACAAATGTCCTTTGCTAATGTCTTTTAGTACAGTCCCGTCATCCCTCATCATGCCCCGGGAGCCCAGCTGCTCCATGACATTCTATATCCCGATATTTGGAACGTCCACGACCACCTTGCCGTGGAACTGTTCTAAGAATCCCCAGTCAAACTTGTTACCTGTACCTAAAACTAAGGTATGCCATGGGTAACAGGTCCACAAACAAGCCCCCAAGGCGGGGCAAACATCACTACAATAGGCACAACAAGCAATACAAATGAAGGGTAGAATAGAAGGTACTCTTTATTTGAAAGACGAAAAAAGTGTTACATGTTTTGGGACCACGTCCCTCTCAAAAAGAGAAGGAAAAGAAAATAGGAACAAAACAAGAAGAAAAGGCCGACTATAGCTCAGCATTACACAACTCCAAGAGGCAGTATCTCACCAAGGCAGTACCCCCCTCAAGCCTCTGTCTAGATCGGCGCTCAGCCTCCTGAGACAACTGCTCCCCATTATCCAAGTCCATGAGTGCCCGACAGTCGCCATCCAACTTCTTCAGAGCCGCTTCCAAGTCAGCCGAAGCTTTATTGACATTATCAGCTTCATGGATAATCAGCCCTCTGTCGATCCCGACAGCCTCGAGCTCAAACTCAAAGAAAGTTAACTTCCTCTTAAACTCAAGGATCTGTTCCCACGTGTCAGTAATCCCGCTAGAGGCAGTTGTTTCCCGAGCCGTAACGTCTTCACTCTTATGGCTCAATTGATCATATCGATCAGACAAGGTACGGAGATCCTTCAGTATGGCTGGCCTAATTTTATCTTGAGCAGCCTTCACCTTCTCTATAGCAGCTGTGAGGGAGCCGCGCTCCTGATCAATAGCAGCAGAAAGATCAACCTGCCGCAATACCTGAAGCTGGGCCACCAGTTGATCAGTCTCCAGCAATTTTGATTCCAGAAGTACAGCCACCTCTGCCCCACTAGGAAGGGCCTTAAGGATATTGATTTGACCCTGGGCACATTGCTGGGCCAAGACGAAAGAGGTCCCTCTGTCCATGGCAGCTTCTATTCCCCTTTTCAGGTGACGATAAAAGCTATCGACCACGTCCTGTAAAGATTCGTCCAGGACCTCTGTCGAGGACGGTGTTAGAGGGAGCGTGGCTGGCAGCATCGAAGGAGTGGTGCTAGAACTAGCCATCAGGGGGGCAATTTCCGAATAGAACGATGCACGGATAGCGGCCAACTCTTCCTCTGCCACCCGAAGAGCTTGGACGCTTGGCAGGGCGGAGAGGTCGACTCTCTAGGCCGCCCGAGCAGAGGAAGACACGAGGACCATTGTCCCCTATCCCGATTGTCCCATCACCGGATTTGCCGAACTCGAGCCCACAAGAGAATCATCAAGACAAGCCGGAGGGAGAGGAGGTACGCCCCTCTCCCCAAGTGCCCCTTCAACAGAGCTTGTCTCAACAAGGTCCGTCCTCGGCACGAAAGGGGCAGGACCTGCATGTCCACGACAATGATCAATCGATGAGACCCGAAGGATGTGATCATAGAGCAGATAGGCCTCCTCGCAAGTTAAGATTCGGCTTATCTTACCTAGAGAGGAGCATTGAGGCTGCAGCTCGTTCGCAGCTGGCAGGGTCCCCTCACCCGCGATCTCTAAATTAAATCTGGCCAGCTCCCCTGACCCGGCCACCTCAGAGAGAGAGAGACAACCTGATCAGCATCATCTGGACGAAATTCAGTAATTTTAGGGGCAGGCTCATCGGAGCCCCCGTCATCACGAGTCACGATCTCGGCCACTCGAGAGTCCTCTTCTTCTGACACCTACAAGTGGGAAGGAAGGTGATTAAAATCAAAGCTAAAAGAAAGGAAGGACCGGTAGTAGCTTATTTACCTCTGAGGTGTCGTCGATTTCTTTGCCTCTTTCCTTCATAGTTAGCCCGTGGTGTCTGGTTGCAGCCAGTTTCTGAGAGCGAGGAATGCCGCCGACAGGAGAAAGTCGCCTGCTACGCTTTCGTGTAAGATCGGGTGCAATGGACGACGGATCAACCACTACCTCATCTGGCAAAATAGGTGGCTGATCCGTCCCTACATCTGCCGCCGGAAGGGAAGGGTCATCTCCATCAGGCTCGTCGTCTTTGTCATCTGTACCATCAGAGTCTGAATCCGGCACCTCGACTATGTTCTTCCTCTTTCTTATCTTGGCCCCCTGGGAACCCTCATCTAGGCCGGTACCAACAATAAAACTGGTATATGGGTTAAAACTGACAGGGGGCTTGTTCGCCATGACGTGGTACAAAGCCGCCATATACAAGATATCTACTGACGCCTTGATAGCGGGAACTGAGAAAATGGCATGGGTGTGGAATGTGTCATAGTAATTCCAGGCTCGAATACCGTCTAGAAGGCTACCTTCAAAGCCCAGACATGAGCTGGGGCTGTCTAGAATAAGCTGACTATACCCAAATTGTCGTGCAAACCTGCAAGGCAAATAGGGTTCCAGAAAGACAGTGTTAAGATTGCGATACACCAGATGAGCGGGGCGGATATTTCGTAGCCACAGAAGCATCTGGCCGTCCAGAAGTTGAGGGGGCCCAATACCGTCAAGATGGACAGCCGTCACTTCCTCATAAGTTAAATAAGGGACGGACGCAAAAATGTTGTACATGAATGCCCTCGCCAGTGCCATCCGGCAAGCACACATGGTCTCGAATTCCCAAGACTCATTACGATAGCAAAAGATAAAGGCGTCATCATCAGTAATGCTGTCTTCAGAGCCCGGTCTCATCAAAGACGAATAATGCAACAACAGCCACCCCATCAAATAATGATATGGCAGCTCGGTCCGTTCAAAATCTTTCGTCACCTCATGAGCAATAACCTTTGATGTGAAAGTACGAAGGCCATGGTATATGCTGCACACCATGGCCGGGAGGAGAGCTAGCCGGACTCCCAAAACTAACTTCATAGTCGGAAGGATGAAATTGTGACTGATCCTATCGATGGAACTTGCTCCGTCCGAGACTACACAGTTTCGCAGCCATATCATTAAGAATCCCGCCAGGAGTGCCTTCTCCGACAACTCTTGAGTGTGATGATAAAAATAGCCAAAAGAGTCGGTCTTACTCCCGAATGTATCACTAGTGGTAGTCGTCCTCTTAGCTGACGACACTAAGGCTTTGACCGCATCCCGGGACCGAGGACGTCGGGAAGTAATTTGACCTGAGGCATCTGTCGGGAAGAGATAGCGCACCCAGTCCTTGGTGTGGGAAGTATGCCCTTCCGAGCTGCTTTTCTTTTTGGCTATCTGATGACATGTGCTATAGTGGCACGATATCTCTTGGTAAAGAGCCGCGAAGCTTGGATACTGCCTTTCCAAATCTTCAAACTCCTCGTTCGTAGGAGTATACGCCTTAAAAGCTTCGTCCTCCCCAAGGAAGCTTGGAGACCGCGTGCATTTCGTGGAGCACAAGTCCCATCTCCCCCACGGGTGTATAGAAGGTCCCCGTCCGGCGGTTATACATCTCCAGCAGAGATATAAATAATCTTTTGTTTATGGGCAAGCCATGACTGGTGCCCCGAATAGCATGGTAAAGACCAATCTCGCACATAAAGGCCTCATACTTTTGTAAAATCTACGAAGACAGATTGGTTCACGAGGGAATCGAATGTATCTAGCTGGGAAGCATCAACCGACCAATAGGATAGGATCCCTTCCGAGCAAGTTGGTTTATAAAAGTGTCGGCTGTAAAAAATATAAAATTGGGACCCGGCACATTCAAGAATGTACCCGGGGCCAACCCCATTACAGAACAGCTGGTGTGCACCGTGCCCGCACACACCGATTTCAGGCTGTTGTTATAATGGATGTCTTCCACGAACATCCCACTTCGGGTAGGAGTTAGAGAATCTTCCATCTTCCGGTCCAGTAGGAGCATATTGTACCAGGATAAAGGAAAGTGACGCTCCATCTGGGGAATGCGGATCGCCATCCCATTAGAATCAAAACTCCAGTTCTCTGACACCTCTAGAATCTGACTGTTCTTCACAGTCAAGGCGTCTCCAAAGAAGAATGTGGGCTTCAAGTATTTTCCTTTTAATTTTTTCGAGTTCATCATAGCATTAAGAAAATAGAAATGCTGATTCTTGAGGGCATTTGATCTCGCCGGGGGCTCGTCACTCGGAAACTTGTCAGCCATGTATTGGACTATATTGCCGTACCTATAGCCCAGAGCAGCTTGGGCGCTGCCTACCAGGAGCTCTCCAGCAGCATTAACCGACAAATTCACTGAGGAGAAGACAGAAAGAGATAAATTAGAAGGATGGACAAAAAGGAACTAATGGGTGCTTTCGAGCTCATGCGGCTCTAACTTAACAAAGCTTCATGCGGCTCAGAAGAACACTTATGTGGATCCAGCTCACTAAAGCCTCATGCGGGTCAGGGGATCGCTTATGCGGCTCCAATTACAGAAGCCTCATGCGGCTCAAGCTCAGCAGAACATTCATGCGGCCATTTAACGAAGGGTCATGCGGCAGTACTTTCACAAGGCCCGCATGGATCGGATAAGTTCGTGCGGACCACATAGAAAACATATGTGTGCGAATCTATGCGGCCCAGTATAGCTTATGCGACATTGTTGACAAAGTGCATATGCGGCCACAGTGGCTATTTTTATGCGGCTCGCGGCTCGACCATAGGACGAACATGCGATTCACATAAAAAAAGGTTCGTACATAAAGCATACGACGTAGCCATAGTAGTTAGGGTTCTTCAAAACCACATAAAGTCCTTACCAGCAATGGGAGGATGGACATTAGGGTGAGCTGCGGGCACGACGGCCGGCGGAGGAACGGTCGCGGTTGAAGTAGAGACAGTCTTCTTCGACGAAGATGCTGCCTTCTTGCCCTTAGCAGCAACGGTCTTCTTGGGAGTCATTGGCAATTAAAGAAGAGGATGACAATGGAGTAAGGAAATTTTGAAGTGAAGGAGAAAGTAAAGAAGTTTTCTCTCTCAAACTCCTCCTATTTATAGGAAGACAAGAGAGGGAGGAACATGTAGATTGATAACCGCCTCGGAAAAGATGAAACTGACTCCTCAGATTTCGTCCCCTCTCTCATAAATGAGATTCACCCAGAGCATAAAATCCAAAAGATTTAATGATCCGACCCTTGGGATCTCCCCTAAAGACGGCACTAAAACGAATTCGAGGCAATTAATGACACACACACGTGGCAAGGAGCTATACGGCCCTAAAGTCCCTGCGGCTGATTGACTCAATACGGCCGAGTCATCCATACGGCCGAAATATCCATGCGGCCGAGACATCATATACGGCTAGAGGAATACATGGCCATGCTTCTTATTCAAAGTATTTCAATTTTACAAATTGAAAACTTTAAAGGGGGTCTTGTAGAAGCATGGAAAAGAATAAAGAAGGATCCATGCGGCCAGAGAGCCCCCTGCGGCTCAGATAGTTCATGCGGCTCAGAGAGTTCATACGGCTCGAGCGACTATGCGGCTCAAACAAGTCCTATGCGGCTCAAAGAGGAGACACGTGGCCTACAAATAGCTCTCTCGTGTTTGCATTTAATGCCTTGACGGCTGACAGCTTTGACGAAGTGACAGTTCTGACACGAAGATATCATTATGACTCCCTCATAATGACGGACTCCTTGGGAACCGAAGAAAATCTCTGACATAATCCTCTGAGAGTCAGAAATTGTCATGCGGCCTTGACACGTGGACAGCCCCATGTGGCTCACGAAGACTAGCTTCATGCGGCTCATGAAGGCCAGCCCCATGCGGCTCATGAAGACCAGCCCCATGCGGCTCACGAAGACCATCCCCATGCGGCTCACAAAGGCCATCTCCATGCGGTTCACTCATACTTATGTGGCTCAAATCATTACCATGCGGTCCAAATGTTTTGGGGGGGCACTCTTAGGCAGCCTGGACACATGGCCAGCTTTATGCGGCCCAACTTTCCTGCAGCTCAGACACGTGGCATGATAGCAGGACACGTGGCATCAGATTGATCGAAATCTCTCAGTAAATACTAATAAAATATTGGGATCAAATCAGATCATTCGTAAATAAGCCAAGTAAAGACACGTATCGAGGAATCCGAGGTCGGCATAACAAATCAGGAGGATTTATGTCAATCAGCATTAATTATTTACAAAAGATTTGATACAATCATATTTATTGCTCAAATCTCGATGAACGGCCCAGATCCAGTAATCCTTAGCCGCCGACTTTCAAGGATGGGCAATCATTCTAAACCCTAATGATGCCCCCCACTCTCATAAATAGCAGGGTGCCATTCCCTTACGAAGACACACAGAGATACGGAGAGACACATATACACAGAGACAGATACAGAGAGAGATACAGAGACATACGTACATGGAGAGCCAGAGAGCCTGAATAGAGAGCATTTCTTCATCAACGCCCAGCAGTTCTTCCACAGAGCCAAAAAGCTGCACCCGATCGTCCAAGGAGTAAGGCAGAGCGGCCGTCGCTTTCCCGAGCCTCTATCGTTACCCCCCAGAATCTAAAATAAAAAATTGTACTTAGATTGATGTACCTAGGTTTTCGTCCCTAGGCTTTCTTTGTACAAGCGAGTTTGTATTATGAAGTAAAAGTCCAGTCCTCCGATAATTGTTCTGTTCTTTTATATTTCATGGCAAATAGGTGCCTATACCATGTTCCATAGCATACATTGTCCAAAGCTTATTAAGCTCGAAGTAGTTCAAAGATAGCCCTTTATTGATGAAATAAGGTATCTTTTCTAGTGGGATTACATCATCTGTGGATGGAACATCGGTGTGAGCAGCCACATACTTGGTTAGTTCTTGCTCTTCTTCAGCCACCTCCTATATAAATGAAGACTAAGAGGATGACTTGGGCAGCTTAATCATCAGGGGCTCCATGGGTGGAGCTGAGCGTGGAGTCGTTGGCATACTAACAACCCCCAGTTTGGTGGTCGGCGCTAGACGGGGAGTTGTCGGCTGGCTAGCAGTCCCCGGCTTAGCGTTTGCCTGCTGATTCATTCTTATAAGACGAATCATCATCGGCTTGAAAGAGGGATTGAGCTCCTCTGTTTGTTGCTGGCTAGCTATAGGCAGCCTGATTTTTAGTGGCTCTGTCGTAGGTCTTGGCGCTTGGCCAGACCTTAGCAGTCGGATTATCATCTGCCCCTCTTGTGCAAAGAGGCTGATTGCATCTTTACGCAGAGTGGCTGTAAGGGGTGCAGTTCTGCTAGGTTTGTGGACTTGGAGGTGGATCATCAGAGGTTCTTCCGATCCGGTCGCCGCCTCTGTTTGAGCTTGGGTATCTCCTTCGGCAAAGTGTTTTTTCGACTTTTCGTACAAGCATGAATCTGAGTAGTAGGATTCAACTCCTTTAAACGGATCGATGTCGATAAATTCTGTCCTCATGAAGCCGTACTTGTTAACGTACTTGAAGCACTGGTGTAATATGGAAGGCAAGCTCATGCAGTCGTGTATCCAAGGACGCCCCAGGAGAATATTGTAGAAAGTGTCCGTATCTATGACATAACAGGTCACTTTTGACTGAAGGTCGTCGATTTGGCACTTCAGGCGAATCTTCCCGATCAGATAGCTTTTGTCTGAAATGAAACCACTAATAGCAGTGCTTGTCGGCGTCAGGCGATACATTGGGATGCGTAGATGGTGTAGCAGGCTCTTCGGGATGATGCTTATAGAAGAACCGAGATCAATATTCATCCGATCAACCTTGATATCGCCAATGTACGCAGTATAATACTGAGGGCGATCGTACAGGTTGGTCTTGATTAGCATATCCTGCGGAGTGAAGACAATGTTAGGCATTGTGCTTGTACAAGCACTGTCCTGGAAATCTGCAGGCGAGCTCTCTCCAGTGAGATTGGACTGAGCCAGATATACGTCGACATTCTGGAGTGCCTTGCTCAGTGCGATACAAACATCTTTGGAGAGCCTCACGAGCAGTTTGTCAAAGTTGTAGGGCCTCTCCAGCCCGTGAGGTTTCTCTCTTCGGAGCAGTTTGTCGAAGCAAGTCTCCTTCGGCCTAGGCTTGTCGATCGTCGAAGGCTGAGGAGGTCCCGAAGCATCAGCAATTGCCGGCTGACGGTCTTCAGCCGAGTTATACGGTAGAGGTTGGGTTTGTCCGCCAGATCGGGTAACAACAGCCGTAGCTTCTTCGACCTCTGCCGAGATTATGCGGCATGATTTGACTTTCCCGCTCTTCTTCTTGCTGGTGGAGGGAGGTACTGACTGAGTCGCTTCAAATACCAGGTCCGAATGAACCCACATGACCTACCTTCGTGATATGGTAAGGGGTACTAGACCAGCAGCCTGGTTTCGGGGACGTGGAAGGTTAGCGACCTCCATCCTTACTCTGGGGACGGGCACTACTCCATCTTGATTCTTTATCGGAGGGAAGCTGCCAAATTGTACTGACACCATGTTGGCTGCTACGGTCACCTCTTCGAAATCAATGGCCAAGGCCTTAGAGTCGATGAGATGCTGGATATATCGCTTCAGTTGGTAGCAGTTTTATGTAGCATGGTGGACATAGTAATGGTAGTGGCAGTACTTGGGGCTCTCTATTTCTGTAGGACGAGGTTCACACCTTGGACTAGGGAGCTGAATTCGACCTCCTTGTATGAGCATCTCAATGATAGGCTTGACATGGCCATCCTCGAAGGAGTAGGTCATCTGAGGCCACCCTTGTTGTCTCGATTATTGGAGGGGTTACCACCATTGTTGCTGTTGGTGTTAGGGCGTTTGCCCATGTCCTCTCCTTCCGATACGTGCAATCCCAGTTGGCGAGCTTTCTTCAACTTGTATTCTGCGCTAGTGGTGCTGATAATGAAAGTCTTCCAATCCTTAAACTGACTTTTGCCCATCCAGAGGCTGATCGTGGGAAGCAGCCTCTTTTGGCAAATTTTAATTAAGGAGGAATCCGGGTTACAGGAAGGCAACTTCATCACGGTTTGGCGAAACCGCTCGATATAGTTCCTAGTCAGCTCCTTTTCTCCCAGAACAACGTCCATGAGGGTCGACATTGTCACGTCTTGTCCTACTTCGTAGAACCTCTTCAGGAACATAAGTTTGAAACCAGCAAAGAAATAGATGTAGTTGTCCGGCAAGTTACGGTACCAGTCGAAGGCGACCCCTTCCAACCTTCCAACGCTCCAATGAACAACCGTATAAGGATGGTATCGTCATGAGGTAGATGGTCAGTTGTGACTTTGAAGTAGGTGATGTACCTGCTTGCAGATGTCTTTCCATTATACGGATTGATGTTGAATAGTTTATATCTTGGTGGGAAGGGCACATCTCTCCATGCAAAAGGATACGGTTGTCGTATCCTGAGGTCCTGGTGTAACACCCACTTTTCTAAAATGAGGGTAATTTTGAACTTTTGTAAAAGTTTATTATTTAATAATAGAATTTAAGATTTATAGAATTTTTTAATTAATTTAATACTATTTAAAATTGGTGAATTATAATTTTGATGTGTTAGCTAGGGACTAACCATGACCATGGGGACCTAACCATGTGATTAGAATGACTATTTACAACTTTTTAGGCTAAGGATATTTTGGTCATTTTGTGACTTTTGAATTATTTAAGATTTTGATTAATTGGTGAATTTTAGATTATTTTAATAATATTTAAATTAATATATTATGATTTTGGTCATTTTTTATATTTTAATATTTTGGGAAAATTTTATATTTTTAATATTATTTTATTGGATTTGTTTAGTCGGGTTTGAGTTTCTTCTCGTTTCGACTTGTATTGTGACTCGGGTAGCTTAAACTCTAGATGGGACCCAATATTAAGTTAAGCATGGCTCACAAAATCTAACATTTAAGTTAGTTAATTAAACTAATTTTTATCATGTTAGAATGGTTAAGTTAGAGACTCAAAAGTAGATCATTTTGACCCCAAACTTGAACCTAGTCTAGACTTAACCATATGAGACTAGAGAGGGGCAATTAAGACATTTTCCACTAGCCCTAATGGACTTTTTATGGCAGCCACCTTTAGGAGAGAATGATTCATTTCATTCATTACAATCTTGTCTCTTTTATTTTCCTTTTGTTCTTCCCTAATTTTAGAGAGCCTTCCCATTGATTTGATCTCCAAATCAAATCATTCCTTCATCAAACCTTCCCTCAATCATTCCCATTCTCCAAGGGTAGGATGCTACCAAAGATTGGAAGAGGAGTGCAAGGAGGAGTGTCCACTTTGAGGGATCTTCGTATCGGAGCCGTGTCCTAAAGGATTTCATTGGGATTCCACTCCCAATAGGTAAAACCCATCCTCTAAATCGATTTTCTTTGCATATAAATTAGTTTTGAATCCATAGGATCCATCCTCATGCATGTGTCCCATTTAGATTTAAATTTGAGGCCATTTGGAGCTCTCTTGAGGATTTTAGATATGTGTCTTGTGTCCTACTTGATAGATCCCAAATTAGGACACCCCATGTGTATGTATGTATGATAATAGTTTAAATAGATATTTAAATTAAGTTTTAGAATGGTGAGAGAGTGGATTGATCTTAGTTAGGATGGTTAGAATGAGTTTTGTTTGGATACCTATGTTTGTATCCAAGTATCTTGGCCTATATGTGTTTTTTTGTCCAAAACAACTCAAATTCGTCATAATATTCATCTACGTTTTTATTAACCAAAGCAACTTAGAAATGTCATAACTTTTAGCTTAGAACTCTGATTTATCTTCTGTTTTTTTAAAAGAACCGTATCGAAGTTAGCTTTCCAAATATATATTTTATTCAGCCAAATTCTTTCTGTAACTTTCTGTAGAATTATTTGAGTGTCAGCTGTACGAAAGACGAACGTGTTTCGGTATTTTTGCGATTTCGGGAGCTTCCGGACACGAAAATGCGATCTGTTTAAAGTTTTGGAAAGCTAACCCGAAGGGCTACAACATACTTTAATCCTAGAATTTAGTAGAGGCCCAATTGGTATAATATTGGTTTTAAGTAGAAGAGTGTAACCCCTCTTCCCAAAATTTTGATAATATTTATTTATTTATTTGAACTCAATAGTGATTTTTAGAGTTTTTGATAAATAATTATTTAGCTAATTATTACGGTAGATGATTTTAGCAATGATGGAGTTTTGGAGTACAAGGTGACTAGAAATCGTGGCACGGGTAGTGCAATAGCGTGCTTAGACTAGTGTATTAGCCCTAATAGGGAAGACCGAGCCATATTGATGTCCTAACTAGGAAAACCAGGCTAAGTTACAACTTAGCCCTTACCGAAGGTCTATTTATTTACTATTTATAGTATTGAGTTTTAGGGAAATCGATTATACCATTTTAGCCGGACTGGACCCGAACTGAGCCCAAGCCCATGTAGTCATGCGGGACGTTCAATGACATTCGTGTTAACGTATTTTGGTAGGATTGTATTGGTTTCCGTTTTAATGACTTAATGAATATTCCTAAGTATTCATAATTTTATATTATAAAGTATTATTATTAGTTGATATTCTATGACACTTGTATAAATGGGTCCTTGTGCATTTTAGGATTATTAGATTACGCATAATGGTATATATACATCATTATTGTTTTATTGAATTTTGTTATATTTATTATTATTTTATGGTGGTTATTACTATGTAATATTATTTTATTATTAGTTATATTATTTTTATCAATTAAATATTATTATAGATAGTCAAATGTATATATATATTTATATGATTATGTCCTACACTAGAGAAAAGGTATATAGGAAATTTAGGATTTTATTGGAATATGTATGTATGCGTAGATGTGTATATATAAATATATACATATAGATGTACATGCGTATGAATATATATATATAGTATTAGATATATAGATATATAAATTCTAAATATATATAGGTGTGTGTATGTATGTAAAATACGTATGTGCATACGTGTATGTTTATATATAAATATATATAGATATACGTGTGTGTATATGTATAAATATATATAGATATACGTGTGTGTGTGTGTGTGTGTGTGTGTGTGTGTGTGTATTTATTGATGAAAAAAAATAAAAAACAAAAGAAAACCAAAAAAACTTATGAGTAGCCCGGCCCACAAACCCGAGCTGCTCCGCGCGCACAGGAAACCCGATCTCTCCTTCCTCCCTGACAATGGCGAGCGCGCCATCCTGGGCCACCACCGGCCGCCGGCAGCGTGGCCGAGCGCGCACAGGAAGCGCAAGGAACAGCGCAGCAGCAGCTTTGCGGGGCCTATTTCGCGAGGCAACCACGACCTCCACCCTCGTCTGTTTCACGAACGGATTCTTAGGGTACGAAGAAAACCTATACCCCTTCATATTCATGTATTAGGTTAGGTTTAAATCGAACCATAATCGAGTTGGAAATCGACACAAAGTCGACCAAAAACCAGTCCCGAAATAGGACATCGTATTGCTCTAGGTACCTGTATTGGAAGGCTGTTTCCCATCAACCCAGTAGAAATATTAGAAAACTATTTGAACACGAATTTAGACCACATATAGGACTGTGAAACCCTTGTTATGAAATTACTTTTAATCCTCTGAGCAGAAATATTTTTGGTTGTAAAGTTTAGGAAAAACATGTTTTCGAAAACTGAAAAATTAAAAAATCTCCCCTATACGACGTTCGTCCCGCCATTTTGGGCGACGTGGTCACGAATCAAAAGCATCGAAAGCTGCGTAACAGCTTCGTGGTCGTGTGGGCTTTGGCGGATTTCAAATTGGTCGCGTGTGCGCGACGAATTTGATGTGTATCCGTCGAAATTTACCGTATCGGCCTTTGTGCAAATTTCCCAATTACTTTGTGCACGCTCATCGAATCGAGATGAAACTTGCGCCAACAGGACCATATTATTTTTCTGGTCCTGTATTCCAATTTTGGTCCAATTCGGAGACAGTTGAATCGTACGTCGTTTTACGGCCCCCACGGTCCCACTCAACGGGCAATTTTGTGCACGGCCTGCCGTAATCCAACTTCGGACATATGATTGGGTTCGTATCAGAAAATTGTATCCGTAGACATGTAGTTTGACGACTTTAGAGACCGTTGACTCTGGCACACTTTTCGGTGTAAAGCGGGTCCAACGACGGACACTATTTTGACCCAAAATTACCGTTTTAGCCCCTGTGTCCAGAATTGGACTTAAGGACAGACAATCCTAGCTAATTTGACTATTCTGAAAACATTGGTAAAGTTTATTTTCGCTTTCGGGGAGTGTTGTACGAATTTTGACTATTGTGGCACATTGAGTAGTTCAGACTGTCGGTTTCACCAGCAGAGGACCACAGGCGAGTACAGTTTATTGTTTGCATTTCGATATTGATCTTTACTATATTTCATTGATTAGTCATTGGTTATGTGTGTTTGCCATGAAATATAAAAGAACAGAACAATTATCGGAGGACCGGACTTTTACTTCACGTTACAAACTCGCTTGTACAAAGAAAGCCTAGGGACGAAAACCTAGGTACAGCAATCTAAGTACAATTATTTATTTTAGATTCTGGGGGGTGACGATAGAGGCTCGGGAAGGCGACGGCAGCCCTGCCTTACTCCTTGGACGATCGGTATGCAGCCTTGACTCCTGTGACGAGATGGTTGACGTTGATGAAGAAATGCTCTTCTTGCTCTCCTCGTATTGCTCTTCTGACTTCTCTCTCTGTATGTATTTCTCTCTGATTATTAGGGGGGAGCTCTCTGTCTATCTTTTTTTCACAAGGGAATGGCACCTTGCTTATTTATAGGAGTGGGGGCATCATTAGGGTTTGGATGATTGCCCATTCTCAAAGTGGCGGCAGCCTGATGTTTAATCAATCTGGACCATTAGTCTTAAGCGTGAAGGATCTGTGCCATAAATGTGGATAGTATTGAATCCTGTGAGTGATTAATGCTGATTGCTTTAAATATTCATGATTGGTTATGTCAAGCTTGGATCTCTCACCACGTGTCCCATTGGCTTGATCATGAATGATATGACCTGATCTCATTAGTTATGAGGATAACGTTAAATATGGTTATTGGGATCTGGTAAATCTCTGATTGATTTAATACCACGCATCCCATAATCACCCTGCTACCAGCTGTCAAGTCATGGGGGCAATTGAATCTCTGCCACATGTCTTAATGGTGGACCCTGTCAGAGCCGCATGATATCCATGAACCGCATAAGACAGCGTCTCCATGAGCCGCATAGGTATAGTACTTGCGAGCCGTATGGGATGGTTTCATGGTGAGCCGCAGGAAGATGATTCCTGTCAACCGCATGAAGTTGTTCTTCGATTGAGCCACATAGGAGTCTGCCATGTGGCAATCTCGGATCGTATCAGAGATTTTCTTCTATTCCCGAAGGGTCTGTCATTATGACAGGACCATCATGGCACTTTATGTCAGAGTCGTCAGCTGTCAAATCATGGCAGAGCATTAAATAAGGCCATTACTCGATGGCCAGTTGTGTGAAAGGATCCCACGGAGACACGTGGTATTGATCGAGCCGCATATCTCTGTTGGTCGTTTGTGAACCGCATGTACTTCCGAGCCGCATAAGGCTGGGAGACTCTTTGAACCACATGGGACTGCTCCCATGTAAGCCGCATGGATTCTTCTGTCCCGAGCCGCATGAGACTGAGAGTCTCTCTGAACCGCATGGGACTGCCCCTGTACGAGCCGCATGGGGTTCTCCTATTCCGAGCCGCATAGACCATCATTCTGATATTTTCCATACTTCTACAAGACCCCCTTCAAAGTTTTTCAATTTGCAAAATTGAAATACTTTGAATAAGAAGCATGGCCTTTGCTAACCGCATAGATGGTTCAGCCGCATGGATTTATCGGGCCGCATGAGCTGTTAGGCCGTATAGACTTTTTGCCACCTGTCCCAACCACGTGTGCAAATCTTCTGCATTAAATTCCCTTGATTAATGCCGCCTTTTGGGAGAGGATCCCAAGGGTCAGTTTTGTTTTGACCGAAGCGTTTTGCCTTTATTCTTTTAGGCGGCGTGTGGATCGAGGCGTTTGTTGATTTACGAGCCTCCTTCGTCTATAAATAGGAGTAATTTATTCTTTGAGGGTTTCTTTACCTTCTCTCTTTGCTTGAACTCCTTGTTGCCGACTTCCTCTTCGTCTTCTTCTATCAACGATCGGCAATGGCTCCCAAGAAGACTACCACAGCTACGGGCAAGAAGACCGCGTCGTCGTCTGCGGTAGCGAAGGGCAAGAAGGTCGCGTCTTCATCGACTGCGGCAGCGAACGTGGCGACTCCTCCGCCGGCTGACGTACCTATTTTTCACCCCGGCGTTCACCCGCCTATTGCTGGTAGGACCATCAACATGAACTGTCATGGCTACGCCGCATATCTTAGGCGCGAGCCAGTATTTCGAAGTGTGCTGCATGTCCGACTCATGTTTGAGCCGCATGGGATATGACCCAGGCCTGAGCCGCATGAAAGTTGTTGTTTGCAGCCGCATAATTACTTCACCATCAGGGCCGCATAAGCTCATCAGGGCTGGACCGCATGAGCTCTTTCAAACTGAGCCGCATAAGCCTATTTCGAACTGAACCGCATAAGAACATTTGAACTAGACCGCATAAGCTCATCCGTACTGAACCGCATACGCTCATTTTGAACCAGACCGCATAAGCTCATTCGAACTGAACCACATGAGCTCTTTCAAACTGAGACGCATAAGGCTATGCTGAACTAAGCCGCATAAGCATCGAGTAGTTGTGTTTCGGCTATCTTTTTGACCTTGTTTCTTTTGTCTTTCTTCAGTGAATCTGCTAGTAAATCCTGTAGGAGATTATATGTGGACCTGTCACCCTGGACGTACCTTGGTTTTAGGTACGAGTAACAAGTTTTGAAGAGGAATACCTAGAACAACTTCACGATAAGACAGCTATAAGAGTTTTTGGTATTCAGGAGAATGCCAAGGAGCAGCTGGGCTCTCAAGCATGATAAGGAAGGGATGGGAGTGTACTGGAGATCCAGTACAGCGTCTGTGGTCGACTGAGGACATTTGTGGTCAACAGAGGATATTTTTGGTCAACAAAGGACGTTTGTGGTCAACAGAGGACATTTGTGGTCAACAGAGGACATTTGTAGTCAACAGAGGACATTTATGGACCTATTATCCTTGTCGTACTTCGGTTGTGGGTACAGATAATAGGTTGAAAGGGAACCGACATACTTACTCAGAGGTAATGGGGACATGGCAAGCATGAAGGTTTCTTCGACGGAGCTTTCCCACTCAGAGGTAATGAGGACATGGCAGGAGTGGGCTCAATGAAGAGGGGGTACATAGAACGACTCAGAGGTAGGAGAACGTGGAAGTTCTATACGAGGGGGCGGTTTGTTTTTGGTGGAAGTGAAAACGACTCAGAGGTAATGAGGACATGGCCGTTTCGGAAATTTGTGGATCGATTACCCTTTTGTGCACTGGGAGTGCGGGTAGTGGATCATGAGGGAGGATCTCTTCGAGGAAGAAAGTTCAGAGGTATAATCATACGTGACTTACTATCTGAAAGAGTGATCGGAATGTGAGTTCAGAGGCACCAGCGGGCACATAACTCGGTAATTTAGAATATTGAGAAAGTGTGAGTTCAGCAGTACCAGCGGGTACATGACTCAGTATTCTGAGGCACATGTGGGTGTGAGTTCAGCGGTTCCAGCGGGTACATGACTCGATAATCTGAAGGGAATGTGGAGGTGAGTTCAGCGGTACCAGCAGGTACATGACTCGATAATCTGAAATATTTTTGATGTGAGTTCAGCGGTACCTGCAGGTATATCACTACCAAAATATATCGTTTTAGCGACGCCTAAAAACGTCGCTAAAACAACAAAATACGTCGCTAAATATAATTACCGACGTATTTACCGACGTTTAGGCCTTGTCGCTTTTTTCTTAGTCGCTGATCTTTGAAACGTCGCCGAACGTCGCAAGTACCGACAATCAGCGACGTATTGATACGTCGGTATTTTACCGACGTCTTCTGTCGTTTCGTCGGTACAGTAGCGACGTAGCTAAAGTCGCTACACGTCGGTCTCCGTCCTGGGATTATTACCGACGTTTTACCGACGGTTTTCGACGTATAAGTATCTCCGACGTATCATGACGTCGGTAAACGTCGGTACTCTTGATCATTTTCTTTGCAGCTTTACTGTCGGTAAACGTCGCAAAGTACGTCGCAAGACGTCAATAATCGTCGGTAAACGTCGGTAGCCTGGATATTTTTTGCAGCTTTACCGTCGGTAAACGTCACAAACTTGCGTCGGTAGACGCCGGTAATCGTCGGTAAACGTCGATAAATTTGCAAAAAAAATAAAAAAAAATAAAACACAGAATGTCCTTTTCTCCCTGCAGTTTAAAAAAATAACCATAAACACAGAATGTCCTTCAGGCAGAGTATCATATACATTAGCAGCTATTCAAAAAGCTGCAGTGAATCCATAAATGGAAGAACTCCATTCTGCTCTAATCATAAACTGTAATGTATCATATCTAGCATGCTTCAACATCCCAAAATATGCAAGAACATACCCACAGAGAACCGACAAATATCTAAGTCACAAACGTATGATGATACAACCAAATAACCAAAGTCTACACACAACCAACAAATAGAATAGGATCCAACAAATAGGATCCAAACATCCAAGTCTAAACAACCAACAAATATCCAAGTCACAAACATACGATGATACAAACACAAACAAACAGTCACAAATGATCAAACAAACACAAACAAATAGTCCTAACTAGGACTACTACTGATCTGGTGCAGGAGGGGCACCGCCCTGACGAAGGCGTAAAAACTCCTCATACTCCGCAAGTGAAATCGATACAGATGGAGCGCCAGTCGGTGGAGTCGGTGTCGAAGAAGAAGGCGGTAGAGGCGGCGGAGTCGACGACGATGAAGGCGCACCCAGAGTACCAGCATGCTCCAACGCTGTAAGTCGCTGGTTGTATGAATCCATGATAGATAACATTCTACCACTGCTCTGGACCATCGAATCCTGCGCCAATCTCACCCTCTCGGCCATGGTCACCTGTCCTGTCTGCAACTCCGTCACCGTGCGCTCTAACCCTCCAACGGCGCGCTCTGTCCTCTCAGTCGTCTCCCTGAGGTCCATAATGCCGCGGTCGAGCGCATCCAATCGTGCTAGCAGCGCAGGATCGTCCGTAGGATGCTGAGACTGCTGCTCGATCTGTCGTAGCAGGTCGTCACGGAGAGACTCCATCATCTGGTGGACTCGGGCAGACTCCTGGGACGGCTGTGGACCATGCACACTAGCAGGAGATGTCCTAGAGGACTGGGTCGCAACTAGGGCGCCATAGGATCCCGTACCGTAGTACGTACCCCTACGGAGGCCACCAGCGGCGGTCATCCACAGCTCGTCCTCCGACGGAGCTTGAGTGGGCTGCGAGGAAGTACCGGCCTCTCCTGCATCAGGTGCACTAGCAGCCGCCCGTTCCCGCAGCCTCTTATACTCGGCCTAGAAAGTATGGATAGTACTCTATGATTTCTAATTTCTAATTAATGTACTTATTTTTACTAACTTCATGAATATTTATTTGCATCATATTTACTAAGTTATATTAAAATGGACACGAAGTATTAAATTAAGATAACGTATTGTAATACTTACATAGGTCTGCTCGGCCCTCTCGTCAATAAGGACTCCGCCCTTCCGATGGGTGGCCAGAAAGACGGTCACCATGTCGGCGTTACCGACCTTCCTTACCTGTAATTAAATATATTATCTTAGTAATAATTTATCGGATTTGCATTAAAATAATATTTCTAAAAGAGAAAGACATACCAGACGACGGAAATGTTCCGTCATCGGAATCGACCCACCGCACCACTTCGAGGCATGTTGCCTAGCCGCCTTAGCCTTCTCCGACTTCTCCTTGTACCTTGGCTCGTTGAATCGAGCCTTCATCGCATTCCACTGATCGGGGGTGATCCAACCTTGGATCGGCTTTCCGGCACGATCACGATCCTTCTGATCGTTGATAGAGTCGCGGATCAGCTTGGCAGCGACGGAAGGAAACATCCCCTCGATCTGCTCGGCCCGGTGCGGCGGATAGTAAAACATATCCTAGAACAGTACGAAACCAAATATTTATCAGTTATATATAATATGCATAAATTAAATGATTCATGTTAAAAACAAATCTATTTTAACCTTGAAGCGCGTAAACCAGAAGTTCTTCCTTTCGTCTGGAGCATCAGAGTAGTTAATCCAGGGACCACCATAATTATGCCTCAGCATATCGCCTAGGCGTCTCTGTACCCCTGAAGGACGATATCTATACATACATATTATATTCATGAAAAAGTTAATTTATGATAAAAACAGAAAGAAAGAAAAAATAATAAACCAAAATACCTACTTTGTACCGTCGGCCCAGATCTCCGTCCTCCCCTCCTCCGGAGGTGCGCACGCATCATCTTCATGATGCTGGTCGGCCGTCGGCGCATCCTCCTCGGCCATCTGCTCATCCGTCTCCATCGTCGTATCAACATCAGGAACGCTAGACGGGGGAGCCCTCTCAACAGGTCTGGAACTACTCGTCCCAGGAGATATGCCACGTGACGTCGTCCCAACCGGCCCAGCTACTGTCCGATATGGAGGAGTAATCGGCGACGAGGATCCAGAGCCGGTACCAATAGGAGGTACCGAAGGCAAACTCCGTCCCCTAGCAGTACCTGTAGGAAGTACCGGATGATCCCGACCTCCTCGTGGCCCTCGCAAATGTCCGCGACGACCTGCCATACCTGATAACAGCATATGATAGTACAAGATATAATAGAGACTAGAAATATGACAGTACAACAAATAATAGAGACTAGAAATATGACAGTACAACAAATAATAGAGACTAGAAATATGACAGTACAACAAAGATAATAACCAAGGTAACATATGATGATACATTCTACAATAAACATCTAAGTCCAGATAATATCTCTCTCAATCATCTTCAGAATAATCATCTTGTTCGTCTTCCTCGACCTCATCTTCCTCTTCCTCCTCATCTTCACTTTCGTCTTCACCTTCGTCGGCTTCGCCTTCCTCTTCGGATAATTCTACATCTTCTACATTATGTGTCGTGTAATGCGTAACTTCCGTGGAGTCCACATCGACAATATTGGTTACAGGAGGTAGCTCGTCCTCCTGGTAAGCTTTTTCATCAACATCAAAAGTATCTCTAGCTTTAGTCTTGCATACTGCCCACCAGTCAGACTTCGTTGCTCCCCGTCTCGGATAAGCTGTAAAATACACGAGCTGAGCCTGAGTTGCTAGGACAAACGGTTCGTAGCCTTGATATCTACGCTTGTAGTTTATATCCACAAGACCATGCTTGTCAATTTTCCAGCCTTGATTTTCAATCGGATCGAACCATTCACACTTGAACAACACGATATTTGCAGGTTCTCTGCCATAATTATATGACAACTCCACAATCTCTCGCAAGATGCCAAAAAAATCATTTCCTGGATCGACGTCTTTGTAGTTCGAAGACTTGATACACAAACAACTGTTCTTCGTGGAATCAAGATCCAGGAAGCTGTCTCTGATCGGAGCATTTGTCGACTTGAACCGAAAGCCATTGACACAATAACTTGGCCATGTTTTAACAAAAGTAATTGGTCCCTTGGCAAGAGTTCTAATTAATTCAATCTCGGGTGAAATTAGACGATCGACCTGAATATCAAAGAAGAGATAATAAGTTATTTATTGCGCAGTTGCATTAGAAGAGGCCAGTAAATATTACCGAACTGCTTACATATTCGCTCAACCAAGAAGGAAAATGACGTCTCATTTCTTGTTCTAATGCTTCGTCTGTTAGGTAGGGTCTAACCAGCCTCAACTCATCATTATATGTGCTGGAAAACAACGAAGCATTAGAACGATTAGTACAATAATATTAGCTTATACTATTACATTGAGATGACGTAAACTCATCATTCCTTACTTACCCTTCTAGCTTCTCCACTTCATCCTCGTCGCAATTGAGTAATACATACAACTGAGCAGCCCTTAGCTCTTCGTCATTCAAATATCTCTTCTTCATTTTTCCCGAAGGCTTTCCGGACGCATTGAATACTTTCAGTATTCCATCATTAAATTCTTGATATCCGTCGTCGTTTCTCGGAGCCCTCATTCTATTCGTAGCAACATGAGGTTTGAAATAGGAGGAGCAGAAATTTGTAATCTCCTCGAGAATATAGGCTTCACAAATAGAACCCTCGACCCGAGCCTTATTTTTTACCTTTCTTTTTAGGTGATTCAAATGTCGCTCGAACGGGTACATCCATCGATATTCGACGGGTCCACCAACACGTGCCTCGTAGGAAAGATGAATCGGCAAATGCTCCATAGAGTCGAAGAATCCAGGAGGAAACACCCTCTCTAGCTTGCACAGTGTTACCGCAATGTCCTTCTCTTGCTTTTCTAGACGATCAACGAGCAATTTCTTAGAACAAAGGTCCCTGAAGAATATGCTAAGCTCCGTCAATGGATCCCAAACTGCCTGCGGTAAGAATTCCTGAAATGCAATCGGAATTAACCGCTCCATGAATACGTGACAATCATGGCTCTTCATACCTGTCAGTTTGTTCTCCTTGAGGTCGACGCATCTTCTCAAGTTTGAAACATACCCATCTGGAAATTTCAGACCTTGAATCCACCTACAAAGCCTCACTTTATCCTCCTTCTCCAGTGAGAAAATTGCCTTAGGCTGCTTCAACTTTCCATTCCCGTCCTCTATCAAATGTAATGCAGGACGTCTACATATTTCTTTCAAGTCCAATCTAGCCTTAGGATTGTCTTTCGTCTTCCCCTTTACGTCCATTACAGTATTAATTATGTTGTCAAACACATTCTTCTCAATATGCATGACATCAAGGTTATGTCTAATCAGATTGGTGCTCCAGTATGGCAGATCCCAGAATATACTCCTCTTCGTCCAGTTATGAGTGCGACCAAATCCGTCACACTTGTAGCCCGTAGCAGGCTGCTCAATAGCACTTGGTAAATCTCTAACCTCCTCCCATATCGTGGCTCCGCACCACCTTGTCGGTGGATCACCCTTCTCCACAACGCCAGCACAAAAAGCATTCTTGTTCCTCCGGTACGGATGATCCTTCGGCAGGAATCGTCGATGACAATCGAAGAAGCACAGTTTGCCTCCGTGTTTCAAACGGAAAGCCTTAGTGTCGTCCATGCAACACGGACATGAAAGACGACCATGCGTGCTCCATCCAGATAACATTCCATAGGCCGGAAAGTCGTTGATGGTCCACATAAGTGCTGCCCGCATCTGGAAATTTTGTTTTCTAGATACATCGTACGTGTTGGAACCTACTTCCCACAGCTGATTCAACTCATCAATCAATGGTTGTAAATAAACATCAATGTTCCTTTTCGGATTGTTCGGACCTGGGATAATAACGGTGAGGAACATATATGGAGTCTTCATGCACATCCAAGGCGGTAGATTATACGGGGTGACGATCACAGGCCAACACGAATACTGGGATCCTGAAAGTCCGAATGGGGTAAAACCGTCAGAGCAGAGACCCAATCTAACATTACGCGGATCAGAAGCAAAATCTGGATACTCTCGATCAAAGTGCTTCCATGCTTCTCCATCAGATGGGTGATCCAACACTCCTTCGGTATGTTCCCGCTTATGCCAACTCATGTTTTCTGCAGTTTCCTTCACCATAAACAACCGCTGCAAACGCGGCGTCAACGGCAAGTAGTGCATCGAAGAGGTAGGCTTCCTGGTACCGACAGACTTTCCTCTACCACAGGCCTTGTAGCGATCGACACCACAAAATCTGCAGGCGTCTTCATCCTTGTCGTCTTTGTAGTACAACATGCACCCGTTGCGACAGGCATCGATTTTTTCATATCCCATCCAGAGCGATCTAACCATCCTCTTAGACCGGTAAAAGTCTTTAGGCAACTTCGCACCCTCAGGCAATATTTCTATAAGCAACTCCATAATACGGTTGTAGCAATCTTGCGACATGTTAAAATCGGACTTGATGCTCAACAATCTTGTAACCACCTCCAACGGTGAATGATCCTCACAACCAGGATATAATGGAGTCCTTGCATTCTCCAGCAACTCCATGAACTGTGCAGCATCGGGGTTCGGTGCCTCCTCAGGTGCATCATGATCATCCGGATCGAAACTAGGCCCGGCCGCGTCAAAAACCATGTTCACCAACCCATCGTCGTAAGGAGCGTTGTTGTGGACATCAACATAAGGCTCGTACTCCGATGCTAAAGACACAAGTTCTCCGTGCTCGCTCCACTGATAGTAATTCGGCGTAAAACCCTTCGAGTACAAATGATACGTGACATCCACTTCTGGATGATATTTCAAGTTACGACATCTCACACACGGACACTTAATTTTGGTACCGTCCATGTACTGAGGGAACGCCTTGGCAAACTGCAGGAACTGGTGTACACCCTCTATGAATTCATCCCGCACACCGCACATGTCATCAGGATGACGGTTGTACATCCAAGTACGATTCCGCAGATAGTAATTCAGCTCCATAATTCTGTAAGATAGATACATCAAGGTAGTGAATGATATGCAAGTGTCAAAGCTTTTCCGATGGATTGCATTTATCTTTTCATCCATTCATTCATGCATTGCATTTATCTTTTCAGTTTTGCATATCATTACCTACTATTATACATGCATACTTTATATATACATCAAGGTAGTAATACTAGTTGATGTTCTGAAAAGGAGAGTGCGATATCTAGTAGAGGATTCTTTTTTTTGAGGAGCTGTCATATCATGGAAGTCAATATAAAATAAAAGAAGTATACATGCAATTCTATATGATTCCTAGGCCAATCAAGGTCAAAGTCAACTATTGGTCAACTCGATCAACAATCTAGTAAAATGAATGAATATTAAGGCAGTTTATTTCGTAAGTAGTAATTCATATCCATATCCAATTGAGGATAATTCTGTAAGATAGATAGATGCACATTGCAGTCAGTGAATGAATATTAAGGCAGTTTAGATATGGGTGCGCAATTTAGATAGAGGTCAGTAGAGAGCGACAGTTTAGAGAAAACTGAGATTATTGGTGAGGTATAATTGTACTTGTAGGAGTACACGACACCAACTGTCCAATATCGACCCTTTGGGTCTACAAGAGTTACTTCACTCAGTTTGTCAAGACAAGTAAAACTTTTTAAATTAATACCCAATATCGACCCTTTGGCCTGTGCTTGAGCAGTATCCTAACTCAAACTATCTATCCTAACTAATAAATTAATATCCTACTTTAACATCTACTAACTCTCATATTCCTTCTAACATAAACTAATATCCTAATCTTAACTAACCCTTTAACTGAAACTAATATCTAAATAATGCTAATCATGAACTAACACCCTAACCTGGAAGTCCACACTGCTTAAGCACAGGCCATAGGCCAAGTTATAAGGCAAAATGCAGGCAACTGCCTGTAGCTACAAGGCAAAACCAAATGTTGACGGTATATATACCGTCAACATTTAAAAAGTTTACTTGTCTTGACAAACTGAGTGAAGTAACTCTTATAGGCCCAAAAGGTACTCTATATACTCTTACTTATACAAGCCTTTTGAGGCAATCAGCGTTATACTAGATTTCCGAAAAAAATCTATAACTCTGATAGGCCCAAAAGGCTTGGCATAAGTAAATTTAATTTCTAAAGAATGGCTCAAAACACTGTACCAATCATACCTATATTTCTAAGATACTCTATATACTCTAGGTACTAGGACTGAACTAACTCTCTAACACTCTAATGATACTCACTCACATATACCCACTCTTACTTAGGAATACTAAGATCTGACACATACTGATAATCACACACACACTAACACTCTCATTAAGGCAGAGTCATGGGAGAGGTCAAAATTATGGAAGAAAAGAAAGAAGAAGGATTCAGAAAAGAGAATAGCAGGGAGTTTCTCTCCTCTAGACCCTCAATTTATAGGTACAGGCTAGAGCACTGTCAGCCATAGATGATGTTCTGATTTTCAAAAAATCATACGTCGGTGACACTTCAATTGAAAGCGATGAATCATGCTAGGTATCGTGAAGTATACCAATTCTTAACGTCGGTGACACTTCAATTGAAGTCGATGAATCATACGTCGGTGACACTTCAATTGAAACCAGAACTTACAAGTCTTAGTCTTGGGTTCTTAGTGACCATCTTTCTAGAGTTGTTACTTGGTCAAGAGGATCTTATTTTAATTATCCTATTTTTTGATGGGCTCATCTTTGGACTAATAGGATATGTTCCCAAATGTTGATCCTCAAAATCATGCTAGGTATCGTGAAGTATACCAATTCTTAACGTTGTTGTTATTATTATTATTATTATTATTATTATTATTATTATTATTATTATTATTATTATTATTCACATACGCACCGACACTCTAAACAGTTACTAACACTCCGACCTGAAAACTACCCTAGTGGTGATCACCAAGTATGTTTTATTTTCTTGTAGTGGTGTTTGTGCGTGTCGTGTGTTTCATGTCTGTGTGTGTGCATGTCGTGTATGTCGTATCGTGTCTGTGTCAGCACGTCAGGAGGAGGGAGTTAGGGTTAGGGTTTACCTGCGTTGGTCGGGGTCGGGTCGGGGTCGCCGGGGCTGGAGCAGCGGTGGATACGGGTTGGCGTCGGAGTCGGGTCGGTGTCGACGAGGATAATCAACGGTGGAGGGGGGACGCCGGAGAAACGGGGGTCGCCGCAGGGAAGGGGGTAGCCGGAGGGAGGGGTCGCCGGAGGGAGGGGGTCCCTGGAGAGGAGAGAAAAAGGGGGAGAGAAATTTGGGAAGCGGGAGATTGAAAATTTTAGGTGAAAGAAAATAAAAGATTGATCGGGTGGAACCCTATATGAAACATTTTAGCGACGTCCACAAAGGACGTCACTAAACGTCGCTATTCAATAAAAAACTGGCGACGTCCCTAATATGGAGTCGCAAAATGTCGCTGAGTTAAACAAAACAGCGACGTTTTGTGACTAGACCGCGACATCAGCTTTCCAAAGCATAATGTGTGGCGCTAACGGTCGCTAAACGTCGCTGATAGTGACGTTCAGCGACGTTTTTATAAAACGTCGCTAAATTCACAAATATTACCGACGTATATGACTTGCGTCGCTAAATTCGTCGCCAATACGACTTATTTTGGTAGTGTATGACTCGATGATCTGGAGAGAATGTCGTTTAGACGTAATATTTCTTCAGGAACTTGCCATTGACGGGCAACATGAGCAAGTCTCCGTTTTGTTTTGCGAGGCGGTAAGCACCGTTGGAGAATACTGCCTCAATGATAAATGGGCCTTCCCACTTTGGCTGGAATTTGCCGGCGGTCTTGTGAGTCATGACCATCGGCCTCCGGACTGCCAGAACGAGATCGTCCACTTGGAATGTTCTGATTTTGACCTTCTTGTTGAAGGCTCCAGAGATGCGTGCTTGGTATAGCTCAATTTGTTGCTGAGCCAAGAGGCGCTTTTCATCTAGTGCCTCCAATTCCTGTAGCCGACGATGGTAGTTTTCGTCTATCGTCAATTGATGTGTGAGGACGACGCATAGTGAGGGGATCTGAGTCTCTAATAGGAGGACTGCTTCACTCCCGTACACCAGGGAGAATGGTGTATTCCTGGTGGCTGTTCGAACTGTGGTACGATAAGCCCATAGGCATTTGCCGAGCTTCTCGTTCCAGTCGCGTTTGTTGGAGGAGACAAACTTCTTGAGGAGTTTGATGATTGTTTTGTTGAATGCCTCTGCCAAACCATTCGCTGTCGTGTTGTACGATGTCGAAGCGACATTCTGAATACGGTGCTTATCGCAAAACTGATAGAATGCGTGGCTTGCAAACTGCGGACCATTATCATGGATGATCCTTCGGGGTAGTCCAAAGCGGTAGAAGACGTGGTGCTTAAGGAAGCTGATCACGTTTGAAGTCTTGACTTCTGTGAGTGGGACAGCTTCCGCCCATTTAGAGAAGTAATCAGTGATCGCAAGTATGAAGCGATGTCCTCGGGAGGAAGGCGGGGTGATTGGACCAATGATATCCATTCTCCATGCTTCGAATGGCCAGGACGCCACTGTCGGATGTAGAAATTCGGATGGTTGGTGAATGAAGTCCGCATGGACTTGGCAAGCTTTGTACTTTCTAGCATAATCTATCGCATCTGCCACAATCGTGGGCCAATAGTAGCCCATTCGTCGAAGACGATCTTATAATTTAGGACCGGGCTGATGGGCTCCGCAGACACCGTCATGAGCTTCTCGTATGGCTTCTTTGGCTTCTACGTTTGACAAGCACCAAAGCAACAACCTGTTATAGGATCATCGATACAGCATTTTTGTCTCTATATCGTAGAAGAATCTGAGAGAACGTCGTCTGATGGAGGTGGCTTCCTTTGGATTCTCTGGAAGGATGTCATAGACGACGAAGTCGATGAATGGTTGTCTCCAGTATGGTGCTTCGTCGACCGCCTGGGCGAAATAGCTTGCCACGAATTGAACGTTGTTCTTGGGGCAGACCAATTCGTGGCCTATCACGTCAACCGAATGATGAGTGTGGTTTGGCACTGCTAAGGAAGCGGCAAGGCCCGCTAAGGCGTCGGCTTTGATATTTTGGAGTCTGGGGACGTGCTCGATGAAGAATCCCTCAAATGATGAGATGATGTTGATCGCTATTTGGTGGTAGGGGATCATGTCTTCATGGCGGACTTCGTATGATCCCCGAATTTGATTGACGATTAATTGTAAATTGCCGTATGCTTTAAGATATTATACCCCCAGCTCTTTTGCAAGTTGGAGACCGATGACTAGAGCGTTGTACTCGGCCACGTTGTTAGAGAAGGGTTCCGTGAGAGAGTAGGCACGATTGATCACGAGCCCGGTAGGAGAAATCAATACAACCCCGACTCCAACGACGATGTTTCCCTTGGGTCCAGTTCTTGAAGCGCCGCCGAAGAACATTCACCATATGTTATCGTGAGTGGTTGTATTCGAGTCGGCGACCTCATCTGGGATCTCTTTATATATTCTGGACAACTTCGATCCTGGGTGGGCTGCCAAGAAGTCTGCCAGGGCTTGACCTTTGACAGCCTTCTACGGGATGAAGACCATATGATAGGGGGACAGCAATATTGCCCATGTAGCGAGGCGAGAGCTGAGTTCCCCTGGCTTAGTCATGAGGACTCTGAGAGGGTTGATTCATGAGATCACATGTATGGTTTGTCCTGTGACATAATACCGCATCTTCTGAATAGCGAACACCAAGGCGAGGCATTCCTTCTCTACCACAGTGTATCGGTGCTCCGGTCCAACCATCATTTGACTAAGGTAGTATATGGCTTATTCGTGGCCTGTATCGTTGTTTTGTGCCAACAGAGCACCAAGAGAGTGTTCCATTGCTCGTACGCATAGCAGAAATAGTTTTTCGGCAACCGGGGCCACCAAGACTGGAGGATTTCATAAATATTCTTTGATGCTGTCGAAGGCACGCTGACATTCCTCGTCCTATACGAATGAGACTCCTTTCTTCATGAGGTGTGTGAACGGTCGGCATCGCCCGGAGAGGTTAGAAATAAACCTCCTGATGTAAGCTAGCCTCCCTTGGAGGCCTCTGAGTTCGCGAAGATTTCTCGGGGGACCCATCTCCATGATTGAATTCATTTTCTCAGGGTCTATATGAATGCCCTGAGAGGTGATGATGAATCCCAAGAATTTTCTGCTGGATACACCCAAGAAAGATTTCGTAGGGTTCATTTTCAGATTGCGGGCTCGCATCAGGTCGAATACAATACCGTCCTCAGGTCTTGCAGATGATCTCCCTTACAGCGACTCTTGACGGCGATGTCATCGACATAGCATTCCATCGTCTTACACAGGTGTTCTCTGAAGATGATACTTATGGCTCGTTGATACGTAAACCGAAAGGCATAACTGTGTAACAGTATGTGTCAATCGATGTTCGAAATGATGTGTGCTTTTCATCGTCAAGAGACATCTTGATTTGGTTGTACCCCGAGAATCCACCCATGAACGACATACGTTCGAAGGCGCATGTGTTGTCGATCATGATATCTGCGATATGGAGGAGGAATTCGTCTTTCGGGCATGCCTCATTCAGATTGCGGAAGTCGATGCAGATTCGGATTTTTCCATTCTTCTTGAGGACCGGGACTATATTGGCGACCCAATTGGGATGTTGCTCCTTATGAATGAAGCCGCTGTCTATCAGTTTGTTGACTTCGGCTTCGATCGCATCCATGACACCTGGGCGGAAGCGTCATTGTTGCTGCTTGACTGGCTTTGCATCTGGCCATATGTTGAGCTTGTGAAAAGAAATATCGGGATCTAACCCCGGCATGTCTTCATAACTCCATGCGAACACATCAATATATTCTCTGATAAGTTCCAGTAGCGATTCTCTCTCTTCATCTGTTAAGCTTCTACTGACAAAGATTGGCTTTGGAGAGGATTCGCTGCCAAGGTCGACCTGTATAACCTCATCTTCGGTAGGAGGTTCTCTCTGCTCGAACCGCTTTTTCCATTGTGCATCCAGCTATTGGGCCCACGGCTCTAGTTCGAGGATTTCAGGAATGTCTTCGTCTTCTTCGTAAGCGTCGGCGAATGTCATATTGACTGACAGGACTTGTCTAAATATGTCTCCGATGGTGATATCCGAGTCGGAGGTTGGTGACCCGGTTGAATGTGACTGCCAATCACACTCTTCATCCGAACTCTCAGGTGTTGTCGTGGGAGTTACATACCCTAGTCCACATCGAGTTTTGCTATAGTAGTCCCGTGGCTTGCCAGCCGGGACTGGAGGCTTCAAAGGTAGTCGCCGTCCGGTGCCCTAGTTCAAGCCTGGTGTAGTCTCCAGATCATATCCCTGTTTTTGTATGAGATATTTGGCCTGGGGACTATAATGATACAGAGGCAGTCTCCCTGCATCTGACCCAAGATCGACTTCTTTTATGGTGAAGGGACGCGGATTGTCTTTCCGGTCGAAGATGATCGGATGATCTCCTCCCTCGATTATGCGGTACGCGTCTTCTGCTGGAATAAGCTAGATTGTGGTATACACATTTGTCACCTGTGTGTGTAGGTGGGTGCCTATACCATGTTCCATAGCGTACATTGTAAAAAGCTTATTAAGCTCGATGTAGTTCAAAGATAGCCCTTTATTGATGAAATAAGGTATCTTTTCTAGGGGGATTACATCATCCGCAGAGGGAACATCAGTGTGGGCAGCCACATACTTGGCTAGCTCTGGTTCTTCTTCGGTGACCCCCTATATAAATGAAGACTGAGAGGACGACCTGGTCAACTTGATCTTCAGAGGTTCAACTGGTGGAGCAGAACGTGGAGTTGTCGGCACACTAGCAACCCCCAGCTTGGTACTCGATGCTGGGCGGGGAGTGGTTGGTTCGCTAGAAGTCCCAGGCCTTGCATCAGGGTGATGACTCTTCTTGGAAAGACGTATCGTTATTGGCTTGTCTGAGGGATTGAGCTTCTCCTTTTGTGGCTGACCGATTTTTGGCAGCCTGATTGTTAGTAGCCCCGTTGTAGGTCTCGGCACTTGGCCCAACCTCGGCAGTTGGATTATCATCTGTTCTTCTTGTGTCGAGAGACTGATCGCGTCCTTACGCAAAGTGGTCGTAAGGGGTGCGGACTTGCCTGGCTTGCGACCCTGGAGGTGGATCGTCAGAAGTTCCTCTGATCTTGTGGCTGTCTTGGCATGAGCTTGTACATCTTCTTCACCCAGGTGCTTCTTTGATTTTTCGTACATGCAGGAGTCTGAGTAATAAGATTCGACTCCCTTGAAGGGATCGATATCGGCAAATTCTGTCCTTACGAAGCCATACTTATCGACATATTTGAAGCATTGGTGCAGCATGGAGGGCACGATCATGTAATCGTGTATCCAAGGGCGCCCCTGGAGGATGTTATAAGAAGTGTCGGCATCTATGACGTAGCAGGTGACTTCTGATTGGAGATCGCCAATCTGACACTTCAGGCGAATCTTCCCAATTGGGTAGCTCCTGCCCGAATTGAAACCGCTGATGGCGGTGCTTGTAGACGTCAGGTGATGCATTGGAATGCGAAGATGATGTAGCAGACCCTTCGGAATGATGCTTATGGACGACCCAGGATCAATGTGCATTCGGTCCACTTTTACGTCGCCGATGTATCCGGTGTAGTATAACGGGCGATCGTCCAGGTTGGTTTTGATGAGCATGTCCTGCGGAGAAAAGACGATATTGGGCATCGCTCCCGTACGTGCACTGTCTTGGAGATCCGCAGGTTGATTATCTCCCGTGAGGTTGACCTGAGCCAAGTATGCATCGACATTTTGGAGTGCGTCGCTCAAGGCTGCGCGGATATCCTTCGAGAGCCTCACGAGTTCATATAAGGACAATTTGGCCGGTGTATTGGCCAATTGTGCTAGTATATCGAAGTTGTAGGGCCTCTCCAGCCCCTGAGGTGTCTCTTTCCGGAGGGATTTGTCGAAGCGAGTCTCCTTCGGCCTAGGCTTGTCGGTCGTCGGAGGCTGAGGGGGCCCTGGAGCGTCAATGGTAGATGGAGGATGATTATCAGTCGAGTTCTCAGCCACAGGTTGGGATTGTGCTCCAGATCGAGTAACGACGGCCGTGACTTCTTCCATATCTGTCGAGATGGTACGGCATGATCTGACTTTTCCACTTCTCTTCTTTTGAATGGGAGGCGGCGTGGACTGAGTCACCTCGTGGACCAGGTCTGGATGGACCCACATGATTTCTCCTTATGATGTGGTGAGGGGTACTAGACTAGCTGCTTGATCATGAGCAGGCAGAAGATTAGCAATTTCCATCGTCTCTAGAGGGATGGGTATGACATCATCTTGAGTCTCCATTGGAGGAAAGCTGCCGAATTATACGGACACCATGTTGGCTGCTACGGTTACCTCCTCGAAATCGATGGCCAGAGCGTTCGAATCGATGAGGTTTTGGATGTATCGTTTCAGTTGGTAGCAGTCGTGTGTAGCATGGTGGACGTAGCGGTGGTAGTGGCAGAATTTTGGATTCTCCAAATCTGCCGGCCGAGGCTCCCGTCTCGGTGGAGGAAGCTGAATTCTGTCTCCTTGTATGAGCATGTCCAAGATAGGCTTGACGTGGCCGTCTTCGAAAGAATAAGTGATTTGAGGGCATTGTTTGTCTGTTGGTTGTGACTCAGGCTTCTGGGCTGTATCGGCCACCATGGCCTGCTTGCCTCTGTTGTCCCGATTATTGGAGGGGCTACTCCCATTGTCGTTGTTGGTGTTGGGACGCTTGCCCTTGTTCTCTCCCTCCGAAATGTACAACCCCAGTTGGTGAGCCTTTTTCAATCGTTCTTCGGCACTTGTGGCACTGATTATAAATGCCTTCCAGTCCTTGAATTGACTCTCGCCCATCCAGAGACTAATTGTTAGGAGTAATCTCTTTTGGCAAATTTCAATCAAGGAGGAATCCGGATTACCAGACGGTAACTTCATTGCAGTTTTACGAAATCGCTCAATATAATTCCTCGTCAGCTCTTTCTCTCCCTCGACGACGTCCATGAGGGTAGACATTATGACGTCCTGTCCTACCTCGTAGAATCTCTCCAAGAACAAGCGCTTGAAGCCAGCGAAGGAGTAGATGCAGTTGTCTGGCAGGTTGCCGTACCAGTCGAAGGTGACTCCTTCCAATGTCCCAATAAATAATTGTGTGAGGATAGCATCATCATAGGGCAGATGGTCGGTGGTGACCTCGAAGTAAGTGATGTACCGACTTGCTGAGGTCTTGCCATCATACGGGTTGATATTGAACGGCTTATATCTTGGTGGAAATGGAACATCCCTCCATTCAGCAGGGTATGGTTGCCGCATTCTGAGGTCTTGAGCATTTTCTCGGGCATAAAACATGGCTCGGAGCTCCTGAACCTCTCTTCTTACTTCTCGAGCCTCATCTGTCGTGGTAGGGGCTGTTATTTCGGGAGGATTATTGCCCGGGTTCGATGCCACTGAGTTTGAGTCCACATTGACCGCGGGACCCGTGCTTGTTTGGCCAGGCGTCCCTATTTTTAGAGTTGGAAGAGGGGCTTTGATTTCGTCTACAGACTTGACCAAGACCTGTAGTATAGCCTCCAAAGTGTCTATGCGTTGGCGATCGTTGGAACTACCTTGATTGCTGTCCATCATGAACACCGTCCTCACACGAGGAGTGATGGAAGGAACGGTAGAGGATGTGCCCTCCGAGTCATACCCATGCACCAAAAAGTCATCGGGGTAGGTGGGAATGTTCGCTTCGGGTTCGGACTCGGAGGGAACGGTACCCCCAGCCTCAGAGCTTGCTTCGCCTTGAGAGTCATGGATGTCCTAGGGGACATCAGCATCTGTTGTACCTGATGGGAGAGTTGTTTCCCCGGGCTCGTCTCCTTGAAACCTCGGATTGTTGTGGATATTCGGAGGAGTGCTACCCTCAGTTCCCACGACCCCCAGCGATATGGATGATGAATTTCCCATTGCAGCAGATTTTGTCTTTGAACGGGTGTGTTGGAATACTCCGGTGGAGGACAACGGTTTAGACAACAGTTTCTTAGCTGTAGTGGTTGATATCTTGGGGCTGGAGATGCTTGTCTTCTTCCCTCTTCCTTCGGCGGGGACTTTCGGAGTGGAATTGCAGGAGACAATAGGAGGTGCCTCGTCCTCTGAGCTCGGATGCTGTAGTCTTTGGAAGACTGACGGACGGTCTTCCGTCACTGCCGCATTGTTACAACAGTAATTGACGATGATTTGGGTGCAGTGACGTCCAAGCGAGGACTCTTTGCACACCGAAGCCCCTTCTCTTTTCTTGCGCTTGTGGAGGGTCGCCTCACGCAGGTCAGAGGAACCACTTTGTCCTTTTGCCGCCGGAGGCTAGACTCGAACGGTTCTATACAACTTCCCATCAAAGGCCCGTGTGATAGTCAACGGACGCCCCGATAGTCAGAGTTTGGGGCAGCTGACTGGGCTCGATGAGCCCGCGCTGTCCTAGACTTCTTCTTTTTAGCACTTGCTGGTGCGTAATAGGAAGAGTCTAAGTTGAAACCACAGAGTCTGGCTTATCATCCAAAGAACCATCAGGGTCAGGACCGTATGAGAGACGGTCGAAGACTGATTGAGAGGAGCGTAGAACGAACGCTATGCGTCTAGGATTGGAAACTGTGCAGGTTGTCTGCATGCGGTTGTCTTCTACTGTCGGATGAGTTGTTCTTGTGCGACTGGGAGTCACGACCGTGCAGGCTGGCCGCATGCGGTTGGCAACTGTGGCCGCATGGGTTTTCTGCAAGTGATTGACTTCAGTGATCGTATGAGTCTCATCCATGCGATCGACAATTGTAGCCGCAAAAGCTATGCGACCGACAGATGTGGCCGCATGAGTTTTCTTCATGCGGCTGGCGGATGCAGCCGTATGAGCTTTCTCCCTGCGACTAATACCCTTATGCGGCTCAGATCGCATAGAGTTTCTCTCTGTCCCTGCAAGTCCAGCATCATAGTGTTTTTTTCTGCCAGACTTAGGGACAGCAGAGTTGTCTACGATCTGAAGTAGGGCCGCAGGAGAGTCCTTCTCGCCGTCTTGAGCAATAGAGGGCATCCCATCGAGGGCTTGGAGAGGAGCAAATGATTTTGGCCTCCACTTTTTGTGAGCCTTCGTCGTACGGGTGCACTTTTGGACCGGGCCAGCGCTTCCTTCGGAGAGCATCTCTTCAAACGCCTGTTGGTCGAAGCGGACGACCATCTTTTGTTGTATGGAGCCAAGTTTGGCTGCATCCGACTGCGTCACCAACTCCTCAGCCATGGAGAAGTTTGTCTCCAGCAGAGTCGCCATCGTGTTTGCCATGAAATATAAAAGAACAGAACAATTATCGGAAGACCGGACTTTTACTTCACGTTACAAACTCGCTTGTACAAAGAAAGCCTAGGTACGAAAACCTAGGTACAGCAATCTAAGTACAATTGTTTATTTTAGATTCTGGGGGATGACGATAGAGGCTCGGGAAGGCGACGGCAGCCCTGCCTTACTCCTTGGACAATCGGTATGCAGCCTTGCCTCCTGTGACGAGATGGTTGGCGTTGATGAAGAAATGCTCTTCTTGCTCTCCTCGTATTGCTCTTCTGACTTCTCTCTCTCTCTCTGTGTATTTTTCTCTGATTATTAGGGGGAGCTCTATGTCTATCTTTTTTTCGCAAGGGAATGGCACCTTGCTTATTTATAGGAGTGGGGGCATCATTAGGGTTTGGATGATTGCCCATTCTCAAAGTGGTGGCGGCCTGATGTTTAATCAATCTGGACCATTAGTCTTAAGCGTGAAGGATCTGGGCCATAAATGTGGATAGTATTGAATCCTGTGAGTGATTAATGCTGATTGCTTTAAATCTTCATAATTGGTTGTGTCAAGCTTGGATCTCTCACCACGTGTCCCATTGGCTTGATCATGAATGATATGACCTGATCTCATTAATTATGAGGATAACGTTAAATATGGGTATTGCGATCTGATAAATCTTTGATTGATTTAATACCACGCATCATAATCACCCTGATACCAGCTGTCAAGTCATAGGGGCAATTGAATCTCTGCCACGTGTCTTAATGGTGGACCCTGCCAAAGCCGTATGATATCCATGAACCGCATAAGACAGCGTCTCCGCGAGCCGCATAGGTATAGTACTTGCGAGCCGCATGGGATGGTTTCATGGTGAGCCGCAGGGAGATGATTCCTGCCAACCGCATGAAGCTGTTCTTCGATTGAGCCGCAGGGGAGTCTGCCATGTGGCAATCTCGGATCGTATCAGTGATTTTCTTCTGTTCTCGAAGGGTCTGTCATTATGACAGGACCATCATGGCACTTTATGTCAGAGCCGTCAGCTGTCAAATCATGGCAGAGCATTAAATAAGGCCATTACTCGATGGCCAGCTGTGTGAAGGGATCCTACGGGGACACGTGGTGCTGATCGAGCCGCATATCTCTGTTGGTCGTTTGTGAGCCGCATGTACTTCCGAGCCGCATGAGGCTGGAAGACTCTTTGAACCGCATGGATTCTTCTGTCCCGAGCCGCATGAGACTGAGAGTCTCTCTGAACCGCATGGGACTGCCACTGTATGTGCCGCATGGGGTTCTCCTGTTCCGAGCCGTATAGACCATCATTCTGATATTTTCCATGCTTCTACAATGTGATTTTTATACTCTATTATAAATTCTTGAGTCGGAAATGAGAAGTACCAAGGATGTGTGATCCGACCATAGACCGTATTTATTTTCATGCAGTAGACATCGTAGACCGTGTTTATTTTCTGCAAGTAGACATTGTAGACCGTGTTTATTTTCTGCAAGTAGACATTGTAGACCGTGTTTATTTTCTGCAAGTAGACATTGTAGACCGTGTTTATTTTTCTGCAAGTAGACATCGTAGACCGTGCGGTATAGTGGCCCAGACTGATCACATATCAAAGGTACTTCTAACAATTGGGAAAAGTATTTTGTGTCTATTTATTGCTATTGGTTTTTCGTATATACTGTTTATTTTCAAAACTCATGATTGATGTCTAACCTTTGTTTTATAGTCAATTTCATTATTTGAAATTGCATTCAGTGAATTGTGCTCGTTCCATTCCTGACTGGAAACCAACATTTTTCAGGTTAGCTGAGGATTCACTTAGCATAGGAGATACGGCGGTACTTGAAGACAAAAGCCTGGAGACTAACTAGATAGTAGAGTTGTAGTCAATCAAATATTTGTACAAGTTTATATTTTTCTGCAAATGTAAAACTTGTAAACATTGTAAGTTAAATTAAATATGTGAATGAGCATTATTTGTGATTTTGATCTTTATGGTCGTCACAGCGTTCTACCGTCGACAATGCGGCGTAGGCTGGCTTGGACACGTCTCGTACTCGTTTTAAAAAAAAATGGGTGCGGTTCGTGACAAGTTTTTGTGGTGGCCCACGCAGGTCAGTCTTTGCAAATCATGCGAACTCGTGATAGTACTTAAGATAGTCGTACTATTGTGAGCCTGCGACTAGAAATGCTCATTCACGAATTAAAAATTAATTTAATTTACGAGTATGACTAGGACTATGAGTCCCTTATACAAATTTACCGATGGGTAGTCTAGGCCATGCAATGTAGATAAGGAGTTATTAATTTTGATAGTTTATCAGATCCCCATAGGTACATTATTATCTCTTGATATGACGATGTAATCTAATTTTGATAGATTATTCCCTTGGTAAGGCAGGGCTTCATAGAATTAATGATCTAACCTTGATAGATTATTCAATTCATTCTCTTGCCTCTTTGGATATCGTCACCATATCTTAGTCTGAATTGTCCATTTAAAATCCTCTTTTGCCGTAAGGGAATAGTTTATAATTCCTGATTCGGTTATTCAAATACGAATCTCGAGGTAGAATGATCCAAAAAATTTCTTCCATGGTTCGAATACACATAAAAGAGATACCAGAATGTTTGTAGTTCTTTGTCTTAAGTTTGTTCCTCCCTGTGCAATCGGTTATTTTAAAGATTGTGACTGATAGGACAAATATTTATGCCTTGTTACATAGTCTACTTGCTTGAATCTCTAGAAGCTCATGAGTTTTTATATATATAGTTAAAACAAGGTTAGTTAACTATAATGGCAGGACAGCAGCGCACTGTCGCCATTTATTTAAAATATGGAGACTATGGAATCACTGCAGCCAGCAGCGCACTGCGAGACACGACCCCTAGAGTTGGAAATTGTTTAAGAAATATAGGTTATAGAATGCTATTAAAAACTATGGCTAGTGGTCCTCTTTGACCATAGTCACACTGGTGTCAATATAAAGTAGAGTATCGGATAGCATGTCACATCTAAATTACGAAACCAAGGGTTTACCACAGCCCGATTTTACGGGCGAGGCGTAGTCCTCGGTGAAATGACTTCAGACGTGATTACAAGTTAAGGATACTATAGAGGATAGGACAGTGCCCTGTGTGTTCCATAAGATTCGAAGCCAATATTGGTGGAAGTTTTGTAAGTTGTATAGCACATCTTCCGATCTAGCATTCCGTGGTCCTTGTGACCTATTGACGAGGATATCGACTGACACTAATAGGTTTACCTAGAATATGGAATTTAGAATGTCCATAACCCATTAGTCGACCAAGTCCTTGTGGATCAGAAGATAGTAGGAAGACTGTATAAGCAAGAACACCGAGTAAGGTTTGATTCTCACAAAACTCGAATTACTCGTGCCTTCTTTCAAAAATCTCGCATAATTGTATTCAACTATCTTAACAAACGCTGTTGTTACAGCTTAGTTTTGCAAGCTCACTCTGTTCTCGAGCTTGATTCGAGGCATATGTTTAGTGGGGATGCCTACTAACATATTGTCTAAATCAGAATCTGTGTATTATGGTCCGATCAACCATGATGCATTTGGTTTGCTCTTCGTATAATTACACTACATGGATGGAGATATATAGGTATCTAGGATCTCATTCGTGACTGCTTTGATAATTCCTCTTGAATTATACGTTTGCTTTTGGATCACGTGATTGTATTCAGTAACATCTTTCTTGAACTCTTTATTGTTTTTATCTTTCACTGATTTGGAAAGACAGAAGCTCATAATTGGTAGAGAGATACCGGGTATCCCCATGGCTATGGTAGTTGTATACACAAGGGTAGTTATCGTCAGCCAGCCATGTGATTGAGTTACTCGTTCTTCTCTCGATCCCGAACTACTATTGGGACCTTCTAGCCAGCTGAATTTGAGAATGAGTATAGTTTTACCCTTAGTCAGAATGCCAACCTAGGAGATTATCTATTCTCAAGAAACCAAATGTCGTGAGTCTCTAATCATTTACCGTGACTATAGTAGACACTCATTCCGAGATTGGTTTCCAACAAGTATTGTCCTAGCTATGTAAATTTTATTATTAAGACCTAATTAGTGTTGGAACACCACCGTCACTAGTTTAGCCAATACCGTAGCTTAAAAGTCCTATCATATTATGATCTACCAGTGGTCAACAGCAATACCTGATCACTACAACCCTTGCGACCATAGTCTAGCGGGTTTGACACAAATAGAGTTTTTTGACTCAATTGTTAGAAATCTTTCCTTATGTTGTGTCTGGTTGGTTACCCCATCGAAAACTCTTGTATACGGTGGACAAGCATATCATTCTATTTTATCGACCATGTGTCATTGTACACACTCGTTTTCCATTTAGTGATAAACGATCCTTGATTTGACTTATATCTACCGTATCCCGTTACGCCGTGCCTTATTCTTCATTAACAAGTATCGGGGTACAATATCCGCACTTTGGAATCCTTCTAACCTCATTATTCCTAAAACTATGTCCTAGTTTCTAAGACGGGTAGACAGTAAGCCTTCTAAAAATTTTAGGATATACAGGGATCGCCGATCGGTTATGATAATTTCCATTAGGATGATAATTAGTGCCCCATGGACGCCCACTTTTCATTAAGATCATTTTGTGTCCCCGGCCGTGTCATTAATATTCGTAGCACGAGACCAGCTGTTACCTTCCAACAAATTTTATATGCAAGATCTAGACGAGTCCACCTTCATCTAGGTATATCATGTCCCACTCAAACCCGTCCCTTTGTACTCTATTTTTATGGTACGACTTTCAGGACAAAAAGGGACAAGATATAACCCTTACCATGATACGAGTATACTTTTCGACCAAAAATAGAGACTCAACCTCGACTCAGTTCTTTCGACCCAATATATGGTGGCGACCTACTCGAAGCCCACTACGCACATGCTACTATTGTGCCACTTGATAGAGACCTCTTGTGCTACTTAAACACAAAAGTCACCGAAGGCGCATTTTGGGGCTTATGAACATAACTAACAAACCTGACTGGCAACTAGTTCAATCACTTGGGAGAAATCCTATTCTAGGTTAGCCTAACCTAGTAGAAATAGTTTTAACATAGGGATCTTGTCCAGTCCATATAGATTAGAATCCAAGGATCATGCAACCAACGATTGATGTACAATCAAGGAACCCTTTAAGACCCAGTAAAACTCCTCTATATATACCACCATAATTAGACTATAAAACCGGACTACTTGAAAGAGGTCCCTATACCTATTTTGTAGTCTCCACCGCTTAGAATGCAGGGTCATCCGTAACCATTATTCTACCTACCTGGAAGTCGCGATACAATTTTGCATTGCATTTATATTCCTTGCTTGTGTGTTTAAATAACCACAGAAAAGATCACAATCTTGATTTCTCAAATTCCGTTCTATTACGGAACCTGTTCAGAATTTCGAGAACAGAACTTCTGTATTTCACGTTTTGCAAGCCCCTTTAAGAAATGGAGGGTTCTTGATTTAACAAGTGACTGGACTACAGTAGCCCAATCTAGCAAATAAGTCAATGGTTTATAAACTTTCCTTCGGGCTGTATCATTGATACTCTCTACCACTCTGGAAACTCCATATTCGCCCTCGATTATTTTTTTCTTATCTTCCTATCCTTCCTATTGTAGAGTGATGAATGGTCATGTTTATTGTAAATTATTGATATTCTCAGCTACTTGTGCAAATTTGTTATTTGTTACAGATTTGTTGCTTGTTAAATTTTTGGTTGCTGGATAAATAAGAGAGGATTATAGATGCCACATACAGTAGATATATATATATATATATATATACATATATATTTTTTTTTATATATATATATATAAATATATATATATATATATACTGGTAGCAATTTTTAGCAATTGGTTGGAGGATTATAAGGTTTTAGTGACATAGCTTTGCGGGAGTAGTGTGATCAAAGGTGGGTAGAAATCCTCGAGATTTTTGTAGTTGCCAAAATGGCCAAGGAGAAGGATATAAACTATTTTTGAGGAATTAAATTCGAGGAGATTAAGGTAATAATAGATTTCTTTTTGAATTTAAAGAATAGTTATGAATTAGAATTTCGAGGACGAAATTATTTTTAAGGTGGGTAGATTTGTAACCCCTCTTCCCAAAATTTTAATAATATTTATTTATTTGAACTCAATAGTGATTTTTAGAGTTTTTGATAAATAATTATTTAGCTAATTATTACGGTAGATGATTTTAGCCATGATGGAGTTTTGGAGTACAAGGTGACTAGAAATCGTGGCACGGGTAGTGCAATAGCGTGCTTAGACTAGTGTATTAGCCCTAATAGGGAAGGGCGAGCCATATTGATGTCCTAATTAGAAAAACCAGGCTAAGTTGCGACTTAGCCCTTACCGAAGGTCTATTTATTTACTATTTATAGTATTGAGTTTTAGGGAAATCGGTTATACCATTTTAGCCGGACTGGACCCGAACTAAGCCCAAGCCCATGTAGTCATGCGGGACGTTCAATGACATTCGTGTTAACGTATTTTGGTAGGATTGTGTTGTTTTCCGTTTTAATGACTTAATGAATATTCCTAAGTATTCATAATTTAATATTATAAAGTATTATTATTAGTTGATATTCTATGACACTTGTATAAATGGGTCCTTGTGCATTTTAGGATTATTAGATTGTGCATAATGGTATATATATACACCATTGTTGTTTTTATTGAATTTTGTTATATTTATTATTATTTTATGGAGGTTATTATTATGTAATATTATTTTATTATTAGTTATATTATTTTTCATCAATTAAATATTATTATAGATAGTCAAATGTATATATATATATTTACATGATTATGTCCTACACTAGAGAAAAGGTATATAGGAAATTTAGGATTTTATTGGAATATGTATGTATGCGTAGATGTGTATATATAAATATATACATATAGATGTACATGCATATGGATATATATATATATAGTATTAGATATATAGATATATAAATTCTAAATATATATAGGTGTGTGTATGTATGTAAAATATGTATGTGCATACGTGTATGTTTATATATAAATATATATAGATATACGTGTGTGTATATGTATACAAACAAATATATATATATATGTATTTATTGATGAAAAAACAAAAGAAAACAAAAGAAAACCAAAAAAACTTATCAGCAGCCCGGCCCACAAACCCGAGCTGCTCAGCGCGCACAGGAAACCCGATCTCCCCCCCTCCCCCCCCCCGCGGAATCCTATATAGGGAGGAGGGAGTTTCTCACGAAACCCTAAAGTAAAACCCCACGACACCTCCTCCCTGACACTGGCGATCAACCACGTGCATGCGCCGCCCTGGGTCGCCACCGGCCGCCGACAGCGTGGCCGAGCGCGCACAGAAAGCGCAAGGAACAGCGCAGCAGCAGCCTTGCGGGGCCTATTTCGCGAGGCAACCACGACCTCCACCCTCGTCTGTTTCACGAACGAATTCTTCGGGTACGAAGCTAACCTATACCCCTTCATATTCATGTATTAGGTTAGGTTTAAATCGAACCATAATCGAGTTGGAAATCGACACAAAGTCGACCAAAAACCAGTCTCGAAATAGGACATCGTATTGCTCTAGGTACCTGTATTGGAAGGCTGTTTCCCATCAACCCAGTAGAAATCTTAGAAAAATATTTGAACACGAGTTTAGACCACATATAGGATTGTGAAACCCTTGTTGTAATATTACTTTTGATCCAGTAAGCAGAAATATTTTTGGTTGTAAAGTTTAGGAAAAATATGTTTTCGAAAACTGAAAAATTGAGAAATCTCCCAGATACGACGTACGTCCTGCCATTCCTGGCAACGTGGTCGGGAATCAAAAGCATCGAAAGCTGCGTAACAGCTTCATGGTCGTGTGGGCTTTGGCGGAATTCAAATTGGTCGTGTGTGCGCGACGAATTTGATACGTATCCGTCGAAATTCACCGTATCGGCCTCTGTACAAATTTCACAATTACTTTGTGCACGCTCGTCGGATCGAGACGAAACTTATGCCAACAGGACCGTATCATTTTTCTGGTCCTGTATGCCGTGTTTGGTCCAATTCGGATACAGTTGAATCGTACGTCATTTTGCGGGCCCCACGGTCCCACTCAATGGGCGATTTTGTGCACGGCCCGTCGAAATCCAACTTTGGACATATGGTTGGGTTCGTATCAGAAAACTGGATCCGTACACAGGTAGTTTGATGACTTTAGAGACCGTTGACTCTGGCACACTTTTCGGTGCAATGTGGGTCCAACGTCGGACACCGTTTTCATCCGAAATTACCGTTTTTGCCCCGGTGTCCAGAATTTGACTTAAGGATAGGCAATCCTAGCTAATTTGACTATTCTGAAAACATTGGTAATATTTATTTTAGCTTTCGGAGAGTGTTGTACGTGTTTTGACTAGGTGGCACATTGAGTAGTTCAGACTGTCGATTTCACCAGTAGAGGACCAAAGGCGAGTACAATTTATTGTTTGTATTTGGATATTGATCTTTACTATATTTTATTGATTAGTCATTGGTTATGTGATTTTTATACACTATTATAAATTGTTGAGTCGGGAATGAGAAGTACCAAAGATGTGTGATCCGACCGAAGACCGTGTTTATTTTCATGCAGTAGACATCGTAGACCGTGTTTATTTTCTGCAAGTAGGCATTGTAGACCGTGTTTATATTCTGTAAGTAGACATTGTAGACCGTGTTTATTTTTTGCAAGTAGACATTGTAGACCGTGTTTATTTTCTGCAAGTAGACATTGTAGACCGTGTTTATTTTCTGCAAGTAGACATTGTAGACCGTGTTTATTTTTCTGCAATTAGACATCGTAGACCGTGCGGTGTAGTGGCCCAGACTGATCACATATCATAGGTACTTCTAACAGTTGGGAAAAGTATTTTGTGTTTATTTATTGCTATTGGTTTTCCGTATTTATTGTTTATTTTCAAAACTCATGATTGATGTCTAACCTTTGTTTTATAGTCAATTTCTTTATTTGAAATTACATTCAGTGAATTATGCTCATTCCATTCCTGACTGGAAACCAACATTTTTCAGGTTAGTTGAGGATTCACTTAGCATGGGAGATACGGGGGTACTTACAGACAAAATCTTAGAGACTAGCTAGATAGTGGAGTTGTAGTCAATCAAATATTTGTACAAGTTTATATTTTTCTACAAATGTAAAACTTGTAAACATTGTAAGTTAAATTAAATATGTGAATGAGCATTATTTGTGATTTTGATCTTCATGGCCGTGACAACGTTCTACCGCCGACACTGCGCCGTAGGCTGAATTGGACACGTCTCGTACCTGTTTTTTAAAAAAAAGGGTGCGGGTCGGGACAAAGAGTGACTATACGATATATACATTTTGTGTAACCTATGAGCCTATGTAGTATGGATATTAAATGAATATAGAGTATGTAATACATGATATGATAGATGAATGAAATCATATATATGATATATATCCTCTTTACATTAATGTATATATATGGGTGAATGCAAGCATGTAGGAATGCAATTAATATAATGTATGTAAGCAATGCATAAATGCATAAATGAAAGAATGATATACAATATATGCATGAAAGTATATAATGAATGCTAGATATGAATGTAAGGTATACATGTAATAATAGATATGAATGCATAATATATAAATAATATAATGCAATATATAATGATAGCATGTATGGTAATGTAGAATATATGATGCAAGCATGTATATGTCCACTGTTTTTCTTTTTCCTTACATTTTCCTTCCCTTCCCTTTCCATTTCAGTTTTTCTCCCTTTTTCTCTCTTCTATTTTTACATGTTGTATACAATGTATATAATGTATAGATGCATGTAAGTATATAATATGTATGAATGAATGTCATGAAGAACAGTTTGGCAACTCTAGAGGGGGGGGGGGTGAATAGAGTATATATATATAATGACCAATTAAAAAATTACTCTTTCACGAACAATGAATAATCAGAGTAAAATGCGGAATGTAAATGAAAGATAAGAGAGCATACGCAAACACAGCAATTTTAACCTGGTTTCCCTCGTGGAGGACTAGTCCAGGCCTGAGAACTCTAGCTCAGGATTAAATCTACTATTTGTGAAATAGTAGCTTACAACCCGTGCCTTTACTTCAGAAGAGCACGTCAACTTCTTACAGAGAATCGCAGTGGCGATTGCTTGGAATTGTCCAAGCAATTTCTTCACTCTTGCACAAGAATCCTAACTGAGAGATGCTGCGCACTCGAGACTTAGGAGGCTTGTGGCTAGTAGATGGGAAGGGTATGGCTTATAAAGCTTGTAGGAGAGAAGAGAAGAGAAGATTGAGTGATTCAAAATGAGAGAATTCATGCCCTATTTATACTGATTTTTGAGGCAGAATTCGGCCAGAATTCGGGTAGGAGAATTCAAAAATTTGGCCGTTGGACAGCTAGCAACCAGCTAACCCTAAAATTAGGGTTCCTGATTTCTAGGGGACAGAGTTCGGCCCGAACTCTGTGTGGAGGCAGAGTTCGGCCCGAACTCTGTCTCCAGAGCACAGAGTGATTCTAAGTGGGACTTGTGGGCAATTTTGTTTTGGTGGAGCTTGGGATTTTGGGTAGGCTTGTAGACCAAGTTCCAAGAGCTCAGCATAACTCAGAGTACATACTTCTAGACTCAATGAAATGTAAAAGTACAGACTCGAAAATATACTGAGAGTCGGAAACTGAGCTGTCGTTTGTCCCGTGCTGAAAGCAGACGTCGTGTGTCGTATTGAATTTATACAGATATTATTTAGTCAATGTAGTCAATATTTGGTTGACTGTGACTTTGTGTCAACAATCTCCCCCATATTGATAATTGACAAAATAATATATGTATATTTCAATATTCATACCTTGACACAGTTGATTACAACATAGCTCCCCCATAACTGATGCAGAGCTAGAATCGGATAGCTCCCCCATAATCAGTGAACGGTTCCGAGCTAGAAGTAGTAGCTCTCCCCCGTAAACAGTGCATATACCCTGTAACCTGATAGATAACATATTCCCAGAACGAGCACAGATATACACAGATGAATGCATAGAACCTGCATAGAACCTGTAATAGTTTTCCAAAACAAGCCAGCACAAAAATACATATGTTTCTCCCCCTTTTGGCAGTTAGCAATATAAATAAGCAAAGAATAGTAATGCAACCACACCAAGAGAAAAAAATAGTATAATACTAGACAAGAGAGTGCATTGGCATAAAAGAAACTACGAGAAATAGCATAAAATGATATCCACCAACCAGAATGTCAAACACATCATCAGGGTTCTAAGATAAAAATCCAGTACATAAATCCATAACTAAATAACTAAAAATATAAAGCAACTAAGACCATCAGCAGTGGCAGCAGCAAAACAAGCCAGTCTCCATCACGGATCACCAGAAGGTCCTGGAACATCTGAAGGACCAGGGAAAGAGCCAACGAAAAGATCCTGGAACATCTGAAGATCCACAAATGTATCATCTGGATCCATATACTGCATAACCCACGGATCGTCTAGACGATGACCTGAGCGATGTGGATTCCGCTCAATAGGCACATGCAAATCAGGATGACGAACAAGCGAATACCGCATATCATGCAGAGAGTTCCCAAGGGCACTAATCTGCAGAGTGGTACGGTAATCCTGCTGCGTCCAGCGATCATCCTCAATAGCAAAACGATCGCGAAGCATAGTCTGAAGCGAATCCAGGTTGGCAGGAGGTGCAGTCTGACCGAGCGGAGGGGCGTCAGGCTCCTCATCAGCAGACAACTCAGTAGTAGCAACAGGCTGAAGGCGTCGTACCTTAGATAGAAAGGTAGGTGCCGGTAGGAACGGACAAGCATCAAGTGGTATACGAAAAGCACGAAAGATCATAGGAAGATATAGAGGATAAACCAAAGCTCGTGGTTTCCTCCTACAGCGAATCATCCAGTCCATCATAGTACGTGGAAGATTGAAATGAATTCCAAAGTGAAGATGATAAAGAGCAGAAATGTCAAGATAAGTGATTTCATCAGGGGAACCGATCTTGGGTAGAATGGTATTAGAGATGATCCAATGAAGATCAGAAAAATATGGGTTGAGATATTTCGTCATGAGCTTTCGAGGACGTGTGTATGGAGTGCACAAATCGTCCTTGAAGCTTTTAAGTGAAAGTCCGTTGGGAAAACGGAACGAGCGAGCATCAACAAGCCTTTCCCAAGAACTTGGCTCAAGAAGATCAAGATATTCGGCTAGTTCAAAGTCATCAAACGAGATATCGATACCAGCAACTCGTGAATAAATACGAAGGTCATCAAAGGTTAAGTTGCAGTAGAACATTTGAACGGCATGACGATAAATAGCAGAAGATGTAGTGACTAGTTCATCAAAATAGAGGTCATGAAATAAAGAATCATATTGAGAGAATATGGAAAAATTGATAGGATGTCCTGTGAATACCTGACGATTCCGAAAGTCACTAAACCAGTTGTTTGATGCATCAAGTGAGACAAAAAGTCTATTGTCATAAGTGGAAGGATGTTGAGGACGAGGTGGATTGAACAAAGGGTGAGGTGGTTGAAGTTGTTCAATGATTTGTTCAATTGATGGAGGAGAATCCGAAGAGGAAATACTCTCAACTCGAATCCTCTTCCCGCGATTGAACAAGCAAGGAGCCATTAAAAGATTTAAAAAAAATGGTACCTCAAACAGGTAAAGAACAATGGAGGAGAATGGAGAGGAGACACCTTTTTCTTGATTTGAGAAGCAATGAGGCACTCTAGATCAAAAACTAGGGTTAGGGTTTCAAGGAAAGAGTGTGTATAAGTGAGAAAAGGTGGTAATAGTGAAGGGGAGAGAAAGAATCCCGACATAAAGTAGGGTTTTGTCTTTGGTCGGGTGAAATATTGACCATTGGATTAGAATAGATCCAACGGCAGAGCCAGATCCCGACCCTGGAACCAAGGGACCGAACTCGGCCCGAACTCGGATAGGAGCAGAGTTCGGCCCGAGTTCTGGATCATTGGTCCAGAACAGAACAAAGGCTAAAATGAAAACAAAAGTTGAAGAATAACAAGAAATGATAACAAAGAAAAAGATTTAAGAGTTAAACAAAAGAAAGTTGAGGACACCAAAGAGAATAGAATAGATAGAGAAGAAGATGTACACAGAAAACAGAATAAACTTTTTAGAAAATATCAATTAGGCAATATTAAATCGAAATGAGCCATATAATAAATAAGGATATATATTGTGGTTCAATAGTCCAAATTTGCCATGGGTTAGCTGCAGGGGCCGGATCCCAGCTAGCGGTAGTCCTGAGGACTAGTGCACCGTGTCGCTTAGGCTTTTACGCCTTGTTGTCAGAAGGACCCTTTCGGCTTGTACCCATACCAAATTCTTCGTAAAAGAATCACAATATACTCGATATTTACGCAGGTGAGTTTCAATTTATGACTGCTTCATCTAAGATTCCAAGTTCACGACAAAGAAAATTGAAACGCTCTTCGGATAGTGGCTTAGTAAAGAAATCTGCCAGCTGATGATCAGTGTCAATAAATTCTAAGTTAATCGTGCCATTTTGCTGATGATCACGCAAAAAGTGGTGTCTGATCTCAATGTGTTTAGTGCGTGAGTGGCATACAGGGTTCTTAGTCAAATTGATGGCACTAGTATTGTCACAGAATATAGGAATATGCATGAAAGATAACTTATAGTCTTCCAGGGTTTGCTTCATCCACAGAATTTGTGCACAACAATGCCCAGCTGCTATGTATTCAGCTTCTGTTGTGGATAGTGCAACAGAGTTCTGTTTCTTGCTAAACCAGGAGACTAAAGCTTTTCCTAATAAATGACACGTGCCGCTCGTACTTTTACGGTCGACCTTGCATCCAGCGAAGTCAGCATCAGAGTAACCAATAAGATCAAATGATGTTGACTTGGGATACCATAGGCCTACTGTAACCGTACCCTTAAGGTATCTAAAGATACGCTTAACTGCAGTCATGTGTGATTCCTTAGGATTAGCTTGATATCTAGCACATAGGCAAACACTGAACATGATATCGGGACGACTAGCAGTTAAATAGAGTAAGCTGCCTATCATACCTCGATACTTACGTTGATCAACAGGTTTGCCGCTCTCATCTGGTTCGAGTTTGGTTGAAGTGGCCATTGGCGTGCTGATTGGTTTGATGTTGTCAAGATCGAACTTTTTCAGCATGTCCTTGGTGTACTTTGATTGGCAGATGAAAGTTCTATTAGCCAGTTGTTTTACTTGTAGACCAAGAAAGTAGTTGAGCACTTCCATCATGCTCATCTCAAATTCCGTCTGCATACACTTGGCAAATTCTTGACAAAGAGTTTCATCAGTAGACCCAAAAATAATATCATCAACATAAATCTGAATTAATAGAATGGTGTCTTTGAAGGATTTGATAAACAGTGTAGTGTCAATTTTCCCTTTAGAAAAACCTTTCTCAAGCAAGAAGCTGCTTAGCCTTTCATACCAAGCTCTGGGGGCTTGTTTAAGGCCATAAAGCGCTTTCTTTAGCTTGAACACGTGGTCGGGAAATTTGTGATTTTCAAAGCCAGGGGGTTGTTTGACATAAACTTCCTCCTTAATAAAGCCATTCAAGAAAGCACTTTTAACATCCATTTGAAATAATTTAAAGTTTTGAAAATTAGCAAAAGCACAAAGCATCCGAATGGATTCTAGTCTAGCAACAGGAGCATACGTCTCATCGTAGTCGATACCTTCCTCTTGGTTGTATCCTTGAGCTACTAGACGAGCTTTGTTACGTGTGACTGAACCATCTTCATTTACTTTGTTTCTAAAAACCCATTTAGTACCAATTATAGAGTGATTAACCGGTCTAGGAACGAGTTCCCATACTTGGCTTCTCTCGAATTGGTTGAGTTCTTCTTGCATAGCAGAAATCCAAAATTCATCATTAAAAGCTTCAGAAATATTTTTAGGCTCTACTTGTGAAATGAAGGCAGTGCTAGCAACAGAGTCTCTTAATGATGATCTAGTAGTAACTCCACGTGAAACTTCACCTATGACTAAATTTTCTGGATGAGAAGGTTTGAAAGAGAATTTCTTAGGCAAACCCTCCAGAGAATTAGTTTCGGTTGAAGTATTCATTGGAGTAGAAGTTGATGGCTCAATGTCATCATTAAGAGTATTTACTGTACTGTTGTCTTCATCAAAAGTCACATTTGTTGACTCTTCCACAATAAGTGAGCGTTTATTGAAAACTCTATATCCCTTACTCTTGGCGGCATAACCAAGAAAGATACCATCGTCAGCTTTGGCATCAAATTTGCCTAAGTTGTCTTTGGTGTTAAGGATAAAACATCTGCAGCCAAAAACTCTAAAATAAGAAACATTTGGGGTTCTCCCAAACCAAAGCTCATAGGGTGTTTTCTTCGAAATGGGACGAATAAGCACCCTATTCAAAATGTGGCATGCTGTACTTACAGCCTCTGCCCAAAAATATTTCGGAAGAGAAAATTTATTCAACATGACTCTAGCCATATCGCCAAGAGTCCTATTCTTCCGCTCCACAACACCATTTTGTTGAGGAGTTCTAGGACAAGAAAATTCATGATCAAAACCATTTGCATTACAAAAACTTTCAAAATCTGAATTTACGAATTCGCCTCCATGATCACTTCGGATTCGAGTAATCATGTAGCCTTTTTCGTTTTGAACTTTATTTACAAAAACTTTGAAAACAGAGATAGCGTCGCTCTTATTAGCGAGAAAGAAAACCCAAGTAAATCTCGAAAAATCATCAACAATAACAAAAGCATAAAGTTTGCCACCAAGGCTAGCTATTCTACTAGGACCAAATAAATCCATATGAAGTAATTGCAAGGGTCTAGTAGTACTTACAGAGTTGATGGAATGAAATGAGGATTTAGTTGCCTTGTTTAGTTCACATTCGGCACATACCGTGACCTTTTTGAATGTGATGTCAGGCAATCCTCTCACTAGCTTCTTGGTAGAAAGCCTGGATATAGCATCCATGTTGGCATGACCGAGACGCTGGTGCCAAAGTAGTCGTTCGTCTTTGTGGGCATATAAACATCTACCTGCATGGTTAGTATTTATAGAGAGATAGAAAATATAGATATTGTCCTCTCTTTTCCCTTCAAAAGTAATATCTCCTGTTGACCTATCATAGATATAGCAACAGTTTTGTCCAAAGTTAATATCATATCCATGATCAGCAAGATGGCTAATGCTGAGCAGGTTATGCTTTAACTCGGTCACTAGGCAGACATCCTTTATAACAGGAGAAGGAGGATGACCAATGATACCGTTACCTATAATGTGCCCTTTGAGATTGTTACCGAAGGATACGTATCCTTCTCTCTTCATCGATAGTGATGCAAAAAGATTTACGTCTCCCGTCATATGTCGCGAGCATCCACTATCGAGAATCCACTTACTTTCAGTTGAGGAGAGAAGGTCCACCTACATCAAGAGTAGATGTGACCTTTGGTACCCGAATTCTTGAGGGTCCTGAAAAGTTAGTCTTTGGGAACCAAGCATATATCCTTTTATCTACAAGTCTTCTAACTCTGCACTGTGGTGAGATGTGTCCATGTAATCCACAATAAGTACAGATAGCATTCTTATTTATACTAGGAGCATGAGAATGATATCTATAAGCAGTAGGATGAGGATGGACATGATGTGAAGAGTTAGCATGGTGAAGATGATTATGCATGGAATAAGTGGCATGTTGATGGTGTCTATGAGGCATAGAATGATGGTATTGTCTATGATGTGTGACATGCTGATATTGTCTAGATGGCATGGCATGATGATTTTGTCTATATGGTATATGAGGATCTTGTCTATATGGCATTGCATGATGATTTTGTCTATATGGCATGGCATGGTGCTTTTTATGTGTGGAGTGATGTTGATTGTGTCTTTGTGCATGATGAGTGTGTACTGAGTGAGAATTATTCTTACGTGCACGTGGTTTGTGAAAGTTTGTGTATATAAATGCATGGTTATGTGCTGCATGAGATTGACGTGGTTGACTAGCATGAGTGGTGTTGTGCCCATGTGATTGGGTTTGAGGTTGAACAACCTGTTTACCCAATTTGGTTTCTAATCTTTTAGAAACAGCTTGCAGTTCATCAACCTTAATATTTAAGCCATAAATCTTAGTCATGGAAATCTTGTGTCTACTCTTTTCTTCAGCAAGCAATGTGTTAAGAGTAGTGATTTCTTGAGTTTGTTGCTCAATACGTGCTTCAGCATCATGTAAGCTTAATTTAAGCTTGGATACTTCATCAGTGTCATTAGTGGGTGATGTGTTTCTAACATTATCAAGAAGTAAAGAAATTCTTTGTATCTCATCTTCTAGACTTTTGATTTTGTCCTTGGCATGTTTATATTTACCGATAACCTTTTTGTGATCATCAAGTAAATCGGTGAAAGCATCGCCAAGTTCATCAAAAGAGAAGTCATCTAAAGTTTCGTTTGATACCTTGGTGGAATTTGCCATGAGGCACACATTTGCTTTGTCTTGAGGAGAGTTCTTTTCTTCCTCGGAGTCACTTGCTTCGCTTTCATGCCAAATGCTTGTGTTGGCATACCTTTTTGATGAGTTCTTCTTGTAGGGCTTTTCATACCGGTTGCTTTTCTTTAAGAGCGGACAGTCTCTTCTGCCGTGTCCAGTCTTTTTGCAACCATAGCAGATTGGTTCTTCTTCATCGTCTTCTTGTGGTTCCTTCTTTCTTTGATTGAAGCGAAGGAATTTCTTGAAGTTACGTACCATGAGAGCTTGGTCTTCATCATCTGAGATATCGTCTTCAGTCTCATCGTGATCAATCTTTCGTCGATAAACTTTGAGTGCGATCTCCCTGGTCTTCGGAGCAGGCTCTTCGAAGTCCTTGAGGTCAAGCTCGTGAGTCATGAGATTGTCCATCAAAGTCTCCATAGACATACTTGTGAGATCATTTCCTTCTATGATGGCTGTCACCTTAGGGTTCCAAATCTTTGGTAGCCCTCTGAGTAGCTTGCGGATCTTCTCATGGTTTGAGTACTGCTTACCAAGCGAGGATAACGGGTTGATGATGTCGAGGAATCTTGTAAACATTCGAGTGATCGTCTCATTTGGCTTCATCTTGAAGGCTTCGTACTCTTGAGTGAGACGGCTTATCTTAGATTCCTTGACTTGAGTCGTTCCTTCATGCGTCACTTCCAGAAGTCTCCATACTTCATGAGCAGTGGTGCATGTAGAGACCCTGTTAAACTCGTTCCTGTCTATAGCACAGAATAAAGCATTAATAGCCCTAGCATCTAGACTTGCCTGTTTCTTCTCCTCGACAGAATATTTGTCGTATGGTTTCTCAATGAGATCACCATCGATAACTATCCTGGCGGGCTTTTTGTAACCGTCAGTGACGACAGTCCACAGGTCAAAGTCTAAAGACTTAAGATAGAAGCTCATCCTTGTTTTCCAATATGTGTAGTTAGTCCCATCAAATAGGGGAGGCCTATAAGTGGACTGACCTTCACCATGATTGGAAATCAAGGATTGTGTGGTTGCCATGGATCAGCTCCTAGGATGTTAGTCCTTGTAAAGAGAACAGAGCTCTGATACCAATTGAAGAACAGTTTGGCAACTCTAGAGGGGGGGGGTGAATAGAGTATATATATATAATGACCAATTGAAAAATTACTCTTTCACGAACAATGAATAATCAGAGTAAAATGCGGAATGTAAATGAAAGATAAGAGAGCATACGCAAACACAGCAATTTTAACCTGGTTTCCCTCGTGGAGGACTGGTCCAGGCCTGAGAACTCTAGCTCAGGATTAAATCCACTATTTGTGAAATAGTAGCTTACAACCCGTGCCTTTACTTCAGAAGAGCACGTCAACTTCTTACAGAGAATCGCAGTGGCGATTGCTTGGAATTGTCCAAGCGATTTCTTCACTCTTGCACAAGAATCCTAACTGAGAGATGCTGAGCACTCGAGACTTAGGAGGCTTGTGGCTAGTAGATGGGAAGGGTATGGCTTATAGAGCTTGTAGGAGAGAAGAGAAGAGAAGATTGAGTGATTCAAAATGAGAGAATTCATGCCCTATTTATACTGATTTTTGAGGCAGAATTCGGCCAGAATTCGGGTAGGAGAATTCAAAAATTTGGCCGTTGGACAGCTAGCAACCAGCTAACCCTAAAATTAGGGTTCCTAATTTCTAGGGGACAGAGTTCGGCCCGAACTCTGTGTGGAGGCAGAGTTCGGCCCGAACTCTGTCTCCAGAGCACAGAGTGATTCTAAGTGGGACTTGTGGGCAATTTTGTTTTGGTGGAGCTTGGGATTTTGGGTAGGCTTGTAGACCAAGTTCCAAGAGCTCAGCATAACTCAGAGTACATACTTCTAGACTCAATGAAATGTAAAAGTACAGACTCGAAAATATACTGAGAGTCGGAAACTGAGCTGTCGTTTGTCCCGTGCTGAAAGCAGACGTCGTGTGTCGTATTGAATTTATACAGATATTATTTAGTCAATGTAGTCAATATTTGGTTGACTGTGACTTTGTGTCAACATGTCATATATGAATAAATGAATCAATCAAAGGTATAAGTAAAATATAATGCATTGTAATGAATGTTAACATATATAATGTATAAAAGTATGTATGTAAATGTGCATGAATGTATATATCTATATAACTATGTAAATATGCATGATGTAACATATGCCTATATATATAAATATGTATGTAATATGGATATGTATGTATGTATGAAGGTATATATTTATATATATTATCTATTTTATATTATGCATTGTTATGGTTCACATTGCCTTGTGATTGTGTGAACGCTAGCCTAGGCTTGGTTAGGCCTAATAAGACTTGTTAGACTTGTTTGGGCTAGGACTTGACCTACTTGACCTAATTTGACTAGTGTGGTCAACTAGAGTTGACCAAGTGTTGACTTTAGTCTAGTTTGACATAGACAGCATTCAAATGCATTGTACATTTCATTTATCATCTCTCGTATACATCTTGGCCTGTGGTGCTCTAAATAGGACTCTGTGGCTTCAGTTTGGACCTCTATACCTATCAGCTATTCAGGTTATCAGGCGAGTGCATTCTCTGATCATTTCATATCTTGTTTAGGATTATATTTCCTGCTTTAGATTATCTTACTTGATGCTGACACGTTGGTAACACAGATTAGTACTATATGGATTCCTTCATAAGATGTTATCCCTCTCGGGAGCATCAGATAATCTTGTCTCGTGTGTTTTACTTACATCACGTATTTTATGCTTCTATTATCATGAATCTTCGGGAATCAGTTAGTGACTCATGTACTCTCATGATCACCGAGCCTTCACGAATCAATTCCTTAATCACCCTTTATGGACAATGTAGTATAATCATGAATCTTAACGTAACTTGACTGGATCCTTGTGTATTGATTGGAGATGGGGGAGTATAAATGAACATGTGAATAATTTTAAGTAGTCTAATCATGAATCAATTTCGTAGTGTAATTATGAATCAGTCCCTAGCCATTCACATGTTTATCCTGTACTCTGAATCACTAGCACTGTCTCTCTTTATATATCATAGATATTTACTTACAGTCTCACTTTTACATTATGCTATTCTTTAGTTTCCTGTATTTTATTCTGTAGCATGATTATATTTCCTTTCCTACTATGACTTGTTGAGATGTATTGTGCTCGCTCCTGTCCTGACTAGACCTGTTGAAATATTACCGAGGATGAGGACGAGACGTGTTATCCCACTTATTATGGGCCTACCCTAGATGACAGTACAGACTTGGACCAGTAGCAAGATCCTTTAGCTGTGGACGACACTCCACTAGACTAGGATGTTTTCCTTATGTTTTTATTCTGGATGATTGTATTATGATATTTGGATTCTGTGGATTTGTTATATCTTTTAGACACTTAGACTCTCTGGTTGTACTTATATGGATTCCTTTTCGTTTCAGCAATATCTATCTATCTTCTATTTTATCATTCTGTCTTAGATGTGATTGAGACTATATCTGCTATGTCACCTCCATTCGGAGAGTATATACTGTACATGTACCCTTATATTGTTAGATGTTGACCTAGGACAGTGTTCTACCGCCGACACTGCGGCGTTGGCTGGACGTACCCACGTCTCATGCCCTTACTCTAGGGTGCGGGTCGTGACATATTTTTAGTGGTGGCCCATGCAGGTCGAGTTTATGTAGTGGTATTCGAACTAGAGTATCACTACAGCCTGCAGTAGGATTAGGATATATTTTTGAAGGTACTCAATCACAGTTAGGCCTCCTTGAGAGATTCCTGGGAGACCCTTGAGAATCTTATTTTAACTTCGACTTGAAATATATTTTTTTCCCTGATTTGATTTACCTTTACTTCCTGTTATTGAACTTGATTTTGATGGATTATTGTTGAATTTTGAATCTTGATGTTAGTGGTTGAATTTGAGTTTGTATTTATATGATTTTTGATGGATTATTGTTGAATTTTGAATCTTGATGTTAGTGGTTGAATTTGAGTCTGTATTTATATGATTTTTGATGGATTATTTTTGAATTTTGAATATTGATGTTAGTTGTTGAATTTGAGTTTGTATTTATATGTATATATACATTTTTTTAGGAATTAAGGTATAACCTGATAACATACTTGATAAGGACAGTGAGAAAGGTAAAAGTCTACTTTATTATAGAATTTAGAATTTATTCCAGTCATATTTGCTACCATGACAAGGATGTAGAGCATGATATAGCTATACTTATCTTAGTTATGAAATCTTGATTTTCTTGCAGCCATACCGGGTGGCGTGGTAAGAATTTTAGATAACATGATTATAGGGTGTATGCCTTATTATGGACTCTATCATTTATTGCAGCTATGCTTATTGGCGTGGCAGAATTCTGACAACATAATTTCAGGAAGACGCATATGATTATCAGATTATATCTCTAAAGCTTTTAAAAAAAAAACAATCATCTATACCTTGTATTTCAGCCTTAAAAAATTGTTTCATCACTTAACTTAGGAGTAAAAAAAATAGTTTTAATTGTTCATATAATCCCTTGTATAACTTTATTGGATATAATTCCTTCCTAATGTAATGAATTGACGAATTGTCTTAGGCCTTATCTTAGACTTGTTTGTATAGCTCTGATCTCAAATGGTCCCCTTTTTTAACAGATTGAGCAAGAAAAGATTTTATCATTATTTTCTTCTTGCCATTATTACTTGTATTAGTTTAAAAAATTGTTGTTTGTTTGTTTTGCTTCTCATTATTTAACTTAGGAGTACGAGTAGCTTTAGCTATTATTATGAACCTTTATGTAACTTCTTGTTATGAATTTCTTCATAATACAATAAATTGATGATTTTGCTAGACCTTATCTGGATTTGATATTATAGCTCTGGTTTCAGAATGGTTCCTTCTTTTAAACAGATGAGCAGAACAGATTTTATCATTATTTTCTTCTTGCCATCATTCTTGTATCATCTTTTAATATATATATATATATAGTGGACACAGACACCTTGCATGATACCTATACATGCTATATTTTGATTAGCAACCTATCTAAATGCACATTAATGTGTTTTTGATGTTAAATTCTCAAAACCCTAATATCTCTAACACAATACAATATCATAGACTAGTTCTCTATTTTTTTTAGTTTAAATTCGTAATTTAAATATAAATTTCATATTATTAGTTGTTGTTTACATCACTGCACATGTATGTTATTTACAGGGTTTCAATTCTTAAAGAAATTGGTTAAGTTTTGTGTTAGAATTTGTCAAATCTGAGACTGTGTGCAAATTAACCCTTTAACACTGGATTCTAAGTGATTAGTTCAATTTGCAGTTTTTAAATATAATGTTTTGATCCATATACATTGTTGTATCTAGGGATATAATGTTAGATTTCATACTCTTACATGTTAGGTTGTGGTTGTGGTAAACATTGGGTTGGTTTTGATGTTCGAATTTCTCCAAAATCCTGAAACTGAATACATGTTAACATTTTTCACATTGATTTTAAATGTTTAGTTCAATTTTAGATTTAATATGTAATGTTAAACTGAACTGAATGATTGAACCCTTCATTTTATGTTATAACCCCTGTACTCTTGACACTCTACACTAATGAACACTAATGTTCACAACTGCTATGTAAACCTAACCCTTCATCTCTATGTTATGTTCATATATCTATATATATATATATATATATATATATTATATATATATATATATATATATATATATATATATATATATATATAATATATATATATAGTTTATGCATACATGTTATAATGTATATAGATACATAACTAAATCTCTACCTCTCTATACATATAGATATACGTATATATATGGTTAGACTTGCATGTTATGAGTACATAGGTTGTGCATTGTAGATTGTTTAACCAATATGCCATGAGTAGTGTAACTTGATAGCTATTATTTTGAAACCTAAATCCTCCTATACACTTTCATGTATATTTCACACACACACACACATGTCTACTATCTAACCCTATAAACATGTCCACATACACCCATACACACACTAACCACATAACTTTTACATAATGCTAGCTTTTCTCCATCTAACATTATATATATATATATATATATATATATATATATATATATATATATATATATTGTGATTGAATTTTAATGCTCGATATTTGTGCTTTAAATTTTGATTTTGATTATGTCTTAAAGCCTTGATGATTTGTTATTTCTGTATCTTTTCCAGTTTAACACCCCAGATTGCTTGTAAGTTTTGATACCCTATGATTGTTTTGTTCTAGTGTAACTAGTATACCTAGATGAGACTTACACTACCACCGTATGCCATGACCATGTATGCCATTCTTTTAAATTGTATGATTTAGGTAAGTTCTGGGACTTTGATTGTTGGGGACGAGGCTCTAGAAGAAGTACGACCATCTTAATTTCGAGGACGAAATTTTTTGAGGAGGGTAGAATTGTAACACCCACTTTTCTAAAATGAGGGTAATTTTAAACTTTTGTAAAAGTTTATTATTTAACAATAGGATTTATGATTTATGAAAATTTTTAATTAATTTAATACTATTTAAAATTGTTCAATTATAATTTTGATGTGTTAGCTAGTGAACTCTAGAACTGTTGAGCCTAGAGACTAACCATGACCATGGGGACCTAACCATGTGATTAGAATGACTATTTACAACTTTTTAGGCTAAAGATATTTTGGTCATTTTGTGACTTTTGAATTATTTAAGATTTTGATTAATTGGTAAATTTTAGATTATTTTAATAATATCTAAATTAATGTATTATGATTTTGGTCATTTTTCATATTTTAATAGTTTGGGAAAATTTAATATTTTTAATATTATTTTATTAGATTTGTTTTGTCAGGTTTGAGTTTCGTCTCGTATCGACTTGTATTGTGACACGGGTAGCTTAAACTCTAGATGGGACCCAATATTAAGTTAAGCATGGCTCACAAAACCCAACATTTAAGTTAGTTAATTAAACTAATTTTTATCATGTTAGAATGGTTAAGCATGGCTCACAAAACCCAACCTTTAGCTGTGGACGACACTCCACTAGACTAGGATGTTTTCCTTATGTTTTTATTCTGCATGATTGTATTATGATATTTGGATTCTGTGGATTTGTTATATCTTTTAGACACTTAGACTCTCTAGTTGTACTTATGTGGATTCCTTTTCGTTTCAGCAATATCTATCTATCTTCTATTTTATCATTCTGCCTTAGATGTGATTGAGACTGTATTTGCTATGTCACCTCCATTCGGAGAGTATATACTGTACAGGTACCTTTATATTGTTAGATGTTGACCTAGGACAACGTTCTACCGCCGATACTACGGTATGGCCCGGAGCTCCTGGACCTCTCGTCTTGCCTCTCTGGCCTCGTCTGCAGCGATAGGGGCCGATATTTCAGGAGAATTATCACCCAGGTTTGGTGCGGCTGAGTTTGAGTCCACATTGACCGCGGGTCCCACGTTTGTTTGGCCAAGTGTTATTTCTTGCAGAGTTGGAAGGGCCGCTTTGATCTCGTCTACGGATTTGACCAAGGTATGAAATATGGCCTCCAGAGTGTCGATGCGTTGGTGATCACTGGGACCATCTTGGTTGCTGTCCGTCATGAACACCGTTCTTACATGAGAAGAGATGGAAGGAACGGTGGAGGACGCGCCCTCTGAGTCATACCCTTGTACAAAGAAGTCATCAGGGTATATAGGAATGTTCTTCTCTAGTTCGGACTCAGAAGGAGTGGTACCCCCAGCTTCAGAGCTTGCCTCGTCTTGAGAGTTGTGGACGTCCTCGGGGACGTCGAAACCTGCTGCATCTGTTGGGGGGAACCATTTCCTCTGGATTATCTTCTTGGAACACCGGATTATCGTGGATGTTTGGAGGAGTGCTACCCCCGGCTCCAGCCCCTTCCAGAGATGTGGACGACGAATCTCCAAGTGTGGCAGATTTTGTCTTTGAGCGAGTACCTTGGAAAACTCCTCTCGTACCGGTCATGGACAACCGCTTAGAAAAGAGTTTCTTGGTCGATATTTTCGGGCTAGAGACGTTTGTTTTCTTTCCTCTTCCGCTGCCAGGGATCTTCTGAGTAGAATTTCAAGAGGCGACGAGAAGCGTCTCATCTTCTGAGTTTGGGTGTTGCAGTCATTGGAAGAGGGATCGCCGGTCCACTTGTATGGCCGTCTTGCTACAGCAGCATTTGACAACGACTTGAGTGCAGTGATGCCCATGAAAGGATTTTCTGCACACCAAGTTTTCTTCTCTTTTTTTGTGTTTGTGAAGAATTACGTTGCGTAAGTTACTCATTTTTTGGGTGCGGGAGTCCCGAGCACATGAGTGTGTTGGCATCCTGTCTGCTCCCTGGTGTGGGGGTAGTAAGAGTACTCGCCCCTGATCATTGGTGGGAGATTCTTGATAACTATCCTGTTCGTTGGCCGTCGGGGGCTGGACAGGGATAGTTTTATACAACTTTCCATCAGGGGCCCGCGCAATAGTCAGCGGGACGCCCTAATAGTCAAAAGTTGGGATAGCTGACTGAGCTCGATGAGCCTGTACTACCGAGACATCTTCCTTCTAGCACCTGAGAGTGCATAGTAGGAAGAGTCCACAAAGACTGGCACATGAGTGCATCTGGCGTCAGGATCGCCTGAGAGGCGATCGAAGACTGACCGTGAGCCGCATGGAGCAGATGGTATGCGGCTGGGTTTGGTGGCCGTGCAGGCTGTCTACATGCGGATAGTATGTGTGGCCGTATGACCCTTTTGTATGCAGCTAGGAGCGGTGGCCGCATAAGCAGTCTGCATGCGGCTAGCAGTAGTGGCCGTATGAGCCTCCTTTATGCGGCTGGCTTCTGTGGCCGCATGAGCCTTATGTATGCGGCTGGCTCCTGTGACCGCATGAGTTTTCATGTGGCCGACGCCCTTATGTTGCTTCTTCTTGGACCGCACAGAGTTCCTCTTTGCCCCTGCAAGTCCAGCATCGTAGTATTTTCCTCTGCCGGTCTTGGGGACAGCAGAGTCCTCTATGGCCTGAAGTGTAGCCGCATGAGAGTCTTCCCCGCCATTTTGGGCAACAGAGAGTACTTCTTCGAGAGCTTGGGGAGAAGCGAATGATTTGGGCCTCAACTCCCTGCGGGCCTTCTTTGTGCGGGCTCGTCGCTGGACCGGGCCAGCGCTTCCGTCGGAGAGCATTTCTTCAAATGACTGCTGGTCGAACCAGGCGACCAGCATCTGTTGAGTGGAGCCAAGTTTGGCTGCGTCCGATTGCGTCACCAACTCCTCAGCCGTGGAGAAGTTAGTCCCCAGCAGAGTCACCATCGTGTTTGCCATTATTATAAAAGAACAGAATAATTTTATGGGAGGACTGGACTTTTACTTCACAACACAAATGTGCTCGTACAAAAAAAGCCTAGGGACAAAAACCTAGGTACATCAATCTAAGTACAATTGTTTATTTTTTCTGGGGGGTAACGGTAGAGGCTCGGGAAAGCGACGGCAGCTCTGCCTTACTCCTTGGACGATCGGACGTAACCTTGGCTTTGATGAAGAAATGCTCTCAGAATGTGTGGGGAGACTCTTTTGTGCGTGCCTTTGTCTCTCTGTGTGTCCAGCCAGTGTCTTTCTCTCTCTCTTTTGCAAGGGAATGGCACCTTGCTATTTATAGGAGTAGGGTGTGATCATTAGGGTTTGCAATGATTGCCCCTTGAAAAGTCGACGGTTTGGGGATTAATTACCATTTTCCTTGATCCTGTTTTATTGGCAATTAATCTGGGCCATTAATCTTGATTGTAACAAACCTGGGCAGTTAATGTTGATTGCGCCAAATCCATATGGGCAATTAATGTTGATTGCCACGAATCTTCGTGATTAATTATGACAAGCTCGGATCTCCTGCCACGTGTTCAATCTGCTTGATTGCAATAAATCTGATTTGATCCGGGTAATTATGATGATTGCCTACATCAGGTTATTGGGATTTGTTGATAAATCTTGATTGATTTGGTGCTACATGTCCAACCATCATTATGCTGTAAGCTATAGGGACACGGGAGAAACTGATCTTCTGCCACTTGTCCTAACCGTGAACCACAGAGACAGGATGTCTTGATAGAGCCGCATGAGGGTGGCCTCTCAGGATTTGAACCACATGAAGGTGGCAGCCGCATAGGTGTGGCCTCCGAAATCTGAGCCGCATGAGGGTGGTTTCCAACAGAACCGCATAAGGCTGGCCACGAGTCAAGGCTGTATGGGCGTGGCCTCTCAACATTTGAGCCGCATGGAGATGGTCCCCATGATCCGAGCCGCATAAGAATAGCGGCCGCATGGGAGTGGCTTCTCAGGATTTGAGTCGCATGAAGATGGTCCCCATGATCCGAGCCGCATGAGAATAGCGGCCGCATTAGGGTGGCCTCCACCTGAACCGCATACGGCTGGCCACGTGTCAAAGCCATATGGAATACTTTAGGATTTGATGGATCTTGCCAGCTGTAGAGATTTTTTTCGTTTTCCTAGGAGCACGCAATTATGTCAGAGTCATCATTGCAGCTTTATGTCAGAGCTGTCAGTTTACCTTTATGTCAGAGCTGCCTTGTTGTGTCAGAGTATTAAATGAGGCTGCTGCTTAATGTCCAGTTGTAGAGGCGAGCCGCATGAGGCCACGTGGCTTTTTACTCGAGCCGCATGGCTATGTTGGCGACTTTGAGCCACATGGAACTCTTCTAGTCTTGAGCCGCATAGGATTGAACTTCTAAGCCGCATAAAACTCCAATGAACTATTGAGCCGCATGATCCTCTCCTGATCTTGAGCCGCATAGGATTTCCTGTTCATTTCCATGCTTCTACACTCTTGGGTTAGCAAAAAGCAAAATTCTGTCGTATTACCAACAACCGAGGCTGAGTATATCGCCGCAGCACGTTGTTGTGCACAATTTTTGTGGATAAAGCATACTTTAGAAGACTATTGATTGCATTTTTCCCACATAACCATTTTCTGTGACAACACTAGTTCTATTAATTTGACTAAGAATCCAGCATGTCACTCTCATACTAAATATATCGAGATTCGACATCACTTTTTTAGAGATCATAAAAAATGGAGAAATAGACCTTGTATACATAGACACACAGAATCAATTAGCTGACATACTGACAAAATCCCAAGGGAAAGATCGTTTCAATTATTTACATCAAAAATTAGAAAATTTAGATGTCAATAATATTAATTAATTTTGTTTTATTAATTAATTTATTCAATACTCATTAATTGTTTTCGAGACAAGCCTAAAAAGAGTCTGTCTAACACCACGACTACGGTCAAAGCGAAGCGGTATTTAAGAGTTCTCCGGTGAACCTCCGTTAGCTGGGACAGTACTCCTACAGCTAATATGAGACAGATACTGAGTAAAAAATATTAATTTATAAAATAATATTAATAGTATTATTTGAAATTTAAAATTACTAAACTCTGAATTAAATATTTGAAACGAATTGATGAAAAAGATGTGGCCCCATAAATATTTTTGTTTATATAGCCAGGCAACCCTTGGAGAATTCGGCCCGAGTTCGGTCCGAATTCGGCCAGAGTTCAGCTGGATATATATATATGTACCAGTCAGAACCCGAGGCCCCCTCTTCTTCATTCTTCCAAACTTCATCAAAATAGTAGCAGCCGTGCCCCGAAAACCCTAGCTCTTCTCCACCTTCCTTCTTCGAATCCATGTGGAGATCTTTGTCCAAATTTTTGATTCGTACGGAGAATCTCGTTCTCTACAGCATACCTGATTCTCAGAAGGTATAATTCCTTCTCTCATCCACTTTCAAATTATTAGGGTTTTTAGTTTTTGGGATAGAATACCTAAAGGATTCAATCCTTTCAAGAGGAAGAAGGCCAATGCCAGTGAAGAGGCATCGTCTTCTGATCCGCATACGGATTCCCTCTTTTCTCCGGTCCAATCGGATGATGGTGCATCGAACGAGTTTTATTTCAAAACTCCCGATCAAGCCCTACTTTGGTATGCCGATTTCATTATGCTTACTATTTGTACCGGATCTCCGATGAAATTGACTGTCTTTTCTGACCACCGTCCTTACTTTGAGGCATTAGGGTTACATCACTTTGTTACTTTGCAATTCCCTATAGCTACTAATGCCATTAGATTATTTTACTATATTTTCGTGTTTGACACTTTTACCGTGAGAACTCGTGTCGGCGGGATAGATATCGAGTTCAATGATGAACCGCTAGCAGAAATCCTTGGTCTTCCAAAAGAAGGTGCTCCACTCGATGACATCACTGACTTTGATTTTCCCGATGGTACGACTCTCGTTAGTTACAAGAATGAGCTTTGTGCGCCCACACGTGCTCGTCCTGGAAAGTTCAAGGCCAATAACTTGAACTTCTTTAACTATGAATTACATTGCATCATCTATTCAACTCTACTTCCAAAATCTACTTCAAAAGATGATGTCCCTGCACTTGAGCTTTCTGCATTATATCACATTCTTAAGGGGATTCCTTTTTTGCCCCTAAGACTATCATTCAGATGATGGGTAGATGTCGTGGTAGAGATCACAACCTTCCTTATGCGATGATCATCCCACGCATCTTTCAGAGATTCGATATTGACTTATCCACTTGTGCTCTGGACCCTGAGCCCAAGTTTCTCAAACTCTCTTGTCGCAGCATTGCCACTGTTCCTCCACCTACTGCACCTGCTCCTCCAGCACCAACTCCCACAGCACCTGGTCCTCCTCAGTCTTACCCTATGACCTTTGAGGGTATTCACCAGCATCTATCAGATCTGCAGTCATTTTATATTGATACTTCCAGGGAACATGAGTTTTATGACGTGACTCGGTTCTAGGCTATTGCCAACTCCTTCGTCGAACTGCGATTTGCACAGACGGGTTATTCTGCAAGCTCTCTACCTCGAGACCCTTCTGTTTTTGGCTACCGCATTGATGATGAGGCGGTCCACTCTCTGTTCCAGCCAGGGACCGCATACGATTGGTATCGTACTTCTAGTGCTACTCCTCATACTCTTGGAGCCGGCACTTCTGGAGCTGGTCCTTCTGGACAAGCTGGTGCTGCAGCCGATGATGATGAGGATGAGGAAGGTAATTTCTGAGATGTTATTGTTTGAGACTATCTATTTTGTCTTATGTTTACTTGGAAATGCTCTGACATTCCAAGATATTATCAGTACATTTTATTTTTGGATATGATTTGTGACTCTTCATAGACATGTTTTTATGCCTCAGTTTGGTATAAGTTTTACTTTAGTTTATTATTCAGCTTAGCATTTTATTTGTTTCAGCTTTATAGCATTATCTTTCTTTATGCTTCATATAAACTGCCTGTGACAAATATCATGCCTGTGTTGTTTATATCATTTTAGTTTATCTTATTTTTCTACAAATGTTTATACCATGCCTGTGATGAATGTTTTTATATTTTGTGTTTCTTCACTGATTGTTACTTATGCATTTATTGCGGGGGTGCTTTCTCTTTGCAAGTATTTTGCTAAGTGACAACGGGGTAGAAATATGATCTAACATCTTCAAGAATACAGGAATAAATGTTATGAACAAAAATTTTTATTTTATCTCTCGGTACTTTCGGTACACTTTTGAATTGATCAAAACCAAGATGTTATATCGGCAAAGTTTGTCAATTATCAAAATAGAGGAGATTGTTGGCCCATTGGTCATGGTCAAACATGATTTTAATAATTGATCAAACTCTGTCTTGATATAAATGCGAGCCAATTCAGATGTTTACTAACGACATTTTGGGCACTGATCAAAGATGGATATCTACTCCGTTCAAGACCGAAGTTGTTTGCCACTCAGAATGTATTTCCTTTAAAGCGATATAATTTTTCATTTTATTGAGTCTAGGAATACATTGTACACCAAGTCGTACTGGCAAATAGGCTATCCGAAAATGTTTTTCAAAACTGACCTATCTTTTTAAAATGACCTATGTTTTTGAAAAAAATATATTTTTACAAAAAGCTTCTGAAGGACTTTTTCAAAAAAAAGTCAAAATTATTTTTCACAAAATCAACTGACCAAACCCTGACAGAACTCGGCCAGAGTTCGGCCAAGTTGAACGTTATGGGAATGTTTGATTTTGAACTTGGTCTCCCTTCAGTTGCGGTTTGTTACAAAGAGTTCTGTCCGAATTCTGTCAGAGTTCTGCCTTTGAAAAATCTATAAATATAGAAGGATTTCGATCATTTCAAATCACCAATTCACTTTCAATCTCTTCCCTTATAAAGCTTACATTTCTTTCAAAGAGTTCTAAAAAGCTTCCATTTTTAAATCCCAAGCCAGTTACAATCCTCTAGTCGATTTGTCAGTGCGGTACGGTCTAGAAGTTTCAGAGCGATTGTAATTAGAGGCTTGATTGGAGATTGACTCTTCACAGTTGATGTTAGTTGAGTTCTTCATATCAAAGCTCGCGTCTGTAGAAGTTGCAAGGACTTCGTATGAAAACTTGCGAGATTTTCCAATAGTGGATTCAACTGGAAGCTAGAGTTCTTCCGACTGGACTAGTCCTCACAAGAGGAAAAACAGTATAAATCTTGGTGTTTGCGATTGCCTTCTGATCACTCGTTTATTACTGTCATTTATTTTGTAATTATAATTATATTTGTGATCTAACTGCTAACGAGTTTTTTAATTAGCTATATTCTGCTGCCTACTCTATTCAACCCCCTCTAGAGTATTCTGCTTTACGATTTCGTTCCTACAGAACCTTTCGAGTTGAATTACAGGAGACGAAAGGGAATTCCTCATCTTTCGAGATTTGCACATGTTCCTCAAGTTGTTGTCGGACAGGTGCTGGCTAGTGCAGTCGTTGAAAAATGGACTGCCGATCTTCAGGTGCTGTCGACTTGTCGTAGCAACAGTTGATGATGACCTGGGTACAACGACGTCCCGAAAAGGGCTCATCACATGCCAAAGTTGCTTCTTTCTCCTTGCATTTGTGAGTAATCACAGGCTATAAGTAAAGAAGTCTTCCAACTACCGGGATACAATAATGGCACCAGATTTTGGGCGCTTGGAAAGTATGTTTGCCATTCAATATCAAGAACAAGAATTACGGAGGAATTGAACTTGATTGCAAACTCGCTTGTACAAGAGAAAGCCTAGAAAGAAATTCTTGAAACAATCTAAGTACATTTGTTTAGTTTTGATTCTAGGGGATGACGATGGAGGCTCGGGAAAGTGTAGCAACTCTGCCTTACTCCTTGGACTATCTGACACGATCCTTGCTCTTGAAGAAATACTACCAAAATACAGTCAATTAGCGACGGCACATTAGCGACAGATTCTTTCCGTCGGCGTTAGCGACGGATTTACGACACATAACCGACGGAGTACCGATGACAAGCTGATATTTTTTTAATTTTATTTTAAGGGGGAGAAAAGGTCGTGCGTCCGTCGGTAGGTCGTTGGAGACATAGCGACGGATATATGGCCGTCGCTATGTAGTCGACTATTTGGCGGGAATTGTTGGAAGAAGTGGCGGGACAAATCTTCGACTATGTAGCGACGGATAGCCCGTCGACAAGAATTAGAAGAGCGACGGACTAGCGACGAATATTATTCGTCGCTAGTCCGTCGCTAAATATACGACCCAGACTTAAATTGAAACGACGGGGGGAACTTTTCATTCCCCCCAAATTTAACTCTCTCTCTCCTCTCTCTCTCTCTCTCCCGTGGCTTCGGTGATCGGCGGCGTCCTCTTCTCTCTCTCCCGAAGGTAATCCCCTCTCTCTCTCTCTCCCTCTCTCGCGGTGGTTGGAGGGGCAGCGGGGGCGGCGGTGGCGGCGGTGGCGGCGGGGGCTGGGGGGCTGCGGGGGAGGCGTTAGTTGCGGGGGCGGGGGAGGCGGGGGCTGGGGGGATGGTGGGGGAGGCGGAGGAGGGGGGTTGGCTGCAGGGGCGGGGTTGGTAGGGCGGGGCGGTTGGCTGCGGGGGTTGGGTGGTTGGCTGCGGGGGAGACGGGGGAGGCGGGGGCGGGGGAGTCGGGGGCTGGTGGGGCGGAGGTTCGGCTGGGGGGGCGACGGCACATTAATCTCCTCTTTTTTTGAAGACTTTGTTCGAACTCCATACTTTTTTTGGCTTATGTATGACCTTGATCATTATTGAAACAATAAGATATATTTTTATTTATATTGAATGTGTCATATTCGATCCAAGTGGCTAACTAGACCTATATTGTACGGACATGGATACATGCACAGCACATATTTTTTTGTATCATAGTCTATTTTGGAGTGTCCGGTGCATGTTTATAGAATGTCAAAATTGGTCTAAATGGCTTGGCTTAACTCAAACTCAATTTAAGCAAGTTGCGTCCAGGTCAAATTGGTCTAAATGTCCTTGGTTAAACCTTACATCTAACTTTCAAGTCTTAACCAGTAAATAATCAATATGTATACATCCTTGGTACCTTAGTATTAACTGATGTAACTTTTCTTTGACTGTTTACGGACTTGATGATTATGTTAAAAAAATTAGACTTAGAGTTGAAGTAATCATTTGATATTAGATTAAGGACTCCTCATGAAAAATTTAAACTTGTAACTTATGGAATCAAACTTTTCCACATGCTACTTGCACAATTTGAAGAAAAATGTTTTTTGTAAATATTTCAATTGATTTGCAGTACCTGGACATTCAAATTTCTTGCCTTGAAATTCTTCCTGAGTCCTACTTTTAACTTGGTATTTGATTTGCAATACATGGACATCAAATTTCTGGCCTTCAAATTTCTGGATATCAAATTTCTGTATCCTGAAGAAGAATGTGTCAACATACAATTGCAACTGTCATATCACCTACAAAATTAGTAACCACGTCATCTTTATCATCACCATAAACTCTATAGTCGGTAGTCGGCCATATCAATCAACATGGCTACCAGGCGAAGTTATTACTTTCCTTAATCAAGAGAAAGACTCTTTTTCATTGTCTTGTAGACTAGATAAGTAATACTTGTAGACAACACCACTTTGAGAAGATTTGGAAAAATTCCTTTATAAAACCCTCAAAAATCTTTAACTTGGTATTTGATCGCACTATCGATATCGCACTATCGGTTCCGATTTCGAACTATCGGTATCGTTATCGTACTATCGGTTAGATATGTACTCTAACAGTATAGATATGTACTCAAACAATATATGATCATACTATCGGTATCGCACTATCGGTTATGGTATCGAACTATCGGTATCGGACTATCGGTATCGGTATCTGCATCGAACTATCGGACTATCGGTATTGGTATCAAACTATCGGTATCGCTAGCGGACTATCGGACTATCGGTATCGGTATCGAACTATCGGTATCGTACTATCGGTATCAGTATCACCCTATCGGTATCGGACTATCGGTATCGATATCGTACTATCGGTATCGGTATCGAACTATCGTCCTATATACCAGCGGATCCACCAGTAACATGATTATATACTAATTATGTTTAGTTTGTCTTACGATACAGATTTTCACATCCAATCCGTGATGGATCGTTATTTCGTTGATCATACATGGATGTACAAACGACAATACGAGAGCAGAATAGGTGTGGGTAACAATTTTTAGGTAGGCATTGAAGTGTTTCTTAAGTATGCCATAAGCAAAGCTCAGTATATGGACGGTTACAAAATCAAGTGTCTATGTCGTAATTGTCGCAATAGACGTTACGAAAAAGTGGTGAGTGTAAGAGATCATTTGACCCGTAAGGTTTCGTACGTGATTACGGCATGTGGTCATCGCAAGGTGAACTATATGCGGAAAGACAGGTTACGAATGCTGCTACTTATGCTTTTGATGATAATGCTGCAACAGATTTTGCCGTCGAAGACGACGAATGCTCTGTTGATTATGGAGACCTGCAGAACCTTGCACGAGATATGGTGTACGAAGCGGCAGGGCCTAATTTTGATCCGGAGTATCCTAATCCCGAGGCGAACGAGTTCTATGATATATTTTAGGATACAGAAACTTCTTTATATCCTAGTTGTGAGCCTCATTCCGTACTTTCAGTGACGATGCGGTTGTTGAACATAAAGTTCAATTTTAACTTGCCATAAACTTGCTATGATCGAATTATACAACTAATCAAGGAGGTGTTACCGAAGGAATCAAAAGAGCTTCCAAAAAACTTCTACAAGTCGAAGATGATGGTCCGACAACTTGGACTGGGGTACGAGAAGATAGATTGTTGTCACAACGGATGCATATTGTACTACAAGAAGAACGAGGATATAGAAAGTTGTAACTTCTTTAATACAGATCGTTACAAGCCAGTCAGGAGAAAAGGAAAGTCAACTAGAAAACGATGTCCTTACAAGTATATGCATTACTTGTCGATCACGAAGCGCTTACAGAGGATGTATATGTCTCAGAATACAGCAGAACACATGATGTGGCACAACGAAGAACGCACAAAAGACGATAGAGAATTGTCACATCCTTCGGATGGAGAGGCGTGGAAATATATCGATTTGCATCATCCAAATTTTGCTGCAGAGCCTAGAAATGTACGTCTGGGACTATGTTCTGATGGCTTCCCCCCTTTCGGTTAGTCGGGATCTCAATAGTCCTGCTGGCCGGTCATTCTGACCCCTTACAATCTGCCACCATGGATGTGTATGAAGACTCCTTATATGTTCTTGACAGCTATCATACCGGTTCCCAAAAATCTGACGAAGAATATCGATATATATTTACAGCCGTTGGTGGATGAGATGAAACAGCTGTGGGATATCGGCGTCGTGACCTATGATATTTTCAGGAAACAGAACTTTCAGTTGAGAGCTTCACTGATGTGGACAACCAATGATTTTCCCACATACGGTATGTTGTAGGGATGGAGTACTCACGACACCATGTCTTGTCTGATATGCATGGAAAATAGTAAGATGTTCCGCCTTAAGCATGGAGAAAAAACATTTTTTTTGATTGTTATCGTCAATTTCTGCCCGCGAGTCATCCTTGGAGAAAGAACAAGGATGCGTTCATAGCTGGAATATAAGAATTTTCTCATCCGCCTGCCAGATTATCGGGATACGGTATTTGGAAAGATGTAAAGAACTTTCCTACTGTAATGGAAGATCTATCGAACAATCGTGTCGATGGGTTCAGACAAAGCCATAACTAGACCAAACGGAGTATCTTCTGGAACTTGCCTTATTGGAAAGATAATCTTATAAGGCATAATCTTGATGTTATGTATATCGAAAAGAATGTGTTCGATAATGTCTTCAATACCATCATGGATATTAAAGGAAAGACGAAGAATAATCCAAAAGCAAGACAAGACATTGCCGAGATATACAAGCGTCCTTATCTGAACTTGATACAAAGGGGAGCTGGTGGACAATTAACTAAGCCGATAGCACAATACACATTGAGCAAGGAAGATAGATTAATAATCTGTCAGTGGGTATCTACTTTAAGATTTTCTGGCGGCTATGTGTCTAATTTGTCTAGATGCGTTGATCTCAATGAATGCAAGCTAACGGGAATGAAGAGTCACGACTGCCACGTATTTATGGAAAGATTACTGCCCATTGCTTTGAATGAGTTATTGCCTTCTTCTGTATGGGTTCCGTTGGCCGAACTATCTATATTCTTTAGGGATATTTATTCAACTAAGTTGACTGTGCAACACATGGTTGAACTTGAGGAGAAGATTATCTTAATAATTTACAAGTTGGAGAAAATATTTTCTCCTGGCTTCTTTGACATCATGGAGCATCTACCGATTCATCTAGCATACGAAGCCCGTGTCGGTGTATCTGTTCATTATCGATGGATGTACCCATTTGAAAGGTACATAAAAATTGATATAATTTAAGTTGAATTTCAGTGGGTTTTAAAATTCATTCTTAATTCTCAAGATAAATTGTCTCTCTAGATACCAACACCATCTAAAGAAGAAAGTTGGCAATAAGGCTCATATAGAGGCTTCGATATGCGAAGCATATCCTATCGAAGAGGTGTCAAACTTCTGCTCTATTTATTTCGATACTCATGTTAAGACAAATCGAAATAGACCTCAAAGGAATGATGAGAATGAAGGTATATTCAATGTAAGGGGCAAGCCTGTTGGGGCTAGTAAAAAACGGTGGTTGACTGACGACGAGAATGATGCCGCTCACCGATATGTCTTGTTAAACTGTGACATACAAGAAGTGAGAGATTTGGAGAAGTAAGTCGGTACACTTGCACTCGTTATAATCTCTAATTTGATGAAGTACGTGACTACACTTATATATTTTTATTCTCTCTAACAGTGTATTTAGAGATGAAGTCAAAATGAGGACACCCGATATTACCGATGAGGGACTTCAAAGAGAGGTTAATTGTACATTTTCGTCACGGTTTCGCAAATACGTAAGTAATTGAGATTATAACTGAGGTTGATTTTATATATTCTTATAAAATATGTAAGTAACTGACATTTTAAATATATAATCTAAAACATTTAAATTATAAATATTTGTTTACAGGTTTTATTGCCTGAAACAACACTCATTAATGAGAGTGTTCGTTATCTGGCATTGGGACCGTAGAAGCAAACAAACACTTGGCCAGGATATGTCGTTAATGGCTTCAGGTTTAAGGCAACTCAGAATGCTATAAATGTCAAATTTATCAATAACGGCATCAGTACCAAGGATTTCAGTGTTTGCATAAGAGGCACCATCTATGACGACGAGCCGGACTTTGACTATTATGGAGTGCTTCGGGATATTATAGATTTACAATATACTGGCCCATATGATATGCATATTGTGATGTTCAAATGTGAGTGGTTCGATATGACACCAAATATCGGTTGGAGATTCGATAAACAATTTAGATTTGTCGATATAAATCATCGAAGGAGGTATAGAGGGTCTGATACATTTGCGATAGCAAGTCAGGCTATTCAAGTCTACTATACAAGCTACCTAAGGCTTCGAAGAGATCGATTTGACTGGTGGGCAATATGCAAGATTAAATCTAAAAATATATTCAATGTTGGAGACCCAACATACCAAGAGGACCAGATTGAAAAGTCCCAATACTTGGGACAACAGTCGGATACAATGGATGTTAAAGATATTGTTAAGGAAAATAGAGAGGAGGAAGAGGTTGATACAGAAGACTTAGCTGACAACCATGGGAGAAAGAGGTGTCTTGTCCCAAATATTGAGACAAAAGAAGAAAAAGAAGAAGACGAATTTGATGGGGATGAGGATACATATGAAATCGACGATGAGGATAAGGATGATGATGAAGACGAGGCCGAGGATGAGAAAGAAGACGATGATGATGATTAGGTTAAATATTGTTGTATATTAAAAGCACTTCCAATTATGTGAATTAAGTTTGACCTCATAAAAGCAATTACGTGAATTCATGTCTTTTTCGTTCGATCATTTACTTATTGTATGATTTTCTTTTTGCAGATGGCACTCCTAGTCTTTTTCGTTGTGGTGGCACTCGTCTCCCTGCTGGTGGTATGTATATTTTAGTTTCGAATTTTATATTCATTTACACTTCTATATTGTTAATTATGTTTATGTGTTCTATTTATAGGTCACGATGGCTGGCCGTGGTCGTGCTGCTAGTGGTGGTCGTGGTGGTGGTGGTGGTGGTCGTGGTCATGGTCGTGGTGGTGCTGATGGTCGTGGTCATATTCAATCTTCTCGGGATGTGACCCCATCCAGCGAACCCAACCCGGAGAGTACCCCGGGCATAGACGCATCCCGCCGTCGATCGACAACTTTATCGAGGCATGAGTCCGGATATGCTAGCGGATCCATTCCTCAATCGGACCCACCAGCAGATCCACTAGTGGATCCACCACTTACTGCACAGTGGGCCCCGGAGTACCCCCATACTCGGTTCCATCCGGTTACTGGAAGTACATGTGCGGACCCGCGGATCCTCCGATGGCACCAGAGAGGCCGAGAGGCGAGTTCCGACGAGAGCTATAGCCCACGGGGACCTCGTTGATTCTTTATAGGTTTTTTTCGTTTAATGTTGCCAGGGCTCTTTGAGAAATTATTAGGGTTAACTTTCATGGTCCCTACCTCAACTTTTCGTCGGTGCCTCCAAACTTGAAGTACATCTGGCTCAACGAGTTGAGGGTATATATCTCTATCTTCTGGTTAATTATTAGTTACTCTTTAATCAATAATTTTTTAAATTACGTGATAATTGAATGTATATGTTAGACGACGTTCTGGTGGCCCTCCCATCGCGAGGACGCAATCCGCAGGACCTATAGAAGCGCTGCCTCGAAGAAGATACGGGATATGATTCATGACCTAAAAATGGGGCAGACGAGGCCGAATTATATCCGGCAGGACTATTATGAGGAGCTCTCAGATATGATAGATACTCCTGCCCATAAGGAGAAATCGGAGAAGGCGAATGTGAACCGACGGGCTGTGGGGCTTCATACGAGGGATCAAGGCCCCACGCAGTGGCGCTTGCAGATCTGGTGAGATACCGCAATTTCATTTCATTATCGAATTCGGTATTATTAATATACGGAGTTAATTAAATTCTACGGAAATTTCGTATGCAGACCCAACGGGCGGTAAAGGAGGAAAGGACACTAGAATCGGTCACCACGCACAAGAGGCGGAAGGACGGGACCTTCGTTGACGATAGGGCCAAGGAGACCGATGTAAGTACTTATGTTTATGATATTTACGTTAGAATTAAAATTATTCGGACTATAACTTAGATAAACTTAGGATTCACACTATAACTTAGTGAAACATAGGATTTAGATTACAACTTAGGTAAATCTTATGGTATAAAACATTCATTTGATAGGCTGCGTATCGTGAGGCCCTTAGTCGGGCTCAGTCAACTGCTGCCAAGGATGTCGGTGAAACGACGCCCGCCCGGACGCCCTCTTCTATGGCCGTTCGCAATGACTTGTTCATAGATACCGTCAGCGGCTTTAAGAAAGGGCGCCTGTACGACGTCGGCTCCCGAGGGGAGTTGCACATGGCGACTCAGAGATTTCCACCGACACCGCCTCCTCCCGCGGCCCCGGCAGACGATGATGTGAGGTCGCAGCTTGCGCAACTATACGAGGCGGTGTCGTCCTCGCAGGACAAAATAGCTACGTATTTTCCACCTCCGTCTGCTGCTGCTGGTCCATTTGCTGCTGGTGCCGGTCCGTCTGCTACTGGTACTGGTCCGTCGGCTGTTGATGCCAGTCCGTCGACTGCTGGTGCCGGTCCTTCTTTCATCGGTCATTTTTCTTTCAACACTGCTGTCCCTCTGGAACCGCCTCCGATTGTGACGGTACTCCTTGATCTCATGTCGCCAGAGCAGCTACACCTACTTCCGGGCATTGTCTTCGACGGATTATCGTCGTACCTAGTGGAGCAGTATTATCGTCGGTCGTAGGAGGGACTACCACCACCGGACAATCGAACTCCTCCTACTCCTTGAAGTATTGTATAAGAATATTTGGAATATTTGTGGGAATTTTGGAATATTTGTGAGAATTTCGGATTATAACGACGGTATTAGTCTATAATTTCAGGATAATTGGTGTCTATTTTATATTGGTTTAGTTTATGCGTATTTGTGATTATATATTAGTCTATGTGATTCTTGGATAATTGGTGTGCATTAAATTCAAATATGATTTATAATGGATTATATATTGGTCTCAGTGATTGTATATTGTGATTATATATTGGTCCGATGTTCGGATGTTGTGTGAACAGGGAAAGCTCTGCAATTGTTTTTTAAAAATATCTCAGTTAGCGATGGACTAGTGACAGGTTAGCGACGGATAACATCAGTTTTTGACTACATATTGACGGAATATCTGTCGCTAATTGGAGAATTGGAAATATTTCTAGTTAGCGACAGATCGTCGACGGCCAGCCGACGGAATATTTTGTATGGCGACGACTTGCCGACGGCATATCCGTCGGCAAGGTTCTGGTGGTATCAAGATGTACATAATGTTAGTAACGAATATTCCGTCAGGGATCTGTCGCCATGGTCGACGGATTCGCGTCGGAATATCCGTCGCCATGGTACTGGAAATACAATGTTCGACAGATTAGCGTCGGAATATCCGTCATCGTGGTACTGGAAATGCTTGACATTTCCAGAATAAGGTCGACGGATTATCCGTCAGGGATCCGTCGCTAATCCGTCCTTTGTTAACGACGACGTTCGACGAAATTGTGACGGAACGATACCCTCTGATACACTGTTACGACGGTTTACCGACGGATTATCCGTCGCTAAGCGTCTATACAATTCAATACTTACTACTTGAATTCGACGACAGACCGTCGGCAAGTCATCGCTAATGCAACGAATAGTGACGATGGAAAGCCGTTGCTATTTCGTCGCTTGACGACTACTTAGCGACGGATTTATATTAGCGACGAGCTGATTGCCGACGTATTTTTGACCAATATCCGTCAGTGATCCGTCGCTAATATGGATTAGCGACGGATGGGCGACGGATCTTGCCGTCGCTAAAGCTACATATTTTGGTAGTGAAATTGCCCTTCGTAGGTTGCCAGCCTTTTGCATGGGTGTGGTACCCTGCTATTTATAGTAATAGATATCTTGAGCCGCATAGATGGCCACGTGTCAACGTGGCTACAACAGCACACAAAGATCCGCTCTTTGACCCCCAGCTGGTGACTTGTTGAGATTTTGTTATAGCAAATCTGGGTGGTTGAGACTTGGTCAGCCTGCCACGTATCCTATCGCAGGATAGGATTAATTAATTTGCTTGAGTCATTTTGAGCCGCAGATGTCTTTTAGCGTTCAGCCATGCTGGGCCGCATAAGACTCATGCGGCTTAAGTCGTAGTCTCCGTTAGTCCGCATGTAACTTGGGGACTTTTTGAGCCGCATAGATTCTATATTCTGGGACGCATAAAGCTCGTGTAGCTCAGGTTGCAGTCACCCTTGGCCGCATGAAGCATGCATGGATTGAGCCGCATAAGGTTCATACGGCTCGGGTCGCAGTCCTTCTAGCCGCATGACTATGTCCAGTCTGGTGACATGACATTTTGTCTGATCACGTCTTATATTCTTTTTGTCAGAGTGTCAGATCTGTCAGGGCTGTCAGTTTTGACAATTTTGATAGAGTTTGTCAGCTTTATCAGAAGGGTTGATCAGCTTAGCCGCATAAGTAACTATTCGTTCTACGGCTCAAATCAGTCTGGTTGCGAGATAGTGAAGATGAACCGCAGGGGGCATGCCGAGTCTGTCATACGGCTCTTCTTTATACGGACCAATTTGGTCAGTTGTGATCCGCATGAACCCCATATTTTCCATGCTTCTACAGTACCGAGAGTCAATAGTACATAACTATAGTCAGCTGCAGTCTGATTTAATTACAATTATGTAAGGAGCTAAATGTCCAGAACATCCGGCTAACAGGTACCGGTGGCTAAACGCCATATACAAAATGAAAGATATTAGAGCGGTGAAGAAGAAACCCACTCATGGTCCGTGGCACCCATACTCCTTGTATGTACCATTGTTCGGGTAGAAAGCTGGATCCTCAGGTGCTGCTACGAGATCTGGCCAAACAAACTACCGGGGTCATGTTCTGAATAGAAAGTACCATAAGGAAGCACATAAAGGATGAGATAAAACCCAAGCATAAATAAATAATCAGGCTTGTCACACGAGTTATAGGGTGACAAAGCATCATTGAGTCTATACGACACCCTTACAACAAAACAAGGACAAACGGTGCCAATATTGACTCGAGATGAGACACCACCTATAATCATGGTCAAGTTAAGGGCTTCTGGTCGTAACTTCGGTCCATAGCCTATCACAGCACAATAGTCCAACCCAACAACCAAACAAGGACTTGGGTTGGACCATGCACCATGATAGTCCATGTTTCTCAGTTACTAACAGAAGAAACATATCACAAGCAAGTCAGTTTCCAAGCGGCCAATCAATCCTACGGATTTCTGTGATTTGTCTGGGTTATCCCAGTAATGCATAAAATATAGGAATCCTCAGTTCATATCGTATCCAAGCAGGGCTAGCCAATCCATTAAATACACACATGTACGAAATGCACCAGTCCCTCGAAAGGCCATCGCGCTAAAACAAGCAATAACGGTTCTAGCCCTCCTATAGGCAGAGCTGGCTCGGCATTCACAAATCAGATACTACACACCACTAGTACGGATGAGTATATATTATCCGAGGTGGCCAACCCGACACGTTAGGATAGGGCCTAGGGTGGCTGGTAAAGTACGATCTCGGGATTCCGTTTCCTTCCAATGCTTTTATCAATTTAAGTGGCTTAGATTAACCCTATCTTGATCTTGGAATTAAATATCGTGGTCACATGGTCATCCTCCTATATGTCCTATCATAGTATGTGTACCCTAAGTATGAATTTACATCGGTTCAAAGAGTCCCAAATCTAGATCCATGCTTAGTGTAATACATCAAACAACAATCAATATACCACGATACTATTACTGACCAATTACCATGACTGTGCTGGAAGGTACACATGCATTGACATGTAACACGAATAATCACTTAGCATGTAGAGTCATACCTCAGTGCACTCATTAAATAGCACTGCAGTGCATACTAATATTGTATCTCAATACACACATAGAAAAGGTAACAGCACGTATACAGGTAATCAAGTCAGGAACACGGTCAAATCAGGAAGTCACATGGACCCCTCGTGACTTAAATGTCATATAGGACACGCAAGTCTCAGATATTCATGACACACTAAGGTCAGGACAAAAAATCAAGGTCAAAGGTGCACTTGGTGCAAGGTGCACAAGGTACAAGATTAAAGGTACACAAGGGGCACAAGGTGCACAAGGTACACAAGGTGGAAGGTTAAATGTGCACAAGGTGCAAGGTGCGCGAATCAAAATGTACGCGAGGTGTAAGGTGTACGGACCAAAAGGTGCACGAGGTGGCAGGTATGGAAACCAAAAGTTGTACGAGGTGCAAGGTGCGCTAGGTGCAAGGTGTGCGGACCAAAAGGTGTGCGAGGTGCAAGGTCCGCAAACCAAAAGGTGTGTGAGGTACAAGGTGCACGAACTAAAAGGTGCACGAGGTGCAAGGTGCACAGACCAAAAGGTATGCAAGATACGAGGTGCAAGGTGAGCGAGGTGCGCGAGGTGTCGTTCATACCAGCAAGCTTTTTGCCATGGAGTTTTAGAAACTTCCAATGTCCATAACTTGGGCTATCAAACTCGAAATTGGGCAAAATAGAGGTCTAAACTGAATGAAATTGAATTCTCTACAACATGAAATAAGTAGTTTTTCGAAAAAGAGTACGTTTGATAGATCAAAACCATAAAAACCCATAAACCTTAGTTTTTGGAATATAGATCTACTAAAAACAAGCCGTTAAAATAAAAAATACAAGTATTAAACTTGTAAAGGATGATGAGAAGAACAATATAGACAAATCATATCAAAGGAAAAAAATGAAGAAATAAAAAATGCAAGAATCTCTCCATTTGGTGCAATGTGTACTTGCCTAAAAGTTGGTTTAAGGAAAATAAATGAAAAGTGAATGAGGAGAGAGAGTTAGGAAGAGAATATATATAGTAGGGTTGGGTTGGCTTAAGGAAACCCTAATCTTAAGCATGCTCTTAACCATTTGACTAATGACATGTTAATTGCTACATGATACAACTAATTAGAGTAATTAAATAAAATCCTAACCAAAACACAGATCAGATATCTTATCTTCGAAGCAGTGAGCCACGCCTACAACCAGGCAAGGACAAAGGATGGCACACTAATCCACGACGAGATAATGTTTCATGCCATGACCAATTATAAATACATGATACATACAATCAAGATACCGGTGCCAGATACCATGTAACGCCCAATCCCAAAATTGAAGGACTAGAACGTAATCATGCCAACTGTATACATACGAGTAACTATACGACTCGTATGTATACATAAGCTATAAATGTAGAAAGCCAAGACACTAAATCTCATCCAAAAATAAATAATGATATAAAAACAACTTTGAATTTGTCATGTATACAATCGTTGGACGGAGACAAATCCACTACCAAAAAGTAAGGAAAAGTACATGGAAAATAAAATGAGTTTGGCGGGCGAAGCGAAGACGATCAAAGTGCAATCAACCTCGAAGAGATAGTGACGATCATGGCCACGGCTAGAACACCTGCGAAACACAAGAATACACACCTGGCAAGATAACCAGGTCCTCAGAGGGACGTAACAAGATACAATAAATATGCCATATAAATACTGAATATAAAATATGCCACAATCAAAGAAAGTGACAAGACACAAATAAGGTAAACTAACCGAACTAAAGTGAACATGCAATTGAGAAACAATCCTTCGACGCATGAGCCCTGGCTGTATATGGGATCTGGTATAGTCCCCACTTGGGCACCAGTGACCTAAGCGTATGACGTTCAAAAACGACAGTGGCCAACCTTAGAGGCTCAACCTACCCGTATCTCCAGCGGAGCTTCCGGGTTATAAGGGAAGTGCAATCGAAGCCCATACGTCAGGTATTGTTCTTCCCACCCAATGTATCTATCATGTCGCATCCATGACCATGTTTCTCTACTAACTGCTAAGTCTCATAACATACCTCTATTAGCATTTAGTCCTAATGCATGCACATGGAGGATCAGCCCACACACAAGAACCTCTACATGATACTCATCTCACACATCCTCGTGGTACAACTGTGTCAAGGTATATGCAATACACTACAACGGTACTCCCTTAACTCTAGGTCCATATACAATCAAAGGATAAATAACAAAGTACATCTAATATCACTGAGCAGACAGTAAATCAAGAACTGGAAATAAATGAACAGTGATATGTAATAAAATGCACGCTAAAAATAAACTGTATAATGGCAAGGTATCTTGTCTGGTGTGTCGTCTGGTGTGATGCGATAATCCGACAAGTCATATATCTGTCCAGTAGTCATGTTCGATGTGCAAGAGTTCAAACTTCACGAAAATTAGAAGTTCTTGATTAGTCAAGATCAATGGGTTATTCGAGGAAAATTTGTGAATTACGTATAATATGCTTTAGAAAATATCTATAATATTTTAAAGCTAGAATTTTATTTGTCAAAAGTTTTGGTAAATATTCGTGAAAACTAGAAAATTGTTATATGAATTTTGGTAACTACTTTTCGTAAAATATTTCTAAGTTAAATACTTGAAATACTTTATATGTATATAATTTGAAAAACACATTATTAGCATGATATATGTCTAAGTTTGTAAAGTATACAAATAAATATATTTAATATAGAAATATTACTCTTGATATAATACAGAAAATAAACTAATAATAAAATAACACAATTATAATAATAACAATAATAATAATAGATAATAACAGTAATAATAATAATAATAATAATAATAAATGGTGATGATAATAATAATAATAATGGTAATAATAATAATAGTAATAACTATAAAAAAACTAATAACATATACATTTCTTTTCCCTCTTTGAAGTAACTGAAGAAAAAAAAGTGGAAAGAGAGAGGTCGAGTGGAGAAGAGAGCTTTACCAAGGGTTCGGCCGGCTCGTCGGCGGCGAAGCGCCGTGGGCGGAAGGCCGTGAGGGCCGGACTGGAACGGAGATGAGGGGTCTCGGCAGGCCGGAGTCAGGATCGGCGGATTAGGGAAGTCGGAGGGGGCGGATGGGGGTTTTCCAACGGCGGTGGCGAGGTTCCTCGGCGGCGGTGGAGGCGTGTGGGTTCGGAGGGGAGGTTGAGCGCGGAGGCGGCGCTAAGGAGGAGCGGAGTCGGTCAGGACATCTATGCGGTCGGGAGCGCCGGATCTGTGGCTGCCCACGGTGGCACGGTACTGCTCGCCAGTAGACGGCGGCGGCGGAGATTCGTGGAAGGGCGCGAAGGTCTCCTGGTGGCGCGATGAGCTCCGTAGACGGCAGAGGCTGTCGGATCTAGGGACCCGCGGTGGTCGGGAGACGCCGGCTTGTCGCGGAAGTCGGCACGGGAAGGAGAGGACGTGTTGGACTCGGCTGGCGAACGCGGCATGTGCACGGCGGCTGCGGGATTAGGTACGAGTCTTTCTTCCTTTCTTCGTCTATGGGTGATGGTGGTGTGGTGTTTGATCTGGTGGTGGTGTCGGTGACGGAAGTTCGAGGATGGGCACGGTGAAGGCGACGCTGCCGCGGGATGGTGATGATGGCAGAGTGGTGGAGGACGGGGGCTGTTCGACACGGCGGTGATGGGGTTCTCCGTCGATGGTTGGTTGCTGGGTCGACGGGGAATATGGTGACGACGGGGTTGTTATGGTCGGGGACGATGCAGGCTGTGCGAGGGTTTAGAATAGGGTCAAGTTAGGAATTTGATTTTCGGGTTGGATGTGTCGTGTCGGGGGTGTCCGACATGGCGGGTGGACGTTCGGGATTGTCGGACACGGAGTAAGAATTTATTTATACAAATAGAATATAGTGGATGAGACACCGACACGATGCACGATTTGGTTGTGGATGAAAAATTTCTATAGGAGTACCTCTCCTTTAATAGGAGGTGGAAATTCCCAGTTGGATAGGGATTGGGATTTATTTAAATCCCAATAGATAATTCATTATTTAATTAAATAGATTTAAAGTCAATTCAACCAAATCCAAACCCAATTTAAACCACAACTTTAATTTAGAACTATTTTAAATAAAGATAACTCAAATTTAAATTGCCATAATAATCAAACATTAATTCAAACTATTTTAAATATGTCTTTTCATAAATAATATAAAATAATAATAAATAAATTTTGAAAATCAACAATATATACATGAATAAATTTTATGTACCTTGTATGCAAACAAAATATTTACATAATTCATGGTTTTTTTTCTAAATTACTACTAAATAAAATAGTCTTTTAAAAGTAAAAATAAAGGTTTTGGTAATTATCGGGGTATGGCGTTTTAATAGAAACTACTTGCTCATACCAATAACAAAATATCGGTTTCTATATATATAAACTATAATAAAATATTTTGTATATGAATAAATAAATATTTTAAATTTACGTATTTTACACATTCGCACTCGCCGTACGATACAAAATTAAATCCATATCAAAATAAATAAATTTTTAAATTCATAGTAAAAATTTAGGGGGTTTACATCCTACCCAACTTAAAAAAATTTTGTCCTCGAAATTTAGGAAAAATTAGGGTAGGTAGGGCGAAGGGGATGGTAAGAGTTTGTTCGAATAGATTTACGAGATCTTCTCGGGACGGGAATGCAAACAAATATTCGACGGGGAGGCGAACGACATTTCAATGGCAATATGTCCTTTGATCGACTATAACAGAAAAATTTGATACGATCATGTATATGACAACCAATCAATGACTAAGCTCGATCAACCCTAACACTAACTTTAAAAAGGGGCAACCTCACAAGTAGGCAATAACTCCTTAATCCTTTGATATCATCAATATTCACTAATCATAAATCGTTCTTCCCAAGAATTACTTTCGTATGACGCCCCCCTTAAAAATTAAGCAAAACAAATATGATTATAAATGTACTCCAACTTCCTCTATCTCGTCATAGAATAGTCTCAAATTTTGAATCCCATAATCTCTATTATACCAGCTCACTTATATATCTTCCCAAGTTAAAAATTCCAAAATCTTCAACCAATTTGGCCCAAGTAAAAGTTAAAATCTTCTTTCTACAATTTGTATTATTGGTCAATGTACGATGCATCCATAGGTATCAAAAAAATCCGTCTTCAATGATAATCTCGAAAACTAACAGTATACCTTCATAACTCAATCTTCTATCATCATAATTGAAAATTTCTAAAATACTTATTAGTCTCTCTCCCGAAATTTTGAATTCAACAATCTCATCTTCTTGATAGTAGAAAGATAACTCATCTTAACTTCATATTCATAATCATCTTAGAACTTTAAAAATGTAAAGGTTTCTTTCTTTAACAATTGGTCATCCTTGAAAGCTAATATCATCATAACACTCTATGCTATCGAAGGCAACGTCAACATTGTCAAAAATTTGCATCCATAAATTTAATATATAAATTTGGTTCTTAAACCACCAACACTTTAGAAGACTCTTCACTCGATATTTGGTTACCTCAAAACAAGCTTTTGAAATTCGAGAAGTCTATTTACTCTTGAGTGTTTCATCAAAACACCGTATATCATCCCTATTTCATATATTTAGATTTATCGCACACTTATTTATGTCCCATTTACACCTCGTAATCTTGTAATTATCTTAATCAACTACATTATTTATCCATGCTGTGGGGTTCTCCAATCTAGCCTCTACTAACCAAAGATTGTCATGAACAAATTTTATTTCACATAAGGGAATCAAACAAGGAACAAGGTTGCATAAACTATCGAGGAATCGTAGTGAAATATAAGTAAGCAATTTAATTGGAAGGGAGGAAAGTAAGTGTTGCTAATATTGCATGAAGAGTAAAAGGTGTTATGGGTCTAAGTAAATCAAGATAATACAAGGAAATAAATTGACAAGGGTTAAGCAGGAATGATAAACGCAAGTATTTAATAGATCACCATCACATATTAGGTTGAAAAGTTTGAATCGAGGTGGAGTCCATATTGGTACGATGGTAAGGGTTATGGTTGAGTCTGTATGGCCCGAAAGTCGTACCATAAAAATAGAGTACAAGGGGACGTGTTTTAGTGGAACATGATATACCTACATGAAGGTGAGCTCGTCTAGGTCTCGCATGTAAAATTTGTTGGAAGGAGAAGTCTAGTGTTATGCTCCAAATATCAAAGTCACTATAAGGAACGCCAAATGATCAAAATAGAAAGTGGGTTTTCATAAGGTACTGATTAATGCACCAAAAATAAAAGGTTAAAGCACGAAATAAAGATAATTAAAAAATCTCCTAGATCAAGTTAAGATAAGTTAGAGGTGCAGTTTCTAGAGAAAAAATAGTCTCATAGATAAGGGTATGGTCAAGGGAACGACTCTAATCATTTCTAAGTTTCAAACATTTAGATGGTCACAAATAATGATCTAGATTTGAGGGAAGGTCGATTAAGTCAAAGATATGTTTTTCGGTTTGGTCGATGACTAACTATACTTTTGTATATGCAATATCATAGTCATAGGTGCATGGCAATCTAATGTGGAATACTTCTATCTCACTAGGGTGACCTTACTTGCTTCTTGGTCTTCTACCAATATATGATCTAATCTAAAATTTCAAGTTCCTCGAAAGTTTCTCAATAAAATTTCCAAGATACTTCGCCAAAATTTCAATTATCTTTGACTGTCAACTTTAATCACAATTTTAAATCTCTAGTCAATCTCGAAACAACCCTTGTATATCCCAACTTGAATAATAACCTTTTTTTCTAAATCTTAAACTCAACATTTAATAAGTTTATCCGTCGAAATTCATACTACAAAAATGGAACGTTTAAATAACTCCCGAATTTTAATTCTATATCCTTCAAGTGTGTATATTTAGCTTCCAATAAGTCACAACTACTCTACAAAAGTGATTTTTTTTTACCAAAATTTAAATATCCATAATCAAGGCTTTAAACTCGGAATCTAAATAACTTTATATATCATAGATCATATGAGCAAATTTTAAATATTTAAATTTTCCTTCAAAGTCGATTTCATATCTTCCAAAAATATTTCAAACAAAATTTTTACCATTATCTCTTCAAGCTCAAAATTAAATACTTATAATTCGTAAATCGTAGAATCAATTTAAAACCTCAAGCTCTCTAATAAACCGTAAATCATAAACCCTTCATATTCTCTAGTCGTTTACAAAATCATAACTTATAATTTAAAACACTTTAATAAATTCGAGATAAACTTTAACATATTCAATCCAAACTTGAACTTAATCCTAAATCATGTGTCACAATTTAAAGATGTTTTCTAAATCGATTTCATATCCCAATAAATCATAAATAATTTCACAATTTCCAAAAATCATAAATCATAAATTTGTTTTCTCGATCTAGCTATTCTCTTGTGTATACCACCATGTAATAGCAAAAAAAAATTCCAACTTTCCTTTGGAGGCGGTAATACGCTACTGCCCAACTTGAAATTAACTAATCCTTAAAATCATATTTCTAGGAAAATAAATGCCTTTATAACTCAAACAAAATTCTTAATGTATATTAATTGTCAATGCAATCTATCTAGCCATGTGTTTAACCTATGGGCATATACTAGTGTAGTCATCTTACTAAACACGAAACTAAGAATTTACGGTGGAAGGAGTCAAGCAAGATGCAATTCAAGAAAATCGAACGAGAGTTCGAAATTTAAAGTCAAGAAAGGATGTCAAGTAGGTGGATGAGATTCTAGACCCTAATCCTATATTGCAGGCCCGTTCGGTACAGTCATGTAACCGAAACGACAAACTTGACCTGCATGGGCCACCACAAAAACGTGTAACGCCCCAATCCCAAAATAGAAGCACTAGAACGTAATCATGCCAGCTATATACATACGAGTAACTATATGGCTCGTATGTATACATAAACTGTAAATGTAGAAAGCCAAGATACTAAATCTCATCCAAAAATAAATAATAATATAAAAGCAACTTTGAATTTGTCATGTATACAATCGTTGGGCGGAGACAAATCCAGTACCAACAAGTAAGGAAAAGTACATGAAAAATAAAATGAGTTTGGCAGGCGAAGCGAAGACGATCAAAGTGCAATCATCCTCGAAGAGATAGTGACGATCATGGCCACGACTAGAACACCTGCGAAACACAAGAACACACACCTGGCGATATAACCAGGTCCTCAGGGGGACGTAATAAGATACAATAAATATGCCATATAAATACTAAATATAAAATATGCCACAATCAAAGAAAGCGACAAGACATAAATAAGGTAAACTAACCGAACTAAAGTGAACATGTAATTGAGAAACAATCCTGTGACGCATGAGCCCTGGCTATAAATGGGATCTGGTATAGTCCCCACTTGGGCACCAGTGACCTAAGCGCATGACGTTCAAAAACGACAGTGGCCAACCTGAGAGGCTCAACATACCTGCATCTGCAGCGGAGCTTCCGGGTTACAAGGGAAGTACAATCGAAGCCCATACGTCAGGTATTATTCTTCCCATCTAATGTATCTATCATGTCGCATCCACGACCATGTTTCTCTACTAACTGCTAAGTCTCATAACATACCTCTATTAGCTGTAAAACCTCTAAATTTCTACTATATTTTTTTTAAATTTAATACCGATTTAAAATTTTGAATTGTACGTCGCATAGTCGTATTATACGTCGCGCACGAAATTTTATTTTCGTAGTTGCTCGTCGAGTGCGAATATGTGCGAGCGTACATATTTTAGAAAAACAATTTTTCTCTATTTTATTATATACTTTCAAAATATTATATAAATATTCTTGCTTTGAAAAGCCTTTTGTTTCTAAAAACTATTAATAATAAATAATATTTTTGTATACTAGAAAAGCCTAATTATATAAAGAATATTTTGCATACATATATTTCGTAATTATTTATTGGTCTATTTTAAATAAAAGTATAATTTTTTGAGATTTATTAATATAACTATTTTATTGTTCAAAAAGATATTTAAAAATATTTATTATTTTTGAAATTATTATTATTGGTATTTTAAAAAATATATTTGGAAGTTATTGTGGCCATTTAAATCTTGATTAGAATTTATGTATTTATTTAAATAGTAAATAATTGAAATTTGATTTATTGATTTGATTTTAAACTAAGGGAATTTAATTTGATTTAAATTAGATTTGGATTTGGATTTGGATTTGGATTGATTGCTTTTAAACTAAATTAGGAATTATCTAAATTGGGTTTTAAATATCCTAGTTCATATCTAATTGGGAATTCCCATATCCTATAAATGGGCAGGTACTCCTCCATTATTTCCACACAAAGCTAAAAAATTCTTTACAAATATTTGTACCACAAAGTGTGCGCCGTGTCTGTGTCCAGCTTCTTATTTCAATCTTTTCCATATACAATTTCCTCGTGTCGGACACACCCCGACGTCAATAAATTCCTAATCTAATCCCTAACCTAACCCAGTCATCGCCCTCGCCTCATCGACGTCGTCTTCCTTCTTCTCCCCGTCTCCATCGCCGTCAACACCACAACAATCGATCAACTTCACCCATCCCGACCTAGCAACTCCACCACAGCCCCAAACCCAAACCCGAACTCCGACGACTCCAAACCACTGTACCCACGGCCACAACCTTCCACTACCATTCCGTCGTCGTCACCTCCGCTCACCCCGAGCACAGCCCCGACTCCAACAGTCACCACCCTCACCAAAACCACCAACGTCACCATTCACCTCTATCGACCGCCCACCGCCAGAAATCACCACCACCACCATCGTCGCGACCGCTGTCACCAACACCATCATCATCGCTGTCACCACTGCGACCACCGTGGCAACCGCCGCGACAGTCCAAACCACCAAAACCGACAACAAAACAAAACCCACAAAAAATAAAGAAATTTAATAAAAAAACACCACCACTGCCACCGCCTTACCTCCGCCGGCGTGAGTCCCCCGCCCGCCGGTCGCCGTTCCCCTCTCGAAACCCTCGCCGCCGTCCCATGTAGGAGCAGCCTCCACACACCACTCCTTCCGCCGCCGTCGACCCCGATCCACCCCTCTCCGATCGCCCAGCCGCTCACGGCGAACCGCCGTCCGCCACACCCGCGCTCGGCTCCGGCCGAGCGAGCGTCCTCCCCGCCGTTACCGACGACGCCCCCAAATTCCTCCGTCGCCGACTTGACCAGCTCGCCTCCGCCCCTGTCCGCCGAGCGCCCATCATCCTCCGCCGCCTTGAGATCTCTGCCGCCCGCTTCTCTCATTCCTCTCCCCCGACTTCTCTGCTCCTCCCTCACTCTTCGTCTCTCTCTCGACCTATCTCTTCCCCCTTTCCTCTGTTATCACCAGTACTCCTCTCTCTCTGTTTCTTTTTTTTTATTCCTTTACTTTTTTTCTTTCGTTGAAAGGAAAACCCCTCCTCTCTAAAAGAGAGGACAGCATTCGTTTCTTTTTTTTCTGTTGTTAATTTTTTTTTGTTTTCTTTAGTTAAATCTATTATTATTATTATTATTATTATGATTATTATATTTTTACAATTGAAGCAATTGAGCAATACCTTAATATTAGCACTAGGTAATATTTTATGGAATTTATTATTTGGTATTATTATTTTTTATTATCGCTATTTGCTCTTAATGATAATATATAGAACTATATATTAAATATTTTCAAAAACTATATTGTGATAAATATATAGTATTGGGCTTTGCCCTGCATATAATTTCAAATCGTGTTTAAAATTTTAATTTATTATATGGTTGTAGTATTTTCTACAAGAAATTTTTAGTTTTAAATAGTTATAAATATTTTTAACTGTGAATAGTCAATAGAGTATAGATTGTTATCAAGATGCTATTTTTACAAAATATGGTTCTTAACCTTAAATAATTTTCTAATATTATTTTGTTTCGCTTAAAATATTTTTGATTTATAAGATATAGGCTTTAGCCTAAAATATTATTTGACAAAACTTACAGTTTGCCTTAAATCGACTTTTGATTTTTGGGTATTTATTTGTAAGCATATTTTGACTAATAAATATTATATTTCAAGTATTATAAATTATTTTTCTAAAATCATATAATTATTATTCTTTTCTTTTGAATCTCCTCCTACCCATGACCAATCCCATTATTCATGTTCTCTCTCAAATTCAAGCCTACCTTATGTCCACCCTAGCTAATTTGATCCATCCGGACTCAATGACACGATCCGTGCCGCCATCAGAGGTCACCTTACATAGTTGATGTACCAAAGTTGCAGATTGTGCCACCTTGATTATCGCAGCACACCAGGCGCTCTACTAGGCAAGACACCTTGCTATTTGCTGTTTACTTATTTTTAGCTCATATTTCATGCATTATTTATTTTCTTTATGCAAAAACTGTGATACATGGCATAATTGTTAGAACTTACTGTTCATTTATTTTTTCTGCTATATATTATTTTTCTCACATTAAACCTAGATTTAAGGGACCACATTGTGTGTTGCATTCATTGGCCTTGACACGTTGTAAACACGAAGTTGTGTGTCGCATGTAGAACACGAAAGTGCGTGATTGGCTGGCCACCAGTACGTACAAGCCGTACGATAGGAATAACCGCTAATAGAGGTTGCATGCTAGTTTGACTTAGCGGTTATAGAGGTTAATGTTATGGATACAACATAGTAGGCATTGGGCGGGGAGGATAATTCCTTAGCGTATGGGCTTCGATGCACTTTCCTTGTGACCCGGACTCTCCCCTGGAGATACGGGGTTGATGACCCAAGATTACTGACGGCCACTGACGATTCTGTAGAACGTCATGCTCTTACTGATGGGGCCTCTGGTGCCCAAGGGGACTACGTCGATCCTATTCAGCCAGGGCCCATGCGTAGGAAGGATTGTTCTTAACTATATATCACTTAGAACGGTAGGCTACCCTATCCGTTAGGTACGAGTACTTTTGGTTTGGGTACTTGTATCTGACCGTGGCTTGGAACAATAACTTGTCGCGAATTAGTTCGTCACATCTTGTCCTTGTTTGGTTGTAGGTGTGACTTACTACTTCGATGAGAAGGTATTGAAGCTTGTTGGGGTCCGGATACCATATTGGATTCATAGCATGGAAAGATACGTTACCGTGAATTAGTTTACCATCTTCTGTCCTTGTTTGGTTGGGGGGATGGTACACTCGTTCAGTAGGTGCGTATTGGACCATGTTATAATTCGATTTACTTATTTATTGAGCAATATTTATTCAGTTTATAGCATGCTATTATGTGTCTTGTTACGTCCCTCTGAGGACCTGGTTGTCTTGCCAGGTGTGTGCTATTGTCTTTCGCAGGTGTTCTCGCTCTAGCCGTTATTTCTTCGAGGATGATTGCACTTGGATCGTCTTCGCTTCGCTCGCCAAAATCTTTCTTTTGCTTATCATGTATTTCTTTTCATAGTTGGTAGTGGATTTGTCTCCGTCCAACTATATGTAACAAATGAAAATTTTATAGTTGATTATATGAGATCTTCTATTCATTTATTTTGTGTGGATGAGATTAGTTATGGTTTCTACTGCATTTTACAGCTTATGTATTTATACGAGACTTCCATATATTGGAGTATACTTCGTATGAATACAGCTGGCATGTCTACGTTCTTAGTCCTACGTATTTTGGGACTGTGGCGTTACATTAGCAGTTAGTCCTAACGCATGCACATGGAGGATCAGCCCACACGCAAGAACCTCTAGATAATGCTCATTTCACACATCCTCGTGGTACAACTGTGTCAAGGTATATGCAATAGACTACAACGGTAGTCCCTTAACTCTAGGTCCATATGCAATCAAAGGATAAATAACAAAGTACATCTAATATCACTGATCAGACAGCAAATCAAGAACTGGAAATAAATGAACAGTGATATGTAATAAAATGCAAACTAAAAATAAACAGTATAATGGCAAGGTATCTTGCCTGGTGTGTCGTCTGGTGTGATGCGATAATCCATAAGACATATGTCTGTCCAGTAGTCATGTTCGATATGCAAGAGTTCGAACTTCATAAAAATTAGAAGCTCTTGATTAGTCAAGATCAATGGGTTATTCGAGGAAAATTTCTGAATTACGTATAATATGCTTTAGAAAATATCTATAATATTTTAAAGATAGAATTTTATTTGTCAAAAGTTTTGGTAAATATTCGTGAAAACTAGAAAATCATTATATGAATTTTGGTAACTACTTTTCGTAAAATATTTCTAAGTTAAATACTTGAAATACTTTATATGTATATAATTTGAAAAATACATTATTAGTATGATATATGTCTAAGTTTGTAAAGTATACAAATAAATATATTTAATATAGAAACAATACTCTTGATATAATATAGAAAATAAACTAATAATAAAATAACACAATTATAATAATAACAATAATAATAATAGATAATAACAGTAATAATAATGATAACAAGAATAATAATAATAAATGGTAAAGATAATAATAATAATGATGGTAATAATAATAATAATAATAATAGTTATAATTATAAATTAAAAAAAACTAATAACATATACATTGCTTTTCTCTCTTTGAAGTAACTGAAGAAAAAAAAGTAGAAAGAGAGAGGTCGAGAGGAGAAGAGAGCTTTACTAAGGGTTCGGCCGGCTCATCGGCGGTGAAGCGTCGTGGGCGGAAGGCCGTGAGGGCTAGACTGGAACGGAGACGCGGGGTCTCTGCAGGCCGGAGTCAGGATCGGCAGATTAGAGAAGTCAGAGGGGCGGATGGGGGTTTTCCAACGGCGGCGGCGAGGTTCCTCGGCGGCGGTGGAGGCGTATGGGTTGGGAGGGGAGGTTGAACGCGGAGGCGACTAAGGAGGAGCGACGTCGGTCAGGGCATCTATGTGGTTGGGAGCGCCGGATTTGGGCTGCCCACGGTGGCGTGGCGCTGCTCGTCAGTAGACGACGACGGTGGAGATTCGTGGAAGGGCACGGAGGTCTCCTGGTGGCGCGATGAGCTCCGTAGACGGCAGAGGCCGTCGGATCTAGGGTCCCACGGTGGTCGAGCGACGCCGGCTTGTCGCGAAAGTCAGCACGGGAAGGAGAGGACACGTTGGACTCGGTCGACGGACGCGGCATGCACACGGCAGCTGCGTGATTAGGTACGAGTCTTTCTTTATTTCTTCGTCTATGGGTGATGGTGGTGGGGCATTTAAACTGGTGGTGGTGTCGGTGACGGGAGTTCGGGGATGGGCACGTTGAAGGCGGGGCTGCCGCGGGTTGGTGGTGATAGCGGAGTGGTGGAGGACGAGGGCTGTTCGACACGACGGTGATGGGGTTCTCCGTCGATGGTTGGTTGCTGGGTCGACGGGGAATATGGTGACGACGGGGTTGTTGTGGCCGGAGACGTTGTAGGCTGTACGGGAGTTTAGAATAGGGTTAAGTTAGGGATTTGATTTTCGGGTTGGATGTGTCGTGTCGTGGGTGTCCGACACGACGGGGTGGACGTCCGGGATTGCCGGACGCGGAGTTACAATGTATTTGTACAAATAGAATATAGTGGATGAGACTCCGACACGAAGCACGGTTTAGTTGTGGATGGAAAATTTCTGGAGGAGTGCCTCTCCTTTTATAGGAGGTGGGAATTCCCAGTTGGATAGGGATTGGGATTTATTTAAATTCAAATAGATAATTCATCATTTAATTAAATAGATTTAAAGTTAATTCAACCAAATCCAAATCCAATTTAAACCATAACTTTAATCTAGAACAATTTTAAATAAAGATAACTCAAATTTAAATTGCCATAATAATCAAACATTAATTCAAACTATTTTAAATATGTCTTTTTATAAATAATATAAAATAATAATAAATTAATTTTGAAAATCAACAACATATACATGAATAAATTTCATGTACCTTGTATACAAAAAAAATATTTACATAATTCATGGATTTTTTTTTCTAAATTACTACTAAATAAAATAGTCTTTCAAAAGTAAAAATAAAGTTTTTGGTAATTATCGTGGTATGCCGTTTTGATAGAAAATACTTGCTCATACCAATAACAAATATCGGTTTCTATATATATAAACTATAATAAAATATTTTGTACATGAATAAATAAATATTTCAAATTTATATATTTTACGCATTCGCATTCGACGTACGATACAAAATTAAATCCATATCAAAATAAATAAAATTTTAAAAATATAGTGAAAATTTAGAGGGTTTACATACCAAATAAAGGAAAAAGCAAAAAATTTACGTATTTCGGGAACGGAGAGTGACAACATGGCACTTGACACTAGCCTAGTAGCTTACTAATTAGGTGTGTCTAATTATTTTAGGCTTGCCTATGAAGTTTGGTAAGATTCGGACAAGGTTTGTGTCACGATCCGCACCCGCTTTTCGGATACGAGTCCGTATCCAAGTCCAGCATACGCCGCAGTGTCCGCGGTAGAACGCTGTCTAGTATATACAAGTCACAGAAACTATGTCCAACAAGGTAATCTAGATCTCATCCACAGAAAGTAAAGTCACATCCAAATCCAATAAATGCAACTAAAATAAAGGACTGAATAATATAAACTGAATTTCAAGTAGTTCAAGTCACGTCCGGTGGACACAAATCTACTACCAGTAGACGGAATAAAATAAGTCATGAACGATACAACTGAAACCAACTACGCTAAACATCAACCCAACAATACCATAATCTGAATGCTGGCTCAACACTGCTCGTCTCTACCTGGTCAAGGGTGGCTAACCTGAAGAGATCATCAGGTCCTTAGAGGACTAGCAAGATACATAAAACATGCCTACTAATATAACAGTAAATAACATGTATGGAGGATAAGAACGATGCCAGAAAGATATCTAACATATGGAAATGTAATACTAGACTTGGATATCAATCAATCAATTAACCCCCATAGCTTGTAGTACAATACAAGATACGCCCATTCTATAGTAGGTTTCGACTGTAGCACAATGCAAGATACTCCCAGTCAAGATTAGCCAATTCTAGTATCGATTTCCTCTCCTAAAGGAATACAAGATCAATAATACACCTATAAACCGTAGCACAATGCAAGATACTCCGAATTTATAGTGTCATAAGTCAAGACAATCTATCAATATCAAAGTAGAAGAATCTGCTATAGGTCATAGTACAATGTAAGATACTCCACATCTATAGTATGTCTCAACTGTAGTACAATGCAAGATACTCCCAGTTAAGAATAGTCAAGTCAAAAATAAGGTGGAGAACTGGCAACTCTATCATAAGACACAATAAAATAACATAAAGAAGATGAGTAGACAAGCAATATCGAAGATTTTATACGTGCACGTAATCTAGAACAAGTAAGACAATCAAGGACACCAATCACAATATGGAAATCATGTGACAACATGAAAGGAAAATAATAGAGAGAAAATAATGTAAATATTGTATATGTTCAGCAAGGTATACTTGCCTGTAGTCCTGGGCTGCTGGCACGGGCCAAATGTTAAGTCAAAAGTCCAATGAACCTGTTTTTAGATTTTTATAGTGTCAATATGGTAATAAAAGAAATTAGAAATCTATCTATCCTTAGACTACTAGCCCCTTTTTTATCTCTATTTATAGGTTACTACTGGCTAGGGTATCTCCTGTCCCACCTTTCCTATCACCCTTACCTTCTATGGCTGACACTCAACTCAAGTACCCTCTACCAGTCATGATGCATGGAACAATGGTTTTCATACTATGGGCCTGTGCTAGGAAGACTAGGACTGGTGTCTCCTTTTAATACTCCATGTGTACTGGGTCAATCTCACTTATGCTAACCTATGGGTGATCCAAGACTTACTATCTGTACTTCCTATTACCCATGATACTCAGGTTTCTGTATGGATAAAATATTTCAACTCTAACTTAGTTCCTGTCACTCCCCCTTACTCTTATACAAGGTCATTACCACTATGCTCATGAGTATTGCCCAGTCCCTATCGTCATTTGGTACTCCCATGAATACCCCTTCCTATTCTCCAATATCAACATGGTCCTACCTATCTATGTTAAGTACACAGAGCCCTATGTCAGGGTAATATCTGCAAGCCACACATACTCTACTATTGCCACCTGAACTTGATGCTAAAAATAGAACTAATGAAAAGGGACTGATCACATCATCTTAAATGCAGTGCATATCAACAAAGGGTTGGCATATCTAAGAAATAAAAGCTTTAACATGGCAATAATTAATTTCTAAAGGCTGGATTCCTAAGAAAGATGTAATAGAGATAAATGGAAAATGTATACCATTTCAAAGGTGCACAAAAAGGTTTGGTGTGGATTACCCTCACTGTAATTAACTATGATAAATGAACTGATACAAAATAGAGCTGAACTAACCCATGACTGATACGAATTTAACTAAGGACTGAACCAAGTAGTTATATGTGAATTGAAAACTAAATGAATTGACTGAACATATAAATATGGACTACAACAGAATAAGATAGGAATGAACTCGAATAGTTATGGATATGTGGGCTGGACAGTTAACCAAAGACTGAACTGGTATAATACTAATACAAGTCCCACAATGACTGAACACATATATTAAGGACTGAATAGGTACTTCCTGGACTGAAAAAATCAAAGTAGGGACTGCTCTAAGAGTGACTGAACCTAAATGAATTACCTGGAAAAATTAAATGACTGATCACTCAAAGTGAAATGGTTAGATCATGTAAATGAGAAGAATTTGATTGAACCTGAGATAAATGGGACTGAACTTAAATGAATTACCTGGACAAATCAAAACTGAACCTATGTTGAAGTATGGACAAATCACTAAGGAACGACTGGACATCTATAGGGACAAAATTTAAACTGGTGATAGTGGACTCTAATGTAAATGGACTAATGCATAGGCTGTATAGGGGTTGCAGTGAACTGAAAATTCAATGTACACTCAAACCCCAAACCTCTCACTATAGGTCACCAATGAAACTCAAACCCAAAGAGGACTGAATCTAGGAGTTGGTAATAAAGTGTTCTTGATTGAACTAAATCCCCATGAGAACTAAACCTAATATTATGTATGATTGATCATCTATAGGAAATAGAACATCCCTGTCAACCAAATTGCCTTGTAGCCTACTGCTCTTTAGGCCTTTCTAGGCTTGATCCTTAAACCATGAGGTGCTCATGTTATCTTGATACTTTGGGTACACTCCCAACTTGGCATTACCTGACTATTATGGGTTTACACGTAAATCACTCTTGACATTCATATCTAACTATTTCATTCCTAACTGATACAGTCTCTTCGACTGTTAGGTCCATCCTACGGCTACATCTAATTGCCTGCTCATAACAAGTCAGATTGCATTAGCAGTCTGCTTATGCTACCACATCCACTTAACCCGAATAGGAGCTGCCACCTTTTTCTATATGTGTTCTACTGTGCCTTTGCAGGGCTCAAATGCCGCCCTTTACTAAGGTGTACATCAGTGTTCTTATAATCCATAAGTGCCTACACCATTTGTTTATATGGATACCCATTACTTCATTTCCTCTAATTAGTTCCTTAACAACCTATACTGTCCCATTCCCATTTGCCCACCATTTTGTGTGATACAAAGAATGCATACTACCTACAGTTCTGATACTCTTAACCCTCTACTGTAACTTAGTATTATGTTTTCCTTACTTGGTCACTCACACTAGTCCAACTTATTCCATGCCAATATGTCGTATTCTACTGATACTTCTCCTTAGTTATGACAGTCCTGTACTCTTCATTGCCTCCAACTGTAATGAGAAATACTTATGTTGTCAGATGGAACCTCATGGATGGTATTAGGAACTGATCCTATCTTGCTCCTATTTGGATAATGGTGCACTACTACCAATTCAGGTGTACAGGTTATATCCTGCTCCCTTCACCGATTTTCTGCATTCAGTTAGTAAGATCATGCGACCATCCTTGGGTTCTACAAGTTATCAAACATGGTTAGACACCTCCTCCATATGTAACTAACAAATGGTGACCCAAGTCATCTGTTAAAAGCTCTCTTCCTATTGTAATAGGTATATAGGCATACAAACCTAAGAACAGAGCTCTGGTCCATATTGCACATCAATATCCTATCTCTGGAAAAACACTTACCTCTACACAGGACTGGTCCTACCTATCTAAAGCCTGCATATGGAACACCTGGTTGCTATCTGCCAATATTCCCAGTTACACCATAGTATTGGAGTCCCCCATGCTACATCTGATACTCGACTTCCCTCCTAAGGGTTTCAACAAACAGGGGGTGTCCTAGACTTCTTGTTGGACTTGAAACTGGCAAGGAAAAGATTAGGACGTTACCTATCAATGAATTCCTGGATTTAAAGTTGATTCGAAGAGAATGTGCTGTCCCTGGCTCGGTTACTCTCCCTCCTTCTAGCCAAAAGTCTCCCAGGTGGCTTTGAGAGGCAGGGGGATGATTTCTAGGGTTCGATGGAGAGAAGGATGATGAATTTATGCCGATCTCTCCTCCTTATATATCCAAGTTTATGGAAATGGCCGAATCCTTCGGAGGTTGGAGAGATCAATCTGAGTTTAAAATGAAACTCTGCTACGGCTAGGGTCTGTTATAGAGCAGAGATTTGAATTTGGTGCTTTTGCATTAAGGCCCTTTGAGTAACCAGATTTGAAAAAGGCCACACTTGTTTTTGTTATTTTGAATGAATATAATATCAACCACTCAAAAATCATTTAATACTTTAGAGGAATTAGAATAAAAATAAAATAAAAAATGGTCAAGGGATTTACAAATCTACCCTCTTAAAATAATTTCGTCCTCGAAATTCAATAAGGCTAAGATCTACTAGAATAAATAAAATATTCTGCTATTAAAACATATTTCGACTATTCTCAAGCCATTTTCTACTATACCACTGCTATACTCTACTTAGGAATTTCCGTTAGCTGCTTCTTATTGTACCATCGTATCCTCTGTGATCATGGCAAAAGCTTGCCCTCCCGGTGCTATAGGTCGACGCCATGGGCAATCTCGTAATTGATGCTGATCCGAACCACAGTTTAAACATTAGCCCAGTCTTCAGCGGCAATCGCTCTCACTGTGTCCATTCTGTAATGCTGACATATTGGAAGCTCTCGATTCGGGGTGTCTCTTGGCTACTGATGATTCTGCTCTGCTGAAATATTAGGGTATTTCATCGCTCCTGATCGGCTGCTGCCTCCTTTATACGTGTCTCGGTCTCTCTTCCGCTTGCGCTTCAGCTCCTTCTCTATATCTTGTACAACTTTTAAGATTCTTTCATATGTGGTGGCCTGACTGGTGGAGATGGCGATGTAAATTTCATGAGATAGCCCTTTTTTGAACTTCTTGGCTTTGGCTGCAGGGGTCAAAGCATCTGCGAAGCGGCTGAGGCGGTAGAACTCAGCGGAGTACTCTTCGATGGAGAGGTTGCCCTGCTCCAGGCGTTCGAACTCGTTCTCCAACCCTTTGTGGGCTGCTTCAGGACAGAACTTCATCTTGAACAGCTCCATGAACTCTTTTCAAGTCACATCGGGCGCAATGAATCAAAGCTCGTCTCTATACCACGTGCGGGCGATGTCATAAAGTTGTATGCTAGCTGACTCGATCTTCAGGAACTCGAGTCATCCGAATAATTTGATCCACGTTCTCTAACCACTCGTCCGCGTAGAGAATCCCTTCCGTCCCCTTGAATTCCCTGGGCCTAAGGTCCATGAAATTCTTGGAAGTTCTGGAGCGCAGTGGGGTAGCCTCCCTAGTCTGAAGAGCCTCTTTCAAGGTATCGTAGAAGATATCGGCCTACCGCGTCTGCGAACTGATGAGTTGCTGGAAGATTCCGAGGAGGGTAACGTTGTCCAGTACAGGTGGCGGAGGCAGGGTATGTGCTGGGTATGCGGTAGGGGCTGGATACGTCGCTGGAGCTGGATGCATGGTTGGAGCTGGATACATCGCGGGTGCAGGGTGCATGGTAGGTGCTGGATGTGGAACATATGCTGGGTGGAGAACATGTGCTGCATGCAGGACTTGTGCTGGTAGTGGAATGTCGTCTCTGCGGAATCTCGGATATTGTAGTTGAGCCGGGCCGCCCTGATGAGTAAGCTTGCCTTCCTGCATCGACGGTGTCATGAAGAATCCTCTTGCAGCCGGTGGGGTGTTCATGGAAACGTTATTCCTGCCTTGAGAATCCATTTATTGCAATAAAAGAAAATATTAGACAGTATGATGATTTCAAGTAGGATGCAAGTCAAAGATTCAATAAAAATCAAGGACAGAGATCAATACTATTTTTAAGATACGTGGATGAGATCCTAAGTTTCTAATCCTATGAGCAGCCTCACGACGGTACAGTAACGTAACCGAAGTGATTTAACGTAGACCTGCATGGGCCACCAAAAAAACTTGTCACGACCTGCACCCGCTTTTCGGATACGAGTCCGTGTTCAAGTCCAGCCTACGCCGTAATGTCGGCGGTAGAACGCTGTCTAGTATATACAAGTCAGAGAAACTATGTCCAACAAGGTAATTTAGATCTCATCCACAGAAAGTAAAGTCACATCTAAATCCAATAAATGCAACTGAAATAAAGGACTGAATAATACAAACTGAATTTCAAGTAGTTCAAGCCAAGTCCGGTGGACACAAATCTACTGCCAGTAGACGGAATAAAATAAGTCAAGAACGATACAACTGAAACCAACTATGCTAAACATCAACGCAACAATACCGTGATCTGAATGCTGGCTCAACACTGCTCGTCTCCACCTAGCTCAAGTGCGGCTAACCTGAAGAGATCATCAGGTCCTCAGAGGACTAGCAAGATACATAAAACATGCCTACTAATATAACAGTAAATAACATGTATAGAGGATAAGAACGGTGCCAGAAAGATATCTAACATATGGAAATATAATACTAGACTTGGCTATCAATCAATCAATTAACCCCCATAGCTTGTAGTAGAATACAAGATACTCCCAATCTATAGTAGGTTTTGACTGTAGCACAATGCAAGATACATCCAGTCAAGATTAGCCAATTCCAGTATCGATTTCCTCTCCTAAAGGAATACAAGATCAAGAATACACCTATAAACCATAGCACAATGCAAGATACTCCTAATTTATAGTGTCGTAAGTCAAGACAATCTTTCAATATCAAGGTAGAAGAATCTGCTATAAGTCGAAGTACAATATAAGACTCCCAATCTATAGTATGTCTCAACTGTAGTACAATGCAAGATACTCCCAGCTAACAATACTCAAGTTAAAAACAAGGTATAGAGCTAGAAACTCTATCATAAGACACAATAAAATAACATGAAGAAGATGAGTAGACAAGCAATATCGAAGATTCTATACATGCACGTAATCTAGAATAAGTAAGACAATCAAGGACACCAATCACAATATGGAAATCATGTGACAACATGAAAGGAAAACAATAAAGAGAAAATAATATAAATACTGTATAAGTTTGGCAAGGTATACTTGCCTGTGGTCCTGGGCTACTGGCATGGGCCAAATGTTGAGTCAAAAGTCTAATGAACCTATTTTTAGAGTTTTATAGTGTCAATATGGTAATAAAAGAAATTAGCAATCTATCTATCCTTATACTACTAGCCCCTTTCTTATCTCTATTTATAGGTTACTACTGGCTAGGGTATCTCCTGTCCCACATTTACTATCACCCTTACCTCCTATGGCTGACACCCAACTCAAGTACCCTCTACCAGTCATGAATGCATGGAACAATGGTTTTTACTCTATGGGCATGTGCTAGGAAGACTAGGACTGGTGTCTCCTTTTAATACTCCCTGTGTACTGGGTCAATCTCACTTCTGCTAACCTATGGGTGATCCAAGACTTACTATTTGTACTTCCTATTACCCAAGATACTCAGATATCTGTTTGGATACAATATTTCTTCTCTAACTTAGTTCCTGTCACTCCCCCTTACTCTTATACAGGGTCATTACCACTGGCGCTCATGAGTATTGCCCAGT
>JANAVB010029815.1:13277361-13319861 GCA_029216955.1 Iris pallida | reverse complement strand
ACTTGTATGCAAGGGTCGTATAGGTAAGGCAGATGGGGTATCATTTGGGGAGATATGTAGATGTGTATACATAGAGTAGTTACACATATATGTAATGTAAATAGGGATGAAAAGAAAGGAAGAGGGGAGTGAAGTTTCAGTCAAATGGACTGATAAAGACATTTAGGGGATAAATCCAGTTAATGTAAGAAGGAGAATGAAGGAAAGGGGCTTGGATTTGAGGAATGTAGTCTGGGTATAGGTTTAAGAAAAAATTTCATCCACAGTTAGATAGGTAAATAAGTAGGAGGTTAGAAGAATAAGCAATGGTAGTAGTAGTAGTACCCAGGGCAATAACACTAGCAAGCAGTGGCAGCAGTGGTAAGAAGTGATAGGGGATTAACCAACCAGGTGAGGTTCACATACCAAGTGTATATTGAAAGCATCAATTGTGAACATGTATAAGAAGGTCCACGAGTGTGTGTGGGTGTGTTCTATATATATGAGGCTCTTCTTGTTGGTTCAGGTAGAGGGGAAGTTAAGGAGAGGGTTCAGTTAGAGTTTGGCGGCCTTAGTGGAAGGCTAAGGTAACAGAGGGAAGAAGGGATTGGTTGAATATATTAGAAGTGCAGTAGGGAATCCTTGGTCTGATATGAAGGGTTTAGCATTGGCTCGAGTAGGAGCCAATTGTAGGCACTTGTGCCGCTGCACAGTGCCAAGGCAGGGTCAAAACTGATATAGGATATCAGTCAAGACTGATATGATGGGGGATTTCAAATACTGTTTGGGGAAATTTGGAAGTTTGAGTCCATTAAAGACTGAAGTTGTATAAGGGCTAAGTCTCTTAAGTATAGCCTTGGTTGTATTTAGTGCTAGGGATTTAGGATTTGGCTTTTGGGTGGGATCTTGGCAGCAAGGCTTGTTGGCTTTGCATTGCCTGGCTTGGCATGGCTAGGCTATGTTGAGAGTGTATCCCATGTTACTCATATATATATATATATATATATATATATATATATATATATATATTTTTTTTTTTTTTATATGAGTAAAATATATATATATATATATATATATATATATATATATATATATATATATATATATATATATATAAGGGCTAAGTCTCTTAAAAAAAAAAAAAAAAAAAAATATATATATATATATATATATATATATATATATATATATATATATATATATATATATAAGGGCTAAGTCTCTTAAGTATAGCCTTGGTTGTATTTAGTGCTACGGATTTAGGATTTGGCTTTTGGGTGGATCTTGGCAGCAAGGCTTGTTGGCTTTGCATTGCCTGGCTTGGCAAGGCTATGTTGAGAGTGTATCCCATGTTACTCATATATATATAAAACACTAATTCATATATATATATATATATATATATATATATATATTTAAATATATATATATATATATATATATATATAATTGCCTATTGATATACATAATAGTAGACAGGGTGGATACCAAGATATCCTAGTATCCTGTATTTTAGATATTAGTGTTAGATACTTAGGATGGTTAGATTGACTAGTTGATAGACAAGGTTAGTCATGTTTGACTAGTTAGACTTAGTGTTGACTTGGTTTGACCTAGTTATCTTAGAAATAACTTGGAGGCCTAGAATTGACCTAGTTTGCAGACGAGTTGGCAAGGCTATGTTGGACACTGTTGATATACCACACCAGTTTGCAGACGAGTACTTTCTCTGATAATTTTGCAATTATGATATTTACTATGTTTCATGTACTTTAGACGTACTTGTTTCTTGACACATTGGTCACACGGATTGGTATTTACGGATTCCGTCATGAGATGTTATTCCTTGTTTACCTTGGTGTATCTTGTGCAAGCCCCATTGTAGTTCTTGTACAATATAAAGACACCGATTATCGAGGAGACTTGCTATCTTCTCATAGAATCACGTTCGTAATGTGTCATGGTTGGATCCACTCTACCAGTCGAGGGCAGGAAAATATATTTCTAGATATGTGGTCAATACCCTCCTTGTGCATTATAGATTCTTGTGAGTGTTAATCATACACTCCACGTATAATTAACCAGGCCAGTAGACCCTGTACAAGTTGCCAAGCCGGCCACATGTCAAAGCTAATATTTGTAGAAGCATGGAAAAGAAGGAGATTTTCTATGCGGCTCGGAGCCTCATGCGGCTCAAAACCCAGAAGGCTTCATACGGCTCAAAACCCAGAAGGCTTCATGCGGCTCAAAACTCAGAAAGCTTCATGCGGCCCAAAAGCAACGAAGAGCCTTACGCGGTTCAAAATCAGCCTAAGCATTAAATGTCTCCTTATGCACCTGGCCATAATTACTCTGACATAAAGGTGACAGCTCTGACAAAAATGATAGCTCTGACATGAAGATGAGACATGACATGCTCCTAAATAGACGAAAAAATCATCATGACATCCGGCACAGTTCACGAACCAAAGGAAACTCTTCATGCGGATCGCCTATGAGACACTCTTTATGCGGCTCAATCATGAGATACCTCTCATGCGGCTCGATCATGAAGTATCTCTCATGCGGCTCGGTTATGCGACGTCCTTCATGCGGCTCGGTCATGAGACATTCTTCATGCGGTTTGGTTATGAGACGTCCTTCATGCGGCTCGGTCATGAGATATTCCTCGTGCGGTTCGGTTATGAGATGTCCTTCATGCGGCTCGGTCATGAGACATTCTTCATGCGGCTCGGTTATGAGATGTCTTTCATGCAGCTCGGTCGTGAGACATTCTTCATACGAATCGCTTATGAGACGTCCTTCATGCGGCTCGGCCAGGATACATCTTTTATGCGGCTCGCCATAGAATAGTAGTTGAGACGCGTGGCAGAGGTTGATAAATTCTTAACAGTTCAAATTTACTGTAACAAACAGATCATGATCAATCTCAACCAATCCCCAGCTGTCCACTATAAACCGAGTCTCGAGGCAGAGTTACAATTATGTGGCCTGAAGTTTGCCATGTGGCTGTACATTCCAGCCCTCATGAATTCCTATAAATAGCAAGGTGTTATTCCCTTGCAGAGACACACACAGAGAGACGCATAGAAAAGCACACAAAGCTCAGAAGCAGACTCATCCCTTCGTGTCTTCAGAGAGCATTTCTTCACCAGAGCCGAGGTTGTGTTCGATCGTCCAAGGAGTAAGGCAGAGTTGATAGCACTTTCCCGAGCCTCTACCGTCACCCCCAGAATCAAAACTAAACAATTGTACTTAGATTGCTTTTCCTAGGTTTTGTTCCTAGGCTCACTTTTGTACAAGCGAGTTTGTAATTGTGAGTCAAGTTCAGTCCTCCTATAAAATTGTTCTGTTCTACGACGATCAATGGCAAACACAATGGCGACTCTGCTGTGGACTAACTTCTCCACTGCTGATAAGTTGGTGACGCAATCGGACGCAGCCAAACTCGGCTCCACGCAACAAATGCTTGTTGTTCATTTCGACCAGCAAGCGTTCGAAGAGATGCTCTTCGAAGGTAGCGCTAGCCCAATCCAAAAGTGAGCCAGCCTGAAGAAGGCCCGCAGGGCGTGGAGGCCCAAAACTGTTGCCTCTCCTCAAGCTCTGGAACAAGCTTTCTCTGTTGCTCAAGACGACGAAGAAGACTCACATACGGCCCCACTTCAGGTCGCAGAGGACCCTGATGTCCCCAAATTCGGCAAAAGAAAACACTTCGATGCTGGATTTGCAGGGGCAAACGGGAACTCCATGCAGTCTAAGAAGAAGCCACATAAGGGTGTGGGCCACAAGAGGAATATATATCCGGCCACCAATCCCGGCCGCAGGGAGAATGCATATGCAGCCAATAATCCCAGCCGCAGGGAAATGACCTATGCGACATCCAATCCTAGCCGCCGGCCTTCCGCCTTATGCGGCTCGGGTTCAATCTTCGATCGCCTCTCATGCGGGCCTGACCTCAGAAGCTCCAATGAGGATGCGCCAGACTCTATTCGGCACAACTTGGACTCCTCCTACTACGTACCTTCGGGTGCTAGAGCGAAAAAGTTTAGGACAACAAGGACTCGTCGAGCTCATTCAGCTGTCCCAACTACTGACCATCAGAGAGTCCCGCTAACAGTTATGCGGGCCTCTGATGGAAAGTTGTACAGAACCGTCCGTGTCCAGCCCCCGGCGGCAAACGGACATGGTAGTTCTCAAGAGTCTCCCAACAATGATCGAGGGTAAGTGCTTTTACTAGCCCCGCATCAGGGAGCAAACATGATACCTAGGCACTCGTGTGCTCGGAATTCTCGGGCCCACAAAACAAGTGCAAAGGTAGATCGAGATGTCCTTGACTTGCGAGATGTGATTCTTCACAAGCGCAAGAAAAGAGAAGAAACCTTGGCGTACAAAGAGTCCTTCCATGGACGTCACTGCACTCAAGTCATTGTTAATTACTACTGTAATACGACAGCAGTACAAGAGGTCCGGCAGTCCGTCTTTCAACAACTGCAGCAGCCAGGACCGGTCCTATAACAAAGCTCGGGGGACGAGGTGCTTCCTTTCGCCTCCGGTAATTCTACCTGGAAGGTCCCTACCGGCAAGGGAGGGAAGAAAATAAATATGTCCAGCCCGACAATCTCAACCAGCACGGCTAAGAAACTCTCATCTAGGGGGTTGTCCACAGCCATTATAGGAGGGGTTTATCAAGGTACCCGCTCAAAGACAAAATCTTCATCACTTGGAGATTCGTCATATACATCTCTGGGGGTAGTTGGAGCTGGGGGTTGTAGAAGCATGGAAAATACTAAAAAAAATGACTCATGCGGCCAAAGAACCCTATACGGCTCAGAAAACTCATGCGGCTCAGGGAATCATACGGCACAAGGAGCTATGCGGCCCAAAGCATTCCATGTGGCTCAGAAGACACGTGGCCTGATAGTGCTCCCCTCTACCCATGCTGTATTAATTGCTTTGACGGCTGACCCCTCTGAAAAGTTGACAGCCCTGACCCCAAAGCAGGTAATTATGGCTCTGTCCTAATAATGAATCGCTAGGGAAGGAAAAAGAGATCTCTGACAACAAATCCCCCAAGAACCATAAAAATGCCATGTGGCCTTGCCACGTGGGCATTCGTATGCGGTTCACTGCTCATGCGGTTCAGAGTAAATCCCATGCGGCTCAGAGTGAATCTGTTCTATGCGGCTCAGGCCATGAAAGCCTCATGCGGCACGAGCAAAAAACTTTCCATGCGGCTCAGAGTGAATCTATCCTATGTGGCTCAGGCCATGAAAGCCTCATGCGGCTCGAGCGAGGACTTCTTATGCGGTTCGAGAGGGTCATGTCCATAGCGGCTCAGGCGGATATATACTTATGCGGCCCACAAGAATTACTCTCCTGTGGTTCGAGGGCTCAAGTGAGGGCCACTGCCCACGCAGCCCTGACACGTGGGCCTAACCATATGCGGCTCACATTCATATGCGGCTCACTAGTCATGCGGTCCAAATTCCTCCAGCAACTTCTAGGTCACGTGTCCTAAACCAATTAATTCCTCAAATTGGCTGCCATTAAAGATTGGGTCAAATCCCAATAATCGGGGACACGTGGCAGAAGAATAAATCTAATTTATTCGCAGATATCAGAAGATCATTATAAGAAAGATTTATTCCAATCAGCATTAATTGCTCATGGGATTTGGTGTAATCTACACCTAATGGCCCAAATTTATCATAATCACAACGAATGGCCTGGATTGACCAATCCCCAGGCTGCCGTCATCTCCAAGAGCTAATCATTGGTAACCCTAATGATCATACCCCACTATTATAAATAGCAGGGTGCCATTCCCTTGTGAGAGACAATATAAAATATCAGAGAGGAAAATACATATATACAGAGAGACTTTCTCCCATAGTCAGAGAGAGAATACACGGAGAGAGAGAGAGAAGCCAGAGGAGCAACAGAGGAGCAAGAAGAGCATTTCTTCGTCAACGCCAACCATCTTTTCAAAAGGAGCCAAGGCTGCATACCGATCGTCCAAGGAGTAAGGCAGGGCTGCCATCGCCTTCCCGAGCCTCTATCGTCACCCCCATAATCTAAAATAAACAATTGTACTTAGACTGTTGTACCTAGGTTTTCGTCCCTAGACTTTCTTTGTACAAGCGAGTTTGTAACGTAAAGTAAAAGTCCGGTCCTCCGATAATTGTTCTGTTCTTTTATATTTCATGGCAAACACGATGGCGACTCTGCTGGGGACTAACTTCTCCACGGCTGAGGAGTTGGTGACACAATCGGATGCAGCCAAGCTTGGCTCCACTCAACAAAAGATGGTCGTCCGGTTCGACCAACAGGCATTCGAAGAGATGCTCTCCGACAAGAGCACTGGCCCGGTCCAGAAGCAAGCTCGCACAAAGAAGGCACGTAAGGAGTGGAGACCCCGATCCTTCGTTCCTACTGAAGCTCTTACGGAGACACCCTCTGTTGTTCAAGACGGCGAGCAAGATTCTCCTGCAGCCCCACTTCAGATCGTAGACAACTCTGCTGTCCCCAAGTCCGGCAGAAGAAAATACTATGATGCTGGACATGCAGGGGCAAGAGAAACTCTATGAGATCCGAGCCGCATAAGGGTATCACCGCAGGAAGAAAGTTCATGCGGCTACATCCGCCAGCCGTATGAAGAAAACTCATGCGGCCATACCTGTCAGCCGCATAGCTTATGCGGCTACAGTTGCCAAACACAAGGATGAAACTCGTACGGCTATGGCAGTCAATCGCTTGCAGAAAACCCATACGGCCACAGTTGCCAACCGAATGCGGCCAGCCTGTACGGTCGTGACTCCTAGCCGCATAAAAATAATTCATCCGACGGCAGAAGGCAACCGCATACAGACAGCCTGCACGGTACCCAACTCTAGCCGTATAGCATCCGTTTCATGCTTCTCTCGATCAGTCTTCGACCGACTCTCATGCGGTCCTGACCCTGATGGTTCTCTGGATGATAAGCCAGACTCTGTGGTATTCAACTTGGACTCCTCCTATTACGCATCCGTAGGTGCTAAAAGGAGGAAGTCTAGGGCAGCGCGGGCTCGTCAAGCCCAGACAGCTGTCCCAACCTCTGACTATCAGGGCATCCCGTTGACTATCACACGGGCCTCGGATGGGAAGTTGTATGCAACCGCTCGAGTCCAGCCCCCGAAGGCAAACGGACAGAGTGGTTCCTCTGACCTGCGGGAGGCGATCCTCTACAAATGCAAGGAAAGAGAAGGAGTGTCGGCGTGCAAAGAGTCCTCGCTTGGACATCGCTGCACCCAAATCATCGTCAATTACGGAAGATCGGCCATCCGTCTTCCAAAGGCTACAGCACCCGAACTCAGAAGATGAGGCACCTCCTGTTGTCTCCTACAATTTCGCTCAAAAGGTCCCTACCGAAAGGAGGGGAAATTATCGTCTAAACGGTTGTCCTCTACCGGTGTATTCCAACACACCCGTTCGAAGATGAAATTTACCACGATAGGAAATCCATCATCCACATCGCTGGAGGTTGAAGGAACTGGGGGTAGCACTCCTCCGAACATCCGCAACAATCCGATGTTTTATGGAGCCGAGCCCGGACAAACAACTCTTCCATCGGGGGCAACAGACGCTGATGTCCCCGAGGACATCCGCAACTCTCAAGACGAAGCAAGCTCTGAAGCCGGGGATACCGTTCCCTCCGAGTCCGAGCCCGAAGAGAACATTCCCACCTATCCCGACGACTTCTCGGTGCTTGGGTACGACTCGGAGGGCACATCCTCCACCGTTCCTTCCATTCCTCCTCATATAAGGACGATTTTTATGACGGACAGCAATCAGGAAGGGTCCAACGATCGCCAGCGCATCGACAATCTCAAAGCCATATTACTTGCTTTGGTCAAGTCTGTAGACGAGATTAAAGCAGCCCTGTCCACTCTACAAGGAGGAACGCCCGGTCAAACAAGCACAGGCCCTGCGGTCAATATAGATTCGAACTCAGCGGCACCAAACCTGGGCAATAATCCTCCCGAAACAACAGCCCCTACCGCGACAGATGAGACCCGAGAAGCAAGGAGAGAGGTCCAGGAGCTCCGAGCCATGTTCCATGCCCGAGTAAACGCTCAAGATCTTAGAATACGGCAACCATACCCTGCTGAATGGAGGGATATTCCATTCCCACCAAGATATAAGCTGTTCAATATCAACCCGTATGATGGCAAAACCTCAGCAAGTCGGTACATCACTTACTTCGAGGTCACCACCGACCATCTGCCCCATGATGATGCTATCCTTACACGGTTATTCATTGGGGCATTGGAAGGAGTCACCTTCGACTGGTATCGCAATCTGCCGGACAACTGCATCCACTCCTTCGCCGGCTTAAAGCGTCTGTTCTTGGAGAGGTTCTACGAAGTAGGACAGGACGTCACTATGTCCACTCTCATGGACGTCGTCCAAGGGAGAAGGAGTTGACAAGGAACTACATCGAGCGGTTCTGCCAGACCGCCATGAAGCTGCCCTCTGGAAATCCAGATTTCTCTTTGATTGAGATCTGCCAAAAGAGACTACTTCCTACGATCAGTCTCTGAATGGGCGAAAGTCAATTCAAAGATTGGAAGGCATTCATCATCAGCGCCACAAGTGCCGAAGAACGACTAAAAAGGCTCGCCAACTGGGATTGCACATCTCGGAAGGAGAAAACAAGGGCAAGCGTCCCAACAACGATAATGGGGGTAAACCCTTCCAACAATCGGGACAGCAAGGGGAAGCGGCTATGGTGGCCGACACGGCAGAAAAGCCGAGTCACAACCAGCAGACAAACAATGGCCTCAGATTACTTACTCTTTCGAAGACGGCCACGTCAAGCCTATCTTGGATATGCTCATACAAGGAGGTAGAATTCAGCTTCCTCCACCAAGACGGGAGCCTCGGCCGGCTGATCTGGAGAACCCAAAGTTCTGCCATTATCACCGTTATGTACACCACGCTACACACGACTGCTACCAACTAAAACGGTACATCCAAAGCCTCATCGATTCGAACGCTCTGGCCATCGACTTCAAAGAGGTAACCGTAGCAGCCAATATGGTGTCCGTGCAATTCGGTAGCTTCCCTCCGACGGAGACTCAAGACAGGGTAATCCCCGTCCCTCTGGCGACAATGGAGATTACCAATCTTCCACCTCCCCGGGAACAGGCTGCTGGTCTAGTACCTCTCACCACCTCACGAGGGGAGGTCATGTGGGTCCATCCAGACTTGGTATCAGAAGTAACTCGGTCTACACCATCTCCCACCCATAAAAGAAAGAGTAGAAAAATCAGGACCTGCCACACAATCTCAACAGACATCGAGGAAGCTACAGCCATCGTCACGCAGTCCGGAGCACAATCCCAACCTGTGGTTGACAACCCAGCCGAAAATCATCACCCACTACAACTGATGCTCTGGGACCGGCTCAGCCTTCGACGACCGACAAGCCTAGGCCGAAGGAGACTCGCTTCGACAAATCTCTCCGAAAAGACGCAGCCCAAGGGCTAGAGAGGCCCTACAACTTTGACATCTTAGCACAATTGGCTAACACTCCGACCAAATTGTCACTGTACGAACTCCTAAGGCTCTCCAAGGACGTTCGTATTGCATTGAGCGAAGCACTCCAAAATGTCGATGCCTATCTGGCTCAATCCAACCTCACCGGGGAGGACTCACCTGTGGATCTCCAGGACAGTGCCTGTACGGGAGTAATGCCCAACATAGTCTTCACTCCGCAGGACATGCTCATCAAAAAACACCTACATGATCGCTCGCTATACTACACGGGATACATCGGCGACGTGAAGGTGGATCGGATGCACATTGACCCTGGCTCTTCCAAAGCATCATCCCAAAGGGTCTGCTACATCATCTCCGCATCCCAATGCATCGCCTGACACCTACAAGCACCTCCATCAGCAGTTTCAATTCGGGCAGGAGCTACCCTATTGGAAAGATTTGTCTGAAGTGTCAAATTGGCGACCTCCAATCCGAAGTCACCTGCTACATCATAGATGCAGACACTTCTTACAACATCCTCTTGGGGCGCCCATGGATACACGATTATATGATCGTGCCTTCTATGCTACACCAGTACTTCAAATATGTCAACAAACACGGCTTCGTGAAGACAGAATTTGCTGATATCGATCCCTTCAAGGGGGTCGAATCCTACTACTCAGACTCCTGCCTATACGAAAAGTCGAAGAGGCACCTTGATAAAGAAAATGAACAAGCTAGTACCGAAACGGCCACGGGATCAGAAGGACCCCTGACGATCCACCTCCAAGCTCGTAAACCGGGCAAGTCTGTACCCCTTACCGCCACTCTGTGGAAGGACGCGATCAGCCTCTCGGCGCAAGAGGAGCAGATGATAATCCGGCTGCCAAAGTCCGGCCAAGTGCCGAAACCCATAATGGGGCCACTGACATTCAGACTGCCGAGAGTCAGTCAACCACAAACAGGGAAGCTCAATCCCTCCGACAAGCCGCTGACGAAACGCCTTCCCAAGAAGGGTCGTCACCTCGACGCAAGGTCTGACACTTCTAGCGAACCGGCCACTCCTCGCTCCACCTCGAGTGCCAAACTAGGGGTCGCTAGTCTGCCAACAACTTTACGCTTTGCCCCGTCAACTGAACCACTGACAATCAAGCATCCCAGGTCGTCCTCTCAGTCTTCATTTACACAGGGGTAGCCGAAGAGGAACCGGAGCTAGCCAAGTATATGGCTACCCATACCAATGTCCCCTTGCTGATGATGTAATCCCCCTAGAAAAGATACCTTACTTCATCAATAAAGGGTTATCTTTGAACTACACCGAGCTCAATAAGCTATGTACAATGTATGCTATAGAACACGGTATAGGCACCCATCTACACACAGGTGACAAATGTGCACACCGCAATCCAGCTTATTCCAGCAGAAGACGCTTACCGCATAATCGAGGGAGGGGACCATCCAATCATCTTCGGCCGGAAGGACGATCCGTACCCCTTCACCATAAAAGAAGTTGATCTTGGGTCAGATGCCGGGAGATTGCCTCTGTATCTTTATAGCCCCCAGTCCAAATATCTCATGAAAAACAGGGTATGATCTGGAGACGACGCCAGGTTTGAACTACGGTACTGGACGACGATTACCTTTGAAGCCACCAGTCCCGGCGGGCAAACCACGAGACTACTATAGCAAAACTCGATGCGGGCTAGGGTATGTAACTCCCACAACGACCCCTGAGAGTTCAGATGAAGAGTGTGACTGGCAGTCACATTCAACCGGGACACCAACTTCCGACTCGGATACCAGCATCGGAGATATATTTAGACAAGTCCTGTCAGTCAACATGGCATTCGCCGACGCTTACGAAGAAGACGAAGACATCCCCAAAATCCTTGAGCTAGAGCCATGGGCCCAATAATGGGACGCACAATAGGAAAAACGGTTCGAACTGAGAGAACCTCCTACTGAAGATGAGGTCACACAAATGGATCTCGGCAGTGAATCTTCTTCGAAACCAATTTTCGTCAGTAAAAGCCTAACAGACGAAGATCGGGAGTCGCTGCTAAAACTTGTCAGAGAATACATTGATGTGTTCGCCTGGAGCTATGAAGACATGCCAGGGTTAAATCCCGACATTGCTCTTCACAAACTTAACATTCGGCCAGATACGAAGCCAGTCAAGCAACAACAGCGATGCTTCCGTCCAGGCATCATGGACGCAATCGAAGCCGAAGTCAATAAACTAATAGCCAACAGCTTCATTGTGAGGAGTAACATCCTGACTGGGTTGCCAATATAGTACCCGTTCTCAAGAAGAGTGGAAAGATTCGAATCTGCATCGACTTCCGCAACCTAAACGAGGCGTGCCCCAAAGATGAATTCCCCTTTCTATCACAGACATCATGATCGATACTTGTGGCTTCGAACGCATGTCATTCATGGATGGCTTCTCGGGTACAACCAAATCAAAATGTCTCCTGACGACGAAAAGCATACATCATTCCGAACACCGATTGGCACGTACTGCTACACAGTCATGCCTTTCGATTTAAAGAACGCTGGCGCCACATATCAAAGAGCCATGAGCATCATCTTCAGAGACCACTTACGCAAGACGGTGGAGTGCTACGTTGACGATATAGCCGTTAAGAGTCGTAGCAAGGGAGACCATCTGTAGGATCTAAGGACGGTATTCGACCTAATACGAGAGCATAATTTGAAAATGAACCCTACGAAGTCCTTTCTGGGCGTATCCAGTGGGAAGTTCTTGGGCTTCATCATCACTGCAAAGGGTATCCATGTAGACCCTGAGAAGACAAAAGCAATCATGGAGATGGGTCCCCCGAGAAATCTTCGCGAACTCAGAGGCCTTCAAGGGAGGCTAGCTTACATCAGAAGGTTCATTTCCAACCTCTCCGGACGATACCGACCATTCACGTACCTCATGAAGAAAGGAGTCTCATTCGTATGGGACAGGAATGCCAGCGTACTTTCGACAGCATCAAAGAATATTTGTCAAATCCTCCAGTTCTGGTAGCCCCAGTTCATAGAAAACCATTCCTGCTCTATGTACGAGCAATGGAACACTCCCTCGGGGATCTGCTGGCACAAAATAACGATACAGGCCACGAGCAAGCGATATATTACCTCAGCCGAATGATGATTGGGCAAGAGCACCGATACACCGCTGTGGAGAAGGAATGCCTCGCCCTGGTGTTCGCCATTCAGAAAATGCGGCACTATGTAACCGGATAAACGATACATGTGATCTCACGAGTCAACCCTCTCAGAGTCCTCATGACTAAACCAGGGGCACTTAGCTCTCACCTCGCTACATGGGCAATATTGGTGTCCCCTTATCATATGATCTTTGTCCCCCAAAAGACAGTCAAAGGTCAAGCCCTGGCGGACTTTTTAGCAGCCCACCCAGGCTCAGAGTCCTCCAGAATATAGAAGAGATCCCAGACAAGGTCGCCGACTCGCATGCAACCTCTCACGAGGCTATATGGCGAATATTCTTTGACGGTGCTTCAGGGACCGGACCTAAAGGCAATATAGTCGTCGGAGTCGGGGTAGTGCTGGTCTCCCCTTCCTGGTTGGTGATCAACCGTACCTATTCCCTCACAGAACCCTGCTCTAACAATGTGGCCGAGTACAACGCTCTGGTCATTGGCCTCCAACTTGCAAGAGAGCTGGGGATAATACCTTGAAGCATACGGCGATTTCCAGCTAATCGTCAATCAAATCCGGGGTTTATACGAAGTCCGCCACGAAGACATGATCCCTTATCACCAAATAGCGATTGACATCATATCGTCGTTCAAGGGGTTCTTTATCGAACATGTCCCCAGACTCCGAAATATTGAAGCCGATGCCCTAGCTGGTCTTGCCGCTTCCCTAGCAGTTCTGAATTATGATCGCTAATCAGTGGATGTGATAGGCCATGAACTGGTCTGTCCTAAAAATAATGTTCAATTCATGGCAAGTTATTCCGTACAGGTGATCGATGATGTCCCAGATTGGAGACAACCATTCATCGACTTCGTCGTCTACGACATCCTGCCCGAGAATCCAAAGGAAGCCACTTCCATCAGACGACGTTTTCTCAGATTCTTCTACGATACAGAGACAAAAATGCTGTATCGTCGCTCCTACGACGGATTACTGCTTCAGTGTCTGTCAAACGCAGAAGCCAAAGAAGCAGTACGAGAAGCTCATGACGGTGTCAGCGGGGCCCACCAGCCCGGCCCAAAACTACAAGATCGCCTTCGCCGAATGGGCTACTATTGGCCCACGATGGTGGCAGATGCGATAGATTATGCTAGAAAATACAAAGCTTTCTAAGTCCACGCGGCTTCATCTACCAACCATCAGAATTTCTATATCCGACAGTGGCGTCCTGGCCATTCGAAGCATGGGGAATGGATATCATTGGTCCAATCACCCCACCTTCCTTCCGAGGATATCGCTTTATACTTGCGATCACTGATTACTTCTCCAAATGGGCGGAAGCTGTTCCGCTTGCAGAAGTCAAAACTTCGAACGTGATCAGCTTCCTCAAGCATCACGTCATCTACCGCTTCGGACTACCACGAAGGATTATCCATGATAATGGTCCACAGTTTGCAAGCCACGCATTCTATCGGTTCTGCGATAAGCACCGTATTCAGAATGTCGCTTCAACACGTACAACCCGGCAGTAAACGGGTTAGCAGAGGCGTTTTATAAAACAATTATCAAACTCCTCAAGAAGTTTGTCTCCTCCAACAAGCGCGACTGGAACGAGAAGCTCGGCGAGTGCTTATGGGCTTATCGTACCATAATTCGGACCGCCACCGGGAATACACCATTCTCTCTAGTATACGGGAGTGAGGCAGTTCTTCCATTAGAGACTCAAATACCCTCACTCTGCGTCGCCCTCACTTATTAATTGACGATGGATGATAACTACCGACGTCGACTGCAAGAGTTGGAGGCATTAGATGAAAAGCGCCTCTTAGCCCAGCAGCGAATTGAGCTATACCAAGCACGTATCTCTGGAGCCTTCAACAAAAAGGTCAAAATCAGAACATTCCAGGTAGGCGATCTCGTCTTGGCAGTCCGGAGGCCGATGGTCATGACTCACAAGACCGCCGGCAAGTTCCAGCCAAAATGGGAAGGCTCATTTATCATCGAGGCCGTATTCTCCAACGGTGCTTACCGCCTAGCAAAACAAAATGGAGACTTGCTCATGTTGCCCGTCAACGGCAAGTTCCTGAAGAAATACTATATTTAAACAGCATTCTCCAGATCGTCGAGTCACGTACCCGCTGGAACCACTGAACTCGCTCCATAAAATTTTAGATTATCGAGTCATGTATCCGCTGATACCACGGAACTCACCCTCATAGTTTTCCAGATTCTGAGTCACGTACCTGCTGGTACCACTGAACTCGCTACATAAAATTTCAGATTATCGAGTCATGTACCCGCTGGTACCACTGAACTCACTCCATAAATTGTCAGATTCTCGAGTCACGTACCGCTGGTACCACTGAACTCACACACCATTCCCTAATTTCCAAGTCATGTATCTGCTGGTACCTCTGAACTTACACTTTGATTCCAACATTCATGGATTGTCGAGTTATGTACCCATCGGTACCCCTGAACTTACATCCTGGTCACTCTTTTGAAAGAAAGTCATGTATAACCATACCGCTGAACTTTCTTCCTACAAGAGATCCTTCCTCATGATCTAACACCTGCACTCCCAGTGCACAACAAAGGTAACGAGTCCACAAACTTTCAAGACGGCCATGTCCTCATTACCTCTGAGTCGTCCCACTTCCGCCAAAAACAAATCACCCCCTACATGGAACTTCCATGTCCTTATTACCTCTGAGTTGTTCTATGTGCCCTCCTTCATTGAGCCCACTCCTGTCATGTCCTCATTACCTCTGAATGGGAAGGCTCCGTCGAAGAAACCTGCATACTTACCATGTCCTTATTACCTCTGAGTAAGTATGATGATCCCCTTTCGACCTATTATCTGTACCCACAACCAGAGTACGCCAAGGGTAATAGGTCCACAAATGTCCTCTGTTGACCATCAATATCCTCTGTCGAGTTCACTCCTGCCATGTCCTCATTACCTCTGAGTAGGAAGACTCTACGTTAAGAAAACCTTTCCACTTGCCATGTCCTCGTTACCTCTGAGCAAGTATGTCGGTTCCCCTTCATCCTATTATTCGTATCCTAAACCAGGGTACGCCAAGGATAATAGGCCCACAAATATCCTCATCTAAATTTCTCAGCACAAATCTATCACCTCATCAGGCCCTAGGAGCCCAGCTGCTCTACGGCATTCCCTTTCTCAATACCAAGAGCACCCATGACCACGTCACTATGGCTGCTTCAGGTACCCTGACCAAAACTTGTTACCTCTACCTAAAACCAAGGTACGCCATGGGTAACAGGTCCACAAATATGTCCCCTATGCGGGGGAAAACATCGCCACAATATCACAGGTGCAGCAAACAATACAAATGAAGGGTAGAATTGAAAGTACTCTTTATTTGAAGGAAGAAAAAGCATTACATACTTCGAGATTATGTCCCCTTAGAAAGAAAGAAAATAGAAACAAAACAAGAAGAAAAAGCCGACTACATTTCAGCATTACTCAATTCTAGCAGGCGGTTTCTTGCTGAGGTGGTCCCCCGTTCAATCCGTTGCGGAGCGCGACGCTCGGCCTCCTGGAATAAATGCTCCTCATTATCCAAGCCCAAAAACGCTTGACTGTCATCTTCCAATTTCTTCAAGGCAGTCTCCAGGTCAGTAGAAGCTTGAGTAACCCTGTCAGCCTCTTGAACAATTAGTCCCCTGTCATTGCGGTTAGTCTCGAGTTCAGACTCCAAGAAAGTCAACTTCTTCTGAAGCGCAAGGATCTGCTCCCGCGTCTCAGTAATCTTACGAGAGACAGACTCCTCCCGAGCCACAACATTTTCGGTCGTATAACTCAATTGATCATACCGATCAGCTAAGTCGCTGAGATCCTTCAGCGCGGCCGGTCTGGTCTTATCTCGAGCCGTCCTGGTCCTCTCTATAACAGCAATAAGGGAATTCTGCTCCTCGTTTATAACAGCAGGCAGATCAGCCTGCCGTAATACTCGAAGCTCGGACACCAGCTGATCAGCCTCCAACAATTTTGCCTCCAGAAGCGAAGTCGTCCCTGCATCATCAGGAAGATCCCTAAGGATGTTTATTTGACCATGGGCACATTGTCGGGCCAAGGTAAAAGAGGTCCCTCTGTCTACAGCGGCCTCGATTCCCCTCTTCAAATGACGATGAAAACTGGCAACCACGTCCTGCAACGCGTCGTTCAAGACCTCAGCAGAGGAGGGCGTCAAGGGAAGCCGGAGCGGCAACGTCGGAGGAGTAACGCTAGAGTTCGCCATCGGGGGAACGGAGTCCGAGAAGAACGATGCATGGATAGCGGCCAACTCGTCTTCCGTCGCCCGGAGAGCCTGGATGCTCGGCAGGGAAGAATGGTCGACTCTCGAAGCCATCGGAGCAGAGGATGATGCAAGGACCATCGTTCCCTGCCCCGACTGCCCCGAGAATTGGCCTGCTAAACTCGGGCCCCCAGAAGGCCCATCAAGACGAGTCGGATAGTGACAAGGTACACCTCTTTCCACTGATGCCCCTTCGGCTGGGATTGTCTCAAAGACATCCATACTCGGCACTGGAGGGACAGGACCTAAATGTCCAGAATAACAATCAATCGACGTAACCCGAAGGACATGATGATAGAGCAGATAAGCTTCCTCACGGGTTAAGATTCGGCTAATCTTACCAGGGAAGGGGCATAAAGGCCGCGGCTCATCCACAACTGACATAGTCCCCTCACCCGCGATCTCCGAGTTAAACTCAGCCACATCCCCTGCCCCCGTCACCTCGAAGGAGGATACAGATTGATCTGCGTTCTCTTGAATAAGAGCAGGCTCATGGGAGTCCCCGTCACCCTGGGTCACCGCCCCGACATCCTGAAACTCTTCTTCTTTTTCCGACACCTAAAAGAGGGAACAAAGACAGTCAGGATTGAAACTCAAAGGAAATAAGGGAGAAGGGATCGAAAGCAGTTTTGTTACCTTTGACGCAGGGTTGACTTCTTCTCCACCTTCTTTTATGGCTAGCGGACGGTGCCTAGTCGCAACCAGCTTCCGGGATCGAGAAGCACTGCCTATAGGAGAAACTTGCCTGCTACGTTTCGGAATAGGACCAGGCGCAACAAGAGACTGATCCCTCAGCACCTCATCTGATAAAACATGCGACTGACCTACCTCTGCGCCTACCACTGGAAGGATAGAGACATCTTCATCACACTCGTTGCCTTCACCACCCTCAGCAGCGAAATCCAAAACTGGCACTTCGGCTCTAGTATTTCTTTTCTTGGCTCCTTGAGAGCCTTCCTTCAGACCGGTACCGACAATAAAACTGGTACCTGGGATAAAACCGACTGGGGGCTTGTTCGCCATGACATGATACAGAGCTGCCATGTACAAGATCTCCACTGACTCCTTAATGGCAGGGACCGAAAAAATGGTGCGAGTGTAGAACGAATCATAATATTGCCAAGCTCTGATACCATCAAGAAGACTACCCTCATAACCCAGACCAGAACTTGGGCTGTCCAGAAAAAGTTGGTTGTATCCAAACTGTCGGGCAAACCTGCTAGGTAGATAAGGCTCCAGAAAAATAGTATTGCAGTTACGGTACACTAGTGCGGGACGGATGTTACGCAACCATAAGAGCATCTGGCCATCCAGAAGCTGAGGGGGCGCGATACCGTTAATATGTACAGCCTCTATGTCCCTGTTAAAGCGAGGGATGGATACGAAGATATGATACTTATCTGCCCTCGCCAATGCCATCCGGCAAGTCCGCATGGTTTCACATTCCCAAGGCTCGTCACGATAGCGAAAGATAAATGTGTCATCATCAGTCACACCGCCTTTAGAGCCCGGCCTCATCAAAGACGGGTAATGTATCAGCAACCACCCTATCAAATAGTGATAGGGCAACTCAGTTCATTCAAAATCCTTGGTCACGTCGCGAGCAATGATTTTGGACGTGAAGGTGCGAAGGTCACGGTGTATGCTGCACACCATGGCCGGGAGGAGAGCTAGCCTGATTCCTAAAACTAACTTCACAGCCGGAAGGATAAAGTTACAACTAATTCTCTCAATAGAACCGGCTCCTCCCGAGACTACACAGTTTCGTAGCCAGATCATCAAGAATCCTGCCAGAAGCGCTTTCTCAGACAGCTCTTGAGTATCCTGGTAAAAGTAATCGAAAGTATCAGTCTGGCTCCCGAATTTGTCGCTGGTAGTGGCCGCTCCCCTAGCCGACGACACCAAGTCCTCAACCGCTTCCCGAGGTCGAGGGCGACGAGAGGTTACTTTACCTGAGGCATCTGCCGAGAAGAGATAGTGCACCCAATCCCTGGTATAGGGAGCATTCCCTTCCAGATTACTATCCTTTCGGGTCATCTGATAACATGTGTTATAATGGCACAATATCTCCTGGTAAAGGGTCGCGAAGCCAGGATACCGTCGTTCCAAATCTTCGAGTTCCTCATTAGTTGGAGTATACGCTTCAAACGCTTCATCCCCCCAAGAAAGCTTGGAGACCGCATGCATCTCAAGGAGCGCGAGTCCCATCTCCCCTACAGGTGTGTAAAAGGTCCTCGTACGGCAATTATACATTTCCAGCAGAGACATGAACAGCTTCTTGTTTATGGACAAGCCATGACTGGTACCTCGGAGAGCGTGGTACAGGCCAATCTCGCACAAAAAGGCCTCATACTTCTGTAAGATCCAAGTAGAAAAATTGATCCACGAAGGAATAGAGTGCACCCAACCAGGGAACGTCAATCGACCGACGGGGTAGGAGCCTTTCCGAGCAAGCTGATTCATGAAAGTGTCGGCGGTAGAAAATGAGAAATTAGGGTCCGCCACATTCAGGAAAGAACCTGGGACCAATCCCATCACAGAACGACTAGTGTGCACTTTGCCGGCAATCACAGACTTCAGATTGTTATTATAATGGATGTTCCCCACAAACATCCCACCTCTGGTAGGGGTTAAAGTCTCCCCCATCTTCCGATCTATCGGAAGCATATTAAACCAAGATAGTGGGAAGTGTCGCTCCATCTGGGGGATGCGAATCGCCATCCCGTTAGAAACAAAGCTCCAGTCCTCCGACACCTCCAAGACATGATCGTTCCCTACAGTCAAGGCGTCTCCAAAAAAGAACGCAGGCTTCAAATACTTCCCTTCAAATTTCCCGGAGTTCATCATAGCATTAAGGAAGTGGAAAGACTGATTCTTGATGGTGTTCAATCTAGCCGTAGGTTCATCGCTCGGAAACTGGTCAACCATATACTGAACAATATGGTCGTACCTATAGCCGAGAGCGGCTTGAGCGCTACCCACCAAGAGTTCTCCAGCAGCGTTAACCGGCAGGTTCACTGAAGAACAGACAGAAAAAAGTAAGTTAAACGGAGGGATAAAAGAAGGAAGCTGATTGGGTGCTCCAAAAACCCCATGCGGCTCAAAAAATATCCATGCGGCCCATCAAGCTCAGAAGAACACTTATGCGGCTCCATACAATAAAAAGTCTATGCGGTCTAACGTCACTTATGCGGCTTCGCCGAAAAGGCAAACATACAGACGCGATGGTCCTCTTATGCGGCTCGCAGCTCAGCCATATGGCGAACATGCGATATACAAAGGCTCGTGCATAAAGTATGCGACGTAGCCATGGCGTTTAGGGTTCTTTAACTCATGCATTGTCCTTACCAGTAATGGAGGGGTGAATGTCGGGATGAACGTCAGGTACGATGACTGGCGGAGTAGCAGCCGCAGCCGAGGCGGAAGTGGAGGCCGCCTTCTTGCCCTTTACTGCCACGGTCTTCTTGGGAGCCATTAATTATCAAAAGAGAAGAAGGGCTACCAAGATAGGAAAGGTCTGAGGGAAGAAAGAAAATAAAGAAGTCCTCCTCTGTCTTCAAACTCTTCCTATTTATAGGAAGACGAGAGAAGGAGGACACGTGGGCCAATGACCGACTCATGAAGAGCGAAACCGACTCCTTGGGTTTCATCTCCAAGATTCCCCAAGGCATCAAATCCGAAAGATTTAATAAGCTGACTCTTCGGATTCCCCCTACAAAGACGGCACTGAAACGAATTCGAGGCAATTAAAGACCTACACACGTGGCAAGGAGCTATGCGGCTGAACAGTCTTCTGCAGCTGAGTCACCTATGCGGCTGAACAATCCATGCGGTCAAGACTTCTGTGCGGCCAAGATATCCATGCACGGCCAGAAGAATATCTAGCCATGCTTCTTATTCAAAGTATTTCAATTTTGCAAATTGAAAACTTTGAAGGGGGTCCTGTAGAAGCATAGAAAATACTAAAGAAAATGACTCATGCAGCCAAAGAACCCTATGCGGCTCAGAAAACTCATACGACTCAGGGAATCATGCGGCACAAGGAGCTATGCGGCCCAAAGCATTCCATGCGGCTCAGAAGACATGTAGCCTGATAGTACTCCCCTCCACCCATGCTGTATTAATTGCTTTGACGGCTGACCCCTCTGAAAAGTTGACAGCCCTGACACCAAAGCAGGTAATTATGGCTCTGTCCTAATGATGAATCTCTAGGGAAGGGAAAAGAGATCTCTGACAACAAATCCTCCAAAAACCATAAAAATGCCACGTGGCCTTGCCACGTGGGCATTCGTATGCGGTTCACTGCTCATGTAGTTCAGAGTAAATCCCATGCAGCTCAGGCCATGAAAGCCTCATACGGCTCGAGCAAAGAACTTCCCATGCGGCTTAGAGTGAATCTATCCTATGCGGCTCAGGCCATAAAAGCCTCATGCTGCTCGAGCGAGGACTTCTTATGCGGTTCGAGAGGGTCATGTCCATGCGGCTCAGGCGGATATATACTTATGCGGCCCACAAGAATTACTCCCCTGTGGTTCGAGGGCTCAAGTGAGGGCCACTGCCCACGTGGGCCTAACCATATGCGGCTCACATTCATATGCGGCTCACTAGTCATGCGGTCCAAATTCCCCCAGCAACTTCTAGGACACGTGTCCTAAACCAATTAATTCCTCAAATTGGCTGCCATTAAAGATTGGGTCAAATCCCAATAATCGGGGACACGTGGCAGAAGAATAGATAGATTTATTCGCAGATATCAGAAGATCATTATAAGGAAGATTTATTCTAATCAGCATTAATTGCTCATGGAATTTGGTGTAATCTACACCTAATGGCCCAGATTCATCATAATCACAACGAATGGCCTGGATTGACCAATCCCCAAGCCGCCGTCATCTCCAAGAGCTAATCATTGGTAACCCTAATGATCATACCCCACTATTATAAATAGCAGGGTGCCATTCCCTTACGAGAGAGACAATATACAATATCAGAGAGGAAAATACATATATACAGAGAGACTTTCTCCCATAGTCAGAGAGAATACACAGAGAGAGAGAAGCCAGAGGAGCAACAGAGGAGCAAGAAAGCATTTCTTCGTCAACGCTAACCATCTTTTCACAAGGAGCCAAGGCTGCATACCGATCGTCCAAGGAGTAAGGCAGGGCTGCCGTCGCCTTCCCGAGCCTCTATCGCCCCCCCCCCAGAATCTAAAATAAACAATTGTACTTAGACTATTGTACCTAGGTTTTCGTCCCTAGGCTTTCTTTGTACAAGCGAGTTTGTAACGTGAAGTAAAAGTCCGGTCCTCCGATAATTGTTCTGTTCTTTTATATTTCATGGCAAACAGGGGTAGCACTCCTCGGAACATCCACAATAATTTGGCATTTCAAGAAGATGAACCAGGGGAAACAATCCCCAACAGATAAAATAGACTCAGACGTCCCTGAAAATGTCCAAGACAAGGCAACCTCCTATGTAGGGGGAGCACCTCCTCCGAGTCCGAACCAGAGAAGAATATTCCTACATACCCCGACGACTTCTCTATGCGAGGGTATGATTTGGATGACACGTCTTCTGCAGTTCCTTCCTCTTCTCCTCATGTGAGGACGGTATTCATGACCGATAACCAACACGGTCCTAGTGATCGGCACCTCGACACTCTTGAGGCCATACTCCAAACTTTGGTTAAGTTAGTAGACGAGATCAAGGCTACCCTACCGGTTCTACAAGCAAGGACACCTGGTCAAACAAGCTTGGGTCCCGCTGTCAATGCGGACTCAAACACGATCGCGCCAACCCCTGACAACAACCCACCCGGAATATCGGCTCCCACTACTACAGAAGAAGCTAGGGAGGCGAGAAGAGAAGTCCAGGAGCTCCGTATAATGTTTCACGCCCGAGAATTCTCTCAGGACCTCAGGATACGATAGCCGTATCCCGTTGCATGGAGAGATGTCCCCTTCCCTCTACGATACAAACCATTCAGTATCAATCCATATGACGGAAAGACCTCTGCGAGCCTGTATATGATCGACTTTGAGGTCACAACAGACCACCTGCCGCATGACGACGCCATCCTCATGCGATTATTCATCGGGGCATGAATGGGGCGTGTTCGATTGGTACCGCAACCTGCCGGATAACTGCATTCATTCCTTTGTCGGCTTCAAACATATGTTCTTGGAAAGGTTCTACGAGGTGGGACAAGATGTGACGATGTCAAACCTCATGGACGTTGTTCAAGGAGAAAAAGAACTGACAAGGAATTACATCGAGCGGTTTCTCCAAACCGCAATGAAGTTGCCTTCTGGCAACCCGGACTCTTCTTTCATTAATATTTACCAAAAGAGGCTGCTCCCTACAATTAGCCTCTGGATGGGCGAAGATCAATTTAAAGACTGAAAGGCCTTCATCATCAGCACCACTAGCGCAGAAGCAAAATTAAAGAAGGCTCGCCAACTGGGGTTGCATATCTCGGATGGAGAGGATAAGGGCAAACACACTAATACCAACAACAACAATGACGGTAGTTCCTCTAATAACCGGGACACCAAAGGCAAATAGGCTATGGTTGTCGATACAGCCCAGAAGCCTGAACCAAAGCAGGTAAAGAAGCAGTGGCCTCAGGTGACCTACTCCTCGAGAATAGCCACGTCAAGCCCATCTTTGACATGCTCTTGCAAGGGGATAGAATTTAGCTCCCTCCACCGAGACGTGAACCTCGACCTGCAGAGATGAAGAGCCCGAAGTACTGACACTTCTACCGCTATGTCCACTACGCTACTCAGGACTGCTTCCAATTGAAGCGGTACATCCCGAACCTCATCGATTCGAAGGCTCTATCCATTGATTTCGAGAAGGTAACCGTGGCCGCCAACATGGTGTCGGTCCAATTCGGCAGCTTTCCTCCAACGAGGACTCAAGATGGCGTCGTACCCATCCCTCGGGCAACAATGGAGGTCACTAATCTTCCACCTCCCCGAGGCCAGATGACTAGGCTGGTCCCCTTACCATGTCACGAGGGAAGGTCATGTGGGTTCACCCGGACTTGGTGCCTGAAGCAACTCAGTCAGCATCATCCTCTATCGGCAAGAAGAATGGCGGAAAGGCTAAGTCTTGCCACACAATCTCAGCCATCACCAGGACGACCGTGGTGGAAGGAAGCTCGACAGTCATAGCACCAATTAAGGTAGCTATAACAGGGTCAACCTCAGAGGCGATAGCCGGTTCTGGGGAGTTCACTTCTCCTGACGCCTACAGAGAAAAAAATGATGATCAGATTATATTTCAGAAAAAAAGAACAAAAAGGGTGGTCTTAACTCGATTCACCTCTGAAACGGCTTCGACGTCATCACTTCTCTCCCTAGTGCTCGGCCCGCGAGGCTTGACGGTGGCCAGTTTTTAGGAACGAGTTCTTCCGAAGACAGAGGACTCATGCCTACTTCGTTTACGTGAAGGACTAGGCACAGCAGGGGCAGATCTGCCACCGAATTGCCTGCAGGAGGAAGCAGGTTATCAGGGACAGCCTCCTCGTCCACGTTAATAGACTCCGAGTCAGACACTTCAACTGTATTCCCCTTTTGGTCCTCGTCTGGGACTCTTTTGGCTTCTCCTTCAAACAGTACCAGTAATGAAGCTGGTACTTGGGTCAAAATCACTAGAGGGCTTATTTACCATGACATAGTACAGGACTGCCATGTACAAATTATGCTCCAACTCTCTAGCATCGGGTACAGAGAAGCTGGCACGGGTATGAACTGTGCTATAATAATGCCAAGCCCGGATGTCGTCTAGAATGCTGCCTTCAAAACCCAGACAGGAGCTGGGGTTGTCCAAAAACATTTGACTATACCCAAATTGTCGAGAGAATCGACTAGGTAAGTAAGGCTCTAAAAAGACGGAGTTACGATTACGATACACCAGATGTGCAGGGCGGATGTTCTGCAACCAGAGGAGCATTCTCGGATAAAAAATGGGGAGATGCAGCACCATCAAGATGTATGCCTCTCACTTCTTCGTCAGTAAAATAAGGAACAGACACGAAGAAGGAATATTTGTCCACTCGCGCCAGCGCCATCCAACAGGCTGGCATGGTAGTGTACTCCCAGGGCATACGGTGATACTGGTAGATGAAGGCATCATCAGCGGTCACGTCATCCTTAGGGCCAGGCCTCATCAAAGACGGGCATTGCATTAACAGCCACCCCATCAGATAATGATAGGGCAACTCGATTCGTTTAAAATCCTTCACCGTATCACGAGCAACTTTGGACAAAAAAGTACGGAGACCACGATATATGATGCATACCATGCCGGGGAGTTGAGCTAGCCTACCTCCAAAGACCAGCTTCACAGCGGGAAGGATCAAGTTACGGCTGATTCTTTCAATAGCACCAGCTCCCCCGAAACTACATAATTCTGCAGCCACAGCATCAGAAATCCTGCCAGGAAGTCCTTATCATACATCCTCTGGGTATCTTGATAAAAGTAACTAAAGGTGTCAGATTGGCTCCCAAATCTATCACCCGTGGTTTTAACCCTCTTGGCATTCAACACCTGATTGTACACCTCCTCCCGGGTTCGAGGACTCCGAGGGGAAACCCGGCCTGAGGCACCGAGTTCAAGCAGGTAGTTGAGCCAGGTCTTGGTATGAAGAAGGTTCCTTTCTAAGCAATCGTTCTTCTTCTTCGACATTTGTTGGCACGTGCTATAGTGACATATCAATTCCCGGTAAACAGCCACAAAACCCAGAACCTGCCGCTCTAATTCCTTAAATTCATCATTTGTAGGGGTATATGCCTTAAAAACTTTATCTCCCCAGGGCAGCTTGGAGACTTCACGTATCTCATGGAGAGCGAGTCCCATTCCCCTCCAGGTATGAAAAAGGTCCCCGTGCGATGGTTGTACATCTCGACAAGAGCCATGGACAACTTCTTGTTTATGGGCACACCATAACAAGTGCGTATGGCATGATAAAGACCAATCTCGTGTAGGAGTTCCCGATATGTCCGCAAGATCCACAAGGTCAAATTGATCCATGGAGGGCTGGGGTTCATCCAGTTCAGCAGTGACAGCCGACCAGTATGGTAGGACCCCTTTGGAGCAATTTGGTGCATAAAAGTATCAGCTTGGGATAACCTAAAGTTGGGACCTTGTACATTTATAAAACTTCCCGGGGCCAACCCGATCACAGAACGGTTAACCGGTATCTTGCCCGCGACTACCGACCTTGATGTTTTGTTGTAATGAATATCACCCACGAAGATCCACTGCTGGCTTGAAGTTAGGGAGTCCACCATTTTTATGTCAATTGGCAGCATATTAAACCAGGACAACGGGAAATGACGTTCCATCTGAGGAATATGAATCGCCATCCCGTTGTAAGAAAAACTCCAACTTTCAGATAAATCTAGAATGCTAGAGTTCTTTAAGGCATCCCCAAAGAAGAATGCGAGTTTCAGATGCGTGCCCCCTAATTTCCCGAGTTCATCATGCCCAAGAGGTAGAAGAATGATTGGTTGCTGATGACTCTCAACCTGTCCTCAGATTAATTTTGAGTAATTTTGGCTGACACATATTCGACCACCTGGTGAACCTCACACCCAAGGCAGATTGAGCCTGACCTACCAAGAGCTCCCCCGAAGGATTGATCGCAGCTTCACTAAACAGGAAAGAAGTTAGAAGATAGCCAAGAAAACCACTTAGTGCTTTCCTAGCTTATGCGACTCTGTTAGGCGGGCATTCATGCGACCTAGTCCATAAAATGCTTATGCGATCATAGAGCATCTTTCATGCGGCTTCAGTCATGAAGCATCTCTCATGCGGCTCAGTCATGAAGCATCTCTCATGCGGCTCAGTCATGAGACATCTCTCATGCGGCTCAGATATGAAACATACCCATACGGCTCAGTCATGAGACATTCATGCGGGCCATATAGCATAGCTCATGCAAATTCATCACACAGAACTTGAGCAGTTCAGTGAAGACGAAAAGAGCATCAACTATGCCGAAGCATAACAGAGAAGGGTCCATACATAAAATATACGACATAGCCATTGTATTTAGGATTTGGATTAATGCAGTTTCTTTCCATCACTCTTACCACTAATAGGAGGATGTACGTCAGGGTGGATCGAGCTTGCCGTATTCGACGAGGAATCAAGCCCTTTGTCCTTCGCTGCAGCACTAGAAGAAGCTTTGGAAGCCATGGTTGATCGAGAAGAGGAGAAACGGCGACTAGGGCAATGGAATGTTTGAAGAAAGAAAGAAAGGACTTCTCTCCTCAAACTTCTCATATTTATAGGCTGGCAAAGGCGCGTAGAGCGATAGACGCCGCTTCGTATTTCGTGCTAGCCGAAGGATAAAGGCGACTCTAAGGATTCTATCCAAAAGACGGATCCAAATTATCAAATCAAATCAAAAAAATTAATGCCGACTCTTGGGATTCTATCAAAAAATGGCTCCAAATCATCAAAGCAAATCAAAAACAATTAATACCGAAGTGATAGGAGGCCCGTGGCACGAAACCAGTATGCGGTCAGAGAAGCCTATGTGGCATGAAGAGCTTATGCGGTCTCGACGCTTCCTAGGAGATACCCATGCTTCTTATTCAAAGTATTTAATTTTACAAATTGAAAACTTTGAAGGGGGTCTTGTAGAAGCATGGAAAAGAAGGGGATTTTCTATGCGACTCGGAGACTCATGCGGCTCAAAACCTAGAAGGCTTCATGCGGCTCAAAATCCAGAAGGTTTCATGCGGCTCAAAACCCAGAAAGCTTCATGCGGCCCAAAAGCAATGGAGAGCCTTATGCGGTTCGAAATCAGCCTAAGCATTAAATGTCTCCTTACAGCTGGCCATAATTACTCTGACACAAAGGTGACAACTCTGACAAAGATGACAGCTCTGACATGAAGATGAGATGACATGCTCCTAAAAAGACAAGAAAATCATCATGACATCCACAGTTCACGAACCAAAGGAATCTCTTCATGCGGATCGCCTATGAGATACTCTTTATGCGGCTCAGTCATGAGACACCTCACATGCGACTCGATCATGAAGCATCTCTCATACGGCTCGGTTATGAGACATTCTTCATACGGCTCGGTCATGAGACATTCTTCATGCGATTCAGTTATGAGACGTCCTTCATGCGGCTCGGTCATGAGACATTCGTCATGCGGTTCGGTTATGAGATGTCCTTCATACGGCTCGGTCATGGGATATTCTTCATGCGGCTCAGTTATGAGACGTCTTTCATGCGCTCGATCGTGAGACATTCTTCATGCGGCTCGGTTATGTGACGTACTTCATACGGCTCGGCCAGGATACATCCTTTATCTGGCTCGCCACAGAATAGTAGTTGAGACACGTGGAAGAGGTTGACCAAGTCTTAACAGTTCAGATTTACTGTAATAAACAGATCATGATCAATCTCAGCCAATCCCCAGCTATCAACTATAAACCGAGTCTCGTGGCACAGTTACAACAATGTGGCCCAAAGTTTGCCACGTAGCTGTACATCCCATCCCTCATGAATTCCTATAAATAGCAAGGTAATATTCCCTTGCAGAGACACACACAGAGAGAGACGCATAGAAAAGCACACAAAGCTCAGAAGTAGACTCTTCCCTTCGTGTCTTCAGAGAGCATTTCTTCAACAGAGCCGAGGTTGCGTTCGATCGTCCAAGGATTAAGGCAGAGTTGATAGCACTTTCCCGAGCCTCTACCGTCACCTTCCAGAATCAAAACTAAATAATTGTACTTAGATTGCTTTTCCTATGTTTTGTTCCTAGGCTCTCTTTTGTACAAGCGAGTTTGTAATTGTGAGTTAAGTTCAGTCCTCCTATAAAATTGTTTTGTTCTACGACGATCAATGGCAAACAATATTCATTTTCATAGATATTTGATTCTTCACCTTTATATATGATATGATCAGTTTCTTTTGCTCTTGCTCTAGTTTGCTGCTTTACTCGTGCCATGCTACTTTTATGTACCTTCTATTTGCTCTTGTATATTCTCTTTATTTACTTTTTCATAGCACTTATTATTTACTGGGAACTGTTGTTGGAGATGTGCTTGTTCCATCCTAACTGGATATATTTTTCAGACGACGGCAAGGATGAGTGTACCACCTACTATGGTCCTCATGACGTAGTGGGCATGGACCAGGGGACCCTAGTCCAACAGGGGTTAGTTTCAGTCGAGGAGGCTCTAGTGGTGGCTCAATTAGATTAGATTTGTACTGGACTTTGTCTCCGGATGACACTCTGGCATCTTATTATTTTAGAGTTTGTATTTGAGATTATTGACTCTGAGACTCTGGGCTTGTAATATTTCTGTGTTAAACTTTTTTAGATATTTTCATTTCTTGTTGTCTTTATATTTTATATCATTTTTCTTTCTTAGAATGTTATAATTAAGTATATTATATTGTTATTACTTGTCCTCTATTTAGAGTTGACCATCTCGACAGGTTCTGATATCGTAATTGTTAGTCAGATAGTTAGACCTAGACAGTGTTTTACCGTCGATGGCAGCATAGGCTGGGCACTTTTACACATTCGTGCCCCTACTCCAGGTGCGGGTCATGACAAGCAGTTAGAAGAGAGTTGGCCTTTGCCGAGTGTGAGTTGGACAAGTCAAGGGGCCAGCAGGAGGCTCTTCGCCAACAATTCGAGACCCTAGCTCGGGAGAAGGAAAGTATTGGCATTCGTCAAGCAGAGTTGGACCTTTCACGCCAGAAATTGTCCCATCTCGAGGATGAGACCGCTCGACGTTAGGAGGCAGAGCGTCGAGTCAAAGACTTGGTTGGGCACCAAGTTACTCTTTTGAGGAGTTAACTAGAAGAACTTCTATATCGGTTGTCCCAATGTTGATGTCTTTGTTGTCTTTTTGTCTCTCGCTTTTCGAAAGACCACTTTGTAGCAAAAAAAGAAAAACCTTTACATTTTATGAATGAAAAACTTTAGCTTTGCTTTTTGCTTGTCCATTTGCTGTGAACATTTTTGTACATTAATGAGAATTCCCTCAGAGGTAGTATGATGTGAGGGGATGGAGATAACTCCGCTGGGGATAGGGTGTTTTACTCAGAGGTTATATGGACATGGTAAACACGATCTTTTGAAATAGAATTTTCCTTACTCAGAGATTTATGGACGTGGTCATGATAGACTTTATGGGTGTATAGAACGACTCAGAGGTGATATGGACGTGAAAAGTTCTATAGATAATTATGACAGTCACGGAGTTTGTCATGGAAGAAATGTCTACTCAGAGGTAATATCGACATGGTAGGCATGATCCTCACTGGGGTGTAAAATAACAACTAAGAGATAATAGGGACGTGAAATGTTTTTCTACTAGAAAAATATGAAAGGGATGAATTCGTTTAATAGAAATCATAAACATCCATGGGGGATGTGGAAATATATGTCGATTTAGACCTCAGATATAGTATTTTTTCAGGAACATACCATTGATTGGCATCATTAGCAAGTCACCATTAGGCTTGACCAGTCGATAACCACCATTGGAGTAGAACATCTCTATGACAAACAGTCCTTCCTACTTGAGCCCGAACTTCTCAGCCATCTTGTGAGTCATCACCATCGGTCTTCGAACTGATAAGACGAGGTCGCCCACTTGAAATCTTCTTTTACGGACCTTTTTGTTGAAGGCCCCAAAAATTTGAGCTTGATAGAGCTCGATCCGTTGCTGATCTAGCAAGCGCTTTTTGTCCAACGCCTCCAACTCTTGTAGCCGCCAGCGTTGATTGTCTTCATCACACAGCTAGTTGGTGATGGCTACCCATAATGACGGGATCTGGATCTCCAGTGGAAGCACCGCCTTGCTTCTGTAAATGAGAAAATGGTATGTTGCTAGTAGGTGTTCGAACAGTCATACGGTAAGCCCACAGACATTCACCAAGCTTCTCATTCTAGTCATGCTTACTAGAAGAAAAGACTTTCTTGAGCAGCTTGACAATAGTCTTGTTGAATGCTTCGGCTAGTCCATTTGCTACTGGATTGTAAGTCGTTGACGCTACAATCTGTATTCGATTTTTGTCACAGAACCGATGGAAGGTGTGGCTCTCGAACTGAGGGCCGCTGTAATGGATAATCCTTCTGGGAACTCTGAAGCGGTATATGACGTGATGCTTAACAAAGTTAATCACATTCAAGGTTTTTACCTCAGCCAGCAGTACTGCTTTCGCCTACTTAGAAAAGTAGTCAGTGATGACGAGGATGAACTGGTGTCCTTTGGAGGACGGTAGGCTAATCGGCCCAATGATGTCCATTCCCCATGATTCAAAAGGCTATGCGGCTACTGTAGGATGTAGGAACTCCAAAGGTTGGTGGATGAAGTCAGTATGCAACTGACATACCCGACACATTTTTGCATAGTCAACTGTATCAGCCATCATGGTGGACCAGTAGTAACCCATGCGATATAGCCAATCCTGTAACATAGGACCAGGCTGGTGGGCCCTGCAAGTACCATTATGTGCCTTTCGGAGTACTTTTTGTGCTTCTATCTTGGAAAGACATTATAGGAGGAGTATGTCGTATGCACGACGATATTGCATTTTGTTAGCTATGTCATAGAAGAATCGGAGTGAGCGCCTTTTGATAGAAGTCGCTTCCTTCGGGTCTTCGGACGGGACTTTGTAGACTGCGTAGTCTATGAACGGGAATTGCTAGTCCCGAATGTCAGCATTAGTGTTTATATTTACTGAGTAACTCAGACACGTATGTAGATTATTCTTTGGGCAAACCAACTCTCATCCTATCACCGTGACGGTATATAAGGTTCCGGCAGGAGCTGCCAAAGAAGCTGCGAGGCCAGCGAGTGCATTGGCCTCTCAGTTTTGCAATCGAGGTATATGTTTTATGAAGAACCCTGTGAAGGTAGAAATGATATCAATTACTGCTTGGTGGTAAGGAACCATATCTTCATTTCGAACCTCGTATTATCCTCGAATCTGGTTGTTAATCAGTTTTGAGTCGCCATAGGCCTCAATGTAGTCGACCCCCAACTGTTTGGCGAGTTGGAGCCTAATAACAAGAGCGTTGTAGTCAGCAACCTTATTGGTGTGCGATTAGAATGACTCCGACCCCTGCGATGATTTCACCTTTAGGCCATGTTCTTGAAGCACCGTCAAAGAACATACGCCAAACATGATTGCCTGAGACTATCACTACGCCAAAACAGGTATTTTTTGACAGACCAAAACCGTCGTAGATCACATTAAACGACAGTTTTGCCCTGTCAGAACATCCGTCGTTAATAGCGCGTCCCAAAATTTAAACGACAGTTTTGGACTGTCGTTTACAGTTGAATAAAACGACAGTTATTATCTGTCAAATAAAAACGACGGCCTAAAACTGTCAAGTAACCTGTAAATTGGTCTGCCACTATTTTTATTTTTTCAACAGGTAAGGTCTGTCCTTTTTTGGAAACAAAATTTAAAAAAAAAATCTCAATTCATCTATATCAAATCTATTTAAACATATTTATCCTGCTATTAGGTGTGTAGGTGATAATGTGTACCTAAATTTTTGAAGTTTCCTTAATTGATCAAGCTCCGTCCATTGAGTCTCAGTATCCATACCCGACCAAGTCATTGAGGCCAAGGAACCAAAGTAAATAGGCAGGTCAACGTAGGGAATATAATAGACTATATAAATTCAAAAATGCTGATTTGGTCACTGGAAATAGAATTCATGTATAATTGACATTCATGAAAATTTTGAGTTCTACCACTGAGTATCAGTATTTTCTTACAGGAAATCAAATACTAATACCATTTTTCAATTGAGTTATTGAGCACTAACAGATACAAATATTAATTTTGTCACATGTTACATGTGAAGTTTGCTAAATGTGGTGAATAACCTAATTTTCTAGAGTTCTGTATCAACAAAAATATTATTTATGATATCTTACAAATATTAATATAACTTCTATTAACTTGGTCAAAAAAACAAAAAAGTTCAATAATCAGACAATTTGGACCAAATACAATAAACAAGCATAGTTCTCACAGCTAACCTGAACCCAATAGGAATATCCTAGGATTATTGAATATAGAACAACTTCGATCTCACAAAACCCTTCAATCCATAGAGTAGTTGATCAGGAATCCCAATAAATTTGTCATTTCCATATAAAAGGGCATGCCACAGAATCAGACAGACGTTTATACTTTGATTTAGTTATTTCCTTTTCTTCTCAATTAAATCTATTTTTTTGTAATGATAACCAATATAAAGCACAAACTGAACAAATAATGCTCACACCAACCATGGGTGACAACCGAAACTAGACAAATATATAGATATCAGAAAGTTCAAACAAAATAGAAATAATGAACAAGAAAATTAATATACTGTTCTATTCTTTGCTGGAAGAAGTAAACGACATTGTTATGAAGAACTGCACTGACCTTGAACCAAATAATTGATACCTTATGATTGTGAAGATACATTAATATTTGTTCCTCCAATAGTATCGATGATGACCGTTGATAATGATATAGTGAACTTGTCACCAAGCATTTCCATCCAACTCTTGGGAATGAAGCATTTTCCTTATAAGAATCAGCTCAAACACCTGAATCATTTTCATCATATAAATTTTAAGAAGTAATGAGCATTCGAGATGGAAATCATACATATATAAGAAAACAAAATGTACTGCATACTATCACCCTCTCCAATAAGATAATAAATAAAGATTATGGATTATAAAGTCAATTGATCAGAGTTGTTGCGTGTATCGAGTTAAATTTTTATCCAGTAACTGATTTGATAAACATGTTTCTGTAGTGATGAGTGAAGCCATTTGCTTTCAGGGTAAAGTACCAGACATGGATACACTTATTCAGTACCATGTTGTACAACTCATGTATTCATATACAAAATCCATTTCTACGTATATATCTACTAACATTACATCAAACAGTTGGAAAAATAACAAAATTGATGAAAGGAAATCATACCTAAGATATCTGGGAGGTAAAGCTTCTGCACAGGGCTGCATTCAAAGGATTCTTAGATATCATTAGGCTACTTCTATTTAGAGAAGCATATCAAGGAACATAAAATAAATTGAGTTTTTTTCATTTGAAGTTCTAAAATCATCACAAATTCTTCTAGGATTCACATGTATACATCTTATGATGTAACATGTTTAAAATTCATGATGTCAAGAAATATTACTGATAACATGTTAAGATTAAAGATCACATGACATACACATCCTATATTTTGTAGTAGTTCTTAGTATCAACCACCAGTAGCACATAGAACTGATAGTATGTACCATGTGAAGTTCAGAAATACGGCTCAAGGGGTGAAGCAAGATACCTTTTATCAGCAACATTTTGGTTCCATCTTTCTTTCGTCTAAAGGGGTGAAGCAAAATAACTTTTATCAGCAACATTTTGGTTCCATCTTTCTTTCGTCTAAAGGGGTGAAGCAAAATACCTTTTATCAGAAATGCGGCTCAAGGGGTGTACCACCGAACTGATAGCATGTACCATGTACCCTAATCTTTTTCCACATGAGATTTCATTCTCAGGAGAACAAAAAAAATTGAGCAATCAATGGAAACATCAAAAGTACAACTAAAAGGAGATGAAAACGACCTCTGAACACTTAGATTATGCAAGTTAAATGCATTAAATTTTTATCTACCATGCATACCCTTCATTCATTAATTTTGTATGACTATTACAACCAACAGAAAAAGGAGATGCAATTATACTTTTCAAGCTTCTGTAACTACACTATATTGTATGTATTCCTTAACAACCAATAAACAACTAGGGTGGCCGATTAAGCATCTTTCCTGAGTATCTAAAAATATAGTAGGCAAAATAGTACTTGTTTCACCACAAAGAAACTAAAGATGGGCTACCCAAACCCGCAAGATAACACAAATAGACCAAACAATTACAACAACACAATTATTCTAAAAATTTATCAATCAGAAACTAATAAGCAGAGTAATACACCTCTTAATTCATGGCTTGTGAAGCAAAACTTCAAAGTGGCCTGTATACTCTGATTAACCAGCAGCCAGCCATGAACCAAGCACATAATTGAACCAATTAATATAACATATTAACATTGACAACAAATTACTTGCTGAGCTAAAAAAAGGTTTTATGGCCATTTTTCTGGTGTGTGAATTGTAGTCTCCTAGATAAGGTCTCCATATCTTTTTCCGCATGGATGAGATTACCATCCTTGGAAGAACGAAAGTTTTTGGATCATCACTAGAAACATAAAACTCAGACTAAAAGGAGATGGAAAAAAGGTTTTGACCATTTATTATGCAAGTAAAATGCACTAAATTTTCCTCTTAACATACATACTCCTCGTTCATTAGTTTATTATGACCATTAAACTACTATTAAAAAAAATACAATCATAAGATTCAACCATCTGTAACTACAGTATTGGATGTCTTCCTAACATATAAACAACTAAGCTGGCTACTTGAGCACAGAAATTTAAATTCAAAAAATGTCTTTCGTGCGTATCTAGAAATATACTAAGCAAAACTACTAGTTAGTTTCAATATAAACAAACTAGAGATGGGGTTACCAAATATCTACAACTAGTAGAACATAGTTTTTATATTATAGTGTACGTCTTTATTAAAAAAGGCTAGTACAATGACAACGATTGACAATATCTACAACAAACTGCTTGTTGAGATTGTATAAAAAGTTAAATGACCAAACATATTGTACTATCCTCAGATCAGGTTTCCATGAATTTTTCCGCATAGATGAGATTCCATCCTCGGAAGAACGAAAGTATTTCTGGATCATCATTGGAAGCACTCCAAATCTATATATAAATAGTGGTAAGGAAAATAGTATACCAAACAAGTGGATATCATTGAAGGGCTATCTCAACAAATCTCAATATTCATAACCGCACAGTAGAAATATTAATCAATCACCAGGTATAAGGCCGATGTCAAACAACTAGAAGATGCTTACTAGCTAAAAAGACAAAAGATACCAAATAACAAAACACAAGAAATAGTATAATAGTATAACAAAGTTTCATATACTCGTATGTCTTTACTGAAAAGGCTAGTAGGATGACAATGATTGGCAATATCTACAAAAAACTGTTTGTTGAGATTGTATAAAAAGTTAAAAGGCTAAACATATTGAAGTATCCTCAGATCATGTCTCCATAAATTTTTCTGCATGGATGAGATTCCATCCTCGGAAGAACGAAAGTATTTATGGATCATCATTGGAAGCACTCCAAATCTACATCTAAAAGAAAAGGCATGGCCTGAAAGTGACATGTCAATGATGGCTCAGTCAGGTTTGAATTTCAAATCCAGAAAGCACGAAGGCTCAACTAGATAACATGAAACTTCCCTTATTGTAGATTGGCTTGGGCTTGTTGAAAACAAATTGAATACAAACCCTGGAAAAAAGAAAAGATGCCACACTAGTTGGAGTTAGACTATGCCAACATTCAGGCCTACTTCAAAGTTATATAACCTTTTGGATTCATTCATATGATGTACTTCTAAAAATCTAAAAATTCATGTGCACACGTATAACAACAATTGAAATCTATGTTGCAAAAATATAGTGTCGCATCCCTATCATATGATGTTCTTAACAGTAGGTTTGGCGTCTTTAGTATTTACGCAACATATTTAACGACATTGTACCTATCCAAAGATATATATATATATATATATATATATATATATATATATATATATATATATATCATCCATTTTGATGCAATATGGTTTGTAATGTCCATCTTATGTGCAAACCAGAGAGGCATGCACTTATGAAAATCTTAAAAACCTGTAGGTTTTCTTTGTATAATAGTTAAAACAATGGTATTAGGATTTCTACATGAACCTATTTTTGACAACATTTTGCAGTTGTCCAATACTTAAACCTCTAGAGAAGCAGAAATGGTTCTTTAGGAAAAGCTATAAATCAGTGGTTAGAGCCATACTTATCATGCAAATAACCTTGACGTTGGCCCTAACCAAGTACACTATAAAATATAAATACTGAAATTGCATTTCAAAAATAAAAGCACATGGTGAAACTATTCATACATTCGAACAAACGATGAAGAATTCAGATTAATATGAAAAAAGGATTTCAAAAATAAAATCATAAAGGATTTTCAATAAAGTATGATTCATAGTGCTGCAATATTCATTCATACTAGGAGGTAGATAAGTTTTGATCATATCAAGCTAAGAAAATGAAAATTATATTATCAAGAGCGTTCAATTACGAATGGGCTGAGAAAGAATAAATGTGATGCCATGAATATGATTCATTCAACTGAAATGATTATGAATTATGTTATCGCTTATTCGAAGAAAAGTGCATAAATATCATGTTTTTTCTCTCTAGAAACTTGTTTACCTGAGCTTTTTGACATCATTCTTTCCTCGGGACATCATTTTACAGAACCCAATTGTGGAATAATTGGAATAAGTATCACAATACCTTATCATTAATTTTTAATAGATGCTTTTGAACTCCAAGAGTGACGGAATGTCAGCATGAGCCTCTTCAACGGCATTAGCACCTTCCTTTGGCTTTTTATTTTCTTTTGAACCATCTACTTAAAAAACTCGTGGACTAATTTTCCTTGACAAAATTTGTGCACGAACATAATCCAGGTGGTCCAGGCACAAACAAACCTGAGATGAGTTTAATTCAAATAATATTATAAAATACTAGAATAAGGACACATTAAATATCCCAGAGTACAAGTACAAAATTGATGTAATACTTGTTCAAGGATGAATGCTATCTTTTCAGTTTTTGCCATGGCTCCAAATGTTCAACCTGAAGGACAACTTATCAGTGTGTATATAATTAAAATAGTTGCATAAATGTAAATTCCAAGTAAAACCTCTGTTGGCACAAATATAAATTCCAAGTAACAGTTATTCAATATAATAAGTGCCCATAAGATCAAAGTATTAAGCTAGTAGCATCAACTTACAACAATTTCTTGCATCAAACATGCAGCTTAACAGTATAATCTTAGCAAGTTTTTTGATCAGGCGTGCTTTCTCTATCTCGACATATATCTGGAAGAAAAAAAAAGAATAAACCAAGAATTGGAAAAATATGAATCAAAAACTACACATGCATAGATGAATCAAAACATAACCGGTTGAAAGGGACGAAACAGAATTCATCTAGATGGACTCACTTTGCCAGCAGAGACATTATTTAATGTTTTGATTACTCTATCTTTGTACCAATATCTGGTGTTTCCTCAATATATTGCATGGTCTGTTCTACCATAGCAGTTACAGACTGCGAGGAAGAATCAACAAGAATAATCATCAGGGGTATCATATCTAGAGGCAAAGCTGGTAGCGAAACAGAGGGACAACTTGAAATTTAGCTCTGAATTTTAACCTAAGTATAAAGACTAACTAAATGATAACAGAAGACTATAGAAGTCGATAAATTGTTATACTACATTAACTATTACAAGTCGCATATAAGTCCCCCATGTCATATATATTTTAAATAGATCCCCAATTTTTTAGGAATTGCTTGAAAGCCCCTCAAATCTCTAGTAAATAGATCTATGATCCCCCATTTCCTCTCACTTACAAAAATACTACGAAGTAGAATAAAAGACTGTGAAGAAGGTGAAGTCCCCATAGACTCATACCACACGCAAGATGGAAAAGATGTAGAACACGACAACAACATTCTTGCCAATGACGATGACGAGAAGGGTGAAGGGGGTTTGTCGATGAGGACGTAGAAGAAGAGCAGGAGGGTTCTTCCTAGCAACAAAAATTTGGGAAGAAAATTATAGAATTTTGATATTTAACATTAATTTAAGGGGTAAAATAGTAAATTTATAAGGTAAACTAAGCTAATTGGTTAAAGTTTACCAGATTATAACTAAGCTAATTGATTCAACATGTTATACTTGTTTCACGATAAACGGTGAGAAAATGATAAATAAATATGACCTATTTCATAATTACGACACAGAGAAAACAATATAGAAGTGTTACATAAATGATAAATCGATGATTCATAAATCACTCGTATGCGACACAAGAGCTGTCATAAGCTTCAATACATTAGTCAAGTTGTATAGTTCTTTTCCTATAAACGGTGAGAAAATCCCCTTGTGCAAAGTCAAACTTCATAGTTCCTAAGAGTAATATGACAAAATTTCCCACTAGACAAGAAACATTAAAGGGAAATGTAATCCAGAAGATTATATTTGTTAAAGAATGCAATAATCAATTATCTTTAAACAATATTTTCAATTTAAACTAAAATATGATGAATCTCATGATTTTATAATTAGTGCTTAGTATCCTATAGCTAACACAGAAGTTCAATAATAACAATTACATAGAGAAAAGTGAGATTCAATGAGAAAATAGGAATGCTGTGTTTAATACAAAGGAGCAACTTACTCCAACTTCAGATGAAACCCCATCAACTTGTCTGACTATCACTTTGTTGACATCACTAACCATGTTTTGTCACGAACATCATATCGGATAGCTTCCAACACTGCACCGAGAAAATAGTGAATCACACTATAAAGAACATATGCTGAAAAAGATAGCTTCCAAGTTCGAACCACCATAAATTGAAAGAGGAATCTAGAAAATTCACCCTTCCTCCACATTCAACATACGCGTGAGAAAAATGGTGAGAAATGCGTTCCCTACCAAATTCTAACCCATAATAAAAAGATTGTACTTTAAATCATTAGAAATTTCTTGACTACCTATTATCACATCATCAACTGGATGTCACACCATAATTTGAGGTTTTTGGGAGAAGAGGAGTCAACAAATTCCGGAAACATAACTTATTTTTCCAAGCACCATGTCGGAATGTTTAGACGTTTTGTTTACATATTTGACTTGACACATTACATACTAATGGCAATAACATATCAGACACTTAACTAACAAGTAGCATTGAAAGGAAATTATCCATTAGATGTGAGCTTTGTAAGGAAGGAAAAAAAACTAACTTGATGGTGTTGTTCCTGAAATTAAGCATCTCTACTTCAAACAGTGAACTTATGGAAACATACAACTATATGTACATCTTGAAGGTCATCATCCTCCATCATTAACCCATAACCAAGAGTGATAAAAAAAATCTATGATAGTATATGGCAAATATAATCCAAATATCGGGATGTGTGGTGACGAAAAGATTGGAGATTAAGTAGAAGTAATTAAAAATATAATAGATATGGAGAGAGGAACTCCCTCTTCTCCTTGATAGACAAAATCCTATTTCTCCCATATCGGTTGAAGAGCGGAAAGATCTTTCATGATAAAAAAAATTTATCCACCTCATTAAAGACCTCTCATAAACCAACCTTCCTCGCCTATTACTGCACCATATGGTGGAAACGATGCAACAACTCATTGTTAAGAGGAATCAAAATTCGTATTTTATAGGGAATCATTTATAGTGTTCTGACAATGTTTTGTACTTCTTGTCAGCGTTCTAATACAGCCCTCCCTTACCCGGCTTGGGACCAGCTGAAAATTTAATACATTATGCACAACACCGGTTGATAATGCTTTCTTACTTATCACAGATCTCATGAAATATTCAGTATGTTTATCCAGAAGAGAGAGCTTTACCTTCCACCAGATATACCTGTATCCTACAACCCCAACAAGTATAATGGCTGTCACGGAATAGGTACCAGAACTTGTATGTGGTAAATGTTAGCATTTGCTATAAAGCCCCACTAATGTAAAAAAAAGTTAGAGATTTACAATGGTAGTGCCAACGGAATAAAGGCTTTGTTATGTTGTTGTTTGAGATTTACAATAGTTGTATAATTGTGGCAGAAAACATGGTGTAGGCCGGCTTGTATCAGATTATAGGAAAAGAAAAGAATCCAATAAATTCGGGAAAAATGAATGAGAGTATTTTTCTTGGTTGAATAAGGCGCAACAACAGCACCAAAGCCTTTATCTCAAAATTTTGTGATCGGATGCTTGAATACTCCAAATTCAAGAAACGTTAAATATCGTGATAACATAGACATTAAAAAAATGGCCAATTAACCTACCAATTTCAAATCCTCTGCATGAAAATCAATGTCTTCAGGCAGTTTAACCGAGTCTACCTTTTAATGAGGTTCATATTCATCATAAGCATAACATGGTATGTTAACAAGGCTTCAGCTGAAACTTGTTAAAAGTGTTTTTGACACTGTTAACTGCACCTAGTTGATGAGTTGAATATCTGTTAGGAAGACTGACATAAATTTGCATAAATCATAGAGTTGGTCATTTGTGGATAGCAATCATGTTTCTAAGTAAGAAATATAGGTTAAGAGCATGGAAATCAACTAAAATTGTCAAGTTTACAGCAAAATAGAGCCATAATACCAAAAAATAATAAGAAAGAGAGAAATTGTGTGTGTATGTGCTTACCGATTGCAGAGAATGACTACAGCGCCATCGAGACGAAGAACACACAAATCAAAACCCTAACCCTAATTTTTTAAATCGAATGAGTTGGAGAAGTGGAATCTAGTAGCTTAGCTTGCTTTTTGGGGTGTGGAGGCAGCATGATGGAGAAGGAGGTCGGCCTCAGAGATGTTGGTGTGACAGTGGAGAAGGCACCGGTGAGGGTGGTTACGGCAGATGCCTGTCTCGTGAAGGCTACGAGGTGATGGTGGTGTTAGTGGGAGGGAGGATAGAGGAATTGAGAAGGGGGAGTACGAGGGTTTGGGGGTTTTGTGCAAGGTTCCAGTAGATGTGCGTGAGATTTTGGTAAATATTTTGAGCCAAAATTTCAATGGTAGAGGGAACCTAAACTTTCAACAGAGCTTTGATATTAAACAACAGTTTTAATCCGTCGAAAAGGAAACAACAATTTTAATATGTCATTGTTAGACAACTCTAACTGTCGTAAATCGAGCATTTTGGTGTAGTGTATATTAGACTCTAAGACTTCGTCGGGAATGTCGTCATAGAGCTTTGATGTTTCTGGCACAAGATGTGCCGCTAAGGAGTCGGCTAATGCTTGGCCTTTGACTGCCTTTTGTAGGACAAATACTATGTCTTAAGTGTTTGGGTTATATACTAAAAGCATCACTTTTGTAGTAACCTATTTCCTTAAATTTTGAATAAGAATCATATGGGCAAATGTTTGCATATTGTATTGTTGCAAGTGTTAATGCAATGTCTGATATTCTATATTGTAGATAATTGTGTGTGGTATCATAATAAGATCATATTATCAGTTCCCTATGGAGTATAAATAGTTCACAACCTAGATGGACTTGGACAATCTATTAGAAAGGTTGTAGTGTAATCTGGTATTAGTCTATCTGACTGTAGGTTTACACTAGTACACTTTGTGTGTATTGAACAGAACCACTTGAGGTTGTTCTCTTTGTACTGACTACATAGAGAACAAATACCCTGTTATAGGGATGCTGTGCTC
>JANAVB010029815.1:13175398-13277348 GCA_029216955.1 Iris pallida | reverse complement strand
GTTGCCTCTCCTCAAGCTCTGGAACAAGCTTTCTCGTTGCTCAAGACGACGAAGAAGACTCACATACGGCCCACCTTCAGGTCGCAGAGGACCTGATGTCCCCAAATTCGGCAAAAGAAAACACTTCGATGCTGGATTTGCAGGGGCAAACGGGAACTCCATGCAGTCTAAGAAGAAGCCACATAAGGGTGTGGGCCACAAGAGGAATATATATCCGGCCACCAATCCCGGCCGCAGGGAGAATGCATATGCAGCCAATAATCCCAGCCGCAGGGAAATGACCTATGCGACATCCAATCCTAGCCGCCGGCCTTCCGCCTTATGCGGCTCGGGTTCAATCTTCGATCGCCTCTCATGCGGGCCTGACCTCAGAAGCTCCAATGAGGATGCGCCAGACTCTATTCGGCACAACTTGGACTCCTCCTACTACGTACCTTGGGTGCTAGAGCGAAAAAGTTTAGGACAACAAGGACTCGTCGAGCTCATTCAGCTGTCCCAACTACTGACCATCAGAGAGTCCCGCTAACAGTTATGCGGGCCTCTGATGGAAAGTTGTACAGAACCGTCCGTGTCCAGCCCCCGGCGGCAAACGGACATGGTAGTTCTCAGAGTCTCCCAACAATGATCGAGGGTAAGTGCTTTTACTAGCCCCGCATCAGGGAGCAAACATGATACCTAGGCACTCGTGTGCTCGGAATTCTCGGGCCCACAAAACAAGTGCAAAGGTAGATCGAGATGTCCTTGACTTGCGAGATGTGATTCTTCACAAGCGCAAGAAAAGAGAAGAAACCTTGGCGTACAAAGAGTCCTTCCATGGACGTCACTGCACTCAAGTCATTGTTAATTACTACTGTAATACGACAGCAGTACAAGAGGTCCGCGGCAGTCCGTCTTTCAACAACTGCAGCAGCCAGGACCGGTCCTATAACAAAGCTCGGGGGACGAGGTGCTTCCTTTCGCCTCCGGTAATTCTACCTGGAAGGTCCCTACCGGCAAGGGAGGGAAGAAAATAAATATGTCCAGCCCGACAATCTCAACCAGCACGGCTAAGAAACTCTCATCTAGGGGGTTGTCCACAGCCATTATAGGAGGGGTTTATCAAGGTACCCGCTCAAAGACAAATCTTCATCACTTGGAGATTCGTCATATACATCTCTGGGGGTAGTTGGAGCTGGGGGTTGTAGAAGCATGGAAAATACTAAAAAAAATGACTCATGCGGCCAAAGAACCCTATACGGCTCAGAAAACTCATGCGGCTCAGGGAATCATACGGCACAAGGAGCTATGCGGCCCAAAGCATTCCATGTGGCTCAGAAGACACGTGGCCTGATAGTGCTCCCCTCTACCCATGCTGTATTAATTGCTTTGACGGCTGACCCCTCTGAAAAGTTGACAGCCCTGACCCCAAAGCAGGTAATTATGGCTCTGTCCTAATAATGAATCGCTAGGGAAGGAAAAAGAGATCTCTGACAACAAATCCCCCAAGAACCATAAAAATGCCATGTGGCCTTGCCACGTGGGCATTCGTATGCGGTTCACTGCTCATGCGGTTCAGAGTAAATCCCATGCGGCTCAGAGTGAATCTGTTCTATGCGGCTCAGGCCATGAAAGCCTCATGCGGCACGAGCAAAAAACTTTCCATGCGGCTCAGAGTGAATCTATCCTATGTGGCTCAGGCCATGAAAGCCTCATGCGGCTCGAGCGAGGACTTCTTATGCGGTTCGAGAGGGTCATGTCCATGCGGCTCAGGCGGATATATACTTATGCGGCCCACAAGAATTACTCTCCTGTGGTTCGAGGGCTCAAGTGAGGGCCACTGCCCACGCAGCCCTGACACGTGGGCCTAACCATATGCGGCTCACATTCATATGCGGCTCACTAGTCATGCGGTCCAAATTCCTCCAGCAACTTCTAGGTCACGTGTCCTAAACCAATTAATTCCTCAAATTGGCTGCCATTAAAGATTGGGTCAAATCCCAATAATCGGGGACACGTGGCAGAAGAATAAATCTAATTTATTCGCAGATATCAGAAGATCATTATAAGAAAGATTTATTCCAATCAGCATTAATTGCTCATGGATTTGGTGTAATCTACACCTAATGGCCCAAATTTATCATAATCACAACGAATGGCCTGGATTGACCAATCCCCAGGCTGCCGTCATCCAAGAGCTAATCATTGGTAACCCATGATCATACCCCACTATTATAAATAGCAGGGTGCCATTCCCTTGTGAGAGACAATATAAAATATCAGAGAGGAAAATACATATATACAGAGAGACTTTCTCCCATAGTCAGAGAGAGAATACACGGAGAGAGAGAGAGAAGCCAGAGGAGCAACAGAGGAGCAAGAAGAGCATTTCTTCGTCAACGCCAACCATCTTTTCAAAAGGAGCCAAGGCTGCATACCGATCGTCCAAGGAGTAAGGCAGGGCTGCCATCGCCTTCCCGAGCCTCTATCGTCACCCCATAATCTAAAATAAACAATTGTACTTAGACTGTTGTACCTAGGTTTTCGTCCCTAGACTTTCTTTGTACAAGCGAGTTTGTAACGTAAAGTAAAAGTCCGGTCCTCCGATAATTGTTCTGTTCTTTTATATTTCATGGCAAACACGATGGCGACTCTGGGGACTAACTTCTCCACGGCTGAGGAGTTGGTGACACAATCGGATGCAGCCAAGCTTGGCTCCACTCAACAAAAGATGGTCGTCCGGTTCGACCAACAGGCATTCGAAGAGATGCTCTCCGACAAGAGCACTGGCCCGGTCCAGAAGCAAGCTCGCACAAAGAAGGCACGTAAGGAGTGGAGACCCCGATCCTTCGTTCCTACTGAAGCTCTTACGGAGACACCCTCTGTTGTTCAAGACGGCGAGCAAGATTCTCCTGCAGCCCCACTTCAGATCGTAGACAACTCTGCTGTCCCCAAGTCCGGCAGAAGAAAATACTATGATGCTGGACATGCAGGGGCAAGAGAAACTCTATGAGATCCGAGCCGCATAAGGGTATCACCGCAGGAAGAAAGTTCATGCGGCTACATCCGCCAGCCGTATGAAGAAAACTCATGCGGCCATACCTGTCAGCCGCATAGCTTATGCGGCTACAGTTGCCAAACACAAGGATGAAACTCGTACGGCTATGGCAGTCAATCGCTTGCAGAAAACCCATACGGCCACAGTTGCCAACCGAATGCGGCCAGCCTGTACGGTCGTGACTCCTAGCCGCATAAAAATAATTCATCCGACGGCAGAAGGCAACCGCATACAGACAGCCTGCACGGTACCCAACTCTAGCCGTATAGCATCCGTTTCATGCTTCTCTCGATCAGTCTTCGACCGACTCTCATGCGGTCCTGACCCTGATGGTTCTCTGGATGATAAGCCAGACTCTGTGGTATTCAACTTGGACTCCTCCTATTACGCATCCGTAGGTGCTAAAAGGAGGAAGTCTAGGGCAGCGCGGGCTCGTCAAGCCCAGACAGCTGTCCCAACCTCTGACTATCAGGGCATCCCGTTGACTATCACACGGGCCTCGGATGGGAAGTTGTATGCAACCGCTCGAGTCCAGCCCCCGAAGGCAAACGGACAGAGTGGTTCCTCTGACCTGCGGGAGGCGATCCTCTACAAATGCAAGGAAAGAGAAGGAGTGTCGGCGTGCAAAGAGTCCTCGCTTGGACATCGCTGCACCCAAATCATCGTCAATTACGGAAGATCGGCCATCCGTCTTCCAAAGGCTACAGCACCCGAACTCAGAAGATGAGGCACCTCCTGTTGTCTCCTACAATTTCGCTCAAAAGGTCCCTACCGAAAGGAGGGGAAATTATCGTCTAAACGGTTGTCCTCTACCGGTGTATTCCAACACACCCGTTCGAAGATGAAATTTACCACGATAGGAAATCCATCATCCACATCGCTGGAGGTTGAAGGAACTGGGGGTAGCACTCCTCCGAACATCCGCAACAATCCGATGTTTTATGGAGCCGAGCCCGGACAAACAACTCTTCCATCGGGGGCAACAGACGCTGATGTCCCCGAGGACATCCGCAACTCTCAAGACGAAGCAAGCTCTGAAGCCGGGGATACCGTTCCCTCCGAGTCCGAGCCCGAAGAGAACATTCCCACCTATCCCGACGACTTCTCGGTGCTTGGGTACGACTCGGAGGGCACATCCTCCACCGTTCCTTCCATTCCTCCTCATATAAGGACGATTTTTATGACGGACAGCAATCAGGAAGGGTCCAACGATCGCCAGCGCATCGACAATCTCAAAGCCATATTACTTGCTTTGGTCAAGTCTGTAGACGAGATTAAAGCAGCCCTGTCCACTCTACAAGGAGGAACGCCCGGTCAAACAAGCACAGGCCCTGCGGTCAATATAGATTCGAACTCAGCGGCACCAAACCTGGGCAATAATCCTCCCGAAACAACAGCCCCTACCGCGACAGATGAGACCCGAGAAGCAAGGAGAGAGGTCCAGGAGCTCCGAGCCATGTTCCATGCCCGAGTAAACGCTCAAGATCTTAGAATACGGCAACCATACCCTGCTGAATGGAGGGATATTCCATTCCCACCAAGATATAAGCTGTTCAATATCAACCCGTATGATGGCAAAACCTCAGCAAGTCGGTACATCACTTACTTCGAGGTCACCACCGACCATCTGCCCCATGATGATGCTATCCTTACACGGTTATTCATTGGGCATTGGAAGGAGTCACCTTCGACTGGTATCGCAATCTGCCGGACAACTGCATCCACTCCTTCGCCGGCTTAAAGCGTCTGTTCTTGGAGAGGTTCTACGAAGTAGGACAGGACGTCACTATGTCCACTCTCATGGACGTCGTCCAAGGGGAGAAGGAGTTGACAAGGAACTACATCGAGCGGTTCTGCCAGACCGCCATGAAGCTGCCCTCTGGAAATCCAGATTTCTCTTTGATTGAGATCTGCCAAAAGAGACTACTTCCTACGATCAGTCTCTGAATGGGCGAAAGTCAATTCAAAGATTGGAAGGCATTCATCATCAGCGCCACAAGTGCCGAAGAACGACTAAAAAAAGGCTCGCCAACTGGGATTGCACATCTCGGAAGGAGAAAACAAGGGCAAGCGTCCCAACAACGATAATGGGGGTAACCCTTCCAACAATCGGGACAGCAAGGGGAAGCCGGCTATGGTGGCCGACACGGCAGAAAAGCCCGAGTCACAACCAGCAGACAAACAATGGCCTCAGATTACTTACTCTTTCGAAGACGGCCACGTCAAGCCTATCTTGGATATGCTCATACAAGGAGGTAGAATTCAGCTTCCTCCACCAAGACGGGAGCCTCGGCCGGCTGATCTGGAGAACCCAAAGTTCTGCCATTATCACCGTTATGTACACCACGCTACACACGACTGCTACCAACTAAAACGGTACATCCAAAGCCTCATCGATTCGAACGCTCTGGCCATCGACTTCAAAGAGGTAACCGTAGCAGCCAATATGGTGTCCGTGCAATTCGGTAGCTTCCCTCCGACGGAGACTCAAGACAGGGTAATCCCCGTCCCTCTGGCGACAATGGAGATTACCAATCTTCCACCTCCCCGGGAACAGGCTGCTGGTCTAGTACCTCTCACCACCTCACGAGGGGAGGTCATGTGGGTCCATCCAGACTTGGTATCAGAAGTAACTCGGTCTACACCATCTCCCACCCATAAAAGAAAGAGTAGAAAAATCAGGACCTGCCACACAATCTCAACAGACATCGAGGAAGCTACAGCCATCGTCACGCAGTCCGGAGCACAATCCCAACCTGTGGTTGACAACCCAGCCGAAAATCATCCACCCACTACAACTGATGCTCTGGGACCGGCTCAGCCTTCGACGACCGACAAGCCTAGGCCGAAGGAGACTCGCTTCGACAAATCTCTCCGAAAAGACGCAGCCCAAGGGCTAGAGAGGCCCTACAACTTTGACATCTTAGCACAATTGGCTAACACTCCGACCAAATTGTCACTGTACGAACTCCTAAGGCTCTCCAAGGACGTTCGTATTGCATTGAGCGAAGCACTCCAAAATGTCGATGCCTATCTGGCTCAATCCAACCTCACCGGGGAGGACTCACCTGTGGATCTCCAGGACAGTGCCTGTACGGGAGTAATGCCCAACATAGTCTTCACTCCGCAGGACATGCTCATCAAAACCAACCTACATGATCGCTCGCTATACTACACGGGATACATCGGCGACGTGAAGGTGGATCGGATGCACATTGACCCTGGCTCTTCCAAAAGCATCATCCCAAAGGGTCTGCTACATCATCTCCGCATCCCAATGCATCGCCTGACACCTACAAGCACCTCCATCAGCAGTTTCAATTCGGGCAGGAGCTACCCTATTGGAAAGATTTGTCTGAAGTGTCAAATTGGCGACCTCCAATCCGAAGTCACCTGCTACATCATAGATGCAGACACTTCTTACAACATCCTCTTGGGGCGCCCATGGATACACGATTATATGATCGTGCCTTCTATGCTACACCAGTACTTCAAATATGTCAACAAACACGGCTTCGTGAAGACAGAATTTGCTGATATCGATCCCTTCAAGGGGGTCGAATCCTACTACTCAGACTCCTGCCTATACGAAAAGTCGAAGAGGCACCTTGATAAAGAAAATGAACAAGCTAGTACCGAAACGGCCACGGGATCAGAAGGACCCCTGACGATCCACCTCCAAGCTCGTAAACCGGGCAAGTCTGTACCCCTTACCGCCACTCTGTGGAAGGACGCGATCAGCCTCTCGGCGCAAGAGGAGCAGATGATAATCCGGCTGCCAAAGTCCGGCCAAGTGCCGAAACCCATAATGGGGCCACTGACATTCAGACTGCCGAGAGTCAGTCAACCACAAACAGGGAAGCTCAATCCCTCCGACAAGCCGCTGACGAAACGCCTTCCCAAGAAGGGTCGTCACCTCGACGCAAGGTCTGACACTTCTAGCGAACCGGCCACTCCTCGCTCCACCTCGAGTGCCAAACTAGGGGTCGCTAGTCTGCCAACAACTTTACGCTTTGCCCCGTCAACTGAACCACTGACAATCAAGCATCCCAGGTCGTCCTCTCAGTCTTCATTTACACAGGGGTAGCCGAAGAGGAACCGGAGCTAGCCAAGTATATGGCTACCCATACCAATGTCCCCTCTGCTGATGATGTAATCCCCCTAGAAAAGATACCTTACTTCATCAATAAAGGGTTATCTTTGAACTACACCGAGCTCAATAAGCTATGTACAATGTATGCTATAGAACACGGTATAGGCACCCATCTACACACACAGGTGACAAATGTGCACACCGCAATCCAGCTTATTCCAGCAGAAGACGCTTACCGCATAATCGAGGGAGGGGACCATCCAATCATCTTCGGCCGGAAGGACGATCCGTACCCCTTCACCATAAAAGAAGTTGATCTTGGGTCAGATGCCGGGAGATTGCCTCTGTATCTTTATAGCCCCCAGTCCAAATATCTCATGAAAAACAGGGGTATGATCTGGAGACGACGCCAGGTTTGAACTACGGTACTGGACGACGATTACCTTTGAAGCCACCAGTCCCGGCGGGCAAACCACGAGACTACTATAGCAAAACTCGATGCGGGCTAGGGTATGTAACTCCCACAACGACCCCTGAGAGTTCAGATGAAGAGTGTGACTGGCAGTCACATTCAACCGGGACACCAACTTCCGACTCGGATACCAGCATCGGAGATATATTTAGACAAGTCCTGTCAGTCAACATGGCATTCGCCGACGCTTACGAAGAAGACGAAGACATCCCCAAAATCCTTGAGCTAGAGCCATGGGCCCAATAATGGGACGCACAATAGGAAAAACGGTTCGAACTGAGAGAACCTCCTACTGAAGATGAGGTCACACAAATGGATCTCGGCAGTGAATCTTCTTCGAAACCAATTTTCGTCAGTAAAAGCCTAACAGACGAAGATCGGGAGTCGCTGCTAAAACTTGTCAGAGAATACATTGATGTGTTCGCCTGGAGCTATGAAGACATGCCAGGGTTAAATCCCGACATTGCTCTTCACAAACTTAACATTCGGCCAGATACGAAGCCAGTCAAGCAACAACAGCGATGCTTCCGTCCAGGCATCATGGACGCAATCGAAGCCGAAGTCAATAAACTAATAGCCAACAGCTTCATTTGTGAGGAGTAACATCCTGACTGGGTTGCCAATATAGTACCCGTTCTCAAGAAGAGTGGAAAGATTCGAATCTGCATCGACTTCCGCAACCTAAACGAGGCGTGCCCCAAAGATGAATTTCCCCTTTCTATCACAGACATCATGATCGATAATACTTGTGGCTTCGAACGCATGTCATTCATGGATGGCTTCTCGTGGTACAACCAAATCAAAATGTCTCCTGACGACGAAAAGCATACATCATTCCGAACACCGATTGGCACGTACTGCTACACAGTCATGCCTTTCGATTTAAAGAACGCTGGCGCCACATATCAAAGAGCCATGAGCATCATCTTCAGAGACCACTTACGCAAGACGGTGGAGTGCTACGTTGACGATATAGCCGTTAAGAGTCGTAGCAAGGGAGACCATCTGTAGGATCTAAGGACGGTATTCGACCTAATACGAGAGCATAATTTGAAAATGAACCCTACGAAGTCCTTTCTGGGCGTATCCAGTGGGAAGTTCTTGGGCTTCATCATCACTGCAAAGGGTATCCATGTAGACCCTGAGAAGACAAAAGCAATCATGGAGATGGGTCCCCCGAGAAATCTTCGCGAACTCAGAGGCCTTCAAGGGAGGCTAGCTTACATCAGAAGGTTCATTTCCAACCTCTCCGGACGATACCGACCATTCACGTACCTCATGAAGAAAGGAGTCTCATTCGTATGGGACGAGGAATGCCAGCGTACTTTCGACAGCATCAAAGAATATTTGTCAAATCCTCCAGTTCTGGTAGCCCCAGTTCATAGAAAACCATTCCTGCTCTATGTACGAGCAATGGAACACTCCCTCGGGGATCTGCTGGCACAAAATAACGATACAGGCCACGAGCAAGCGATATATTACCTCAGCCGAATGATGATTGGGCAAGAGCACCGATACACCGCTGTGGAGAAGGAATGCCTCGCCCTGGTGTTCGCCATTCAGAAAATGCGGCACTATGTAACCGGATAAACGATACATGTGATCTCACGAGTCAACCCTCTCAGAGTCCTCATGACTAAACCAGGGGCACTTAGCTCTCACCTCGCTACATGGGCAATATTGGTGTCCCCTTATCATATGATCTTTGTCCCCCAAAAGACAGTCAAAGGTCAAGCCCTGGCGGACTTTTTAGCAGCCCACCCAGGCTCAGAGTCCTCCAGAATATATGAAGAGATCCCAGACAAGGTCGCCGACTCGCATGCAACCTCTCACGAGGCTATATGGCGAATATTCTTTGACGGTGCTTCAGGGACCGGACCTAAAGGCAATATAGTCGTCGGAGTCGGGGTAGTGCTGGTCTCCCCTTCCTGGTTGGTGATCAACCGTACCTATTCCCTCACAGAACCCTGCTCTAACAATGTGGCCGAGTACAACGCTCTGGTCATTGGCCTCCAACTTGCAAGAGAGCTGGGGATATAATACCTTGAAGCATACGGCGATTTCCAGCTAATCGTCAATCAAATCCGGGGTTTATACGAAGTCCGCCACGAAGACATGATCCCTTATCACCAAATAGCGATTGACATCATATCGTCGTTCAAGGGGTTCTTTATCGAACATGTCCCCAGACTCCGAAATATTGAAGCCGATGCCCTAGCTGGTCTTGCCGCTTCCCTAGCAGTTCTGAATTATGATCGCTAATCAGTGGATGTGATAGGCCATGAACTGGTCTGTCCTAAAAATAATGTTCAATTCATGGCAAGTTATTCCGTACAGGTGATCGATGATGTCCCAGATTGGAGACAACCATTCATCGACTTCGTCGTCTACGACATCCTGCCCGAGAATCCAAAGGAAGCCACTTCCATCAGACGACGTTTTCTCAGATTCTTCTACGATACAGAGACAAAAATGCTGTATCGTCGCTCCTACGACGGATTACTGCTTCAGTGTCTGTCAAACGCAGAAGCCAAAGAAGCAGTACGAGAAGCTCATGACGGTGTCAGCGGGGCCCACCAGCCCGGCCCAAAACTACAAGATCGCCTTCGCCGAATGGGCTACTATTGGCCCACGATGGTGGCAGATGCGATAGATTATGCTAGAAAATACAAAGCTTTCTAAGTCCACGCGGGCTTCATCTACCAACCATCAGAATTTCTATATCCGACAGTGGCGTCCTGGCCATTCGAAGCATGGGGAATGGATATCATTGGTCCAATCACCCCACCTTCCTTCCGAGGATATCGCTTTATACTTGCGATCACTGATTACTTCTCCAAATGGGCGGAAGCTGTTCCGCTTGCAGAAGTCAAAACTTCGAACGTGATCAGCTTCCTCAAGCATCACGTCATCTACCGCTTCGGACTACCACGAAGGATTATCCATGATAATGGTCCACAGTTTGCAAGCCACGCATTCTATCGGTTCTGCGATAAGCACCGTATTCAGAATGTCGCTTCAACACCGTACAACCCGGCAGTAAACGGGTTAGCAGAGGCGTTTTATAAAACAATTATCAAACTCCTCAAGAAGTTTGTCTCCTCCAACAAGCGCGACTGGAACGAGAAGCTCGGCGAGTGCTTATGGGCTTATCGTACCATAATTCGGACCGCCACCGGGAATACACCATTCTCTCTAGTATACGGGAGTGAGGCAGTTCTTCCATTAGAGACTCAAATACCCTCACTCTGCGTCGCCCTCACTTATTAATTGACGATGGATGATAACTACCGACGTCGACTGCAAGAGTTGGAGGCATTAGATGAAAAGCGCCTCTTAGCCCAGCAGCGAATTGAGCTATACCAAGCACGTATCTCTGGAGCCTTCAACAAAAAGGTCAAAATCAGAACATTCCAGGTAGGCGATCTCGTCTTGGCAGTCCGGAGGCCGATGGTCATGACTCACAAGACCGCCGGCAAGTTCCAGCCAAAATGGGAAGGCTCATTTATCATCGAGGCCGTATTCTCCAACGGTGCTTACCGCCTAGCAAAACAAAATGGAGACTTGCTCATGTTGCCCGTCAACGGCAAGTTCCTGAAGAAATACTATATTTAAACAGCATTCTCCAGATCGTCGAGTCACGTACCCGCTGGAACCACTGAACTCGCTCCATAAAATTTTAGATTATCGAGTCATGTATCCGCTGATACCACGGAACTCACCCTCATAGTTTTCCAGATTCTTGAGTCACGTACCTGCTGGTACCACTGAACTCGCTACATAAAATTTCAGATTATCGAGTCATGTACCCGCTGGTACCACTGAACTCACTCCATAAATTGTCAGATTCTCGAGTCACGTACCCGCTGGTACCACTGAACTCACACTCACCATTCCCTAATTTCCAAGTCATGTATCTGCTGGTACCTCTGAACTTACACTTTGATTCCAACATTCATGGATTGTCGAGTTATGTACCCATCGGTACCCCTGAACTTACATCCTGGTCACTCTTTTGAAAGAAAGTCATGTATAACCATACCGCTGAACTTTCTTCCTACAAGAGATCCTTCCTCATGATCTAACACCTGCACTCCCAGTGCACAACAAAGGTAACGAGTCCACAAACTTTCAAGACGGCCATGTCCTCATTACCTCTGAGTCGTCCCACTTCCGCCAAAAACAAATCACCCCCTACATGGAACTTCCATGTCCTTATTACCTCTGAGTTGTTCTATGTGCCCTCCTTCATTGAGCCCACTCCTGTCATGTCCTCATTACCTCTGAATGGGAAGGCTCCGTCGAAGAAACCTGCATACTTACCATGTCCTTATTACCTCTGAGTAAGTATGATGATCCCCTTTCGACCTATTATCTGTACCCACAACCAGAGTACGCCAAGGGTAATAGGTCCACAAATGTCCTCTGTTGACCATCAATATCCTCTGTCGAGTTCACTCCTGCCATGTCCTCATTACCTCTGAGTAGGAAGACTCTACGTTAAGAAAACCTTTCCACTTGCCATGTCCTCGTTACCTCTGAGCAAGTATGTCGGTTCCCCTTCATCCTATTATTCGTATCCTAAACCAGGGTACGCCAAGGATAATAGGCCCACAAATATCCTCATCTAAATTTCTCAGCACAAATCTATCACCTCATCAGGCCCTAGGAGCCCAGCTGCTCTACGGCATTCCCTTTCTCAATACCAAGAGCACCCATGACCACGTCACTATGGCTGCTTCAGGTACCCTGACCAAAACTTGTTACCTCTACCTAAAACCAAGGTACGCCATGGGTAACAGGTCCACAAATATGTCCCCTATGCGGGGGAAAACATCGCCACAATATCACAGGTGCAGCAAACAATACAAATGAAGGGTAGAATTGAAAGTACTCTTTATTTGAAGGAAGAAAAAGCATTACATACTTCGAGATTATGTCCCCTTTAGAAAGAAAGAAAATAGAAACAAAACAAGAAGAAAAAGCCGACTACATTTCAGCATTACTCAATTCTAGCAGGCGGTTTCTTGCTGAGGTGGTCCCCCGTTCAATCCGTTGCGGAGCGCGACGCTCGGCCTCCTGGAATAAATGCTCCTCATTATCCAAGCCCAAAAACGCTTGACTGTCATCTTCCAATTTCTTCAAGGCAGTCTCCAGGTCAGTAGAAGCTTGAGTAACCCTGTCAGCCTCTTGAACAATTAGTCCCCTGTCATTGCGGTTAGTCTCGAGTTCAGACTCCAAGAAAGTCAACTTCTTCTGAAGCGCAAGGATCTGCTCCCGCGTCTCAGTAATCTTACGAGAGACAGACTCCTCCCGAGCCACAACATTTTCGGTCGTATAACTCAATTGATCATACCGATCAGCTAAGTCGCTGAGATCCTTCAGCGCGGCCGGTCTGGTCTTATCTCGAGCCGTCCTGGTCCTCTCTATAACAGCAATAAGGGAATTCTGCTCCTCGTTTATAACAGCAGGCAGATCAGCCTGCCGTAATACTCGAAGCTCGGACACCAGCTGATCAGCCTCCAACAATTTTGCCTCCAGAAGCGAAGTCGTCCCTGCATCATCAGGAAGATCCCTAAGGATGTTTATTTGACCATGGGCACATTGTCGGGCCAAGGTAAAAGAGGTCCCTCTGTCTACAGCGGCCTCGATTCCCCTCTTCAAATGACGATGAAAACTGGCAACCACGTCCTGCAACGCGTCGTTCAAGACCTCAGCAGAGGAGGGCGTCAAGGGAAGCCGGAGCGGCAACGTCGGAGGAGTAACGCTAGAGTTCGCCATCGGGGGAACGGAGTCCGAGAAGAACGATGCATGGATAGCGGCCAACTCGTCTTCCGTCGCCCGGAGAGCCTGGATGCTCGGCAGGGAAGAATGGTCGACTCTCGAAGCCATCGGAGCAGAGGATGATGCAAGGACCATCGTTCCCTGCCCCGACTGCCCCGAGAATTGGCCTGCTAAACTCGGGCCCCCAGAAGGCCCATCAAGACGAGTCGGATAGTGACAAGGTACACCTCTTTCCACTGATGCCCCTTCGGCTGGGATTGTCTCAAAGACATCCATACTCGGCACTGGAGGGACAGGACCTAAATGTCCAGAATAACAATCAATCGACGTAACCCGAAGGACATGATGATAGAGCAGATAAGCTTCCTCACGGGTTAAGATTCGGCTAATCTTACCAGGGAAGGGGCATAAAGGCCGCGGCTCATCCACAACTGACATAGTCCCCTCACCCGCGATCTCCGAGTTAAACTCAGCCACATCCCCTGCCCCCGTCACCTCGAAGGAGGATACAGATTGATCTGCGTTCTCTTGAATAAGAGCAGGCTCATGGGAGTCCCCGTCACCCTGGGTCACCGCCCCGACATCCTGAAACTCTTCTTCTTTTTCCGACACCTAAAAGAGGGAACAAAGACAGTCAGGATTGAAACTCAAAGGAAATAAGGGAGAAGGGATCGAAAGCAGTTTTGTTACCTTTGACGCAGGGTTGACTTCTTCTCCACCTTCTTTTATGGCTAGCGGACGGTGCCTAGTCGCAACCAGCTTCCGGGATCGAGAAGCACTGCCTATAGGAGAAACTTGCCTGCTACGTTTCGGAATAGGACCAGGCGCAACAAGAGACTGATCCCTCAGCACCTCATCTGATAAAACATGCGACTGACCTACCTCTGCGCCTACCACTGGAAGGATAGAGACATCTTCATCACACTCGTTGCCTTCACCACCCTCAGCAGCGAAATCCAAAACTGGCACTTCGGCTCTAGTATTTCTTTTCTTGGCTCCTTGAGAGCCTTCCTTCAGACCGGTACCGACAATAAAACTGGTACCTGGGATAAAACCGACTGGGGGCTTGTTCGCCATGACATGATACAGAGCTGCCATGTACAAGATCTCCACTGACTCCTTAATGGCAGGGACCGAAAAAATGGTGCGAGTGTAGAACGAATCATAATATTGCCAAGCTCTGATACCATCAAGAAGACTACCCTCATAACCCAGACCAGAACTTGGGCTGTCCAGAAAAAGTTGGTTGTATCCAAACTGTCGGGCAAACCTGCTAGGTAGATAAGGCTCCAGAAAAATAGTATTGCAGTTACGGTACACTAGATGTGCGGGACGGATGTTACGCAACCATAAGAGCATCTGGCCATCCAGAAGCTGAGGGGGCGCGATACCGTTAATATGTACAGCCTCTATGTCCCTGTCAGTAAAGCGAGGGATGGATACGAAGATATGATACTTATCTGCCCTCGCCAATGCCATCCGGCAAGTCCGCATGGTTTCACATTCCCAAGGCTCGTCACGATAGCGAAAGATAAATGTGTCATCATCAGTCACACCGCCTTTAGAGCCCGGCCTCATCAAAGACGGGTAATGTATCAGCAACCACCCTATCAAATAGTGATAGGGCAACTCAGTTCATTCAAAATCCTTGGTCACGTCGCGAGCAATGATTTTGGACGTGAAGGTGCGAAGGTCACGGTGTATGCTGCACACCATGGCCGGGAGGAGAGCTAGCCTGATTCCTAAAACTAACTTCACAGCCGGAAGGATAAAGTTACAACTAATTCTCTCAATAGAACCGGCTCCTCCCGAGACTACACAGTTTCGTAGCCAGATCATCAAGAATCCTGCCAGAAGCGCTTTCTCAGACAGCTCTTGAGTATCCTGGTAAAAGTAATCGAAAGTATCAGTCTGGCTCCCGAATTTGTCGCTGGTAGTGGCCGCTCCCCTAGCCGACGACACCAAGTCCTCAACCGCTTCCCGAGGTCGAGGGCGACGAGAGGTTACTTTACCTGAGGCATCTGCCGAGAAGAGATAGTGCACCCAATCCCTGGTATAGGGAGCATTCCCTTCCAGATTACTATCCTTTCGGGTCATCTGATAACATGTGTTATAATGGCACAATATCTCCTGGTAAAGGGTCGCGAAGCCAGGATACCGTCGTTCCAAATCTTCGAGTTCCTCATTAGTTGGAGTATACGCTTCAAACGCTTCATCCCCCCAAGAAAGCTTGGAGACCGCATGCATCTCAAGGAGCGCGAGTCCCATCTCCCCTACAGGTGTGTAAAAGGTCCTCGTACGGCAATTATACATTTCCAGCAGAGACATGAACAGCTTCTTGTTTATGGACAAGCCATGACTGGTACCTCGGAGAGCGTGGTACAGGCCAATCTCGCACAAAAAGGCCTCATACTTCTGTAAGATCCAAGTAGAAAAATTGATCCACGAAGGAATAGAGTGCACCCAACCAGGGAACGTCAATCGACCGACGGGGTAGGAGCCTTTCCGAGCAAGCTGATTCATGAAAGTGTCGGCGGTAGAAAATGAGAAATTAGGGTCCGCCACATTCAGGAAAGAACCTGGGACCAATCCCATCACAGAACGACTAGTGTGCACTTTGCCGGCAATCACAGACTTCAGATTGTTATTATAATGGATGTTCCCCACAAACATCCCACCTCTGGTAGGGGTTAAAGTCTCCCCCATCTTCCGATCTATCGGAAGCATATTAAACCAAGATAGTGGGAAGTGTCGCTCCATCTGGGGGATGCGAATCGCCATCCCGTTAGAAACAAAGCTCCAGTCCTCCGACACCTCCAAGACATGATCGTTCCCTACAGTCAAGGCGTCTCCAAAAAAGAACGCAGGCTTCAAATACTTCCCTTCAAATTTCCCGGAGTTCATCATAGCATTAAGGAAGTGGAAAGACTGATTCTTGATGGTGTTCAATCTAGCCGTAGGTTCATCGCTCGGAAACTGGTCAACCATATACTGAACAATATGGTCGTACCTATAGCCGAGAGCGGCTTGAGCGCTACCCACCAAGAGTTCTCCAGCAGCGTTAACCGGCAGGTTCACTGAAGAACAGACAGAAAAAAGTAAGTTAAACGGAGGGATAAAAGAAGGAAGCTGATTGGGTGCTCCAAAAACCCCATGCGGCTCAAAAAAATATCCATGCGGCCCCATCAAGCTCAGAAGAACACTTATGCGGCTCCATACAATAAAAAGTCTATGCGGTCTAACGTCACTTATGCGGCTTCGCCGAAAAGGCAAACATACAGACGCGATGGTCCTCTTATGCGGCTCGCAGCTCAGCCATATGGCGAACATGCGATATACAAAGGCTCGTGCATAAAGTATGCGACGTAGCCATGGCGTTTAGGGTTCTTTAACTCATGCATTGTCCTTACCAGTAATGGAGGGGTGAATGTCGGGATGAACGTCAGGTACGATGACTGGCGGAGTAGCAGCCGCAGCCGAGGCGGAAGTGGAGGCCGCCTTCTTGCCCTTTACTGCCACGGTCTTCTTGGGAGCCATTAATTATCAAAAGAGAAGAAGGGCTACCAAGATAGGAAAGGTCTGAGGAAGAAGAAAGAAAATAAAGAAGTCCTCTCTCTGTCTTCAAACTCTTCCTATTTATAGGAAGACGAGAGAAGGAGGACACGTGGGCCAATGACCGACTCATGAAGAGCGAAACCGACTCCTTGGGTTTCATCTCCAAGATTCCCCAAGGCATCAAATCCGAAAGATTTAATAAGCTGACTCTTCGGATTCCCCCTACAAAGACGGCACTGAAACGAATTCGAGGCAATTAAAGACCTACACACGTGGCAAGGAGCTATGCGGCTGAACAGTCTTCTGCAGCTGAGTCACCTATGCGGCTGAACAATCCATGCGGTCAAGACTTCTGTGCGGCCAAGATATCCATGCACGGCCAGAAGAATATCTAGCCATGCTTCTTATTCAAAGTATTTCAATTTTGCAAATTGAAAACTTTGAAGGGGGTCCTGTAGAAGCATAGAAAATACTAAAGAAAATGACTCATGCAGCCAAAGAACCCTATGCGGCTCAGAAAACTCATACGACTCAGGGAATCATGCGGCACAAGGAGCTATGCGGCCCAAAGCATTCCATGCGGCTCAGAAGACATGTAGCCTGATAGTACTCCCCTCCACCCATGCTGTATTAATTGCTTTGACGGCTGACCCCTCTGAAAAGTTGACAGCCCTGACACCAAAGCAGGTAATTATGGCTCTGTCCTAATGATGAATCTCTAGGGAAGGGAAAAGAGATCTCTGACAACAAATCCTCCAAAAACCATAAAAATGCCACGTGGCCTTGCCACGTGGGCATTCGTATGCGGTTCACTGCTCATGTAGTTCAGAGTAAATCCCATGCAGCTCAGGCCATGAAAGCCTCATACGGCTCGAGCAAAGAACTTCCCATGCGGCTTAGAGTGAATCTATCCTATGCGGCTCAGGCCATAAAAGCCTCATGCTGCTCGAGCGAGGACTTCTTATGCGGTTCGAGAGGGTCATGTCCATGCGGCTCAGGCGGATATATACTTATGCGGCCCACAAGAATTACTCCCCTGTGGTTCGAGGGCTCAAGTGAGGGCCACTGCCCACGTGGGCCTAACCATATGCGGCTCACATTCATATGCGGCTCACTAGTCATGCGGTCCAAATTCCCCCAGCAACTTCTAGGACACGTGTCCTAAACCAATTAATTCCTCAAATTGGCTGCCATTAAAGATTGGGTCAAATCCCAATAATCGGGGACACGTGGCAGAAGAATAGATCTGATTTATTCGCAGATATCAGAAGATCATTATAAGGAAGATTTATTCTAATCAGCATTAATTGCTCATGGAATTTGGTGTAATCTACACCTAATGGCCCAGATTCATCATAATCACAACGAATGGCCTGGATTGACCAATCCCCAAGCCGCCGTCATCTCCAAGAGCTAATCATTGGTAACCCTAATGATCATACCCCACTATTATAAATAGCAGGGTGCCATTCCCTTACGAGAGAGACAATATACAATATCAGAGAGGAAAATACATATATACAGAGAGACTTTCTCCCATAGTCAGAGAGAGAATACACAGAGAGAGAGAAGCCAGAGGAGCAACAGAGGAGCAAGAAAAGCATTTCTTCGTCAACGCTAACCATCTTTTCACAAGGAGCCAAGGCTGCATACCGATCGTCCAAGGAGTAAGGCAGGGCTGCCGTCGCCTTCCCGAGCCTCTATCGCCCCCCCCCCAGAATCTAAAATAAACAATTGTACTTAGACTATTGTACCTAGGTTTTCGTCCCTAGGCTTTCTTTGTACAAGCGAGTTTGTAACGTGAAGTAAAAGTCCGGTCCTCCGATAATTGTTCTGTTCTTTTATATTTCATGGCAAACAGGGGTAGCACTCCTCGGAACATCCACAATAATTTGGCATTTCAAGAAGATGAACCAGGGGAAACAATCCTCCAACAGATAAAATAGACTCAGACGTCCCTGAAAATGTCCAAGACAAGGCAACCTCCTATGTAGGGGGAGCACCTCCTCCGAGTCCGAACCAGAGAAGAATATTCCTACATACCCCGACGACTTCTCTATGCGAGGGTATGATTTGGATGACACGTCTTCTGCAGTTCCTTCCTCTTCTCCTCATGTGAGGACGGTATTCATGACCGATAACAACCAACACGGTCCTAGTGATCGGCAGCACCTCGACACTCTTGAGGCCATACTCCAAACTTTGGTTAAGTTAGTAGACGAGATCAAGGCTACCCTACCGGTTCTACAAGCAAGGACACCTGGTCAAACAAGCTTGGGTCCCGCTGTCAATGCGGACTCAAACACGATCGCGCCAACCCCTGACAACAACCCACCCGGAATATCGGCTCCCACTACTACAGAAGAAGCTAGGGAGGCGAGAAGAGAAGTCCAGGAGCTCCGTATAATGTTTCACGCCCGAGAATTCTCTCAGGACCTCAGGATACGATAGCCGTATCCCGTTGCATGGAGAGATGTCCCCTTCCCTCTACGATACAAACCATTCAGTATCAATCCATATGACGGAAAGACCTCTGCGAGCCTGTATATGATCGACTTTGAGGTCACAACAGACCACCTGCCGCATGACGACGCCATCCTCATGCGATTATTCATCGGGGCAATGAATGGGGTCGTGTTCGATTGGTACCGCAACCTGCCGGATAACTGCATTCATTCCTTTGTCGGCTTCAAACATATGTTCTTGGAAAGGTTCTACGAGGTGGGACAAGATGTGACGATGTCAAACCTCATGGACGTTGTTCAAGGAGAAAAAGAACTGACAAGGAATTACATCGAGCGGTTTCTCCAAACCGCAATGAAGTTGCCTTCTGGCAACCCGGACTCTTCTTTCATTAATATTTACCAAAAGAGGCTGCTCCCTACAATTAGCCTCTGGATGGGCGAAGATCAATTTAAAGACTGAAAGGCCTTCATCATCAGCACCACTAGCGCAGAAGCAAAATTAAAGAAGGCTCGCCAACTGGGGTTGCATATCTCGGATGGAGAGGATAAGGGCAAACACACTAATACCAACAACAACAATGACGGTAGTTCCTCTAATAACCGGGACACCAAAGGCAAATAGGCTATGGTTGTCGATACAGCCCAGAAGCCTGAACCAAAGCAGGTAAAGAAGCAGTGGCCTCAGGTGACCTACTCCTCGAGAATAGCCACGTCAAGCCCATCTTTGACATGCTCTTGCAAGGGGATAGAATTTAGCTCCCTCCACCGAGACGTGAACCTCGACCTGCAGAGATGAAGAGCCCGAAGTACTGACACTTCTACCGCTATGTCCACTACGCTACTCAGGACTGCTTCCAATTGAAGCGGTACATCCCGAACCTCATCGATTCGAAGGCTCTATCCATTGATTTCGAGAAGGTAACCGTGGCCGCCAACATGGTGTCGGTCCAATTCGGCAGCTTTCCTCCAACGAGGACTCAAGATGGCGTCGTACCCATCCCTCGGGCAACAATGGAGGTCACTAATCTTCCACCTCCCCGAGGCCAGATGACTAGGCTGGTCCCCTTACCATGTCACGAGGGAAGGTCATGTGGGTTCACCCGGACTTGGTGCCTGAAGCAACTCAGTCAGCATCATCCTCTATCGGCAAGAAGAATGGCGGAAAGGCTAAGTCTTGCCACACAATCTCAGCCATCACCAGGACGACCGTGGTGGAAGGAAGCTCGACAGTCATAGCACCAATTAAGGTAGCTATAACAGGGTCAACCTCAGAGGCGATAGCCGGTTCTGGGGAGTTCACTTCTCCTGACGCCTACAGAGAAAAAAATGATGATCAGATTATATTTCAGAAAAAAAGAACAAAAAGGGTGGTCTTAACTCGATTCACCTCTGAAACGGCTTCGACGTCATCACTTCTCTCCCTAGTGCTCGGCCCGCGAGGCTTGACGGTGGCCAGTTTTTAGGAACGAGTTCTTCCGAAGACAGAGGACTCATGCCTACTTCGTTTACGTGAAGGACTAGGCACAGCAGGGGCAGATCTGCCACCGAATTGCCTGCAGGAGGAAGCAGGTTATCAGGGACAGCCTCCTCGTCCACGTTAATAGACTCCGAGTCAGACACTTCAACTGTATTCCCCTTTTTGGTCCTCGTCTGGGACTCTTTTGGCTTCTCCTTCAAACCAGTACCAGTAATGAAGCTGGTACTTGGGTCAAAATCACTAGAGGGCTTATTTACCATGACATAGTACAGGACTGCCATGTACAAATTATGCTCCAACTCTCTAGCATCGGGTACAGAGAAGCTGGCACGGGTATGAACTGTGCTATAATAATGCCAAGCCCGGATGTCGTCTAGAATGCTGCCTTCAAAACCCAGACAGGAGCTGGGGTTGTCCAAAAACATTTGACTATACCCAAATTGTCGAGAGAATCGACTAGGTAAGTAAGGCTCTAAAAAGACGGAGTTACGATTACGATACACCAGATGTGCAGGGCGGATGTTCTGCAACCAGAGGAGCATCTTCTCGGATAAAAAATGGGGAGATGCAGCACCATCAAGATGTATGCCTCTCACTTCTTCGTCAGTAAAATAAGGAACAGACACGAAGAAGGAATATTTGTCCACTCGCGCCAGCGCCATCCAACAGGCTGGCATGGTAGTGTACTCCCAGGGCATACGGTGATACTGGTAGATGAAGGCATCATCAGCGGTCACGTCATCCTTAGGGCCAGGCCTCATCAAAGACGGGCATTGCATTAACAGCCACCCCATCAGATAATGATAGGGCAACTCGATTCGTTTAAAATCCTTCACCGTATCACGAGCAACTTTGGACAAAAAAGTACGGAGACCACGATATATGATGCATACCATGCCGGGGAGTTGAGCTAGCCTACCTCCAAAGACCAGCTTCACAGCGGGAAGGATCAAGTTACGGCTGATTCTTTCAATAGCACCAGCTCCCCCCGAAACTACATAATTCTGCAGCCACAGCATCAGAAATCCTGCCAGGAAGTCCTTATCATACATCCTCTGGGTATCTTGATAAAAGTAACTAAAGGTGTCAGATTGGCTCCCAAATCTATCACCCGTGGTTTTAACCCTCTTGGCATTCAACACCTGATTGTACACCTCCTCCCGGGTTCGAGGACTCCGAGGGGAAACCCGGCCTGAGGCACCGAGTTCAAGCAGGTAGTTGAGCCAGGTCTTGGTATGAAGAAGGTTCCTTTCTAAGCAATCGTTCTTCTTCTTCGACATTTGTTGGCACGTGCTATAGTGACATATCAATTCCCGGTAAACAGCCACAAAACCCAGAACCTGCCGCTCTAATTCCTTAAATTCATCATTTGTAGGGGTATATGCCTTAAAAACTTTATCTCCCCAGGGCAGCTTGGAGACTTCACGTATCTCATGGAGAGCGAGTCCCATTCCCCTCCAGGTATGAAAAAGGTCCCCGTGCGATGGTTGTACATCTCGACAAGAGCCATGGACAACTTCTTGTTTATGGGCACACCATAACAAGTGCGTATGGCATGATAAAGACCAATCTCGTGTAGGAGTTCCCGATATGTCCGCAAGATCCACAAGGTCAAATTGATCCATGGAGGGCTGGGGTTCATCCAGTTCAGCAGTGACAGCCGACCAGTATGGTAGGACCCCTTTGGAGCAATTTGGTGCATAAAAGTATCAGCTTGGGATAACCTAAAGTTGGGACCTTGTACATTTATAAAACTTCCCGGGGCCAACCCGATCACAGAACGGTTAACCGGTATCTTGCCCGCGACTACCGACCTTGATGTTTTGTTGTAATGAATATCACCCACGAAGATCCACTGCTGGCTTGAAGTTAGGGAGTCCACCATTTTTATGTCAATTGGCAGCATATTAAACCAGGACAACGGGAAATGACGTTCCATCTGAGGAATATGAATCGCCATCCCGTTGTAAGAAAAACTCCAACTTTCAGATAAATCTAGAATGCTAGAGTTCTTTAAGGCATCCCCAAAGAAGAATGCGAGTTTCAGATGCGTGCCCCCTAATTTCCCCGAGTTCATCATGCCCAAGAGGTAGAAGAATGATTGGTTGCTGATGACTCTCAACCTGTCCTCAGATTAATTTTGAGTAATTTTGGCTGACACATATTCGACCACCTGGTTGAACCTCACACCCAAGGCAGATTGAGCCTGACCTACCAAGAGCTCCCCCGAAGGATTGATCGGCAGCTTCACTAAACAGGAAAGAAGTTAGAAGATAGCCAAGAAAACCACTTAGTGCTTTCCTAGCTTATGCGACTCTGTTAGGCGGGCATTCATGCGACCTAGTCCATAAAATGCTTATGCGATCATAGAGCATCTTTCATGCGGCTTCAGTCATGAAGCATCTCTCATGCGGCTCAGTCATGAAGCATCTCTCATGCGGCTCAGTCATGAGACATCTCTCATGCGGCTCAGATATGAAACATACCCATACGGCTCAGTCATGAGACATTCATGCGGGCCATATAGCATAGCTCATGCAAATTCATCACACAGAACTTGAGCAGTTCAGTGAAGACGAAAAGAGCATCAACTATGCCGAAGCATAACAGAGAAGGGTCCATACATAAAATATACGACATAGCCATTGTATTTAGGATTTGGATTAATGCAGTTTCTTTCCATCACTCTTACCACTAATAGGAGGATGTACGTCAGGGTGGATCGAGCTTGCCGTATTCGACGAGGAATCAAGCCCTTTGTCCTTCGCTGCAGCACTAGAAGAAGCTTTGGAAGCCATGGTTGATCGAGAGAAGAGGAGAAACGGCGACTAGGGCAATGGAATGTTTGAAGAAAGAAAGAAAGGACTTCTCTCCTCAAACTTCTCATATTTATAGGCTGGCAAAGGCGCGTAGAGCGATAGACGCCGCTTCGTATTTCGTGCTAGCCGAAGGATAAAGGCGACTCTAAGGATTCTATCCAAAAGACGGATCCAAATTATCAAATCAAATCAAAAAAATTAATGCCGACTCTTGGGATTCTATCAAAAAATGGCTCCAAATCATCAAAGCAAATCAAAAACAATTAATACCGAAGTGATAGGAGGCCCATGTGGCACGAAACCAGTATGCGGTCAGAGAAGCCTATGTGGCATGAAGAGCTTATGCGGTCTCGACGCTTCCTAGGAGATACCCATGCTTCTTATTCAAAGTATTTTAATTTTACAAATTGAAAACTTTGAAGGGGGTCTTGTAGAAGCATGGAAAAGAAGGGGATTTTCTATGCGACTCGGAGACTCATGCGGCTCAAAACCTAGAAGGCTTCATGCGGCTCAAAATCCAGAAGGTTTCATGCGGCTCAAAACCCAGAAAGCTTCATGCGGCCCAAAAGCAATGGAGAGCCTTATGCGGTTCGAAATCAGCCTAAGCATTAAATGTCTCCTTATGCAGCTGGCCATAATTACTCTGACACAAAGGTGACAACTCTGACAAAGATGACAGCTCTGACATGAAGATGAGATATGACATGCTCCTAAAAAGACAAGAAAATCATCATGACATCCAGCACAGTTCACGAACCAAAGGAATCTCTTCATGCGGATCGCCTATGAGATACTCTTTATGCGGCTCAGTCATGAGACACCTCACATGCGACTCGATCATGAAGCATCTCTCATACGGCTCGGTTATGAGACATTCTTCATACGGCTCGGTCATGAGACATTCTTCATGCGATTCAGTTATGAGACGTCCTTCATGCGGCTCGGTCATGAGACATTCGTCATGCGGTTCGGTTATGAGATGTCCTTCATACGGCTCGGTCATGGGATATTCTTCATGCGGCTCAGTTATGAGACGTCTTTCATGCGCTCGATCGTGAGACATTCTTCATGCGGCTCGGTTATGTGACGTACTTCATACGGCTCGGCCAGGATACATCCTTTATCTGGCTCGCCACAGAATAGTAGTTGAGACACGTGGAAGAGGTTGACCAAGTCTTAACAGTTCAGATTTACTGTAATAAACAGATCATGATCAATCTCAGCCAATCCCCAGCTATCAACTATAAACCGAGTCTCGTGGCACAGTTACAACAATGTGGCCCAAAGTTTGCCACGTAGCTGTACATCCCATCCCTCATGAATTCCTATAAATAGCAAGGTAATATTCCCTTGCAGAGACACACACAGAGAGAGACGCATAGAAAAGCACACAAAGCTCAGAAGTAGACTCTTCCCTTCGTGTCTTCAGAGAGCATTTCTTCAACAGAGCCGAGGTTGCGTTCGATCGTCCAAGGATTAAGGCAGAGTTGATAGCACTTTCCCGAGCCTCTACCGTCACCTTCCAGAATCAAAACTAAATAATTGTACTTAGATTGCTTTTCCTATGTTTTGTTCCTAGGCTCTCTTTTGTACAAGCGAGTTTGTAATTGTGAGTTAAGTTCAGTCCTCCTATAAAATTGTTTTGTTCTACGACGATCAATGGCAAACAATATTCATTTTCATAGATATTTGATTCTTCACCTTTATATATGATATGATCAGTTTCTTTTGCTCTTGCTCTAGTTTGCTGCTTTACTCGTGCCATGCTACTTTTATGTACCTTCTATTTGCTCTTGTATATTCTCTTTATTTACTTTTTCATAGCACTTATTATTTACTGGGAACTGTTGTTGGAGATGTGCTTGTTCCATCCTAACTGGATATATTTTTCAGACGACGGCAAGGATGAGTGTACCACCTACTATGGTCCTCATGACGTAGTGGGCATGGACCAGGGGACCCTAGTCCAACAGGGGTTAGTTTCAGTCGAGGAGGCTCTAGTGGTGGCTCAATTAGATTAGATTTGTACTGGACTTTGTCTCCGGATGACACTCTGGCATCTTATTATTTTAGAGTTTGTATTTGAGATTATTGACTCTGAGACTCTGGGCTTGTAATATTTCTGTGTTAAACTTTTTTAGATATTTTCATTTCTTGTTGTCTTTATATTTTTATATCATTTTTCTTTCTTAGAATGTTATAATTAAGTATATTATATTGTTATTACTTGTCCTCTATTTAGAGTTGACCATCTCGACAGGTTCTGATATCGTAATTGTTAGTCAGATAGTTAGACCTAGACAGTGTTTTACCGTCGATGCTGCAGCATAGGCTGGGCACTTTTACACATTCGTGCCCCTACTCCAGGTGCGGGTCATGACAAGCAGTTAGAAGAGAGTTGGCCTTTGCCGAGTGTGAGTTGGACAAGTCAAGGGGCCAGCAGGAGGCTCTTCGCCAACAATTCGAGACCCTAGCTCGGGAGAAGGAAAGTATTGGCATTCGTCAAGCAGAGTTGGACCTTTCACGCCAGAAATTGTCCCATCTCGAGGATGAGACCGCTCGACGTTAGGAGGCAGAGCGTCGAGTCAAAGACTTGGTTGGGCACCAAGTTACTCTTTTGAGGAGTTAACTAGAAGAACTTCTATATCGGTTGTCCCAATGTTGATGTCTTTGTTGTCTTTTTGTCTCTCGCTTTTCGAAAGACCACTTTGTAGCAAAAAAAGAAAAACCTTTACATTTTATGAATGAAAAACTTTAGCTTTGCTTTTTTGCTTGTCCATTTGCTGTGAACATTTTTGTACATTAATGAGAATTCCCTCAGAGGTAGTATGATGTGAGGGGATGGAGATAACTCCGCTGGGGATAGGGTGTTTTACTCAGAGGTTATATGGACATGGTAAACACGATCTTTTGAAATAGAATTTTCCTTACTCAGAGATTATATGGACGTGGTCATGATAGACTTTATGGGTGTATAGAACGACTCAGAGGTGATATGGACGTGAAAAGTTCTATAGATAATTATGACAGTCACGGAGTTTGTCATGGAAGAAATGTCTACTCAGAGGTAATATCGACATGGTAGGCATGATCCTCACTGGGGTGTAAAATAACAACTAAGAGATAATAGGGACGTGAAATGTTTTTCTACTAGAAAAATATGAAAGGGATGAATTCGTTTAATAGAAATCATAAACATCCATGGGGGATGTGGAAATATATGTCGATTTAGACCTCAGATATAGTATTTTTTCAGGAACATACCATTGATTGGCATCATTAGCAAGTCACCATTAGGCTTGACCAGTCGATAACCACCATTGGAGTAGAACATCTCTATGACAAACAGTCCTTCCTACTTGAGCCCGAACTTCTCAGCCATCTTGTGAGTCATCACCATCGGTCTTCGAACTGATAAGACGAGGTCGCCCACTTGAAATCTTCTTTTACGGACCTTTTTGTTGAAGGCCCCAAAAATTTGAGCTTGATAGAGCTCGATCCGTTGCTGATCTAGCAAGCGCTTTTTGTCCAACGCCTCCAACTCTTGTAGCCGCCAGCGTTGATTGTCTTCATCACACAGCTAGTTGGTGATGGCTACCCATAATGACGGGATCTGGATCTCCAGTGGAAGCACCGCCTTGCTTCTGTAAATGAGAGAAAATGGTATGTTGCTAGTAGGTGTTCGAACAGTCATACGGTAAGCCCACAGACATTCACCAAGCTTCTCATTCTAGTCATGCTTACTAGAAGAAAAGACTTTCTTGAGCAGCTTGACAATAGTCTTGTTGAATGCTTCGGCTAGTCCATTTGCTACTGGATTGTAAGTCGTTGACGCTACAATCTGTATTCGATTTTTGTCACAGAACCGATGGAAGGTGTGGCTCTCGAACTGAGGGCCGCTGTAATGGATAATCCTTCTGGGAACTCTGAAGCGGTATATGACGTGATGCTTAACAAAGTTAATCACATTCAAGGTTTTTACCTCAGCCAGCAGTACTGCTTTCGCCTACTTAGAAAAGTAGTCAGTGATGACGAGGATGAACTGGTGTCCTTTGGAGGACGGTAGGCTAATCGGCCCAATGATGTCCATTCCCCATGATTCAAAAGGCTATGCGGCTACTGTAGGATGTAGGAACTCCAAAGGTTGGTGGATGAAGTCAGTATGCAACTGACATACCCGACACATTTTTGCATAGTCAACTGTATCAGCCATCATGGTGGACCAGTAGTAACCCATGCGATATAGCCAATCCTGTAACATAGGACCAGGCTGGTGGGCCCTGCAAGTACCATTATGTGCCTTTCGGAGTACTTTTTGTGCTTCTATCTTGGAAAGACATTATAGGAGGAGTATGTCGTATGCACGACGATATTGCATTTTGTTAGCTATGTCATAGAAGAATCGGAGTGAGCGCCTTTTGATAGAAGTCGCTTCCTTCGGGTCTTCGGACGGGACTTTGTAGACTGCGTAGTCTATGAACGGGAATTGCTAGTCCCGAATGTCAGCATTAGTGTTTATATTTACTGAGTAACTCAGACACGTATGTAGATTATTCTTTGGGCAAACCAACTCTCATCCTATCACCGTGACGGTATATAAGGTTCCGGCAGGAGCTGCCAAAGAAGCTGCGAGGCCAGCGAGTGCATTGGCCTCTCAGTTTTGCAATCGAGGTATATGTTTTATGAAGAACCCTGTGAAGGTAGAAATGATATCAATTACTGCTTGGTGGTAAGGAACCATATCTTCATTTCGAACCTCGTATTATCCTCGAATCTGGTTGTTAATCAGTTTTGAGTCGCCATAGGCCTCAATGTAGTCGACCCCCAACTGTTTGGCGAGTTGGAGCCTAATAACAAGAGCGTTGTAGTCAGCAACCTTATTGGTGTGCGATTAGAATGACTCCGACCCCTGCGATGATTTCACCTTTAGGCCATGTTCTTGAAGCACCGTCAAAGAACATACGCCAAACATGATTGCCTGAGACTATCACTACGCCAAAACAGGTATTTTTTGACAGACCAAAACCGTCGTAGATCACATTAAACGACAGTTTTGCCCTGTCAGAACATCCGTCGTTAATAGCGCGTCCCAAAATTTAAACGACAGTTTTGGACTGTCGTTTTACAGTTGAATAAAACGACAGTTATTATCTGTCAAATAAAAACGACGGCCTAAAACTGTCAAGTAACCTGTAAATTGGTCTGCCACTATTTTTATTTTTTCAACAGGTAAGGTCTGTCCTTTTTTGGAAACAAAATTTAAAAAAAAAAATCTCAATTCATCTATATCAAATCTATTTAAACATATTTATCCTGCTATTAGGTGTGTAGGTGATAATGTGTACCTAAATTTTTGAAGTTTCCTTAATTGATCAAGCTCCGTCCATTGAGTCTCAGTATCCATACCCGACCAAGTCATTGAGGCCAAGGAACCAAAGTAAATAGGCAGGTCAACGTAGGGAATATAATAGACTATATAAATTCAAAAATGCTGATTTGGTCACTGGAAATAGAATTCATGTATAATTGACATTCATGAAAATTTTGAGTTCTACCACTGAGTATCAGTATTTTCTTACAGGAAATCAAATACTAATACCATTTTTCAATTGAGTTATTGAGCACTAACAGATACAAATATTAATTTTGTCACATGTTACATGTGAAGTTTGCTAAATGTGGTGAATAACCTAATTTTCTAGAGTTCTGTATCAACAAAAATATTATTTATGATATCTTACAAATATTAATATAACTTCTATTAACTTGGTCAAAAAAACAAAAAAGTTCAATAATCAGACAATTTGGACCAAATACAATAAACAAGCATAGTTCTCACAGCTAACCTGAACCCAATAGGAATATCCTAGGATTATTGAATATAGAACAACTTCGATCTCACAAAACCCTTCAATCCATAGAGTAGTTGATCAGGAATCCCAAATAAATTTGTCATTTCCATATAAAAGGGCATGCCACAGAATCAGACAGACGTTTATACTTTGATTTAGTTATTTCCTTTTCTTCTCAATTAAATCTATTTTTTTGTAATGATAACCAATATAAAGCACAAACTGAACAAATAATGCTCACACCAACCATGGGTGACAACCGAAACTAGACAAATATATAGATATCAGAAAGTTCAAACAAAATAGAAATAATGAACAAGAAAATTAATATACTGTTCTATTCTTTGCTGGAAGAAGTAAACGACATTGTTATGAAGAACTGCACTGACCTTGAACCAAATAATTGATACCTTATGATTGTGAAGATACATTAATATTTGTTCCTCCAATAGTATCGATGATGACCGTTGATAATGATATAGTGAACTTGTCACCAAGCATTTCCATCCAACTCTTGGGAATGAAGCATTTTCCTTATAAGAATCAGCTCAAACACCTGAATCATTTTCATCATATAAATTTTAAGAAGTAATGAGCATTCGAGATGGAAATCATACATATATAAGAAAACAAAATGTACTGCATACTATCACCCTCTCCAATAAGATAATAAATAAAGATTATGGATTATAAAGTCAATTGATCAGAGTTGTTGCGTGTATCGAGTTAAATTTTTATCCAGTAACTGATTTGATAAACATGTTTCTGTAGTGATGAGTGAAGCCATTTGCTTTCAGGGTAAAGTACCAGACATGGATACACTTATTCAGTACCATGTTGTACAACTCATGTATTCATATACAAAATCCATTTCTACGTATATATCTACTAACATTACATCAAACAGTTGGAAAAATAACAAAATTGATGAAAGGAAATCATACCTAAGATATCTGGGAGGTAAAGCTTCTGCACAGGGCTGCATTCAAAGGATTCTTAGATATCATTAGGCTACTTCTATTTAGAGAAGCATATCAAGGAACATAAAATAAATTGAGTTTTTTTCATTTGAAGTTCTAAAATCATCACAAATTCTTCTAGGATTCACATGTATACATCTTATGATGTAACATGTTTAAAATTCATGATGTCAAGAAATATTACTGATAACATGTTAAGATTAAAGATCACATGACATACACATCCTATATTTTGTAGTAGTTCTTAGTATCAACCACCAGTAGCACATAGAACTGATAGTATGTACCATGTGTGAAGTTCAGAAATACGGCTCAAGGGGTGAAGCAAGATACCTTTTATCAGCAACATTTTGGTTCCATCTTTCTTTCGTCTAAAGGGGTGAAGCAAAATAACTTTTATCAGCAACATTTTGGTTCCATCTTTCTTTCGTCTAAAGGGGTGAAGCAAAATACCTTTTATCAGAAATGCGGCTCAAGGGGTGTACCACCGAACTGATAGCATGTACCATGTACCCTAATCTTTTTCCACATGAGATTTCATTCTCAGGAGAACAAAAAAAATTGAGCAATCAATGGAAACATCAAAAGTACAACTAAAAGGAGATGAAAACGACCTCTGAACACTTAGATTATGCAAGTTAAATGCATTAAATTTTTATCTACCATGCATACCCTTCATTCATTAATTTTGTATGACTATTACAACCAACAGAAAAAGGAGATGCAATTATACTTTTCAAGCTTCTGTAACTACACTATATTGTATGTATTCCTTAACAACCAATAAACAACTAGGGTGGCCGATTAAGCATCTTTCCTGAGTATCTAAAAATATAGTAGGCAAAATAGTACTTGTTTCACCACAAAGAAACTAAAGATGGGCTACCCAAACCCGCAAGATAACACAAATAGACCAAACAATTACAACAACACAATTATTCTAAAAATTTATCAATCAGAAACTAATAAGCAGAGTAATACACCTCTTAATTCATGGCTTGTGAAGCAAAACTTCAAAGTGGCCTGTATACTCTGATTAACCAGCAGCCAGCCATGAACCAAGCACATAATTGAACCAATTAATATAACATATTAACATTGACAACAAATTACTTGCTGAGCTAAAAAAAGGTTTTATGGCCATTTTTCTGGTGTGTGAATTGTAGTCTCCTTAGATAAGGTCTCCATATCTTTTTCCGCATGGATGAGATTACCATCCTTGGAAGAACGAAAGTTTTTGGATCATCACTAGAAACATAAAACTCAGACTAAAAGGAGATGGAAAAAAGGTTTTGACCATTTATTATGCAAGTAAAATGCACTAAATTTTCCTCTTAACATACATACTCCTCGTTCATTAGTTTATTATGACCATTAAACTACTATTAAAAAAAATACAATCATAAGATTCAACCATCTGTAACTACAGTATTGGATGTCTTCCTAACATATAAACAACTAAGCTGGCTACTTGAGCACAGAAATTTAAATTCAAAAAATGTCTTTCGTGCGTATCTAGAAATATACTAAGCAAAACAATACTAGTTAGTTTCAATATAAACAAACTAGAGATTGGGTTACCAAATATCTACAACTAGTAGAACATAGTTTTTATATTATAGTGTACGTCTTTATTAAAAAAGGCTAGTACAATGACAACGATTGACAATATCTACAACAAACTGCTTGTTGAGATTGTATAAAAAGTTAAATGACCAAACATATTGTACTATCCTCAGATCAGGTTTCCATGAATTTTTCCGCATAGATGAGATTCCATCCTCGGAAGAACGAAAGTATTTCTGGATCATCATTGGAAGCACTCCAAATCTATATATAAATAGTGGTAAGGAAAATAGTATACCAAACAAGTGGATATCATTGAAGGGCTATCTCAACAAATCTCAATATTCATAACCGCACAGTAGAAATATTAATCAATCACCAGGTATAAGGCCGATGTCAAACAACTAGAAGATGCTTACTAGCTAAAAAGACAAAAGATACCAAATAACAAAACACAAGAAATAGTATAATAGTATAACAAAGTTTCATATACTCGTATGTCTTTACTGAAAAGGCTAGTAGGATGACAATGATTGGCAATATCTACAAAAAACTGTTTGTTGAGATTGTATAAAAAGTTAAAAGGCTAAACATATTGAAGTATCCTCAGATCATGTCTCCATAAATTTTTCTGCATGGATGAGATTCCATCCTCGGAAGAACGAAAGTATTTATGGATCATCATTGGAAGCACTCCAAATCTACATCTAAAAGAAAAGGCATGGCCTGAAAGTGACATGTCAATGATGGCTCAGTCAGGTTTGAATTTCAAATCCAGAAAGCACGAAGGCTCAACTAGATAACATGAAACTTCCCTTATTGTAGATTGGCTTGGGCTTGTTGAAAACAAATTGAATACAAACCCTGGAAAAAAGAAAAGATGCCACACTAGTTGGAGTTAGACTATGCCAACATTCAGGCCTACTTCAAAGTTATATAACCTTTTGGATTCATTCATATGATGTACTTCTAAAAATCTAAAAATTCATGTGCACACGTATAACAACAATTGAAATCTATGTTGCAAAAATATAGTGTCCGCATCCCTATCATATGATGTTCTTAACAGTAGGTTTGGCGTCTTTAGTATTTACGCAACATATTTAACGACATTGTACCTATCCAAAGATATATATATATATATATATATATATATATATATATATATATATATATATATATATATCATCCATTTTGATGCAATATGGTTTGTAATGTCCATCTTATGTGCAAACCAGAGAGGCATGCACTTATGAAAATCTTAAAAACCTGTAGGTTTTCTTTGTATAATAGTTAAAACAATGGTATTAGGATTTCTACATGAACCTATTTTTGACAACATTTTGCAGTTGTCCAATACTTAAACCTCTAGAGAAGCAGAAATGGTTCTTTAGGAAAAGCTATAAATCAGTGGTTAGAGCCATACTTATCATGCAAAATAACCTTGACGTTGGCCCTAACCAAGTACACTATAAAATATAAATACTGAAATTGCATTTCAAAAATAAAAGCACATGGTGAAACTATTCATACATTCGAACAAACGATGAAGAATTCAGATTAATATGAAAAAAGGATTTCAAAAATAAAATCATAAAGGATTTTCAATAAAGTATGATTCATAGTGCTGCAATATTCATTCATACTAGGAGGTAGATAAGTTTTGATCATATCAAGCTAAGAAAATGAAAATTATATTATCAAGAGCGTTCAATTACGAATGGGCTGAGAAAGAATAAATGTGATGCCATGAATATGATTCATTCAACTGAAATGATTATGAATTATGTTATCGCTTATTCGAAGAAAAGTGCATAAATATCATGTTTTTTCTCTCTAGAAACTTGTTTACCTGAGCTTTTTGACATCATTCTTTCCTCGGGACATCATTTTACAGAACCCTAATTGTGGAATAATTGGAATAAGTATCACAATACCTTATCATTAATTTTTAATAGATGCTTTTGAACTCCAAGAGTGACGGAATGTCAGCATGAGCCTCTTCAACGGCATTAGCACCTTCCTTTGGCTTTTTATTTTCTTTTGAACCATCTACTTAAAAAACTCGTGGACTAATTTTCCTTGACAAAATTTGTGCACGAACATAATCCAGGTGGTCCAGGCACAAACAAACCTGAGATGAGTTTAATTCAAATAATATTATAAAATACTAGAATAAGGACACATTAAATATCCCAGAGTACAAGTACAAAATTGATGTAATACTTGTTCAAGGATGAATGCTATCTTTTCAGTTTTTGCCATGGCTCCAAATGTTCAACCTGAAGGACAACTTATCAGTGTGTATATAATTAAAATAGTTGCATAAATGTAAATTCCAAGTAAAACCTCTGTTGGCACAAATATAAATTCCAAGTAACAGTTATTCAATATAATAAGTGCCCATAAGATCAAAGTATTAAGCTAGTAGCATCAACTTACAACAATTTCTTGCATCAAACATGCAGCTTAACAGTATAATCTTAGCAAGTTTTTTGATCAGGCGTGCTTTCTCTATCTCGACATATATCTGGAAGAAAAAAAAAGAATAAACCAAGAATTGGTAAAATAATATGAATCAAAAACTACACATGCATAGATGAATCAAAACATAACCGGTTGAAAGGGACGAAACAGAATTCATCTAGATGGACTCACTTTGCCAGCAGAGACATTATTTAATGTTTTGATTACCTCTATCTTTGTACCAATATCTGGTGTTTCCTCAATATATTGCATGGTCTGTTCTACCATAGCAGTTACAGACTGCGAGGAAGAATCAACAAGAATAATCATCAGGGGTATCATATCTAGAGGCAAAGCTGGTAGCGAAACAGAGGGACAACTTGAAATTTAGCTCTGAATTTTAACCTAAGTATAAAGACTAACTAAATGATCACAGAAGACTATAGAAGTCGATAAATTGTTATACTACATTAACTATTACAAGTCGCATATAAGTCCCCCATGTCATATATATTTTTAAATAGATCCCCAATTTTTTAGGAATTGCTTGAAAGCCCCTCAAATCTCTAGTAAATAGATCTATGATCCCCCATTTCCTCTCACTTACAAAAATACTACGAAGTAGAATAAAAGACTGTGAAGAAGGTGAAGTCCCCATAGACTCATACCACACGCAAGATGGAAAAGATGTAGAACACGACAACAACATTCTTGCCAATGACGATGACGAGAAGGGTGAAGGGGGTTTGTCGATGAGGACGTAGAAGAAGAGCAGGAGGGTTCTTCCTAGCAACAAAAATATTGGGAAGAAAATTATAGAATTTTGATATTTAACATTAATTTAAGGGGTAAAATAGTAAATTTATAAGGTAAACTAAGCTAATTGGTTAAAGTTTACCAGATTATAACTAAGCTAATTGATTCAACATGTTATACTTGTTTCACGATAAACGGTGAGAAAATGATAAATAAATATGACCTATTTCATAATTACGACACAGAGAAAACAATATAGAAGTGTTACATAAATGATAAAATCGATGATTCATAAATCACTCGTATGCGACACAAGAGCTGTCATAAGCTTCAATACATTAGTCAAGTTGTATAGTTCTTTTCCTATAAACGGTGAGAAAATCCCCTTGTGCAAAGTCAAACTTCATAGTTCCTAAGAGTAATATGACAAAATTTCCCACTAGACAAAGAAACATTAAAGGGAAATGTAATCCAGAAGATTATATTTGTTAAAGAATGCAATAATCAATTATCTTTAAACAATATTTTTCTAATTTAAACTAAAATATGATGAATCTCATGATTTTATAATTAGTGCTTAGTATCCTATAGCTAACACAGAAGTTCAATAATAACAATTACATAGAGAAAAGTGAGATTCAATGAGAAAATAGGAATGCTGTGTTTAATACAAAGGAGCAACTTACTCCAACTTCAGATGAAACCCCATCAACTTGTCTGACTATCACTTTGTTGACATCAACTAACCATGTTTTGTCACGAACATCATATCGGATAGCTTCCAACACTGCACGAGAAAATAGTGAATCACACTATAAAGAACATATGCTGAAAAAGATAGCTTCCAAGTTCGAACCACCATAAATTGAAAGAGGAATCTAGAAAATTCACCCTTCCTCCACATTCAACATACGCATGAGAAAAATGGTGAGAAATGCGTTCCCTACCAAATTCTAACCCATAATAAAAAGATTGTACTTTAAATCATTAGAAATTTCTTGACTACCTATTATCACATCATCAACTGGATGTCACACCATAATTTGAGGTTTTTGGGAGAAGAGGAGTCAACAAATTCCGGAAACATAACTTATTTTTCCAAGCACCATGTCGGAATGTTTAGACGTATTTTGTTTACATATTTGACTTGACACATTACATACTAATGGCAATAACATATCAGACACTTAACTAACAAGTAGCATTGAAAGGAAATTATCCATTAGATGTGAGCTTTGTAAGGAAGGAAAAAAAACTAACTTGATGGTGTTGTTCCTGAAATTAAGCATCTCTACTTCAAACAGTGAACTTATGGAAACATACAACTATATGTACATCTTGAAGGTCATCATCCTCCATCATTAACCCATAACCAAGAGTGATAAAAAAAATCTATGATAGTATATGGCAAATATAATCCAAATATCGGGATGTGTGGTGACGAAAAGATTGGAGATTAAGTAGAAGTAATTAAAAATATAATAGATACTGGAGAGAGGAACTCCCTCTTCTCCTTGATAGACAAAATCCTATTTCTCCCATATCGGTTGAAGAGCGGAAAGATCTTTCATGATAAAAAAAATTTATCCACCTCAATTAAAGACCTCTCATAAACCAACCTTCCTCGCCTATTACTGCACCATATGGTGGAAACGATGCAACAACTCATTGTTAAGAGGAATCAAAATTCGTATTTTATAGGGAATCATTTATAGTGTTCTGACAATGTTTTGTACTTCTTGTCAGCGTTCTAATACAGCCCTTCCTTACCCGAGCTTGGGACCAGCTGAAAATTTAATACATTATGCACAACACCGGTTGATAATGCTTTCTTACTTATCACAGATCTCATGAAATATTCTAGTATGTTTATCCAGAAGAGAGAGCTTTACCTTCCACCAGATATACCTGTATCCTACAACCCCAACAAGTATAATGGCTGTCACGGAATAGGTACCAGAACTTGTATGTGGTAAATGTTAGCATTTGCTATAAAGCCCCACTAATGTAAAAAAAAGTTAGAGATTTACAATGGTAGTGCCAACGGAATAAAGGCTTTGTTATGTTGTTGTTTGAGATTTACAATAGTTGTATAATTGTGGCAGAAAACATGGTGTAGGCCGGCTTGTATCAGATTATAGGAAAAGAAAAGAATCCAATAAATTCGGGAAAAAATGAATGAGAGTATTTTTCTTGGTTGAATAAGGCGCAACAACAGCACCAAAGCCTTTATCTCAAAATTTTGTGATCGGATGCTTGAATACTCCAAATTCAAGAAACGTTAAATATCGTGATAACATAGACATTAAAAAAATGGCCAATTAACCTACCAATTTCAAATCCTCTGCATGAAAATCAATGTCTTCAGGCAGTTTAACCGAGTCTACCTTTTAATGAGGTTCATATTCATCATAAGCATAACATGGTATGTTAACAAGGCTTCAGCTGAAACTTGTTAAAAGTGTTTTTGATACTGTTAACTGCACCTAGTTGATGAGTTGAATATCTGTTAGGAAGACTGACATAAATTTGCATAAATCATAGAGTTGGTCATTTGTGGATAGCAATCATGTTTCTAAGTAAGAAATATAGGTTAAGAGCATGGAAATCAACTAAAATTGTCAAGTTTACAGCAAAATAGAGCCATAATACCAAAAAATAATAAGAAAGAGAGAAATTGTGTGTGTATGTGCTTATCGATTGCAGAGAATGACTACAGCGCCATCGAGACGAAGAACACACAAATCAAAACCCTAACCCTAATTTTTTAAATCGAATGAGTTGGAGAAGTGGAATCCTATCTAGTTAGCTTGCTCTGTTTTTGGGGTGTGGAGGCAGCATGATGGAGAAGGAGGTCGGCCTCAGAGATGTTGGTGTGACACTGGAGAAGGCACCGGTGAGGGTGGTTACGGCAGATGCCTGTCTCGTGAAGGCTACGAGGTGATGGTGGTGTTAGTGGGAGGGAGGATAGAGGAATTGAGAAGGGGGAGTACGAGGGTTTGGGGGTTTTGTGCAAGGTTCCAGTAGATGTGCGTGAGATTTTGGTAAATATTTTTGAGCCAAAATTTTCAATGGTAGAGGGAACCTAAACTTTCAACAGAGCTTTGATATTAAACAACAGTTTTAATCCGTCGAAAAGGAAACAACAATTTTAATATGTCATTGTTAGACAACTCTAACTGTCGTAAATCGAGCATTTTGGTGTAGTGTATATTAGACTCTAAGACTTCGTCGGGAATGTCGTCATAGAGCTTTGATGTTTCTGGCACAAGATGTGCCGCTAAGGAGTCGGCTAATGCTTGGCCTTTGACTGCCTTTTGTAGGACAAATACTATGTCTTAAGTGTTTGGGTTATATACTAAAAGCATCACTTTTGTAGTAACCTTATTTCCTTAAATTTTGAATAAGAATCATATGGGCAAATGTTTGCATATTGTATTTGTTGCAAGTGTTAATGCAAATGTCTGATATTCTATATTGTAGATAATATTGTGTGTGGTATCATACATAAGATCATATTATCAGTTCCCTATGGAGTATATAAATAGTTCACAACCTAGATGGACTTGGACAATCTATTAGAAAGGTTGTAGTGTAATCTGGTATTAGTCTATCTTGACTGTAGGTTTACACTAGTACACTTTGTGTGTATTGAACAGAACCACTTGAGGTTGTTCTCTTTGTACTGACTACATAAGAGAACAAATACCTCTGTTATTATGGATGCTTGTGCTCTTAATCCGGATATAATAACGGACATGTATATGCAGTGTGCATTACTTTGACTCATAAAAGAGTGAGATTCATTATGGATCAACAATCTCTATGAATTAGGTAATAACATTGTATGTATGATGGGCCGTTGATTATAAATGGAATTTATGTCCCGATACATCGGGTTGATGATGTCCCCTTAAGGAGCTTATAAAGATTGTCATGTAAACCCTGCAGGTGGATTATATCCGACATGACAAATAAAGTTGAGCGGTACTACTTAAGGATAAAAGATGTCAAATCAATATAGTTGTAAGTAACTTAATTTGATCGATGGACATACGATATCTTAATATGGGGAGCCAAACGAGCATATAATAAAAGGAGCCCATAAATATAATTTGGGCTTAGGAAGGTAGTGCAACAATAGCTCATTAGTGGACCGAGCTATTGTTAATGGGCCTGGATTGTGTGTTCGGGCTGAACACGGGATATCCAGATCCGTTAGGAGGCCTAACCCTAATTTTTCCTCATGGTCCCTGCCGTAGCCCAATATATCCTCTATTCTCTGGCCGCCAGATTACTGATCAGAAATCTGAAACTTTCTATAAATTCGTGATTCACGTAAGAAGAGAAAGAGAGGGCTGCCAAGGAGAAGAAAAGGTTGGAAGATCGTCGCCCATACGACATCCAACTCAAGGAAGGAATACGTACAGAAGATCTTAGGGTCGTCCGCTCGAGATTGCCGGGAATTACTTGTCTTTTTTTTGCCGCAGATATAATTCGTGAACCATAGTTTCTGCCTATGAAGGGTTAGAACACGTATTAGATCTGTTCAACGTTATATCGATCAATATGCACACCAAAGGAAGGGTCATGGAAATCCCCAGTTCCATCAATTGGTATCAGAGCCACTTTGGATCAACGTATTGATTGATACGTCCATGTTGTCCAATAAAACCTGCGTTGTGTAATAGTCGATAGATGTAGATCTGTTCTAACTCGGTTTTGCAGGCATCTTAGATCCAACTATTATGGTCCAATACATGTTTTTGATTGTGTTGTTTAAACCACGGACATGTCGTAGATGTTGTTGTTGCTGTGGATGTAATTAAAATCACGAGGTTTGATCGTGCTTATTATTTTAATTTTTCAGTCTAGATTATGTGTGAACTCCTTCGGGAGGCATAGAATTGATCTAATTTTAATTATTTTTGATCAATCGTAATGGCGGTGGTGGCTGTTTCTGACGCCGGACGAGATGCTGGTTTTAAGAAGTCCAGAGGCAGACATATAATTTTTGATGAAGGAATCGATAGCCAAAACCTAAAAAAAAAATTAGGGCGCTGTCTCGAACCCTGCGACCTGACCGGGCAGGTCGAACCCCGAATAGATCTACGCAGCGCCAGATTTTGGATTCGGATAGTTGAGGACGGAGCAGCAAAGATGACCATAATAGTTGGATATTTTCTCTTATTTTTGTTATTTTACTTTTTTTGATTATGCATGTTTATTATTGTGTGGTTGTTTTTTTTGTAAAAACCAAGCCTACATTAATAATGGACAACATGGACATAATATCAACTAGTAGAAAAACCCTCATTGTTAAATAGCTAAGTGGGAGAGGATATTTATTTAGTATAAATCCTATGGTCTCCATTACTGGTTTGTAGGTGATGTAATTATACTTGCGTATTGGCTTTAGTACTTTCCTCCATATCGGATGAGTATAATTATGGATCACCAGTACAAACTTTCGTAGGGATAATTGTAGAAAGTTACCTAGTATGTGTTCACTTCTCCATCTGAAAGAACTCATTACAAGGTAAAGGACTTAGTATTAAGTAATGGTATACACTTAGATACAAATAATGGTATCTTTCCCATCGGAGTCACTGCTATTATTTGTATGACCACAACAAGACCAGCATTTTAATTTTATTTGTCATAAAGTTGTGTTGACATGATAGTAAAATTAATAAAAAAAACCTACTTGAATAAAATTGAATTTGTATACGTCCACACTATCGTGGCATGCTAAATTTATGGTGTTCAAAGTGTTGGTGAATTTATTATTATTGTTTTGAGGGAATCAATATTTAGTTAATTCAAACAGTTTTTTTGCCCTACATAATTTTATTTATGTGATTCTCAAGATTTCAAAAAATGGGTTCTTTCAGTCCACTTATGGTGATTCTTAAAGAAAACAAACTTATTGGACCTAATTATATTGACTGGAAACGTAATTTGGACATTGTTCTGACAGCTGAGGAGTACAAATATGTACTTGTTGAGGAATGCCCACCTAAGCCTGATGCTGGCTCTGATGAAGAGGTCAAAGAGGCTTATAAGAAGTAGAAAAAGGCAGATAAGATGGCATGGTGTTACATTCTGGCATCTATGTCAAATGTACTACAACATTAGCATCAGGCCATGGCCACTGCTTATGACATGATGTATAACCTCAAAGAACTCTTCGGACATCAGAGTAGAGCAGCTAGGCAGTTTGCTATGAAATGTTTGATGAATACAAAATGGCTGAAGGTACACCAGTAAGGAATTATGTTCTCAAGATGATGGGTCAACTGAATGAGATGGAGATCCTTGGAGCTAAAATCGATAGGGAATCCCAGTTTGATATCATTCTCGGGACTCTGCCTAAAAGTTTTGACAATTTCTGCCATAATTACAACATGAACAAAAGCTTGTATAGTTTGGCAGAACTTGCAAAAGAGCTACAGGATGCTGAATCTCTCTTTATGCAGAGTGGTCATGTTTTTGTTTCTGAAAATGCTTCTACTTCTAAGCCAAAAAGCGGTAAGAAGAAGAATAACATTCAGAAACAGGCAAACTCAGCAAAGAAGGGCATGGGACCTCAAGGCACGGTGAAAAAGCCGAAAGGCAAATGTTTCTAGTACAAAGGGTCAGGACATTGGAAGACTGATTGTCCACTTCTCAAACAAGGGAACAAAGAAGGTATATCTCATTTACTAGTAGTTGAAACATGTTTAGCGGTGTTATCTACCGGCATCTGGTGTGTAGATACCGGAGCCACTAGTCATGTCTGCAATACATTGCAGGGGTTCTAGGAAACCAGACGGCTCAGTGATGGAGAGATATACTTGTTCATGGATGATGCTATAAAAGTATCGATCGTTGCATTAGGAGATGTTGCTTTATCTTTTGGTAGAAATAAGTCTTTGACATTGAGAGATTGTCTTTATGCACCTTCACTTAGAAGGAATTTAGTTTCTGTTTCTATGTTAGTTAAGGATGGATATTCAGTTTATTTTAATAACAATATTGTTGTTAGAAAGAATAAACATTTTATCTATTTTGGTACATTGGTTGATAATTTATATGTCATTAATCCTATTTCGCCCACAATACAACTTATGGAAATGAATAATATGTCATCTAACTTAAATAAGAGAAAAGAACCTTCTTGTATGAACCAAACATATTTTTAGCACTTGCGATTGGGGCATATTAACCTAAGAAGGATTCAAAGACTGGTTGAAGATGGACCTTTGAGTTCATTGGAAGTGGAGGCACTACCAGTCTGTGAATCCTGCTTTGAAGGTAAAATGACCAAAAGGTCTTTTACGGTAAAAGGGTATAGGACCAAAGATGTGTTGGAATTGGTTCATTCTGATTTGTGTGGACCCTTGACTATCCAAGCTAGAGGTGGCTTTGAATATTTTATCACATTTATTGACGATTATTCAAGGTATGGATACATTTATTTGATACGCCGTAAGTCTGAGTGCTTTGAGAAATTCAAAGAGTACAAGGCTGAAACGGAGAAATGTCATAGAAAATATATCAAGTCATTACGATCAAATCGTGGTGGCGAGTACCTCTTTGGAGAGTTTAGGGATTATTTATCAGAGGCTGGAATTGTATCCCAATTGACTACACCTGGAACGCCCCAGCAGAATGGTGTAGCCGAAAGAAGGAATAGAACTCTTATGGAGATGGTTAGATCAATGATGAATTATTCGGATTTGCCAGATTCGTTTTGGGGATATGCCTTAGAGACTGCAGCTTATATTTTGAACTTGGTTCCTTCTAAGTCAGTACCTCTTACTCCCACAAAGCTGTGGATTGGCCGTAAGCCTAGCCTGAAACATGTTCGCATTTAGGTTAGTCCAGCACATGTACTGAATGGAAAAGCAGATAAGTTAGAATCTCGTACAGAAGTACGCTTGTTTGTAGGCTATCCAAAGGGAACGAAAGGAGGTTTATTTTATAGTCCTAAGGATCAGAAGGTCATTGTTAGCACCAATGCCCGATTCTGAGGAGAAGACTATGTGATGAACCATAAACCCACAAGTAGAGTTGTTCTAGAAAAACTGAGACGTGAGACACTAAGTACTTCAGTGCCAATAATACAAGAGGATGAACCACAAATAACTGTACAACGTGTCACAAATGTTACACCACAACCAATAGTGCCTCGTCGTAGTGAGAGGGTTGTGATACAACCTGATAGATATATGTTCTTGGGAGAGTCGTCAGACTTCGTCCCTGAAGAACAAGATTATGATCCCTGTACCTACAATGAAGCACTCCAAGATAAAGATGCAGAGTCTTGGCAAAAAGCAATGATATCTGAAATAGAATCTTTGGATTCTAATCAGGTCTGGAGCTTGTAGAACAACCCGTTGGTGTAAAAGTCATTGGATGTAAGTGGGTCTATAAGAGAAAAAGAGGATCAGACGGTAAGGTTGAAACCTTTAAAGCTCGGCTTGTAGCAAAAGGTTTTACTCAAAGAGAGGGTATCGATTATGAGTAAACCTTTTCTCCTGTAGCCATGTTTAAGTCTATCCGGATTCTTTTATCTATTGCAGCTCATTTTGATTATGAGATTTGGCAAATAGATGTCAAGACAGCTTTCCTTAATGGAAGTCTTGAGGAAGACATCTATATGAAGCAACCAGACGGGTTCATTGAAAAGGGCCAGGAGCATCTTGTTTGTAAGCTTAAGAAGTCCATTTATGGACTTAAGCAAGCTTCCAGATCTTGGAACATATGTTTTGATCAGGTGATAAAATCCTATGGATTTGATCAATGTCAGGATGAATCATGTGTATACAAAAAGTGTGACGGAAACGTGGTGGTGTTCCTAGTATATTATGTGGATGACATCATGCTCATTGGAAACAATGTGAAGGTGTTATCTAATGTAAGGGTATGGTTATCCAAACAGTTTGATATGAAGCACTTGAAAGAAGTAGGTCACATCCTTGGGATCAAAGTTCTACGAGATCGCAAGAAAAGGATGTTGGGCTTATCCCAAGCTTCCTATATCGATACCGTACTAACTCGTTTTAGTATACAAAATTCTAAGAAAGGTTTCTTACCTTTTAGGCATGGAATTGCTCTATCAAAGGATCAGTGTCCGAGGACACCTAAAGAGATAGAGAACATAAAGGCAGTTCCTTATGCTTCAGCAGTAGGAAGCTTAATGTATGCAATACTATGTACGAGACCAGACATCTGCTTTGCCGTAGGCATGGTTAACAGATATCAGTCTAACCCAGGACAAGAGCATTGGACTGCCGTAAAGCATGTTTTGAAGTACCTGAAAAGGACTAAAGAGTATATGCTAGTTTACCAGGCAGATCGTTTAGTTTTCTTGGGGTATACAGACTCAGATTTTCTGTCAGATAGGGATTCCAGGAAATCTACCTCAGGTTATGTGTTTACATTGGAAGGTGGAGCAACTGTGTGCAGGAGTATCAAGCAAAAATATATTACAGATTCCACCATGGAAGTCGAGTATGTGGCAACCTCTGAGGCAGCCAAAGAAGCGGTTTGACTCAAAAACTTTCTGTTGGACTTGGATGTGGTACCTAGTTTGCCTAAGTCTATTATACTTTATTGTGATAATAGTGGTGCAGTTGTAAACTCGAAGGAACCACGAGTCCATAAGACAGGCAAACACATTAACCGCAAGTACCCCCTGATACGAGATTTCATAAAGAAAGAAAAAGTTGCTGTGATCAAGATAGCATCAGCCGACAACCTAGCTGATCCCTTTACAAAGAGCTTACCAGCTAAGGCTTTTGACAGTCATGTTGAGGGAATGGGAGTCAGATGTGTAGCAGCATGGCTTCAAGTATAAGTGAGAGATTTGTAACAGTATACTGAAATGCAATGCTTTGAGTATAAGTGGAAGATTGTTAGGGTTATATACTAAAAGCATCACTTTTGTAGTAACCTTATTTCCTTAAATTTTGAATGAGAATCATATGGGCAAATGTTTGTATATTGTATTTGTTACAAGTGTTAATACAAATGTCTGATATTCTATATTGTAGATAATATGGTGTGTGGTGTCAAACAGAATATCATATTATCAGTTCCCTATGGAGTATATAAATAGTTTACAACCTAGATGGACTTGGACAATTTATTGTAAAGGTTATAGTGTAATCTGGTATTAGTCTATCTTGACTATAGGTTTAAACTAGTACACTTTGTGTGTATTGAACAGGACCACTTGAGGTTATTCTCTTTGTACTGACTACATAAGAGAACAAACACCTCTGTTATTATGGATGCTTGTGCTCTTAATCCTGATATAATAACTGACATGTATATGCAGTATGCATTACTTTGACTCATAAAAAAGTGAGATTCATTATGGAGCAACAACCTCTATGAATTGGGTAATAATATTGTATGTATGATATGCTATTGATTATAAATAGAATCTATGTCCCGATACATCGGGTTGATGATGTCCCCTTAAGGAGCTCATAAGGATTGTCATGTAAACCCTGCAGGTGGATTATATCCGATATGACAAATAAAGTTGAGCGGTACTACTTAAGGATAAAAGATGTCGAATCAATATAGTTCCATCAGTAAGGAGTCAAAAGTATTGCCCATGTGGCTAACTGTGAGTTTAGGGCCCCTGGCTTGGTCATGAGGACTCTAAGGGGATTGACTCAGGAGATGACGTAGATTGTCTGTCCAGCTACATAAAGTCGTATCTTTTGAATGACAAAGAGTATAGCGAGATACTCCTTCTCCACAGGATTATACCGATGTTTTGCACCAATTATGGTCTTGCTAAGATAGTAAATTGCCTGTTCATGGCCTTCGTTGCTTCTCTGGGCTAGCAAAGCATCGAAAGAATGGTCCATATCTCGGACATATAGCAGAAAGGGCCTCCCTGCGATGGGTGCCACAAGTACTGGTGGACTAGTGTGGTACTTTTTGATGTCGTCGAAAGTGTGTTGACACTCTTCGGTCCAAACATAAGAAACCCCCTTTCTTTATCAGTTTGGTGAAGGGTCGACATCGTCCAGAGAGATTTGCTATGAATCTTCTGATGTATGCCAAGCGTCCTTGCAGGCCTCGAATTTCAAGGATATTCTTCAGAGGAGCCATGTCCTAGATCGCCTTAATCTTCTCAGGGTCAATATGAATACCCTTGGCCGTGATGATAAAGCCCAAAAACTTGCCACTGGAAACCCCTAGGAAAGACTTAGTCGGGTTTATCTTTAGTCGATGTGTCTGCATAAAGTCGAAAACCTTCCCCAAGTCATCGAAATGACTAGATTTTCTCTTATTTTTGACGGTAATGTCATCAACATAACATTCTACCATTTTTCGGAGATGTTTATGGAATATGATGCTCATAGCCCAATGGTACATTGCTTCCGTATTCTTCAACCCGAAGGGCATTACTTTGTAACAGTATATCCCTTTTGGATCCTAGAATGAAGTATGCTTTTCGTCTTCAGGAAACTTCTTGATCTGGTTGTAGCCTGAGAAACCATCCATGAAGGACATACGTTCAAAGCCATAAGTGTTGTCAATCATTACGTCGGTGATCGGAAGGGAAAACTCGCCTTTTTGGTAGATCGAGTTGAGATCCCTGAAGTCTATACATACCTGAATTTTCTCGTTCTTCTTAGTGACTGGGACAATATTGGCCACCCAATCCAGATGTTGCTCTTCGCGAATGAAGCCACTCTCTATGAGCTTGTTGACTTCTTTCTCGATAACATCTATTATATTTGGACGAAAATGATGTTGTTGCTGTTTGATAGGCTTAGCATGGGCAAGATGCTGAGACGGTACATGGCAAATTACGGGTCTAAACTCGACATGTCCTCATAGCTCCAAGTAAAGACATCGATGTACTCTCGAATAAGCTGTATCAGGGACTCTTTGTCTTCTTTTGTCAAGCTTTTGCTGATGAAGATGGGTTTAGGTGAAGCCTCATCTCCTAGTTCGACTTGGACGACCTCATCTTCCGTAGGAGGTTCTCGCTATTCGAAGCGCCATTTCAATTGGAATATTGGGCGTTGAGCCCACAGTTCATCTTCAAAAAATTCAAGCATCTAGTCTTCATCTTCGAGTGGAGGATCTGCAGAGACCATATTGATGGACAGTATATGTTTGAAGGCTTGGCTGATATTGGTATCAGAGACCCAGGTTGAGGAATCGGAGGAGTGTGAATGCATCATGGACTCTGGCTCTGAGTTCTCCGAAGTTGTTATGGATGTAACATAATCCAACCCTCGGCGGGTACGCTGATAATAATTTTAAGACTTTCCTTTTGGAGCACGAAGTCGTAAGGAAAGGCGTCGACCTTTGCCATAGTTCAGTCCTCTGTCGCAATTCAAGTCATAACTCATCTTCTGAATAAGGTATTTGGCTTGAACAGTGTCATGGTAGAGTTGCATCTTGCTGTTATCGGATTCTGGCTCTGCCAGAGCCAGCCGCTGAGGGTGCTCCAATCGACCGAAGGTGATGGGTTCCTCTTCCTTCCTTCTTGCTAGAACTAGGAAATAGGTGCCTTGGAAAGAGACAACTTCGCTTGCAAGATTAGCGGTTGTCACTTGCGTTTGTAACATATACAGAGGGTTGTCTAAGAAATAGTTAGTGTTCTAGTGTGCACAAGAGTAATTCAAAGACAACTTTCTATTATTGAAATGCAAAATTTTATCCCGAAAGATTACATCATCTAAAGAATATGCCTCGATATTGGCGCATATGTAGTCTCCCAATTCCTCATTCGTGAGAGCTAGGGCTGCAATGGGAGAAGGTAGAGGAGGCTTCCGCTTCAACTTGACTACCAAGGAGGTCGGAGGTTCCTACGACCTCGATGCTACCTTTGAAGCCCTTCGTGAGAGCCTCATTTGTATAGGCTCCTGGCTAGTGGCTGATACCGTCGGAGGCGAACGGGCAGGCGCCTTTCCTCAAAGTTTGATGACAAAATGAGCTGGTATTTGGGGAGGCTTCCCAACAATCTAACCCTCAGTGGTTCTTCGGCCATAGCCACATTTTCTGATATAGTATCTTCTTCGTCGTCAGCAACTTTAGAATCATCATCCTATAGGACTGACTTTTACAGATCAACATCCGTACAGTATGCTTCGAGTCATCGAAATGGGTCGATGTCAACGAACTCGGTCTTAATAGTCCCTTCGCTGGCTACATACTTTATGCATTGATAGAATGTGGAAGGTACGATCATGTATTCATGAATCCATAGTCGACCCGATAGCATGTTGTAGTTTGTATCAGCGTCGATGATGTAGCAAGTCATGTTTGTCTGGAGATTGCCTATCTGGCATTTTAGGCGAATCTTGCCCAGGGCTCACTCTTTTCAGCGTTGAAGCTGCTTATTGTAGTGTTCGATACGGTCAGCCGATGCATCGGTATCTCCAAAGTTTGGAGTAAACGCTGAGGGATGATACTAAGAGAAGAGTCATGGTCAATGTGGATGCGATCGACCTTGATGTCACCAATATACCCTATGTAGTACAGGGGCTTATTGTGCCGATTATTCTTAGTAGCATGTCCTGCTAAGAGAAAGTGATGTTAGGAATCACCTCGGCAACACTATGACAATATGGACATACAGCATGATCCTCCTTGGGCGGTTGCACCAGAGTGAGGAAGGAGTCAGCATTTTGTAAAGCTTTGCTGAGGGCATCTCAAGTATCTTTGGAGAGATGGAGGAGCTCAAAGAGTGATAGTCGAGCCATAGTATTGTCAAGTTGTGCAAATATGTGGAAGTTGTAGGACTTGATCGGTCCTATTACTGAGTCTTTTTTTAATGGTTTGTCAAAGCGGACCTCCTTCTGCTTCTGCTTATCTACTGCAGGAGGTTGGGATTGTCCTGCTTCTGACATATCAGGTGTTATAGCAATGGGTAGAAGTCCTTTGTCTTCTACAGCCTGGTGCTACTTCCGCTTGTGAGCCAAGCGAATGGTAACCAGGATGTCATCAGTCGATGTAGAAACCATACGACATGACTTGACTTTCTTCCCCTTGACAAAGCACACTGCAGACATCATCATGTTTGGGGCGAGATCGGATCCACATAACTTTGCCTCACGATGTTGTAGAAGAAATGAGACCTTGAGCATTATCATGGGCTGGTGGAAGATTGACTACTTCCATTGTCGCCCTTGGGATGGGGATGATACTGTCTTGAGCCTCTGTCCTTGGAAAACTTCTGAACTGAAGGGTGACCAGGTTGGCAATGACAGTCTTTTCCTCATAGTTGAGTGAGATGACCTTAGCGTCGATGAGGCACTGGATCTGCCTTTTCAACATATAGCAATCGTGTATTGAATGGTTGACATACTGGTGGTAGTAGCAGTATTTCAGGTTGTCTACCTTTTTCACTTCATTTGGGCTCTTTAGAGGCGGGAGTCGAAGCTTGCTACCCTTTATCAACATATCGAAGAGTTCTAGTGTGTCTTTATCGTTGAAGGAGTATGTCTCTTTCGGCCTCGGTGCTTCAATCGGCTTCTGGTTCATTATCACTGAACCTTTAGAGATGTTGACGGTCATGGCTTATTTTCCTTTACCGTCCTTGGGGTCAGGGTTATTGCAAGATGAGTGCTTCCCTTTGTCTTCGAGTGAGGAAAAACTCAACCCCAACAGTTGCGCGTCCCGGGCTTTTCTCTCTGCTATATCTGCCTCGGTAATAAAGGGTGTCCACTCTACGCAATGAGCATTGTGCCACAATTTAACTGCAGGGACCATGTTCTTGTGCCATGAATCCATAAGCATGGGTTCGACTACGCCATGTGGTAGTCTCAAAGATGCATGGCAGAAGCGCTCAATATAAGAATGTACAGGCTCTTTTTCTTTCTGGACAATATCGATGAGAGTAGACATCGTCATGTCCATTACTCCTTCATAGAATCGAGCGAGGAAGAGATGCTTTAAATCATCGAACGATAAAATACAATTGTCGGGAAGACTGCAAAACCATTCGTAGGCCAACCCCGTAATACCCCTAGGAATATGTTTGTGAGTAGAGCGTCGTCTTTTGGCAGATGCCTTGTTACCTAGGTAAAATACCTCAGGTATCGACGGGGAGATTCCTTCGTATCACATGGCGCAAGTGCCTACGGCTTGTACTTGGGAGGATATATCACATTATTCCACTCGATATGATATGGTTGTCAGATTCCCATCTTTTGGAGTGATTCTCACTTTTCTCTAGCATTATAGCGAGCGTACAGTTATTTGAGGGCCTGTTGCATGTCATTCGATATAGGATATCCTATTGTTGATGGAGTAGATGACAGCGACACCGCTTGACTCAGGTGTATTAGACCCATCGTTCGTCCATGGGTCTTGGTTTGCAGAAGCAGGGACATTGGATGTCAATTTCTTTTTGATCTCCAGGACTACTGAAGTCAAGGCATGTACAGTTTTATTCAATGTATTAAGGCCTGTTTCCAGGGCCTCTAAACATTTTTGATGACTGGATCCTTTGTTGTCTTCCGTGTTGTCTCCTTTGGCCATGAAAATGGACATCATGTGTGGATTGATAGAAGGGATGGTGGATCTTTCACTCTCGGGTTCAGACGTCTGGGTCTCATCGTCTCGAGGATAAACAAGTAGATTATGATCATCCTCAGACTCGTTACAGTTGCTACCCCCAGTTTTTTGGTTGCTTGCCCCCACAGAGGCATCTGTGTCATACAATCCTTTATTGAGTTAGAATGAGGGATTGTCATGAACGGTAGCGGGTTGGCTACCCCCAGCTAATGTTGCAGCTGAAGCAGTATCTCCTTGTGGCAGGGATCCAGATTTAGCGCACGAGTGTTGGAACACACCCGTACTGGGCACCGTCGTTTTGCTACCCCCAGGTCGGCCCTAGGTTTTGTTGGCCGAAGTGGGAGGATTCTTGGAAAGCTTCTTGAGAGAGGAAGAACCCCACGCCGTGTTGCATGAAGCAACACGGAGTTCATCTACTTCTTCACTCGATGATCTTTCGTCGAGTCTCTGATGTACAGACGGCATCGATCGCAGTCTTTGGAAGATGGACCACCTCTTTGGTGGCGAGGTGGCTACTTAGCAACAGCAATAGTTGATGGTGATCTTGGTGCAGGTGTGCCTTGGTTTAGACACGCCCTGCACCGCGGACTCCTTCCTTCCTTTATGCTTGTAGGAAATCATCTTGTGTAAATCCAAGGACTTCACTTCCACACTCTTTTCGTGCGTACAGGGAAGCCATGCGCAAGAATGAGGATGTGAAGGTTGCTTCTTTTTTCTCAGTTCCTACATGTGATAATGCTTAGGCCCTGCATCATAGACTCCTCCCTTGCTTTACGCTCTTAGGAAATCGTCTTGAATTGTGCGCATAAGCGCTCAAGTGATAGCGGGGTTTTACCGGTCGAGGTATTAAAGCACTAGAACCAATTTTATACAGCTTTCCATCGGCTGTGAACGTAACTATAAACGTAGGTCTTTGGTTTGTTGTTGTCATAGCATATTGATCGTGCAAGGCGCGTGCTGCCTTAGATTTCTTCCTACTAGCCCTAGAAGGTGCATAGTATTCAGAGTCCAACTAAATGGTCGGCATAGCACTTTGATCGCGCAGGACGTGTACTGTCTTGGATTTTTTCGTGCTAACCCTGGAAGGTGTATGGCATTCAGAATCCAACATGACTATCGGCGTAGCACGTTGTTCGCATAGGGAGCGTGCTACCTGGGGCCTCTTCATATTACACCTAAAAGGTGCGTAACGATTAGAGTCCAACTTAGCCTTACTCGATGGGTAGGAAATTCTGTCAAAGACCAAAGTTCTCGTCTGTGCAGCTATCTCCATGTATGGGTATACTACTGTGCACTTCCTCCGGCGCTATGGCTTCGTCGGGTCTGCCACAGGGATGCCACACTCCTCGCTGTGCTTCTTAGAAGCGGGGGCTGAACGAGGCAGCATGGCAGCAGTAGTCGAAATCTTCTTTGGGACTTCACTGTTTATAGGGTTTTGGAGCGCAGTCCCCTCCATTAAGCTACTTGTCGTAGCAGCCTTTGACATCCAGGTACGCTGAGTCTTCTTCGGTTTTATGAACCACTTCGAAGGACTCGACTTATCTTCAGAAAGGAGATCTTCAAAAGCTTGCTAGTCGAAACGTACGACCAACATCTTATGGGAAGATTCCAGCAATTTGTCGTCAGATTGTATCACCACCTTCTCGTTGGAGGAGAAGGAAGTCCCCAGTAGAGTCGTCATCTTGTTTGCCATGATAAAGAGTTGAACGAACTTTTGTATTCAAACATGTAAAAAGTACAATCGATTCCTAAACAAGAGATCTAAGTACAAGAATTTTTGGGGAAGTACGACGATGGAGATCGAGCACTACAGCGGCTCCTTTACTCCGTTGACGATCTAACGACCAGTTGAACTTGCTCTGATTTTCTGGGACTTTTGAATGGAACTCTAGGTTGCCAATCAGAAAATTGCCGACCTTGCCGAAGATTTTTGATCGAAGGAAAAATTCTTTCTATTTATAGGTTTTGCACATATATGATGTACTTGAGATTTGTTGGACGCGTAGGAGCACTGCGCATTGAGATATGAGAGAATATGATATCCTTGCACGGTAAGGGCTGCTGCTGAGCTGACACATGGCAGACGTTGAGATTCCTTTCTATCAAGATCTTAGGTGGTTATCAGCATAATCGAATAAATGACACATGGCATACCTTTATTGTTTGAAGCTTTTTGTTTGTATGAAGCCGACCGGGTTTGACTCCTATCAAAGAATCGAATTTTTTCTTTATCTTTGGGACAACGGTTTGAACAAACCGATTGGATATTGCACTTATCAACAGAACCAAATTTTGTTCTTACCTTTGGAGCGATGGTTTAAACAAATCGATTGGCTATTGCTCTTATCAACAAGACCTGAACTTCGTTCTTATATTAAGAGTGGTGGTTTAAACAAACCGGTTGGTTAATATCTAAAAAGATATAAGTACCAGACTGGCCACGTAGGACAATACCACCTCTTTGGACTGCACTTCTATGCGAGCTGCGTTTCTGGTGAGGCTTCGATGTCATTGCACTTTTGGGCGACGAAAAGACAGTATTTCGAAGACGAAGGAGTTACTATGCTTTTGGGCGACGAGGAGACTGTGTTTCGAAGACGAAAGAGTCTCCTAAAGGAGCCTATTGAATAGGCTGCGCTTCTGGGTTGACGAGGAGACTGTGTTTCGAAGGCGACGAATTCTTTTGAAGGAGCCTATTGAATGGGGTGTGCCTCTGGATTGAAACAAAGGGGCTGTGCTTCTGGGTTGAACCAAAGTGGCTGCACTTCTATGTTGAACCGTAGGGGCTGCGCTTCTAAGTTGAAAGAAGTGGCTACACTTTTGAGTCGAAGGAGATGGTTGCGCTTCTAGTTTTTTGATAAAGTCATTGTCTGTAGGAATAATTAATTGGTGAGTTGACATTCTCTCATTTAATTACCGCCGTCTTTTGGGGAATTTAAGAAGTTCGTGGCCTAGGATTCAGTCAAATGAACCTACAAAATGAGATTCATTGTACTGAATCATAGGTTCATCCCATTAATTCGGGGTTCTTTGACCGATTGAAACGTGGCCTTTGGGGTTGGACCACATTCAGCCTAGAAAGGCGAGCTTTTTTCTGAGGGGCCATGTCCTATGTCTCTTAGCATTCCCATCGTCATGCTCGATGCTAACTTAGCTTCGAACGGCCGTTGGCCCTGTACTAATCGACTGTTTGCTGTGGCTCTCTTCGTTCAAAGAAGTTGTGTTCTTATAGCACGCCATCTACTGGGTTTCGAGATGCACTTGAGCATTTGGCATAAGGAGTTCGAACCTGAACAACATCTTGGAGGTCTTCGAGATCCAAACTTCTGGGTTTGGATTGATTGCCAATCCGAAGAGCCACAGGTTGTGCTCTTCCCTGCTCAAGAGCCACAGTAGTGCGGCGAGCAGGAGCTGTGTTCTTGCTCAGTCCAATAGTTACTTCATTAGCCATATTGGAGTTCCTCCATGCTTGGCTAGGAAGTGGCTTGCTCTGATGAAGAAGTGATTCGCTCTGATATTGCTGTACGTTTGGGGAGGGCTGCGTACTTTGCATGTATTTTAGTCTTTATATGTAATCATGAAAAATCTATAATAGATCTTTGTAGACATAATTTTAATAAAAAACTTTTTATACACCATCTTCGTACGCCTGCTGTGACTTTGTTATTGTCTGCGCTTTTGAGCAACTGGGCTTTCGTGAAGGCATGTGCAACTACTGTTGTCACCTGAGCTTCTATGCTTGTTGCGTTTTATTTTTCATGCTTCTACAGAGATAAGTCATGGTAAGATGTTGGCCTTAACTTGATTAAGGATGCAACATAGAGTATTACATGACCCCAAGCACTGATGGGTAATCTAGACTACATAAGTAAAGGTCTAGCTATCAATTGGAGTCTTTTGATTATAGATTCTGCAAACCATTCTGGGTATGCACATGAGAAACATGATGCTCAACCTCGATTCCTAAGGATAGAAAAAAATCATTAAAAGATTGAGAGGTGAATTCAACTGCATTATCTAGTTCTATTGAATTGATAGTTTGATCCAGAAAATGGGTTCTAAGCTTTATGATTTGGGCTAATAGACTAGAAAAAGCCAAGTTTCGGTATGATAAAAGACAAACATGAGGCCATCTTGATGAAGCATCAGTCAATACCATAAAATATTTGAAAGGTCCACTGGAGGGATGGATTGGTCCACAAATATCTTCTTGAATTCTATAACAAAAATGAGGTGATTCAGAGCTAATCTTCAAGATTAACGGTCTCGTAATAAGTTTTCCCTAGGAACATGGGGCACAAAAATGACAAGTAGGAATATTACGAGTTGTTAAATAATGGCCACTAGAGTTATTTATATTTTTTCATCATCGTAGCCCCATGATGGCCTAGACGGTCATGCCAAAGTTTAAAGTTGAGGGTGTTATTTGTTGTATGGCCAGTGATGGATCCTAAACTATTGATGAGTTGTTGGCTCATAGAGGTATGAGACTCGACTACCCCAATGTGAGTGAAGTAGATCCCTAGTGATAAGCCAAAAACTTTCTCTAGAATGAACTTCTGGTTCCCTATACTAGAGGTTAGTACTCTTTATTATCCTCGCTCATGGTCTCAATATGATATCCATTAGCCCTTATGTCCTTAAAACTCAGTAAGTTTCTTCTGGAACTACGAGAGTATAAGGCATTTTGTATAGATCGGTAGGTTCCATTTGGTAAAATTAATAGTGCTCTTCCGAAGCCTTCAACAATATGAGCGGGACCGACTATCGTGGATAGTATATTTTCACTAGTAATAATGTTGGAGAAAAAGATCTTATATTTTAAGGATTATGTGAGTGATAGCACTATCAATCAGGCAAAAGCTGTCTTTATCAAGATTTTTGACGAATTCTGTTTCCTAGATATGACAATATCTTTATCAATACTTGTAAGAAAAATAGTATTAATCAATAGAAATTTATTCTAAACATAGAACTCCATGTCTATGATAGCTTATAATACCAACATTAAATTTATGGCATTTCGGGGGGCAGCAACCCTTTGCTCCTGTAAAAAGTAATTTGCGGATGACTGGGTTCCACCAGACATGCGACACAATACCTGTCATTTGCTTTTATTACCATGCCATTAACTCTCTAAATCAGTACTATAATATTATATCCAAGTTTAGAATCTACTCTTTGTATGTCTTTTTGTGCTTGAAATCAAGTTGAAATGATAGGAAAAACAAAACTTATAAGGCATGAAAAAATAGATGGTGGTGCATGTATGTATGCACTGAATTAGGTAAAGCAACAGAAAATATTCCATGTACCAAAAATATCTTGTACCAAAAACAGATGTCTGACTTTAACAATATGGTCCAACATTAGAGAAAAATATAGCACTACCAGAATAAGTCATTTTAGCGACGCCTAATGACGTCGCTAAAACGCCTAAAGACGTCGCTAAACCAGTTTAGCGACGTATTTAGCGACGTCTTCCTCTTGTCGCGGAAACCTTAGTCGTTGTTTGGAAAGATGTTGCTGATCGTCGGCAACACCGATGTTTACCGATGCAAAGCTACGTCGGTAATATACCAACGTTTACCGTCATTTCGTCGATGAAATAGCGACGTTTATGATGTCGCTATACGACGGTATTTCCTGGGAAAATTACCGACGTTTATGATGTCGCACTGTGTCGGTATATCCTGGGGAATATTGACGACATTTTTTGATGTCGCTATACGTCGGTATATCCTGGGAAAATGAGGTAAAATTTTGGGAAAGTTACCGACGGTTACCGACGCATACCGACGAAACTGACGTCGCTATACGTCGGTATCATGGCAATATATGCCAGTTTAGCGACGCCTACCGACGCAATGTGCCATCGGAAAGCGTCGGTAAATGTCGGTAGACGTCGCTAAATTTGAAAAAGAAAATAAAATAAATAAATTGCAGTATGCAGTTTTCTCTACAAAATCACTTTCTCCCTGCAGTTTAATCTGAAACACAATACACAAGCACATTTTATCCCTGGGTTCGCCGACCCCTTCGGTGGAACACTCAACACCGGTAAATTAACATCCAAATAAAACGAATAACAACATAAAATAACCAAAGTCCACACAACATATATAAACCAATATCCAAATTGTCATGGGTCTACACAACCAATAACCAATGTATCTATGCAACCAACAAAGAAGTGTCAGAAACAAATAAGTGTCACAAACAAATAGAAACAAAAACAAGTACTCAAATACTCAATACAAACAGTCCTAACTAGGACTACTGGGGATCTGGAGCAGGAGGGGGCGCGCCGCGACGAAGGGCTAAGAAAAGCTCATAGTCCTCCTATGAAATCGACATCGATGAAGGAGGTAGTGATGTCGGTGGAGTCGGTGTCGATGAAGAAGGCAGTGGCGCCGGCGGAGTCGACGACGATGAAGGCGCACCCAGAGGACGATAACGCTCCAATGCTGCAAGTCACTGGTGGTATGAATCCATGGTAGATAACATTCTATCACTGCTATCAGCCACCGAATCCTGTACCAATCTCAGCCTCTCACCCATGGTCATCTGTGATGCCTGCAGATCCAATATGCTGCTCTCCGTCGATACTCTAAGATCGATGACGCTCCGCTCTGTCCACTCAGTCACATTTTGGAGCTCCATAATGCTGCGGTCGAGCATATCCAATCGTGCTATAAGCGCAGGCTCGTCCGATTGGTACTGAGACTGGTCCTGAATCCGTCGTAGCAGCTCGTCTAAGAGAGACTCCACCATCTGGTGGACTCGGGCAGACTCCTAGGACGGCTGTGGACTATGCACACTAGCGGAGGATGCCCTAGAGGACTGGCTTGTAACTAGGGCGTCATAGGATCCCGTACCGTAGTACGTACCCCTATGGAGGCCACCAACGGCGGTCATCCACAGCTCGTCCGCCGACGGATCTTGAGTGGGCTGCGAAAAAGTACCGGCCTCTCCCGCAGTAGGTGCACTAGTAGTCACCCGGTCCCGAAGCCTCTGATACTCTGCCTAGAAAGTATGGATAATACTCTATGATTTCTAATCTCTAATTAATATACTTATTATTACTAACTACATAAATATTTATTTACATGCATATTTAATAAGTTATATTAAAATTAACACGAAGTATTATAATTAACAAATAGTATTGTAATACTTACATAGGCAAGCTCGGCCCTCTCGTCAATAAGGCCTTCGCCCTTCCGATAGATGGCCAGGAAGACGGTCACCACGTCGGCGTTAACGACCTTCCTTACCTGTAATTAAATATATTATCTTAGTAATAATTTATCGGATTTGTTTTAAAATAATATTTCTGAAAGAAAAATACATACCAGACGACAAAAATATTCCGTCATCGGAATCTACCCATCGTACCACTTCGAGGCATGCTGCCTAGCCGCCTTGGCCTTCTCAGACTTTTCCTTGTAACATGGCTCGTTGAATCGAGCCTTCATCGTATCCCGCTGATCAGGGGTGATCCAACCTTGGATCGGCTTTCTGGCACGATCACGAGCCTTCTGATCATTAATAGCGTCGCAGATCAGCTTAGCAGAGACAGCAGGAAACATCCCCTCGATCAGCTCGTGTAACGCACCAGTTCCAAAATACGTAGGACTAGGAACGTAGACATGCCAGCTGTATTCATACGAAGTATACTCCAATATATGGAAATCTCGTATGGATACATAAGCTGTAAAATGCAGTAGAACCATAACTAATCTCATCCACACAAAATAAAAGGATAGAAGATCTCATAAATGATAATAAATTGTCATTTGGTACATGTAGTTGGGCGGAGACAAATCCACTACCAACTATGAAAAGAAATACATAACAAAAGAAAGTTTTTGGCGAGCGAAGCGAAGGCGATCCAAAAGCAATCATCCTAGAGAAATAGCAATGAACATGGCTAGAGCTAAAGCACCTGCGAAAGACAATAGCACACACCTGGCAAGACAACCAGGTCCTCAGATGGACGTAACAAGACACATAATATCATGCCATATAAACTGAATAAATATTGCTCAATAAATAAGTAAATCGAATTATAACATGTTCCAATACGCACCTACTGAACGAGCGTACCAACCCCCCAACCAAACAAGGACAGGAGATGGTAAACTAATTCACGGTAACGTATCTTCCCATGCTATGAATCCAATATGGTATCCGGACCCCAACAAGGTTTATTACCTTCTCATCGAAGTAGTAAGTCACACCTACAACCAAACAAGGACAAGATGTGACAAACTAATCTGCGACAAGTTATTGTTCCAAGCCACGGTCAGATACAAGTACCCAAACCAATGGTAGTTGTACCTAACGGATAAAGGTGCCTAACCAAATCTAGGTGAATGCAGTTTAAGAACAGTTCATGGTCGCATGACTACCCAGTCAAGTCGAGAAAATACCAATACAGTACCTCAGTAGCGAGTCACAACACCATATACTATTTCTGTCACGCCCCAGAACCAGAATACTGAAGAGCGGGGGCAGACATAGCCAGCTACGTATATTGAAATAGAATACATCTCAACTATACGGTCACGGCTGTCTAGATATGAGGGTTTACTATAAGCCAACAGTCTCTTAAGGTCAAGCCTATTGTCTCAATCTCAAGCAAGTAACATAATTACAAGATGTATGATCATTAAATATACAATAAAAGGCGTCCCAAATATTACATATCAGCTGATCATGAAGCTAGTCGTACAAAATGCCAGGACTAGCAAGAGTTAAGTCATACATGATCAACCCTAGGATTTGTTAATCATGTTTACAGCCGGTAGGCAGACAATAAGTAAAAGTGCATCGAGCTAACAGGTGCTCGTCGGCTAAACGCCTCAAAAGAATAAATTTACAATAGAGTGAGCGAAACAAAATAGAAAACCCACTCGTAGCCCGGGTTCCTTCTAGTCGCTACCATTGGGCTGGAAGCTTGGTAGATCCTCGGGAGCTGCTCCGAAATCTGGCCACACAAAACCAGCTGGGTCAACCCCAGAAAGAGCAAGTGCCACAAGGGGCCACGAAATAAGTACAAAAGCCAGCATTAACACAAGAAGATATAATATTAAAAACTCGAATTTACGAAAACATGTCAGGATGATGTACGACGAGATAACCATGGAACTATTCCGATAGCCAGGTTACAACCCGTAAACCAAACAAGGACCGGGGTTGTAACCCTTCATCTGAACAGAACTTGGTTTCCCACCTTTTATCGACAAGATAATAATGTAAGTAATCAAGACAGGAAGCAATCTTGTATGGGATCAAGACATGACTAGACTGGTTATACCTCATTCAATCAATCACGGCCAAGCAGATCCTACGTCTTACTACTTTAACTAACTAGGGTTATCACAGGCCTAATTACTAACAAGATGCAGTGAGATTGTTCCACAGCCACAAGCCCTGCAGACCATCCAGGTTACCCAGGACGAAAGATTAGGATTGAATTCAGGTGGGTACATCGTCCAGGAGACACATGTACCCTTAGGTGACTTAGAGGGTGCAACACTCAACGGTGCGCTGGAAATGTGCCCTACTCGACGGCAGGCTACAGATCCCAAGAGCGCCCAGGTAACGGGATTGCCTGTAGCTGTGTCATCTCTTCATGACTACTGAGTTATTCTAGTTATTAACCTTAATCAATTTTAGTAGGTACTCCTGACCGTGGTACTCAGGAGTCCCATCCTAGACATGATGCAATACAGGATAAGTAGATTTAACAAGCAAGCAAGAAGAACTACCCACGGTGTCAAGGTAAGTCAAGTTAATTATCAAGATAAATTATGTCAAGGTACTTGTCAGGAGTGCGCCACGATGGGCCACTATCATGTCAGGTTGGTCATGTCGGGAGTGCACCACTACGGGTCACTGTCGTGTTATGCTAGTTCCTTGTCATATCATGCTATGTACAATAGTCATTCCAAACATATTAAGTAAAATCAAGTTCATGACAAAAGGCGTAAGGATATAAAATGGGCATAAAATATCTAATAAAATATCAATATATAGGGCTATAGAAGAGCCAAGCTTAAAGAAATAAGACCAAAACTCCAAGAGCCAATGGGTTAAGCAAGGGGGGTCAGGGGAACAGCGTACGAAAAGTCACGCACGCTGAGAGAGCAGCGTAGGTGAAAGTCACGCACGCTGAGAGAGCAGTGTACGTAAAAGTCACGCACGCTACAGGGAAGCAGTTGCGTGAAAAGTCACGCACGCTGAAAAAAGCAGCTGCATGAAAAGTCACGCACGCTACAGGGAGCAGCTGCGTGAAAAGTCACGCACGCTCAAGGAAGCAGCTGCGTGAAAAGTCACGCACGCTGAAGGAAGCAGCTGCGTGAAAAGTTACGCACGCTACAGGGAGCAGCTGCGTGAAAAGTCACGCACGCTCAAGGAAGCAGCTGCGTGAAAAGTCACGCATGCTGAAGGAAGCAGCTGCGTGAAAAGTCACGCACGCTCAAGGAAGCAGCTGAGTGAAAAGTCACGAACGCTGAAGGAAGCAGCTGCGTGAAAAGTCACGCACGCTACAGGGAGCAGCTGCGTGAAAAGTCACGCACGCTCAAGGAAGCAGCTGCGTGAAAAGTCACGCACGCTACAGGGAGCAACGTACGTGCAAAAGCACGCAAGCAGAGAGCTGCGTACGCGTAAAAACACGCACGCAGGGTCTGGGTCTTCTTCTCCATGGCTGAGAAGAAGCTCAAATGGATCCAAAACTTCAAAACCTCATAACTTGGCTATCCGAACTCCAAATCCAGATTTCCAAAGTTCTAACCGGGGTGGAATTGAATGCTCTTCCATATGGAAATATCAAAAACCCATAAAATCCAACTAAGTAGCTCAAACCATGCAAAATCCGAAAATAGATATAACTTAGATCTACAACAATGGAGGCTCCAAATCACAAAAACCCAAGTTCTAATGTTGATCACCATGTCCTAATCTATCAAATGGACAAGGAAAAGAGGGTTCTCATGTAGTGGCAAGATGCACTTGCCTAGGGTTAGGAGAGTTGTAGAGGAAGGAAAAAAAGAAGAAGAAGAAGAAGAAGGAAATTAATGGTGGTGGTAATGAAGAGAGAGAGTGGTAGGTGGGGGTTATAAAGAGGGGGAGTTGTGGTGGGTTAAGGGGGTAGTGTAGGTTAAGGTGTTCCAATACCAAATAAACCAAACCAAACCAATCCAAACCAATTAAAACCGAACCATGACAAAATCTAAAATACGAGAAATACCAAAATTCTACAAGCTGAGAAAAAATAAAAATACATGCCAAAAATCCAGATACGAGTAAAATACGAGATACAGAAAAATACGAGAAATACGGGAAATGAGGGTGACAATTCCTCAGTATCGAGCGAGTCTATAGCATACAGTCTACCTATCGTTCCTCTGTAGCGAGCGAGTCTATGATAGATAGGGTGGTAGTCAACTTCCAATCATGTTCTTCCCGCCCAATGCTAACTCTATAATCGCTAAGTTAAACTAGCATGCAACCTCTATTAGCGGTTATTCCTATCGCACGGCTTGTACGTACTGGTGGCCAGCCAATCACGCACTTCCATGATCTACATGCGACACACAACTTCGTGGTACAACGTGTCAAGGCCATGAATACAACACACAAAGGTGGTCTCTTAAATATAGGTTTAGTGTGTAAGAAAATAATACATAGCAAGTAACTAAATAGTAAATTCTAACAGGTTATGCCATATATCACAGTTTATTTTGCATAAAGAAAATAATGAACATGCATGAAATATGAGCTAAAATAATTAAACAGCAAATGGCAAGGTGTCTTGCCTGAAGGTGGTACGAGATGTAGCAAATCCAACAGTCAGAATCGTCAACGCGAAAGTCAAAATCCACAAGGAGCTCCGGATGCTGAAACAAATATCACGAACGACTTTGGAATAAAAGATATGCCTTGGAAATGCCTGTCCAAAAGTTAAATTCTGGAATAGGGGCAAAATTGTAATTTTAGGTCAAAACGATATCCGCCCTTGGACCCGTTTTGTACCGAACTGCGTGCCAGTACCTACGGTCTCTAATGTTGTCAAACTACATGTCTATAGATTCGGTTTGAAGAGACGAACTCACGGTATGTCCAGTTTTGGATTTCGATGAGCCGTGCACAAATTCGCCCGTAGGAGGGGGTCGCGGGCCCGCCAAAAAGGCGTTCCGATTTGACCTTCTCAGAATCGAACCAAACTTGGCATACATGACCAGAAAAATGATACGATTCTGCTGGCACAAGTTTCGTCTCGATACGACGAACGTACACGGAGTTATGGCCAAGTTTGCAAAAGGTCGATACGGGGGTATTTCGACGGATACGCACTGATTTCGTCGCGCACACGCAACGAAATCGAGTTCCGTCAGTTCCCACACATCAGCAACATCCATATGCGCCTTTCGATGCGTATAGTGCGTGACCACGACGCCCGTTTTGTCGGGACGCTCGCCGTATCAGGAAGGTTTTCTAATTTTTCTCAGTTTTCTAAACAGTTTTTCATGTAAGTTTGCAATCAAATAACTTCCTGCATAATTAACGAATTCAGGATCTACAAGTTGGGTTCAACTCTCGTATATGTTAACTAGGACTGTTTGAAACTAGTTGTTGAAAGTTCTCAGTAATTAGTTCAAAAAACACCTTCCAAGTTGGGGGTCTGGACCGGGTTTGATGTTCACGTTTGAACAGATTTTTCGGGATTTTTGGTTCGATTTCTATAACAGTTTAATGCACTAGAAATTAATCTAGTTGAAGGGAATGGAAGAGGTATAGATCGGCTAGAAGTAGGACTTCATGGATTGAAATTTAATTTAGCGATAATGGAGAAAACTGGGGTTGAATATAGGTACCTGGGGCTGTTGTGATCAGAGCAATGCTCTGTTCTCGGCTGGAACTGGACGGCCGATGGCGATCCCCGGCGGTCGACGGCCTACTTCAGGCGGCTAGGGAGGTGCGAGGTAGGTCGCCCAAGGTTGGGGTTGAAGAAGGTTGGGATCGAAGGGTTTATTCTTCGGATATGTATATATCCGCAGGGAGTCCGTAGGCTATTTGGATGGATTCCAAATTAATTAGGATTTAAAAGATTTGGTTAAAAAATTCAAATTTGATTCGATCTTAGAGGAGAATAGGATAATGGATTGAAAGAACAGATTTGCTAAGATATGGATCAAGATTTGAATTTGATTCAAATCAATAATCTTTTTCTTTTATTTTTTTTTCCTTCTTTTCTTCTTGCGTTACACAGTCCTGGGTTCCCAGCTCGGGCTGGACGAAGGCACTGTTCCTTTGGAACAGTGCTGACGTCAGCGTGATGTCATCACTTTTTTTTACTCTCGTTCCTGTATGGGAACAGCCGGGTTGGGCAGCTACTGCTCTTTAAAAGTGCTGACGTCAGCAATGACGTCAGCAACATCTTTTTCTTTTTTCTTTTTTTTCCTATACAAAATAAACCTTTATAAAAAGATATATATAATTATTTCTAAAATGCTAGTTTAACCACAAAATTCATAAAAATATATTTCATATACTTATAATTTCCTAAAATACCTTGTAGCATTTATTTACACTATATATAAAATACTTAATATTGAAACCCTAATATTTTAACCGGAATATAATTTCCAATTATTTTCTAAAAGAAGTAATTATTACCTAAAAGGAAATTACAAACAAGTATAAAATATTTCTTAAAAATAATCGAATATTACTACAAGTAAATTTAGAGGGGTACGACGCTAGTCAGGGCACATGATACCACATTGTCTAGTCAATGAGCGTAACAAAAATATAATTATGACTAAGACTTTATTTATAAATATGTATCAAATAATTTCAAAAATATATTTTCAAGCAATATAGAATAATAATAAAAATCTTTTGAAAATTTTTGGGGGTTTACATCCTACCCAACTTACAAGAATTTTGTCCTCGAAATTTAGGAATAATAGGGTAGATGGGGTTGAAGGAGTAGTTTAAGGCGAGCATATCGCCACATGACTAAAGTGATACCTTGGATCCATTTCTCAAGTACAGTACATTGTCTCTCTAAGACAAGAACATTAAAGGGGTTCAAGATGGTGCTATTGAGTACGAATGTATAGTTCATAGGCGACGAAAAATAATCCAAAAGAGAATTGCCAAGGCTGTCGCGGATGAGACTTTAGGGACAGGTTTTACTATGCCTCCATCCATGTAGGGTAATATAAGTACAACGAACCAAAGTGCAATAGGCTGATCCGACCATCATGCACCGGTTCTGAATAGACAATATGTTAGTGAGTGCACCCAATAACACATACGTCATGAACAAGCTCGATAAAAGGGTAAGCTTGCAAAACTAAGACTAAACTATCGGCATAAGGTAGTCAAAATATACCGAAGGTAGTGATAAAGGAAATTAAATAGTCTAAGACATTTTAAAATCAAGTCTTGTCCGAAGTGTGGGCCTACGCAGTTGGCTTTGCTGGCTAGCTAAGTTAGTGTCCTCTGAATTTATAGTCTGAGTAAACTTATCAACATGGGTCATAAGGGCAAAGGCTTTGTTGGGCCGTGAGGTATTCTATCCAATTTACAAGAGTTAATCTAGTAGTGTGATGGGACAATGGGTCAAGAAATTAAGATAAAGCACAAATTTAAGCATTTAAGGAATTAAGTAGAACACAATCACATATAGCGTCAAAAGACTTAGTCGAGGTTGGATCTCTAATTGAAGTCAAAAAGTATTTTGGTATCATGGTAGAGGTTATGGTTTAGTCATTTTGACCAGAAAGTCATATCAAAAAATAGAGTACAAGGAGGCGTGTTTTAGTGGAACATGATATACCTAGATGATGGTGAGCTCGCCTAGATCTTATATATGAAATTTGTTTGAAGGTAACAGCGGGTCTCGTGCTTCGAATAGCAAGGTCACAATCGAGGACACCAAATGATCTAAACATAAAGTGGGTGTTCATGAGGCACTAATTTATCATCTATTTGAAACCAATTTATCCTAATCAATTGGTAAAAGAAGTCTAGAGGGTATTCCATCTATATTCTCTAGAAATTCCTCTCTCAAAATTAAAACTAGGGCATGATTTTATGATTGCTAAAGTTTAGAAATATTCCAAGTCATGGTATCATACCTGGACTTGATATCAACGAGTAATAGGATCATGATGCGGTAGATATGAATCAAGGATGAAGTGATTGTGGATAGATGGGAGAATATTGTGTATGTCATACTTGTGTTCCCATGGGAATTCTCCTAGCTCGGAATACTATAATGACACACGAACCGAGGACATGGGCCATTTCATATATATAAGGTCTACAAAAAGATATCTAACTCTAAGGCATGTCTTGGAGATCCCTTTTTGACCAAATCCTTAATCGGTATTCTACGCAAGTCTGGCTATGATACGGTTTATAGGTTTACTAAAGATGTTTATAGGTAGTACCCTGCAGTGCCATTGATAACTCTTAATCCCAATATGTTTAGGAAGGACGAGATAACTATTCTATGCATGAATAGGACACAAATGAAGGTGCATCAATAAGGTATTAACTAGAATAATACCTGTGGTATCAGTCAACTCGGGAAGGGTGTCTAGCACTGTCGTGGTGAATGCTTGTCCTTGCCTCAGATTATTCATCTCTTCTCTAGCCGGCCTATACTCTAGTGTCTGGCCCTCCAAGGCTGGTCCCTCCTGATATTCTTTTAAGGAAAGTGGTTGTGGTGCACCTGGCCCGAGAGTTATTGGCCCTCGTAACTGTTGCTGTGATGGTGATGGAGCTAAACTGGGTGTAGCATGTCGGTTGGGACAATCTCAATGTTTATGCTCATTGGAACCGCAATTGAAGTAACACTTTAGTCGCCAACGACAGTCCTTCTGCTGGTGCCCTCTCCTTCCACAAAACTGGCAGGTTATTGTACTTGGAACTTGGTAGGGCACGGCTTGCTGTTGATATTGTGCAGTAAGTCGTCGTTCGGGGCCTCCTGAACCAAGTTGAACTGGAAAGTCTATTGGGGCATAGTATCTTTGAGTTTGTTGTGCTTCCATGTGAAGGATCTCCTGACTTCTCGCTTCTTCTAATACTGCAGCGTGCGAAATTTTGGATTGCACAGTGGTGTGTGTTTTAAGCTCGGGCCTTAATCCATTATGAAACCTTTTTGCCTTCTCCTTCTCCGTTGGCATCAATCCCTCGGCAAATCTGCTTAGTCGGCTAAATTTTGCATCGTACTCGTCAACCGACTTGTCGCCTTATTTGAGGTGGAGGAACTGATCATACAATATATTCCGAGCAGCGGTCGAAAAGTACCTCTCGTTGAAGAGTTTGTAGAACTCTTCCCATGACTAATTGGTACCCAAGCGCCTCTCCTTCGCTTTCCACTAATGATGAGCATTGTCCTCGAGTAATAAATCAACTTCGGTCATCCAATCTTCTTTAGGCAACTGTGAAGCCCTTAACTTCTTCTCGGTGCTGATAAGCCATGAAAAAACTTCTAGTGGGCCTTTGGTACCTTTGAAAGTCTTCGGATTCATTTGGGTGAAATCTGGAATACTGCCTACGTATGAATGGGGCCTTGGTGGAGGTGCTGGTATTTGGACTGGTGGTGGAGATGGGGGTCTATTACGTGGGACCATCACGTCTTGTCTCAATAGCTCATTTTGCTTCCACTGAGCCTGCAATAGAGTATAAAGGAACCGATTGGTATCATCTCCATCAATCGGGGGCATAGGTACCTGCGGTCAAGCTTGAGGTAGATTCTGATGAAGGGGTGGTGGAGTATACCCTCCCTGGGGTACAGGGGTCTGCTGAACAGGCTGAACTAACTAGGGTTCAGAGGCTTGAGGATGCAGGTGAGTAGGTGGGGTCGTCTGGTCTGACTGAGAAGGCATGGTTGAGGTTGATATAGGATGTTGTGAGTGAATTTGCTCCTCTTGGGCTGCCGAGTTTCCTGGGGTGATGGCAAGTGGTGCAGCGCTACCGCTACGAGGATTCATTTTCTGGCACGAGATATAAAATTTTCGTTAGAACGATTTTAAGCTAGATGCAAGTCAAGCAATCAAATGAAAGCTTGATGAGGAATCAAAGAAGGTATCAAACATGTGGATGAGATTCCTAATTTCTAATCCTATATGCAGGCTCGTATCAGCACAGTTATGTAGCCGATACGATATACTCAGACCTGTATGGGCCACCACAAAAACATGTAACGCCCCAGTTCCAAAATACGTAGGACTAGGAACGTAGACATGCCAGCTGTATTCATACGAAGTATACTCCAATATATGGAAATCTCGTATGGCTACATAAGCTGTAAAATGCAGTAGAACCATAACTAATCTCATCCACACAAAATAAAAGGATAGAAGATCTCATAAATGATAATGAATTGTCATTTGGTATATGTAGTTTGGCGGAGACAAATCCACTACCAACTATGAAAAGAAATACATAACAAAAGAAAGATTTTGGCGAGCGAAGCGAAGACGATCTAAAAGCAATCATCCTCGAGAAATAGCAATGAACATGGCTAGAGCTAAAGCACCTGCGAAAGACAATAGCACACACCAGGCAAGACAACCAGGTCCTCAGAGGGACGTAACAAGACACATAATATCATGCCATATAAACTGAATAAATATTGCTCAATAAATAAGTAAATCGAATTATAACATGTTCCAATACGCACCTACTGAACGAGCGTACCATCCCCCCAACCAAACAAGGACAGGAGATGGTAAACTAATTCACGATAACGTATTTTCCCATGCTATGAATCCAATATGGTATCCGGATCTCAACAAGGTTCAATATCTTCTCATCGAAGTAGTAAGTCACACCTACAACCAAACAAGGACAAGATGTGACAAACTAATCCGCGACAAGTTATTGTTCCAAGCCACGGTCAGATACAAGTACCCAAACCAATGGTACTTGTACCTAACGGATAAGGGTGCCTAACCAAATCTAGGTGAATATAGTTTAAGAACAGTTCATGGTCGCATGACTACCCAGTCAAGTTGAGAAAATACCAATACAGTACCTCAGTAGCGAGTCACAACACCATATACTATTCCTCAGTATCGAGCGAGTCTATAGCATACAGTCTACCTATCGTTCCTCAGTAGCGAGCGAGTCTATGATAGATAGGGTGGTAGTCAACTTCCAATCATGTTCTTCCCGCCCAATGCTAACTCTATAACCGCTAAGTCAAACTAGCATGCAACCTCTATTAGCGGTTATTCCTATCGTACGGCTTGTACGTACTGGTGGCCAGCCAATCACGCACTTCCGTGTTCTATATGCGACACACAACTTCGTGGTACAACGTGTCATGGCCATGAATGCAACACACAAAGGTGGTCTCTTAAATCTAGGTTTAGTATGTAAGAAAATAATACATAGCAAGTAACTGAATAGTAAATTCTAACAGGTTATGCCATATATCACAGTTTATTTTGCATAAAGAAAATAATGAACATGCATGAAATATGAGCTAAAATAATTAAATAGCAAATGGCAAGGTGTCTTGCCTGAAGGTGGTACGAGATGTAGCAAATCCAACAGTCAGAATCGTCAACGCGAAAGTCAAAATCCACAAGAAACTCCGGATGCTGAAACAAATATCACGAACGAGTTTGGAATAAAAGATATGCCTAGAAAACGCCTGTCCAAAAGTTAAATTCTGGAACAGGGGCAAAATTATAATTTTGGGTCAAAACGATGTCCGCTGTTGGACCCGTTTTGCACCGAACTGCGTGCCAGTACCTACGGTCTCTAAAGTCGTCAAACTACATGTCTACAGATTCGGTTTGAGGAGACAAACTCAACGGTATGTCCATTTTTGGATTCCGATGAGCCGTGCACAAATTCGCCCGTAGGAGCGGGTCGCGGGCCCGCCAAAAAGGCGTTCCGATTTGACCTTCTCAGAATCGAACCAAACTTGGCATACAGGACTAGAAAAATGATACGGTCCTGCTGGCACAAGTTTCATCTCGATACGACGAACGTACACAGAGTTATGGCCAAGTTTGCAAAAGGTCGATACGGGGGTATTTCGACGGATACGCACTGATTTCGTCGGGCACACGCAACGAAATCGAGTTCCCTCAGTTCCCACACGTCAGCAACATCCATACGTGCCTTTCGATGTGTATAGTGCACGACCACGTCGCCCGATTTGTCGGGACGCACGCCGTATCGGGAAGGTTTTCTAATTTTTCTCAGTTTTTTAAACAATTTTTCCTGTAAGTTTGCAATCAAATAACTTCCTGCATAATTAACGAATTCAGGATCTACAAGTTGGGTTCAACTCTCGTATATGTTAACTAGGACTGTTTGAAACTAGTTGTTGAAAGTTCTCAGTAATTAGTTCGAAAAATGCCTTCCAAGTTGGGGGTCTGGACCGGGTTTGATGTTCACGTTTGAACAGATTTTTCGGGATTTTTGGTTCGATTTCTACAACAGTTTAATGCACTAGGAATTAATCTAGTTGAAGGGAATGGAAGAGGTATAGATCGGCTAGAAGTAGGACTTCATGGATTGAAATTTGATTTAGCGATAATGGAGAAAACTGGGGTTGAATATAGGTACCTGGGGCTGCTGTGATCAGAGCAATGCTCTGTTCTCGGCTGGAACTGGACGACCGATGGCGATCCCCGACGGTCGACGGCCTACTTCAGGCGGCTAGGGAGGTGCGAGGTAGGTCGCCCAAGGTTGGGGTTGAAGAAGGTTGGGATCGAAGGGTTTATTCTTCGGATATGTATATATCCGCAGGGAGTCCGTAGGCTATTTGGATGGATTCCAAATTAATTAGGATTTAAAAGATTTGGTTAAAAAATTCGAATTTGATTCGATCTTGGAGGAGAGTAGGCTAAGGGATTGAAAGAACAGATTTGCTAAGATATGGATCAAGATTTGAATTTGATTCAAATCAATAATCTTTTTCTTTTTTTTTCTTTTTTCCTTCTTTCCTTCTTGCGTTACACAGTCCTGGGTTCCCAGCTCGGGCTGGACGAAGGCACTGTTCCTTTGGAACGGTGCTGACGTCAGCGTGACATCATCACTTTTTTTTACTCTCGTTCCTGTATGGGAACAGCCGGGTTGGGTAGCTACTGCTCTTTAAAAGTGCTGACGTCAGCAATGACGTCAACAACATCCTTTTCTTTTTTCTTTTTTTTTTCCTTTACAAAATAAACCTTTATAAAAAGATATATATAATTATTTCTAAAATGCTAGTTTAACCACAAAATTCATAAAAATATATTTCATATACTTATAATTTCCTAAAATACCTTGTAGCATTTATTTACACTATATATAAAATACTTAATATTGAAACCCTAATATTTTAACCAGAATATAATTTCCAATTAATTTCTAAAAGAAGTAATTATTACCTAAAAGGAAATTACAAACAAGTATAAAATATTTCTTAAAAATAATCGAATATTACTACAAGTAAATTTAGAGGGGTACGACGCTAGTCAGGGCACATGATACCACATTGTCTAGTCAATGAGCGTAACAAAAATATAATTATGACTAAGACTTTATTTATAAATATGTATCAAATAATTTCAAAAATATATTTTCAAGCAATATAGAATAATAATAAGAATCTTTTGAAAAATTTTGGGGGTTTACAGCTCGGCCCGGTGCTATGGATAGAAAAACATATCCTAAAAGAGTACGCAAACCAAATATTTTTCAGTAATATATAATATGCATAAATCAAGTGATTCATGTTAAAAGAAAATCTATTTTAACCTTGAAGCGCACAAACAAGTAGGCCTTCCTATTATCCGGAGCATCCGAGTAGTTTATCTAAGGACCACCATAATTTTGCCTCAGGAGCTGGCCTAGGCGTCTCTGTACCGACGGAAGACGATATCTATACAGACATATTATATTCATGAGAAAATTTAATTTATGATAAACACAGAAAAAATGATAAACTAAAATACTTACTTTGTACTGTCGGCCCAGATCTCCGTCCTCGTCTCCTCCGGAGGTGCGCAGGCTTCATCTGCCTGATACTGGTCGGCCGTCGGTGCAGCCTCCTCCATCTGCTCATCTGCCTCCATCGTCGTATCAGCAGGAGGAACGCTACTCTCGGGAGCATTCTTAGGCCTGGAACTACTCGTCCCAAGAGATATGCTACGTAGCATCGTGGCAGGCGAAGCTACTGTCCAATACACGAGAGTACTGGGTGATGAGGATCAAGAGCCGGTACCAGTAGGAGGTACCGAAGAAGAACCCCGTCCTCTAGTAGTACCACCACTAGGTACCGAAGGAGTACCCTGTCCTCTGCCAGTATCAGTACCCCGTGCCCCATGTCAGGAAATGCAGAACGATCTGCGACTACCTGTCATGCCTAATAACAACATATTATGAGATACAACAAAGACAACAAATAATAGAGACTAGAAATATAAAAGTACAACAAAGATAAGATAATAACCAAGACAACATATGATGATACATTTTACAAGAAACATCTAAGTCCAGATAGTATATTTTACAAGAAACATCTAAGTCCAGATAGTAACCAACTCTATATAATAATAAAATAAAAGTATATCTCTCTCAATCATCTTCAGAATAATCATCTTGTTCGTCTTTCTCGACCTCATCTTCCTCCTCATCTTCACTTTCATCTTCGCCTTCGTCGGCTTTGTCTTCCTCTTCGGATAATTCTACATCTTCTACATTATGTGTCGTGTAATACGTAACTTCCGTGGAGTCCACATCAACAATATTTGTTAAGAGGTTACTCGTCCTCCTGATAAGCTTTTTCATCCACATCAAAAGTATCTCTAGCTTTAGTCTTGCATACTGCCCACCAGTCAGACTTCGTTGCTACCTGTCTCGGATAAGCTGTGATGTACACGAGCTGAGCTTGAGTTGCTATGACAAATGGTTCGTAGCCTTGATATGTACTCTTGTAGTTTATATCCACAAGACCATGCTTATCAATTTTCCAACCTTGATTTTTAGTTAGATCGAACCATTCACACTTGAACAATACGATCTTTACAGGTTCTCTGCCATAATTATACGTCAACTCCACAATCTCTCGCAAGATGCCAAAGAAATTATTTTCTGGATCGACGTCTTTGTAGTTCGAAGATTTGATACACAAACAACTGTTTTTCATGGAGTCAAGATCCAGGAAGCTGTCTCTGATCGGAGCATTTGTCGACTTGAACCGAAATCCATTGACACAGTAACTTTGCCATATTTTAACAAAAGTAAATGGTTCCTTGACAAGAGTTCTAATTAATTCAATCTCGGGTGAAATTAGACGATCGACCTGAATACCAAAGAAGTGATAGTAAGTTATTTATTGCGCAGTTGTGTTTGCCATAAAATATAAAAGAATAGAATAATTATCGGAGGACTGGACTTTTACTTCACAATACAAACTCGCTTGTACAAATAAAGCCTAGGAACGAAAACCTAGGTACAGCAATCTAAGTACAATTATTTATTTTAGATTCTGGGGGTGACGGTAGAGGCTCAGAAAAGCGACGGAAGCTCTGCCTTACTCCTTGGACGATCGGGTGCGGCCATGGCTCTATAGAAGAACTGCTTGGCGTTGATGAAGAAATGCTTTCCTTTCGATCTCTGTATATTCTCTCTCTGGCTCTCTGGATCTCTGTATCTTCTTTTGCAAAAGTAAGAACCTCTCCTTTTCGCAAGGAAATAATACCTTGCTATTTATAAGAGTGGGGGCATCACTAGGGTTTGTAATGATTGCCAATTCTCTAAAGTCGACGGCTTAGGATCAATAAATTTGGGCCGCTCATCTTGAACATAATAGATCCGGGCAATTAATGTGATTGCATCAAATCTTTGTGGATAATTAATGATGATTGACATAAATCCTCATGATTTGCTATGCCAATCTCGGATCTCCTGCCACGTGTCATTGATTTTCTTGATTACGAATGATCTGATTTGATCCCAATATTTCATTAGGATTTGTTGATGAATTTTGGTTGATATGATGCCACGTGTCCCATTATCATGCCACGTGTCTTAGCCACGAGCCACTTAGAAGATCTGAACCGCATGAGGGTTGCTCCTCCTTGAGCCGCATAAGGCTGCTTAGGAGTGACCCCTGAACATTTGAACCACATGGTGATGATGGGTGCCTTCTTCGTGAGCCGCATGGAGATAGTCCTTATGAGCCGCATGAGGTAGCCTCTGCTTGAACGCATAGAATAGCTTCAGCCTGAGCCGCATAGGATAGCTTCGGCCTGAGCCGCATGGGGTGGTCTCTGCATGAGCCGCATGCGACTGTCCACGTGTCAAGGCCGTATGAAGGTTTCTAGATTTTAGGGGATCGTCTCAGAGATTTTCTTCGTTTTCCTAGGAGTCTGCCATTATGACGGAGTCATTATTGTTTCTCTGTGTCAGAGCTGTCAGCCGTCAAGGCATTTAATGCAGTAAAGGACAAAGGAAAGAGCTGTTTGCAGGCCACGTGGCTCCTCTTTGAGCCGCATGGAACTTATTCGAGCCGAATAGATGCTTGAGCCGCATGGATCCCTGAGCCGCATGAGCTCTCTGAGCCGCATGGGGCTCCCTGGCCGCATGGATCTTTCTTTATTCTTTTTTATACTTCTACAAGACACCCTTCAAAGTTTTCAATTTGCAAAATTGAAATACTTTGAATAAGAAGCATGACTATTTATAAACTCTTCTGTCCGCATATGATGTTCTGGCCGTATGGATGTCTCGGGCGCATTGAGTCAATCAGCCGCAGGGACTTTTGGGCCGCATAGCTCCTTGCCACGTCATCCTGTCACGTATGCAAATTTTTTGTATTAATTGATGTTGATTTGCCGTCAGTTTTAAGGCCGCTTTTTGGGAAAGGATCCCAAGAGTCTGGCCTTTATGTCAGTCGGCTCGTCTTGAGAACCGAAGGGTCTGTTACTATACGTGGATCGAGGCGCCTCTCTCTTGCCTATAAAATGTGATCGTGCTCAGTCGGAGAGACTTCTTCACTCTCTCTTTCGTCTTCGGTCCTATTATTCTTCCTTAGTCTTCCTTCTCCGACCTTCGATACGATAATGGCTCCCAAGTCTTCCAAGGTTGCTTCTGCTGCTACAAAGGGCAAGAAAGCGACCTCTTCATCGGTCGCTACGCCTAAAGTACACCCCGACGTCCACTCTGGTTTTAAGGGTAAGGATTAGATTAAATGTTTTGAACCATAAACCCCATGGCTCTGTTGCATGATTTATGCACAAGCCTCCATCCTTCATCTTTATTGAACTGCCCAAGTTTAATCATGATGAAACCTCTCTCGCATTCGAGCCGCATGGGGCATGCCCTGTGTTTGTGCCGCATGAGAAGGACCTGAGCCGCAGGAGCGCTCTTTCTGGAATTGAACCATATGAAATCTCACATGACCGAGACCGCATGTGCTCCTGATGAGCTGAACCGTATAAAACTTCGCTAAGTCGTGCCGCATAAGCTCTTCTGCTAAACAGTACCGCATACGTTCAACCAAACCGCATAAGTTCTATCGAAGTTGTGCTGCGTGAAGCCCAACTGAATTGGGCCGCATAAGGCTGCGTTGACCCGAGCCGCATAGACTCCATCGAAGCTGTGCCGCCTAAAACCCAACTGAATTTGGGCCGCATAAGGCTTCGTTGATCCGAGTCGCATAGACTCATAGGAGTTTCTTTTTTAAGAAACTTTCGTTTTAACCCTCTTTTAATCCTGTTTATTTTTGTCTTCTTTCAGTGAATCTGCCAACCAACCCAGCAGGAGAGCTTTTGGTGGGTTCAGCACAGTATGCTGTGGGTGTACGGCTCGACGGCTTAGTTCGACATGTATCGGACCAGCTTCCCACCAATGAGTCCTTGGAGAGGTTGGGCGCCATCAATAACTAGTCTTTCCATTTTCTTTGTACTATGATGAACTCGGGGAAACAGGAAGGAGAGCATCTGAAACCGGTCTTTCTCTTTGGGGATGCACTATCCATAAAGAACCCCCGAGTGCTGGACATCTCTGAGAACTGGGATTTTTCTGTGGACAGGGTGGAGATCCATATTCCTGAAATGGAACGTCACTTTCCCCTCTCATGGTTCAATACGGTACCGCTGAGCAGACAGATGGTGGACTCCCTAACTCTGACCCAATCGGGAATGTTCGTGGGCAACATTCACTATAATAGGAATATGGGGTCGGCATGTGCGAGCAGGGACTCGGTTAGTCAAAGAGTGATGGGACTGATTCCGGGTACCTTCATAAACGTATCTGGCCCCAACTTCACTTTTACTCTGGCTGATACTCTCCTGAATCAGCTCGCTCGCAAGGGGTCTTATCCTATTGGCAGGTTGTCGCTGTTGAACTGGATAAACCCCATCCCTACTTGGGTCAAGCTTACCTCATGGATCCTGAGGAAGTACGAGGAATTCCTTCGGAAGATTGACCTCTATTATGCCATCCGGGGTACCTGTTACGGGTTACCCATTAACAAGTCGCTGTTCATGGCTCTTTTGGAGATGTATAACCGGCGTACGGGAACCTTTTTTATGCCTGGAGGGGAGTTGGGACTTGCTCTCCATGAAATGCATGTTGTTTCTAAGCTGCCGTGGGGGGGTGAGGCCTTTGAAGTATACATCCCGACAAACGAGGAACTCGAGGATTTGGATCGTCGATTCCCTGGTTTCATCACCGTGTACCGGGAACTGCTGTGCCACCACAGCATTTGTCACCAGACTGCTATCAAGAAGAACAATAGCTCAGAAGGGAATGCCCCCCATACCACGTCCTGGGTCACGTATCTCTTCAAATTCAGTCTCTCCGGCCGAGTTTCTTCCCGAGGTCCTCAAACCCAGGAGGAAGTAAAGGACCTGATATCGACTGCCAATGGGTCGAGGTCCACCAAAGACAGATTTGGGAGTCGTTCTGACTCCTTCAGCTATTTCCACTACGGTACCCGAAAGATGACTGAAAAAGCACTCTTGGTCGGGTTTTTGATGGTGTGGCTTCGGAACTGCGTTGTCTCGGGGGGGGGCTGGTTCTATTGAAAGTATCAGCCGCCACTTCATCCTCTCGGCCATGAAGCTCGTCTTCAGGGTTAGGCTAGTCCTTCTTCCAGTCATGGTGTGTAGCATACACCACGGCCTCCGTGCCTTTTCATCCAAAGTTATTGCTCGTGAAACGACACTGGACTTTGAACGAATAGAACTACCCTACCATTATTTATTGGGTTGGCTATTGATGCATTATCGGTCATTGATGAGACCTGGAGCAGATGATGGTGTTACTGATGATGATGCGTTCCTTTTCCGATACTGTCGTCAGCCTTGGGAATTCGATACCATGCCAGCCTGTCGAAGGGCGTTGACGAGAGTAGATGGGCCCGACATCTTTGTGTCTGTCCCTCAATTTATCGCTCAAGAAGTGAGGGGTGTACACGTTGACGGCCTTGAACCTCCCATGCTCTTATCTGAAAAGATGCTTCTCTGGCTGCACAATATTAGTCCGACATACTTGGTATATCGTTACCGCAATAACGTGTACCTGGAGCCCTACTTGCCCAGTAGGTTTTCCTACCAGTTCGGGTACAGTCAGCTATTCCTAGATTGTCCCAGTGCTTGCCTAGGCTACGAGGGCAGTGTCCTTGACGGTATCAGGGCGTGGCATTATTACAATGCGGTTCATACCCGGGCTAGCTTTTCGGTCCCTGACGCTAATACACAAGGGAAGATTTTGTACATGACGGCCCTTTATCATGTTGCGGCGAGTAAACCTCCCGTGAATTTTGACATGAGCACCAGCTTCATTATCGGGACTGGCTTGGCAGAGAAGCCCGAGGGTTCCAAGAAGAGGAAGAAAAAGGCGAATACGGTTCCTGTGTCGGACTCGGAGTCCACGATGGCGGGCGAAGAGGATGCTGGGCAGGATGCCGATGATTCGTCCCATTCCTCAGATGAGGAGGTGGGGGATCATCCACCTAACGTGCCAGACGACGTGGTTACGAGGCAGCCGCCTCTGTGCCTGGTCCTTCGCGCAAGCGAAGCAGGCGTATGTCTACTGATGATAGCATAACCTACTCCACTAAGTGAGCTGCGGTAAGACGCCGCAGGCTATTTATTGATGATGTTGGCGCTGTTTCTGAGGTGATTTGAATTTCCACTACCTTTTTCTTCTTTTTCTAAACTATGGTCTAATCAACTTCTTTTACTCTTTGTAGGCGTCAGAGGAGTCGGTTTCTTGGGATCCGGCTACTGAGGTCGATCCGGCCCTGACCACTTTGGTTGATGATATGTGTACCGCTATCATTTTCGCTGGTGTTCTTCCGGAGGCGGTCGAGGAGTCCCACCTTGCTGAGACCTCCACCCATGGGGACGGGGTCCTACTATACCTGTTCCTGAGATAGCTGAATTTCAACGAGATGATGCTGAACTGCCTGGCTCCCTTTCAGGAATGGTTGGGGTAGAGAGACCAGTTGAATTCAACTTTAAAGTCACGGGCGGGGAGACTATGTTGACCGTGAACGAGCTGCGGCCTTCCTGCTCCTCCCTGGTAAGATAAGCCGAATCTTCACTTGTGAGGAGGCCTACCTGCTCTATCATCATATCCTTCGGGTTACGTCGATTGATGGTTGCTTTGGACGTACAGGTCCCACCCCCTTATTGTCGGTGACGGATATTGTCGGGATGGACTCTACCGGAGGGGATCTGGTGGAAGCACGTGTGTCTCCTTCTCTTCTCACCTACATTGAAGGGCCTCCTGCTGGTTCATGTTCGGGGGCTCAAATGGTGGCACAGCCTGGGCAAGGAACAATGTCTCCTATGTACTCCTTCGTGAACATGGTTTCGAGGGTTGACCTTTCTGCCGTGCCCAGTATCCAAGCTCCGGCGGAAGAGGAGCTAGGCGCTATCCATGCATCTTTTTGTACGGGATTTGTTTCCTTGGTGGTAGGGATGGCAAGTTTCGATGCTACTCCTTCGATATTGCCGGCCACACTCCCTCTGACACCATCCTCTACAAAAGTTTTGGATGAAGTGTCCCATGATGTCGTTGATAGCTTTCACCGCCATCTGAAGAGAGGGGTCGAGGCAGCTGTGGAGAAGGGAACTCCCTTTGCTATGGCCCGTCGGTGTGCCGGTGGCCAAATTGACATCCTTAGAACACTACCCGGTAGAGCGAGGTTAGCTGCGCTCCTAGAGCCTAAGCTATTAGAGGCCGATCGCCTTGTGGCCCAGTTCCATGTGTTGCAGCAAGCTGATCTGTCCGCAGCGATAGATCAAGAGCGTGCCTTCCTCATAACCGCGATGGAGAAGGTGAGGCTTGCTCGGGAGTCGATCAAGCCATCTATATTGAAGGACCGCCGTGATCTATCTCAGTTACATGATCAATGGAGCCACAGAAGTGAAGATTGCATGGCTCGGGAGGCGGCCGCCTCTTATGGGGTAATTGACACCAGGGAGAAGATCCTTGAGCTCCAGAGAAAGCTGGCCTTCCTGGAGTCCGAGCTCGAAGCTGCCCGTACTGAGAAGGGACTTGCTATCCAAGAGGCTGACAGACTTAGTCGAGCTTCTGCCAATATGGAACTCGCCCTGAAGAAGATGGAGGATGACTGGCGGGCATATATGCACTTGGGTGATGCGGAGCAGTTGTTCCAGTAAACTGAACGCCGAGCTAGATAGCGACTTGAGCGGGGGACCACCTTAGTGAGAAACTGCCTCCTGGAGTTGTGTAATGCCGAACTATAGTCGGCCTTTTCTTTTTTTGTTCCTGTTCTTTTTTTCTTTTCTTTTTGAGAGGGACATGGTCCCAAAACATGTAATGCTTCTTTTGGCTTTCAAATAAAAGAGTATGTTTTATTCCATCCTTTATTTGTACTGCCTGTCGTGTTTGTGGTATTGTGGTGGCGTTTGCCCCGAATGGGGAGACTTTTTTGTGGACCTGTTACCCTTGGCATACCTTGGTTTTAGGTACGGATAAAAAGTTTGATAGGGATACCTAGAAAAATTCTATGGCAGGGTGCTCATGGACGTTCCGGGTATTGGAAGAGAGAATGCCATGGAGCAGTTGGGCTCTCGGGGCATGATAAGGAATGGTGGGCCTGTACTAAGAGACTTAGCAAAGGACATTTGTGGGCCTATTATCCTTGGCATACCCTGGCTTAGGATACGAATAATAGGATGAAAGGGAGCCAACATACTTACTCAGAGGTAATGAGGACATGACAAGCATGAGGGTTTTACCGCAGAGTCTTCCTACTCTATGATAATGTCACTCACCGTTCCCAGAATACGTATTTTAATACGTATATTGCTTGAATGTATTTATTTAGTATTTATCATGCATTATCCTGTATTTAAATTCCTTTAATTTTATGTTAATTAATTAGCTGCTCTTTAATTTTTATGTTTATTAATTCCCTGCAATTTTATTCCTGCATTAATTATCTGCATTTTATTTTCTGTATTTTATTTCCTGCTTTTAATCTTCTGTTTACCTTCGGGTTGGCCTTGGCCGAGCCCCCACAAACCCGGCCCATTAGCTCCCACCTACCACCATCCTTCCTATTTAAAGCTTTCCTCTCCATTCTCTCTCCTCATAACTTCATTCTCACCATTACTTCTTCTTCTTCCTCCCATTACTCTCCACCACCTACCAGCAGCATGAGAAGGCAAGTGCAAACTTGCTTCTCAATCATCCATTTTTATGGATCATTACTCTTCCTCTCATGATCCTGAGAGAGTTTAGTGCTTGGCATATGTGATTTCTGTGGCTTGTTTTCTCTAGATCTAAGTTTGTATTTTTGGCTGTTCATGGGTTTTAAATCCACCAACTTAGCGTGTTTTTGGATCAGAGAGTTCATGTGGTAGAACTGCTCGTCAGTCACGCACACATCTCTACGTATTTGCGTGTATTATCAGTCACGCTCGCGTTTGCGTGCGTGTATTTCTCAGTCACGCTCGCGATTGCGTGCGTGTATTTTCAGTCATGCACACGTTTGTGTGCGTGTATTTCTCAGTCACGCTCATGTCTGCGTGCGTGTATTTTCAGTCACGCTAACGTTCTCATGAGCGTGCATGTATTTTCAGTCACGCACACGTCTCTGCGTGTCTACGTGTATTTTCAGTCATGCTCACGTTCTCATGAGCGTGCATGTATTTTCAGTCACGTATACGTCTCTGCGTGTCTGCGTGTATTTTCAGTCACGCTCACGTTCTCATGAACGTGCGTGTATTTTCAGTCACGCACACATCCATGAGTGCATGGATTTTTAGTCACGCACACGCCCACGAGTGCGTGCATGGATTTCTTATCATTTTCTATACTCACACTGTGCATGCCAACAGGAACCATTTTCACGCTCACTTCGACTAGACTTGTTGGCGTGACTTTTGGCCTTAGCTTAGACTTGCTGGCGTGACTTTTAACCAGGGTGTTTCTATTTGCTCTATAACTTATTCATTTAATGATGGCATGATAATTCTTCTATTATATCCTTACGCCTTTTGGCGTGAACTTGATAAAATCATGACATGTTAATATTGTAAATATGGATTGTTGTATAGAATGTGTCATATGTCTTGATTGATCCATGGATACCCAGATTGACTGGAACTTAACTCTGAGGAGTTACAGACTCGACCCCATGTAATACTAATTGACTTTCATGCCTTGATACCATTGATAATAATGGTTATCTTTACTAAAATTGATCATGCGTTCCTAGTTGGAACTAAGAGACTGGCTAGTCGTCTTATTGAATGAAATAAATGAGACACGTTCATGTAATAAACTATTATACTCGATTAGCCGATCCCGAATATTGGCATACAGGCACATGCAGGCTTCAAATTATTCATTTTTATTTATTTATTTATCTACTTTACAAAAATAGAATGTGTACTGTATGGTCAAGGCATGATTACTCCGTGGTTAGACTTGATTGTTGCATCACGCTATGTAAAACCTACAACCTAGCCGCACGGGTATCGTTGTAGAGTTGCGCATATCGTACCCCGTACGAAAGTACTCATTTGAACGACCATGATCCACGGCATGGAACTTCACTCAACGTAGAGACTATTAAGTTAAATAAAATAATGATGGCATGGAGAGAATGGATTCCCGAGTTCTTACATAGCAGCCCCCTTGGGACTATTAAGTGCCCGACGGGCCGGCTGGTTCCCACAGATACGGTAAATCTGTCATACGGGCAGGGGACGGTATCTGCTTATATTATTGTACATGCGATAACGGCGGGCGTCCCGCTGGGACTCGTCTAACTACATGATTGGCACAATTGATGGATTGGATAGACTAGCCTTGCTTGCACATAGTAAAAACTGAGGAATCCCTAATTGCATAATTCCAGGATAACTTGGAACTCACAATAGCAAGCCGTAGTAGTTGATTGGTCGTTCAAGATGATTTGTTTGTGTACTGTACCTACTCTGTTGCCTAACTGAGATGATCAGAATGTCAGGACATGACGGGCTAACTTCTGTCCTTGTTTGGTTGGGAGGTTGGTTCGAAGTGTCGTGATGTTATGTGAATCCTAGTGGGAAGCAGAGATCTATTACTATATTCTCTTACTTACTGGTTTAGTCATTCATATCGTCCTTCCTGGTGGTACTTGCTGTTAGAGGTCTAACCTCTCTGGTTTTGCATGGCCAGATTTAGAGCCGGTCCCCGAGGACTCAGCTTACTTCTACCTCCAGGATGGTCAATACTAGGGGAATGATCGCAGGAGGACTCGAGTGGGTTTCCTTACTTCATCGCTCGTTTTATTATTTACTTTATACTTAGCCGTTTAGTACCGACATGTTAGTCGGGTCGTCTCGTACTTACTTTTGCATAATTGTAATTAAGTCAGATTGCAGCTGATAACAATTGTGTATATACTTGCTATACCATCTGGCTATGTTTTATAAAGCCAGATCTCAAGAACATTTTGACTGAGCGTTTGGGACGCCTTACTGCTTATTCTTACATGTTCTCTAATTCCTGTTTCTTGTTTGAATGATTGAGACAATAGATGTGAAATGATCATAGTAAGACTTTCATGTAGTATGCACCCCCTCGTCTGGTTAGACAGCATCGATCGTATTATTCGATATTTATCTACCCGTAATACGTAGCTGGCTGAGTCATTCTCCCGCTCTCCAGTATTCTGGTTCTGAGGCGTGACAAGGTTTTAGTGGTGGCCCATGCAGCTCTGATTTCAGACTTGTGGGGTGTTTTGATTTATAGGATGTCTCAATCACGCATGTTCCCCCTTGATCTCATGATTTATTATTCTCAACCCTTGCTTGACATTCCGGTATCCTTTGACTTCATTGATCCTTCATGTCCGGTTGTTTGATTGTTCTCTTGTCCCTTTTCTTAGGGGCACTTCGACCGCATCGGTCAGAGCTGGACAGCAACAACAACAGCAGGAGCAACATGGACAACCTGACCTGGTTGGTCAGCAACAAGGGCCACTACTAACTCAAGAGGCTACCCAGAAAGAAGTGATAGTGGAACCAGCAGCTGGATCACAGTATCCGGACATTCCACCACCACCCACAGTTCCACCTACCCAAGTGGACACACCAGCCCTTCTGGAGATCATGAGAGGAATGATGGCTACTCAGCAACATCAGATGTTGGCCCAGCAGCGCATGCACACTCAGCTACAAGAGCAGAATGTGCTACTCAACCAAGGACTGCAGACAGCATTGGAAAGAGGGGCAAGGCCAGATTCAGGAGCATCAGCCAGGTTTTGCAAGTATAACCCCCGCCGTTTTGAGGGCACGGAGGATGCCATATCAGCAGATGCATGGCTTAAGGATATGGAGGCTATTTTGACAGCAGCTAAGGTACCGGCAGAAGAACGTGTGGATCTAGTGAAGTTATTACTTCAGGATCTCGCACGTGATTGGTGGGAATCAGAGGAAGTGGGCATCAGACGTCCTGTGGCTTAGGATGATTTCACAGCAAGATTCAAGACCAAGTACTATGGAGTTGTGGCGCAGTTTGAGCTACAACAGAAGTTTATCAGCCTCAGACAGGCTGGCAAGACTGTAGATGCTTATGCAGCAGAGTTCTGCAGATTGAGTAGATTCGCCCCAGAGATGGTAGCAACAGAGAACCAGAGGGCTATAAGATTTCAGCAAGGGTTTCATCTTGAACTCTTGCAATTGATAGAGGGGCACAATTACCAAACTTTCGACGAAGTATTGACAGCGACTCGAAGGCATGAGATCACCATTCAGAGGCTTGCGACTAGGACTGGGGGTCAGAAGAGATCCCACAGTCAGATTAAAGGAGGAGGGGGAGCAGCGCCCCGAACAACAGCACCATCCACTGGCATTCGTATCCACGATGTGGCGATTCAAGGACCAGCACCACCCAGACAGCAGCAACAGTAACAGAGGAAGAACCAGCAACCCCCGGCGGGCTGCACTTATTGTGGGAAGATGGGGCACACTAGAGATGTGTGTCAGATATTGAATGGACTGTGTCGGATATGTGGAAATCCAGACCATCGGGTTACCACATGTCCCATGAATTTGAGGGCAGGAGGACCAGGGCAGCAGTTTCCTGCTCTGCCAGCCCCAGGGGCAGGACAGTATCGAGGACCAGCGGTGGCAGTAAAGCCATTGGCACAGCGTCTGCAGGTTCAAATATTTCGGCAGCAGGGACCGCCGATGCAGCAACACCAGCATAGACCACCCCAGCATCATCAAGGCAGGGGCCAGCAGCAGCACCAGGCTAGGCTTCAGCATGGGAACCAGCAAGGAGGTCGAGGGCAGGCATTTACTCTGTCCTTGGAGGAGGCATTGGCATCGGGAGATATTGTGGCAGGTAACATTCTCGTTGCCTCATATCCCGTAGTAGCATTATTTGATTCGGGAGCATCCCATTCATTTATATCTGCACAATTTGCGACACGACTAGGAATGGAGTTCAAGGCATTGCTAGGGAGGTTGAATATACTCACTGGTAATGGGCTCGTAGGAGTCAGTAGAGTTATTCTAGCGTATAGTGTTGTAGTTTGCGGGCATTCCTTACCCGCCCGGTTGATAGAATTTCCTGTTGGAAATTTCGACGTTATCTTAGGCATGGACTGGCTGAAAGACAGTCATGCGACAATAGATTATCGTAGAGAGAGTGTATCTTTTGATATTCCAGGCGTGAAGAGGTTCACCTTAGTCAGATCAGAGGCAACTCAGCAAGAGCAGGGAGTAGTGACGGCAATGGAAGAAGTTCAGATTCCGAAGGTAGTTGAAGAATTTCTGGACGTATTTCCCGAAAAACTTCCAGGTCTACCACCGGTTAGGGATATTGAGTTCAGTATAGAATTGGCACCAGGAACTAAATCGATATCAGATCGAGTTTACAGAATGGCGGATTCAGAGCAGGCCAAGGTATATCAGCACATAGAGGAACTGAAGGAGAAGAAGTTCATCCAAGCTAGCGTGTCACCATGGGCAGCACCAGTGGTCCTTGTGGAGAAGAAGGATGGGTCATCCAGATTGTGCATTGACTACAGAAGCTTAACGCGGCGACAGTAAAGAACAAGTACCCACTACCCAGGATCGACGATTTATTTGATCAGTTGAGCAAAGCTAGAGTTTTCTCCAAGATAGATCTTCGTTCAGGGTACCATCAGGTGAGGGTTCGGAAGGAAGATATTCCTAAGACAGTATTCTGGTCGAAGTATGGGCATTACGAATTCTTAGCAATGCCGTTTGGTTTGACTAATGCTCCAGCGATATTCATGGATTTGATGAATCGCATCTTTATGCCATACTTAGATCAGTTTGTCGTTGTGTTTCTTGATGACATTCTCATATATTCTGCCAGTGAAGAGGAGCATGAAGACCACCTCAGGAAAGTGTTGCAGGTTCTGAGAGAGAACCAGTTGTATGCCAAGCTCAGCAAATGTGAGTTTTGGTCGGATCATATTTCATTTTTGGGTCATATCATATCAGAAGCTGGAGTAGCAGCAGATCCCAAGAAGATAGAAGCAGTAGAGAGTTGGCCAGTACCCAAGACCGTAGCAGATGTGCGGAGTTTCTTGGGATTGGCAGGATATTACAGGAGGTTTGTGTCAGACTTTGCAAGGCTTTCAGCAAGCATGACCCGCTTGACCCGGAAGGATGTACCATTTGTTTGGTCGGCAGAATGTTAGGCATCATTTGAGACTTTGAAGAAGAAGTTGATTTCAGCACCTATTCTTACATTACCAGTTGGACCCGGAGGTTTTACAGTATATTGTGATGCGTCAGGTAAAGGACTTAGATGTGTCCTTATGCAACATGGGAAGGTGATAGCATATGCATCTAGGCAGCTTCGGGACCATGAGAAGAATTACCCAACTCATGATTTGGAGTTAGCAGCAGTAGTGTTTGCTCTGAAGCTATGGAGGCATTACTTATATGGTGACCGAGTAGAGATGTACACAGATCATAAAAGTCTGAAGTACATCTTTACTCAGAAGGAGCTGAACATGAGGCAGAGGGCTGGAGTTGATGAAGAATTATGACATGGAGCTTCAGTATCATCCAGGCAAGGCTAATGTAGTAGCAGACGCTCTCAGCCGGAGAGGCGGCGCATTTATGTTGACAACACAAAGGCATATCTTAGAAGACCTTCAGGAGATGGGCATCGAAGTTATACTTCCTAGTGAAGTAGGAGTTCTAACAAGTCTGCAAGTTCAATCCGACTTGGTAGACAGGATCAAGGCAGCTCCGGTACAGGACCCAAGGATTCAGAAGCTTAGGGTAGAATGTGAGTCAGGGCTCAGGAAGGAGATGAGAATTTATGAAGATGGTACGCTTCGATTTGGATCACGTCTATGTGTGCCTAGTGGAGATATCAGACAGGAGGTTATGACAGAAGCTCACAGTTCTCAGTACTCTATTCACCCTGGAGGGACCAAGATGTACCAAGATATCAAGCAGCATTTCTGGTGGAATGGGATGAAGAGAGAGATAGCTAGATTTGTTTCCCGTTGCTTGGTATGTCAGCAAGTGAAGGCAGAACAGCAGAGGCCAGCTGGGTTATTGCAACTGCTTCCTATCCCGGAATGGAAGTGGGAACACATTACAATAGACTTTGTGACCGGTTTACCGAGATCACCAAGTTGTAAGGACGCTGTTTGGGTGATAGTGGACCGACTTACGAAGGTGGCACACTTTCTTCCTTTTCGAGTAGGACAATCTACAGAAAAGTTGGCAGAGTTGTATATGCAACAGATAGTCAGGCAGCATGGAGTCCCTGTCAGTATTGTGTCGGATCGAGATACCCGCTTTATATCACATTTCTGGAAGAGCTCACATCATAGTCTGGGTACCAAGTTAAGGTTTAGCACAGCTTACCATCCACAGACGGATGGGCAATCAAAAAGAACGATTCAGACCTTAGAAGACATGTTGCGAGCTTGCACTCTAGATTTTGGAGGGTCTTGGGAGAGCCACCTGCACTTAGTCGAGTTCTCATATAACAATAGTTATCAAGCCAGTATTCAGATGGCACCATTTGAAGCACTATATGGTAAGAAGTACAGATCACCGCTTGCATGGGATGGTATCGGAGAGAGGAAGATGTTAGGCCCAGAAATGATTGTTCAGATGGTTGAAGTGGTTAAGGGAATTAGAGAGCGACTTCGAGTTGCACCGGACCGGCATCGTCATTGGGCGGACCAGCATCGTAGGCCGTTAGAATTCTCTGTTGGGGACCACGTATTCTTGCGGATCTCACCTACTTGTGGGGTCATTAGATTTAGCGTTCGCGAAAAATTGAGTCCGCGGTACCTGGACCCATTTGTTATCCTTGATCGGATAGGCGATGTAGCTTATCGTTTATCCCTCTCGTCTTCGTTACGAGAGGTGCATGACGTGTTTCATGTATCTCAATTACGTAGGTATGTATCGGACCCAAGCCATGTCCTCGATCACTCTGAGCTGGTTATTGGTACCAACCTGTCTTACGAGGAACAGCCTGTGTCTATTTTGGACCGAAGAGAGAAGATACTCAAGAACCGAACAATTAGTCTTGTCCGTGTTGCTTGGGGTCATCACTCCTTGGGAGAGTTAACGTGGGAACGTGAGGATGCTATCCGATCACGATACCCACACCTGTTTGACTCACAAGGTATATCTCTTTCCGTATACCTTGATTGTCCTGATTCTTCATACTTATCACCTTATGGGTAGAACTGCTTGATGTCATGGATCGATGAATTTACATATATAGTACTTGCTTTTGATATGGTAAAAAAAATGATTGCTTGATCACTAGAATTGCTTGTATTAGTTTAGCTCCGATATTTCTACCTACTTGGATTTGAAATTCCGAGGACGAATTTTTTCTAAAGGTGGGTAGAGATGTCACTCCCCGTTCCCAGAATGCGTATTTTAATACGTATATTGCTTGAATGTATTTATTTAGTATTTATCATACATTATCCTGTATTTAAATTCCATTAATTTTATGTTAATTAATTAGCTGCTCTTTAATTTTCATGTTTATTAATTCCCTGCAATTTTATTCCTGTATTAATTATCTGCATTTTATTTTTTGTATTTTATTTCCTGCTTTAATCTTCTGTTTACCTTCGGGTTGGCCTTGGCCGAACCCCCACAAACCCGGCCCATTAGCTCCCACCTACCACCATCCTTCCTATTTAAAGCTCCCCTCTCCATTCTCTCTCCTCATAACTTCATTCTCACCATTACTTCTTCTTCTTCCTTCCATTACTCTCCACCACCTACCAGCAGCAGGAGAAGGCAAGTGTAAACTTGCTTCTCAATCATCCATTTTTATGGATCATTACTCTTCCTCTCATGATCCTGAGAGAGTTTAGTGCTTGGCATATGTGATTTCTGTGGCTTGTTTTCTCTAGATCTAAGTTTGTATTTTCGGCTGTTCATGGGTTTTAAATCCACCAACTTAGCGTGTTTTTGGATCAGAGAGTTCATGTGGTAGAACTGCTCGTCAGTCACGCACACGTCTCTACGTGTTTGCGTGTATTTTCAGTCACGCTCGCGTTTGTGTGCGTGTATTTCTCAGTCACGCTCGCGTTTGCGTGCGTGTATTTTCAGTCACGCTCGCATTTGCGTGCGTGTATTTCTCAGTCACGCTCATGTCTGCATGCGTGTATTTTCAGTCACGCTAACGTTCTCATGAGCGTGCGTGTATTTTCAGTCACGCACACGTCTCTGCGTGTCTACGTGTATTTTTAGTCACGCTCACGTTATCATGAGCGTGCGTGTATTTTCAGTCATGCATACGTCTCTGCGTGTCTGTGTGTATTTTCAGTCACGCTCACGTTCTCATGAGCGTGCGTGTATTTTCCGTCACGCACACATCCATGAGTGTGTGGATTTTTAGTCACGCACACGCCCACGAGTGCGTGCGTGGAATTCTTATCATTTTCTACACTCACACTGTGCATGCCAACAGGAACCATTTTCACGCTCACTTCGACTAGACTTGTTGGCGTGACTTTTGGCCTTAGCTTAGACTTGCTGGCGTGACTTTTAACCAGGGTGTTTCTATTTGCTCTATAACTTATTCATTTAATGATGGCATGATAATTCTTCTATTATATCCTTACGCCTTTTGGCGTGAACTTGATAAAATCATGACATGTTAATATTGTAAATATGGATTGTTGTGTAGAATGTGTCATGTGTCTTGATTGATCCATGGATACCCAGATTGACTGGAACTTAACTCTGAGGAGTTACAGACTCGACCCCATGTAATACTAATTGACTTTCATGCCCTGATACCATTGATAATAATGGTTATCTTTACTAAAATTGATCATGCGTTCCTAGTTGGAACTAAGAGATTGGCTAGTCGTCTTATTGAATGAAATGAATGAGACACGTTCATGTAATGAACTATTATACTCGATTAGCCGATCCCGAATATTGGTATACAGGCACATACATGCTTCAAATTATTCATTTTATTTATTTATTTATCTACTTTACAAAAATAGCATGTGTACTGTATGGTCAAGGCATGATTACTCCGTGGTTAGACTTGATTGTTGCATCACGCTATGTAAAACCTACAACCTAGCCGTACGGGTATCGTTATAGAGTTGCGCATATCGTACCCCGTACGAAAGTACTCATTTGAACGACCATGATCCACGGCATGGAACTTCACTCAACGTAGAGACTATTAAGTTAAATAAAATAATGATGGCATGGAGAGAATGGATTCCCAAGTTCTTACATGGCAGCCCCCTTGGGACTATTAAGTGCCCGACGGGCCGGCTGGTTCCCACAGATACGGTAAATCTGTCACGGGCAGGGGACGGTATCTGCTTATATTATTGTACATGCTATAACGGCGGGCGTCCCGCTGGGACTCGTCTAACTACATGATTGGCGCAATTGATGGATTGGATAGACTAGCCTTGCTTGCACATAGTAAGAACTGAGGAATCCCTAATTGCATAATTCCAGGATAACTTGGAACTCACAATAGCAAGCCGTAGTAGTTGATTGGTCGTTCAAGATGATTTGTTTGTGTACTGTACCTACTCTGTTGCCTAACTGAGATGATCAGAATGTCAGAACATGACGGGCTAACTTCTGTCCTTGTTTGGTTGGGAGGTTGGTTCGAAGTGTCGTGATGTTATGTGAATCCTAGTGGGAAGCAGAGATCTATTACTATATTCTCTTACTTACTGGTTTAGTCATTCATATCGTCCTTCCTTGTGGTACTTGCTGTTAGAGGTCTAACCTCTCTGGTTTTGCATGGCCAGATTTAGAGCCGGTCCCCGAGGACTCAGCTTACTTCTACCTCCAGGATGGTCAATACTAGGGGAATGATCGCAGGAGGACTCGAGTGGGTTTTCTTACTTCACCGCTCGTTTTGTCATTTACTTTATACTTAGCAGTTTGGCACCGACATGTTAGTCGGGTCGTCTCGTACTTACTTTTGCATAATTATAATTAAGTCAGACTGCAGCTGATAACAATTGTGTATATACTTGTTATACCATCTGGCTATGTTTTGTAAAGCCAGATCTCAAGAATATTTTGACTGAGCATTTGGGACGCCTTACTGCTTATTCTTACATGTTCTCTAATTCCTGTTTCTTGTTTGAATGATTGAGACAATAGATGTGAAATGACCATAGTAAGACTTTCATGTAGTATGCACCCCCTCGTCTGGTTAGACAGCATTGATCGCATTATTCGATATTCATCTACCCGTAATACGTAGCTGGCCGAGTCATTCCTCCGCTCTCCAGTATTCTGGTTCTGGGGCATGACAGATAATGAGGACATGGCAGGAGTGGACTCAACGGGAGATATTTGTGGACCTATTATCCTTGGCGTACTCCGGTTGTGGGTATGGATAATAAGTCAAAAGGGAATCAACATACTTACTCAGAGGTAATGAGGACATGGCAAGCATGAAGGTTTCTTCGACGGAGCCTTCCCACTCAGAGGTAATAGAGACATGGCATGAGTGGGCTCAATGAATGAGGGTACATAGAATGACTCTGAGGTAATGAGGACATGGAAGTTCTATGTAAAGGCGTGATTTGTTTTTGGCGGAAGTGAAACAACTCAGAGGTAATAAAGACATGGCTATTTTGGAAATTTGTGGATCTGTAACCCTTTTTGTGCACTGGGAGTGCGGGTAGTGGATCATGTGGGAGGAACTCTTTCAGGAAGAAAGTTCAGAGGTATGGTCATACATGACTTACTATCTGAAAGAGTGACCGGAATGTGAGTTCAGAAGCACCTGCGGGTACATAACTCGATAATCTGGAAGATTATGAGTTCAGCGGTTCGGAAGGGTACATGACTCAATAATCTGGAATTTGGAAATATGAGTTCATCGGTACCAGCGGATACATAACTCGATAATCTGGGGTGTTTTGGATATGAGTTCAGCGGCACCAGCGGGTACATAACTCAATAATCTGGAATGATATGAATGTGAGTTCAGCGGCACCAGCGGGTACATAACTCAGCAATCTAAAAAATGTGGTATGAGTTCAGCAGTACCAGCGGGTATATGACTCGATGATCTGAAAAATGTCGTACGAGTTCAGCGGTACCGACATGTACATGACTCGATGATCTGGAGAATGTCATTTAGACATAATATTTCTTCAGGAATTTGCCGTTAACGGGCAACATGAGCAAGTCTCTATTTTGTTTTGCGAGGCGGTAAGCACCGTTGGAGAATACGGTCTCAATGATAAATGGACCTTCCCATTTTGGCTGGAACTTGCCGGCGGTCTTGTGAGTCATGACCATCGGCCTCGGGACTGCCAGAACGAGATCGCCCACTTGGAATGTTCTGATTTTAACTGTCTTGTTGAAGGCTACGGAGATGCGTGCTTGGTATAGCTCGATCCGTTGCTGAGCCAGGAGGCACTTTTCATCTAAGGCCTCTTACTCTTGTAGTCGGCGACGGTAGTTATCATCCGTCGTCAATTGATAAGTGAGCGCAACACGGAGCGTGGGTATTTGAGTTTCCAATGGGAGAACTACCTCACTCCCGTACACCAGGGAGAATGGTGTGTTACCTGTGGCCGTTCAGACTGTGGTACGGTACGCCCATAAGCATTCACCAAGCTTCTCGTTCCAGTCGCGTTTGTTGGATGATACGAACTTCCTGAGAAGTTTGATAATTGTTTTGTTGAATGCTTCTGCCAAACCATTCGCTGCTGGATTGTATGGCGTTGAAGCAATATTCTGGATGCGGTGCTTATCGCAGAACCGATAGAAGGCGTGGCTTGCAAACTGCGGACCATTATCGTGGATGATCCTTCGGGGCAGTCCAAAGTGATAGATGACATGATGCTTGAGGAAGCTGATCATGTTTAAAGTCTTTACTTCTACAAGCTGGACAACTTCCGCCCATTTGGAGAAGTAATCTGTGATTGCGAGCATGAAGTGATGTCCTCGGAAGGAAGGTAGAGTAATCGGACCGATGATATCCATTCCCCATGCTTCGAACGGCCAGGATGCCACTGTCGGATGTAGAAATTTGGATGGTTGGTAGATAAAGTTCGCATGGACTTGGCAATCTTTCCACTTTCTAGCATAATCTATCGCATCTACTACCATCGTGGGCCAGTAGTAGCCCATTCGGCGAAGACGGTCTTGCAATTTAGGGCCAGGTTGATGGACCCCGCAGACACCGTCATGAGCTTTGCGTACGGCTTGTTTGGCTTCTGCATTTGACAGACATCGAAGCAATCATCCATTATAGGATCGATGATACAGCATTTTCGTCTCTGTATCATAGAAGAATCTGAGAGAACGCCTTCGGATAGAGGTAGCCTCTTTTGGGTTCTCGGGCAGGATGTCATAGACTACAAAGTCAATAAATGGTTGTCTCCAGTCTGGGACTTCGTCGATCGTCAGAGCGGAATAACTCGCCACGAATTGAACGTTGTTCTTGGGGCAGACCAGTTCGTGGCCTATCACATCTACCGATTGATGAGTATGATTTGGCACTGCTAGGGAAGCGGCCAGGCTGGCTAAGGCATCAGCTTCGATATTTTGGAGTCTGGGAACATGTTCGATGAAGAACCCCTCGAACGATGAGATGATGTCGATCGCTATTTGGTGAGAGGGGATCCTGTCTTCGTGGCGGACTTCGTATGAGCCCCGGATCTGATTGACGATTAACTGAGAATTCCCGTATGCTTCAAGATATTCTACCCCCAGCTCTCTTGCAAGTTGGAGGCCAATGACCAAAGCGTTGTACTCGGCCACATTGTTAGAGCAGGGTTCTGTGAGGGAGTAAGCACGGTTGATCACCAATCCGGAAGGAGAAACCAACACCACCCTGACTCCGACGACGATGTTGCCCTTAGGTCCGGTCCTTGAGGCGTCGTCGAAAAACATTCGCCATATATCATCTTGAGAGGTTGCATGCGAGTCAGTAACCTCATCTGAGATTTCTTTATATATTCTGGACGACTCCGAGCCTGGGTGGGCTGCTAAAAAGTCTTCCAGAGCTTGAGCTTTAACAGCCTTTTGTGGGACGAAGATCATATGATAGGGGGACAACAATATTGCCCAAGAAGGGAGGCGAGAGCTGAGTGCCCCTGGTTTAGTCATAAGGACCGTGAGAGGGTTGACTCGTGAGATCATATGTATGGTTTGTCCCGTGACATAGTACCGCATCTTCTGAATGGCGAACACCAGGGCGAGGCTTTCCTTTTCCACGACGGTGTATCGGTGCTCTGGCCCAATCATCATTCGACTGAGGTAATATATGGCTTGTTCATGTCCTACATCATTGTTTTGTGCTAGCAGGGCGCCAAGGGAATGCTCCATTGCGCGTACATAGAGCAGGAATGGTTTTCCAGCAACCGGGGCCACCAGGACTGGTGGGTTCGACAAATATTCTTTGATGCTGTCGAAGGCATGCTGACATTCTTCGTCCCATACGAATGAGATGCCTTTCTTCATGAGATGGGTGAATGGTCGACATCGTCCGGAGAGGTTAGAAATGAACCTCATGATGTAAGCTAGCCTCCCTTGAAGGCCTCTGAGTTCATGGAGATTTCTTGGGGGACCCAACTCCATAATTGCCTTCGTCTTCTCAGGGTCTACATGGATACCCTGGGCGGTGATGATGAAACCCAAGAACTTTCCGCTGGATACGCCCAAGAATGATTTTGTAGGATTCATTTTCAGGTTGTGTGCTTGCATCAGGTCGAATACCATTTTTAGATCCTGCAGATGGTCACCCTTACAGCGACTCTTGACGACAATGTCATCAACATAGCACTCCACTGTCCTGCGTAAGTGGTCTCTGAAGATGATACTCATGGCTCTTTGATATATGACGCCGGTATTCTTCAAACCGAAAGGCATGACTGTGTAGCAGTATGTGACAATCGGTGTTCAGAATGATGTATACTTTTCGTCGTCAGGAGACATCTTGATTTGGTTGTACCCCGAGAAGCCATCCATGAATGACATACGTTCGAAGCCGCAGGTATTGTCAATCATGATGTCTGTGATAGGGAGGGTGAATTCATCTTTAGGACATGCCTCGTTCAGATTACGGAAGTCGATACAGATTCAAATCTTCTCATTCTTCTTGAGGACTGGTACTATGTTAGCGACCCAGTCTAGATGTTGCTCTTTGTGTATAAAGCCGCTGACTATCAGTTTGTTGACTTCGGCTTCGATCGCATCCATGATGCCCGGGCGGAAGTGTTGTTGTTGTTGTTTGACTGGCTTTGTATCTGGCCGAATGTTGAGTTTGTGAAGAGCAACCTCGGGGTTTAGTCCTGGCATGTCTTCATAGCTCCAAGCGAATACGTTAATATATTCTTCGACAAGTTCCAGCAGCGATTCTCGCTCTTCGTCTGTTAGGCTTTTACTGACGAAGATTGGTTTTAGAGAAGATTCGCTGTCGAGATCCACTTGTATGACCTCATCTTCGGTAGGAGGTTCTCTCTGTTCGAACCGCTTTTCCCATTGTGCATCCAACTGTTGGACCCATGGCTCTAACTCAAGGATTTCAGGAATGTCTTCATCTTCTTCATAAGCGTCGGCGAATGCCATGTTGACTGACAGGACTTGTCTGAATACGTCTCTGATGTTGGTGTCCGAATCAGAAGTTGGTGACCCGGTTGAATGTGAATGCCAGTCGCATTCCTCATCCGAACTTTCATGGGTCGTTGTGGGCATAACATACCCTAATCCACATCTAGTTTTGTTGTAGTAGTCTCGCGATTTCCCAGCCGGGACTGGCGGCTTTAAAGGTAATCGTCGACCAGTACCGTAGTTCAAGCCTGGCATAGTCTCCAGATCATACCCCTGTTTTTGCATGAGGTATTTGGATTGGGGGATATAAAGATACAGAGGCAGTCTCCCGGCATCTGATTCAAGGTCGACTTCTTCTATGGTGAAGGGCTGCAGGTCGTCCTTCCGGCCGAAGATGATTGGATGGTCCCCTTCTTCGATTATGCGATAAGCGTCTTCCACTGGGGTAAGCTGGTTTGCGGTATAAACATTCGTCACCTGTGTATGTAGGTGAGTGCCTATACCGTGTTCCATAGCATACATTGTACAAAGCTTATTAAAATCGAGGTAGTTCAAAAATAGTCATTTATTGATGAAGTAAGGTATCTTTTCTAGTAGGATTACATCATCTGCGGAGGGAACATCAGTGTGGGCAGCCACATACTTGGCTAGTTCTGGTTCCTCTTCGGCTACACCCTGTATAAACGAAGACTGAGAGAACGACCTGGGCAGCTTGATCGTCAGAGGTTCAGCTGGTGGAGCCGAGCGTGACGTCGTAGGCAAACTAGAGACCCCCAGTTTGGTACCTGATGCTCGACGGGGAGTGGTTGGTTCGCTAGAAGCCCCAGAACTTGCATCGGGGTGACGACTCTTCTTGGGAAGGCGTATCGTCATTGGTTTGTCAGAGGGATTGAGCTTCTCCGTTTGTGGCTGGCCGACTCTTGGCAGTCTGATTGTCAGTGGCTCCGTTGTGGGTTTCGGCACTTGGCCAGACCTTGGCAGCCGGATTATCATTTGCTCTTCTTGTGCCGAGAGGCTGATTGCGTCTTTACACAGAGTGGCTGTAAGGGGTGCGGACTTGCCAGGTTTACGAGCTTGGAGGTGGATCGTTAGGGGTTCTTCTGATCATATGGCTGTCTCGGTACGAGTTTGCACATCTCCTTCACCAAGGTGCCTCTTCGACTTTTTGTATAGGCAGGAGTCTGAGTAGTAGGATTCGACCCCTTTGAAGGGATCGATGTCGGCAAATTTTGTCCTCACGAAGCCGTATTTGTTGACATACTTGAAGTATTGGTGCAGTGTGGAAGGCACGATCATATAATCGTGTATCCAAGGGCGCACCAGAAGGATGTTGTAAGAAGTGTCTGCATCTATGACGTAACAGGTGACTTTCGACTAGAGATCACCAATTTGACACTTCAGACGAATCTTTCCAATTGGATAGCTCCTGCCCGAATTGAAATCGCTGATGGAGGTGCTTGTAGGCGTCAGGCAATGCATAGGGATGCGGAGATGATATAACAGACCCTTCAGGATAATGCTTATGGAAGAGCCAGGATCAATGTGCATCCGATCCACCTTTACGTCGCCGATGTATCCAGTATAGTATAACGGGCGATCGTGCAGGTTGGTTTTGATGAGCATATCCTGCGGAGTGAAGACAATGTTGGGCATCGCTTCCATGCAAGCGCTGTCTTAGAGATCTGCAGGCTGGTTCTCTTCCGTGAGGTTGACCTGAGCCAGGTACGTGTCGACATTTTGGAGTGCATCGCTCAAAGTCGTGCGAACATCCTTTGAGAGTCTCAGAAGCTCGTATAATGACAACTTGGCCAGTGTGTTGGCCAATTGTGCCAAGATGTCGAAGTTGTAGGGCCTCTCCAGCCCCTGTGGTGCCTCTTTTCGGAGGGATTTGTCAAAGCGAGTCTCATTCGGCCTAGGCTTGTCGGTCGTTGGAGGCTGGAAAGGTCTCGGAGCGTCAGTTATAGCGGGCTGATGATCATCAGTCGAGTTATCAGCCACAGGTTGGGATTGTGCCCCAGACCGAGTAACGACAGCTGTGACTTCTTCGACATCTGCCGAGATTGTGCGGCAGGATCTGACTTTTCCACTCTTCTTCTTGCGAATGGAAGATGGTGTGAACTGAGTCACTTAAGATACCAAGTCTGGATGGACACACATTACCTCCCCTCGTGATGTGGTGAGGGGCACTACACCAGCAGCCTGATCTCAGGGAGGTGGAAGATTAGCAATCTCTATTGTTGCCAGAGGGATGGAGACCACACCGTCTTGAGTTTCTGTTGGAAGGAAGCTGCCAAATTGTACTGATACCATATTGTCTGCCACGGTTACCTCTTCGAATTCAATGGCCAGAGCGTTCGAATCGATGAGATTTTGGATGTACCATTTTGGTTGGTAGCAGTCATGTGTAGCATGGTGGACGTAGCGGTGGTAATAGCAGTACTTTGAGTTCTCCATTTCTGTCGGCAGAGGTTCCCGTCTTGGTGGAGGGAGCTAAATTCTGTCTCCTTGTATGAGCATGTCTAAGATAGGCTTGACGTGGCCGTCTTCGAAGGAGTAGGTCATTTGTGGCCACTGCTTGTCTGCCAATTTTGGCTCAGGTTTCTGTGCTATGTCGGCCACCATAGCCTGCTTGCCCTTGTTGTCCCGGTTGTTGGTGGAGCTACCCCCATTGTTGGTGTTGGCGTTGGGATGCCTGCCCTTGTCTTCTTCCTCTGAGATGTGCAATCCCAGTTGGCGAGCCTTCTTCAATCGTTCTTCGACGCTTGTGGTACTGATGATAAACGTCTTCCAGTCCTTGAATTGACTTTCGCCCATTCAGAGGCTGATTGTTGGAAGTAGTCTCTTTTGTCAAATTTCAATTAAGGAGGAATCCGGGTTACCAGACGACAGCTTCATTGCAGTTTGGCAAAACCGCTCAATATAGTTCCTTGTCAGCTCTTTCTCCCCTTGGATGACGTCCATGAGGGTGGACATTGTGACGTCCTGTCCTACTTCGTAGAATCTATCCAAGAACATGTGCTTGAAGCTGGCGAAGGAGTGGATGCAGTTGTCCGGCAGGTTGCAATACCAGTCGAAGGCGACTCCTTCCAATGCCCAGATGAATAATCATATAAGGATAGCATCGTCATGGGGCAAATGGTCGGTGGTGACCTCGAAGTAAGTGATGTATCGACTTGCGGAGGTCTTGCCATCATAAGGATTGATATTGAACAGCTTATATCTTGGTGGGAAGGGAACATCCCTCCATGCTGCAGGGTATGGTTGTCGTATTCTAAGGTTTTGAGAGGTTTCTCGAGCGTAAAACATGGTTTGGAGCTCCTGGACCTCTCTTCATGCTTCTTTGGCCTCATCCACAGCGGTAGGGGCCGTCGTTTCAGGAGGATTGTTGCCGGGGTTCGGTGCCGCTGAGTTCGAGTCCGTATTGACCGCGGGACCCGCGCTTATTTGGCCAGGCGTCTCTCTTTGGAGAGTTGGAAGGGCCATATTGATCTCGTCCACAGACTTGACCAAGGCATGCAGTATGACCTCCAGAGTATCGATGTGCTGACGATCACTGGAACCACCTTGGCTACTGTTCGTCATGAACACCGTCTTTACATGAGGAGAGATGGGCGGAACGGTGGAGGAAGTACCCTCCGAATCATACCCCTGTAGCGAGAAGTCATCGGGGTATGTGGGAATGTTTTCCTCTGGTTCGGACTCAGAAGGGATAGTACTCCCAGCCTAAGAGTTTGCTTCATCTTGGGAGTCGTGGACGTCCTCGGGGACGTCGGCCCTTGCTGTATCTGATGGAAGAGTTGTTTCCTCGGGCTCATCTCCTTAGAATATTGGATTATCATGGATGTTCTGCAGGGTGCTACCCCCAGTCACGGCAACCCCCAGTGGTGTGGATGATGAATCTCTCACTGTAGCAAATTTCGTCTTTGAACGGGTACCTTGGAAAACTCCTGTGGTGGGCACCCGTTTAGACGGTAGTCTCTTAGTCATGGTGGTTGAAATCTTAGGGCTGGGAACATTGGTCTTCTTCCCTCTCCTATCGGCGGGGATTTTTTGAGCAGAGTTGTAGGAGACGATGGGAGGTGCCTCATCCTCTGAATATGGTTGTTGCAGTCTTTGGAAGACGGACTACCGGTCTTCTCGTATCGTCGTATTGTTGCAACAGTATTTGACGATAATTTGGGTGCAGTGACGTTCGTGGGAGGACTCTTTGCAACCCGAGGCACCTTCTCTTTCCTTGTGTTTGTGGAGGATGGCCTTACGCAAGTCAGATGGGTCCGAATCGACCATGTTTGCTTCCTGGATTTTGGAAGCCTTTTGGAAACATCTCTGTCCGTTTGCCGTCGGGGGCTGGACTCGAGTGGTTCTGTACAACTTTCCATATGAGGCTCGCATAATAGTATGTAGGACGCTCGGATGGTCAGAATTTGGATCAGTGGACCGAACTTGCCAAGCTCGTGCTGCCCTAGACTTCTTCACTCTAGTGCGTGAGGGCACATAGTAGAAAGAGTCTATGTGGTACTGGAGAGAGTCAGACATGTCTTCCTGGGAGCACAAGAGATCAGGACCATAGGAGAGACGGTCGAAGACAGAGCCGCGTGGAGTAGGCGTCACACGGCTGGCATCAATAATCTTCATCCGGCTGGCAGGCGTAGCCGCATAGGTCTTCTCCATGCAGCTGAAAATCCTGGCCGCATGAGTATTCTGTATTTGGTTAGCAGTCTCAGCCCATGGTCATCATCCATGCGGCTGGCAATCTTGGCCGCATGAGTCTTCGTCTTGCGGCTAGTACCCTTGTTCGATTTCTTCCTGGAGCACATAGGATTGCTCTTTGCCCCTGCAAGTCCAGCATCGTAGTGCTTTTTTCTGTCGAACTTGGGGACAGCAGAGTCCTCTATGGCTCGAAGTGGGGCCGCGCGAGAGTCGCCTTCGCCATCTTGGACAGCAGAGAGTACTCCGTTCAGAGCTTGGGGAGGAGCAAATGATTTTGGCCTCCACTCGCTGCGAGCTTTCTTTGTGCGGGTCTGCTTCTGGACCGGGCCAGTACTTCCTACTGAGAGCATTTCTTCAAACGCCTGTTGGTCGAAGCGGACGACCATCTTCTGTTGCGTGGAGCCAAGTTTGGCTACATCCGATTGCGTCACCAACTCCTCAGCCGTAGAGAAGTTTGTCTCCAGCAGAGTCGCCATCGTGTTTGCCATTAAATATAAAAGAACAGAACAATTATCGGAGGACTGGACTTTTACTTCACAATACAAACTCGCTTTTACAAAGAAAGCCTAGGGACGAAAACCTAGGTACAACAATCTAAGTACAATTGTTTATTTTAGATTCTGGGGGCAGACGCTAGAGGCTCGGGAAAGCGACGGCAGCTCGCCTTACTCCTTGGACGATCGAGTGCGGCCTTAGCTCTGTAGAAGAACTGCTTAGCGTTGATGAAGAAATGCTCTCCTTTTGATCTTTGTATTTTCTCTCTCTGTCTCTCTGGATCTCTGTATCTTCTTTTGCAAAAGTAAGAGCCTCTCCTTTTTGCAAGGGAATGGCACCTTGCTATTTATAAGAGTGGGGGGCATCACTAGGGTTTGTAATGATTGCCCATTCTCCAAAGTCGACGGCTTAGGATCAATGAATCTGGGCCGCTCATCTTGAACATAATAGATCCGGGCAATTAATGTGATTGCATCAAATCTTTGTGGATAATTAATGATGATTGACATAAATCCTTATGATTTGTTATGCCAATCTCGGATCTTCCGCCACGTGTCATTGATTTGCTTGATTGCGAATGATCTGATTTGATCCCAATATTTTATTGGAATTTGTTGATGAACTTCGGTTGATTTGATGCCACGTGTCCCATTATCATGCCACGTGTCTTAGCTACGAGCCACTTAGAAAATTTGAACCGCATGAGGGTTGCTCCTCCTTGAGCCGCATAAGGCTGCTTGGGAGTGACCCCTGAAATATTTGAACCGCATGGTGATGATGGGTGCCTTCTTCGTGAGCCGCATGGCTTGTGAGCCGCATGAGGTAGCCTCTGCGTGAACCGCATAGAATAGCTTCGGCCTGAGTCGCATGGGATAGCTCCGGCCTGAGCCGCATGGGGTGGTCTCTGCCTGAGCCGTATGCGAATGTCCACGTGTCAAGGCCGCATGAGGGTTTCTGGATTTCGGGGGATCGGGTCAGAACTTTCCTTCGTCTCCCTAGGAGTCTGCCATTATGACGGAGTCATTATTGTTTCTCTGTGTCAGAGCTGTCATTTGTCAGAGCTGTCAGCCGTCAAGGCATTTAATGCAGTAAAAGACAAAAGGAAGAGCTATTTGCAGGCCACGTGGCTCCTCTTTGAGCCGCATGGAACTTATTCGAGCCGCATAGACGCTTGAGCCGCATGGATCCCTGAGCCGCATGAGCTCTCTGAGCCGTATGGGGCTCCCTGGCCGCATGGATTTTTTTTTATTCTTTCCATGCTTCTACAAGTTGCATTAAAAGAGGCCAGTAATTACCGGGCTGCTTACATATTCGCT
>JANAVB010029815.1:13147898-13170398 GCA_029216955.1 Iris pallida | reverse complement strand
ATGTTAGCTGTAGCATCGGAGTTTGTATTTATATGATTTGAAGGATTTTTGTTCATTTTTTTTGAATTTTGAAGTTCGTTGATAAATTTGATTTGATTTTTTTGAGTATTCATTATTGATTTAATTTAATTTTTGACAATATAAAATTATATGGGCTAGGTCATCTATGTTATGGAATCTAGTCTTCTATAGTCACATTAGCCAACATGGTAAGGACATATAGTCTGATTTTTGATATATTTCTCGGGTGTGGAAATTTAAGGTTTTCGCAGCCAAGCTAGCGGCATCGCAAAAATATTAGATACCATGATTCTAGAGGTATGTGCATAAGTCAAGGACTCTGTGATTATCGTAGCCTTGCTCACTAGTATGACGAGGATTTAGAGTACCATGAATTTGGATAGACGCATATGATTATCAGATTGTACCTTAAATATTTTCGAACATGTTTTTGCTACTTTTGTTTCAGTCATTAAAAAAAAGAATTATTGTTGTTTTGTTTTATTTTGTTTCTCATTGTTTACTTAGGAGTAGCTTGTGTAACTTCCTACCATAAAATTCTTCTTAATACAATGAATCGATGATTTTGCTAAACTTTATCTTGGATTTGATAATTTAGCTCTGGGTTTCAAAATGGTCTTCTTTAAACAGATAAGCAGAACGAATTTCATTGTTATTTCCTTCTTGCTATTTTTCTCGTCTTAAGTAATAATAATAATAAAACTGTCTTGATTACGTCAATCACCTGCTTGCAATATTGGTAGGAATCTAATGTTGTTCTTGATATAGAATTTGATTTTTATTTGGGACATGAGAATATAGATATAGTGGACACAGATATTTTGCCTGATACATATGCATGCTACAGTTGTTTTCCACCTATCAGAATACATATTAATATGTCGTTAATGTTTAAATTTTCAAAACCCTAATATTTCCGATTCTCTGCTTTTCCTAGCTTAACTCGTAATTTAAATACAAAATTTCATGATAATAGTTTTATTTATATCACTGCACATGTATGTTATACATAGGGTTTCAATTCAAAAAAATTTTGGTTGAGTTTTGTGTTTGAATTTGTCCAATCTGAGACTGTATGCATATTAACCCTTGATACGGGATTTTAAATGTTAGATCAAATTGTTGTTTTGAATGTAATATTTAGAGCTTTGTACATTGTTGTTGTAGGGATATAGTGTTAGGTTTCATATTCTTACATGATAGGTTGTGATAAACATTGAGTTGGTTTGGATGTGCAAATTCTCCAAAATCCTGAAAACTAAATACATGTTAACATTTTTACATTGATTTTCATATTTAGTTCAATTTCAGATTTAACATATAATATTGAACTATATGCGTAGATAAATGTATGGATAGTATGTTAGGGTTTCATTCCTATCATGTTAGGATGTATTAGGAGCATTGAGATTAGTTGTGACGTTTCAAACTCCTAAATTTTGAAATTGCATTATGTTAATATTGTACTGGTTTAAATGTTAGCTTATTTTTAGATTTTGTATGTAAATGCTGAACTAAAACTGGGTTTAACCTTTCAATAATAAGCTATAATCTTGTAAAAGGACAGACACACACCCTAACTTAGTATACCCTGTCATGTAACCTAACCTTTCCTCTCTATGTTATGATCATATACCTGTATAGATATATATATATATAGAGAGAGAGTTTATGCATACATGTTATAACGTATATAGATACAAAACTAAATCTCTACCACTTTATATATATATATATATATATATATATATATATATATATATATATATATATGTATAAGGTTAGCCATGCATGTTATGAGTAAATAAGTTGCATATTGTAGATTGTTAACCCATATGCCATAAGTAGTGCAACAAGATAGTTATTGTTTTGAAACCCAAATCCTCATATACACTTTCATGTATATTCACGTACACACACGCCTACTATCTAACCATATGAACATGTCCCCATACACATAATGCTAGTTTTTCCCCTCTAACGCTCTCTGTATATATTGTGATTAGATTTCAATGCAAGTGATTTTCAATTCCTTAATTTTTGAATTTGATTTTTCTGTACCCTTTATAGATAATTGGTAGTTACCTTTATTTTATTTTGATAAGTACCAGTTTTCATATAGGATGGTAGACTGCCTTACAATTTTGATGGTTTGTTGTTTCTGTAACTTCTCTAATTTAGCACCCGAGATTGTTTGTGCGTTTTGATACCCTATGACCATTTTGGTATTAGAACGAATAGTATACCTAGATGAGACTTTCACTACCACCGTATGCCATGACCCTGTATGTCGCCCTTTTGATCACATGATTTGTTTTAATCTGGGACTTTGATTGTGGGGGTTTGACCCAGAAGGAGTATGAATATTTTAATTTCGAGGACGAAATTTTTCTAAGGTGGGTAGACTTGTAACACCCAGTTTTCTAAAATGAGGGTAATTTTAAAATTTTATAATTTTAATCACTTATTGATTTAACATTTAAATCATGATATAATTTTTGGTAATTTTTAAATCATTTTAAAACTATTTAAAATTATGACTTGTGATTTTGATGTTTTGCTAGTGAAACCCTAAAGACTGTTTGACCTAGAGCCTAACCATGTGATTAGGATGTTTTAATGTCATTTCTGGCATAAGGATATTTTGCATTTGACCTCTTTGAATTATTTTGATATTTATTGCGTTGGTGATTGTTGATTTTGACCTTTGATAGGTGTGATTTTGTGATGGTTTTGTGTCCGTAGCGGACACGTATCAGTTTTTATTTACAAATCTTTGATGTGCCACAAAGAGATTTTTTTATTGCTAATTTTTTTGAAACGTATTTGAATGAGATTGTTTTCTTCATGTGTTTCCTGTGATTGCATTGTTTTAATTTCGAGGACAAATTTTTTTTAAGGTTGATAGATTTGTCACCCCCAGTTTTCAGAAATATAGGTATTTTTGTCATTTTACATTTTTAAATATTTTTGAAATTTATTTTATTATTTATGATATTATTTTGGGGTTGAAATTTATTTTATTATTTATGATATTGTTTTGGGGTTATTTGAGTCGGGTTCGAATTTCAACTCAATCCGACTTAAAACGGGGACCCGGGGGGTAGTTTGACTCTAGTGGGACCCACACACTAGTTAGGCATAGCCCACATGATATTAATTTTAGTCCACATGATATTAATTTTAGTTAGTAGTTAGACTAATTATTTATGGATAGGTTTAGTTTAATTAGAGACTTAAAACTAGACTAAATTGACCTCAACCTTTAACCAATTCCTAATTTAAATCAAATAGATTAGTGGAGGGCATTTTGGACATTCAAATAGGGGACATCTCACCCTTTTTGGGCTGCCACCTATGGGGGGGATAAGGAGTGAGTCACTCCTTTATTCATTTGTTTTTATCCACTTTTTCTCTCTTGTTCTTCCCCAAATTAATTTAGAGATGAACCTCCATTGATTTTATCTCCAAATTAACCACTACTTCCACCAAATCTTCCTTATTTCTCTTCTACTCCATGGTTAGAGGGTGCTAGCCAAGTTTGGGAGGATTCGGAGCTCGTTCGTGTACTTTTGGAATCTCTACGTGTCGGTGCCGTATCGAAAGGCTTTTCCTTTGAATCTCTCTCCCGGAAGGTATAATCTCTCCTCTAATCCATCCCTACATGCATATAGAAATACTTTAAACCTATAGGAATGACCCCCATGGTTGTATCTCCATTTCGTGTCCATTTTGTGTCCATTTGGAGGTCATCGGAGTGTCCTTTGTGTTGTGGTTGTATCCATGTGGGAAAATCCCAAATTTGGACACACTATGTGTTGTTGTTATGTATGAATGAATTATTACATATTTAATCTCATATTTTTGTATTGGAGATGTGTTCTATAGTGTCTCATATATATATATATATATATATATATATATATATATATATATATTTTTTTAATATATATATATTAGTGTAGAAAGTGAGTTCTTGATATATTATGTTATATACTTGTGTTTCTTTTGTCTCAAACAACCTAAATTCGTCATAATTTTTATCCACGTTTTTAGTAGCTAGAGCAACTTAGAAATGCCCTAACTTTTAATTCATAACTCCAATTAACCTCCTATTTTTTTTAAAAGAAGCGTATCGAAGTTAGCTTTCCAAATATATATTTTAATAAGCCAACTTCGTTATAAACTTTTTGTAAAATTATTTTAGTGTCAGTTGTACGAAAGACGAACGCGTTTCGGTGTTTTTGCGATTCCGGGAGCTTCCGGACACGAAAATACGATCCGTTTAAAGATTCGGAAAGCTAACACAAAGATATATAACATACTTTAATCCTACAATTTAGTGAATGCCCAATTGGTACAGTATTGGTTTTATATAGAAGAGTGACTATACGATATATGTATTTTGTGTAACCTATGAGCCTATATAGTGTGGATATTAAATGAATATAGAGTATGTAATGCATGATATGTTAGATGGATGAAATGATATATATATGATATATATTCTCTTTACATTAATGTATATATATGGTTGAATGCAAGCATATAGGAATGCAATTAATATAATGCATATAAGCAATGCATGAATAAAAGAATGATATACAATGTATGCATGAAAGTATATAATGAATGCTAGATATGAATGAAAGATATATATGTAATGATAGATATGAATGCATAATGTATAAATATTGTAATGTAATATATAATGATAACATGTATGGTAATGTAGAGTATATGATGCAAGCATAAATGAATAGAGGAAATACATGTATATAGGTAATATAGAATGTAATATATGAAAGCAAGCATGCAAGATAATGTATTGTATCCATATATGATGTATTCAACTTGAAGATAATGTAATATATGAAAGGAATGAATGATAATATATAACATGATATGTAAGATAATGTAAGGTATGAAATATATGATGTGTGCATGTTTGTATGTCTCTATGTTAATGTATGAAATGATATGAATATACAATGTATGCATATGTATAAAACATGTAGGTAATGCATAGATGCATGAATGAAATGAATGTTTGTAATATGTTAATATAAATATAAGTATCTAATATGCATGAATGTAAGTATAATATAATACAAGTATACATGTATGTATCATGTAAATGTAATATACATGATATATATGTATGCATGTATACAAGGTAAGTATGTATGTATGTATTTCTATAAACTGAGTTAACATATAACCTTTTACACACATACATTCATACACCCTTTGACATCATGTATCCCATGTCACATACACCTACCTATTACTAAATTTTAGAACATTAACACATATCCTTTCACACACATGCCAAACACACACACACTCACTTACTCTTTTACCTTTCTTTCTCTATATATATATATATATGTATGTGCCTATATATATAGATTTTTTATATATATCTATGTATATGAATATGTGAATGTGAATAATATATATACATTATATGACCAAGTTTGTGTGCCTTATTAGCTTATGGTTTAGTTTTGTGCTTGGTTTAGCAAGTGACTTAGGCTATGAGTTAGTAGCTATGTTGGATACTTGATTTGCATATACTTAATTTGTTTAGACCTAGAATAACTTGTTTGACCTAATTTAGACTTGTTAGACCTGGTTTGACCATAGTTGACCTAGGTTTGACTTTCAGGGTTGACCAAGTTGACCAAGAGTTGACTTTGGTCTAGATTGACCTAGAATCATGTAGAATGCGTAATAGAACTTCATATTGCTATTTTGGATTTGATGTGACTTGTGCTGTTCTGATTAGGAGCCAGACACCTCTCCTCGGACAGTATATTTACTTTAGACATTCAGACACCAGGCGAGTATATTCTCTGATCATTTTATAACTTGTTAGAATTATATTCCTGCTTTAGATTACTTTACTTGATGCTGTCACGACATTATCACGGATTAGTACTATATGGATCTCTTCATGCGATGTTATCCTCCTCGGGAGCATCGGGTATATTGTGTCATGTGCGTTTTACTTTCATCATGTACTCCTGTGCTTTCACCATACATGTACACTCTTGTGAATCATGTACTCTCATGTTCACAGAGCCCTCATGTATACTATCATGTGCACCCTTTCATGGGCCCCTATGTGATATCATGTACAATAACATAACCTGCTTAGATCCTTGTGTATTGATTGGGGAAAACGGGAGAGTGCTAGTAGTCATGTGAACAATTCTATAGTAGTGTAGATCATGTACAACTCTTTAGTGTAGATCATGTACAAATTTGTCCTGTTCACATGTGCTATCATGTACTCTGCATCACTAGCCACTATTAGTTCTCTATATACAGTAGCTATTTACATACAGTTCTTTTTTTCATCATGTACTTCCTTTCAGTTTCCTGTATCTTACTCTACTGTATGTTTATATTTTCTAACCTGCTATGAACTGTTGAGATGTACTGTGCTCGCTCCAGTCCTGACTGGACCTGTTGATAAATTTTACAGATAGCCTGGAGGTTGCCTGCTAGCCTAGAGGAGACACATTAGAGGTTGTTTAGTTAGTTATTTCATTGTCTGGAGTTGTATTTACTTTATGGATTATTGTATCTGTGTTTTGATATTTGAGATGTATTTCTGGGTTTGTGTATCTTAGATACTTAGATTTCTCTCTATTGTACCTCTTTTGGATTTTATGTTTTATCTATCCTTATCATGCTCTACCTTAGATGTGATTGAGTCTGTATCTGCTATGTCACCCCCATTCGGGGAGTATAAACTCCTTAGCATTATATTGTTAGATGTTGTGACCTAGGACAGCGTTCTACCGCCGACACTGCGGCGTAGACTGGACGTTGTTACGTTCTCGTACCCTAACCGTGGGTGCGGGTCGTGACATACATTGAGATGACGTAAACTCATTATTAATTACTTACCCCTCTAGCTTCTCCACTTCATCCTCGTTGCAATTGAGTAATACATACAACTGAGCAGCCCTTAGCTCTTCGTCATTCAAATATCTATTTTATTTTCTCCGAAGGCTTTCCGGACGCATTGAATACTTTCAGTATTCCATCATTAGATTCTTGATAACCGTCGTCGTTTCTCAGATCCCTCGTTCTATTCGTAGCAATATGAGCTTTGAAATACGTCGAGCAGAAGTTTGTAATCTCCTCGAGAATATAGGCTTCACAAATATAACCCTCGACCCGAGCCTTATTTTTCACCTACCTCTTTAGGTGGTTCAAATGCCGCTCAAACAGGTACATCTACCGATAACCGATGGGCCCGCCAACACATGTCTCGTAGGAAAGATGAATTGGCAAATGCTCCATGGTGTCGAAGAATCCAGGAGGAATTACCTTCTCGAGCTTGCACAAAATTACCGCAATATCGTTCTTCTGCTTTTCTAGACGATCGACGAGCAACTTACTAGAACGAAGATCTCTGAAAAATATGCTAAGCTCGGTCAATGGATCCCAAACAACCGGGGGTAAGAATTCTCGAAATACAATCAGAATCAACCTCTCCATGAATACATGACAATCATGGCACTTTATACCTGTCAGTTTGTTCTCCTTGAGGTCGACGCATCTTCTTAAGTTCGAAACATACCCGTCTGGAAATTTCAGACCTTGAATCCACCTACAAAGTCTTACTTTATCCTCTTTCTCCAGTGAAAAAATTGCCTTAGGCTGCTTCAACTTTCCATTCCCATCATCTATCAAATGCAATACAGGACGTCTACATATTTCTTCCAAGTCCAATCTAGCCTTTGGATTGTCTTTCGTTTTCCCCTTTACGTCCATTACAGTATTAATTATGTTGTCAAACACATTCTTTTCGATATGCATGACATCAAGGTTATGTCTAATTAGATTGGTGCTCCAATATGGCAGATCCCAGAATATACTCCTCTTTGTCCAGTTATGAGGGTGACCAAATCCGTCACACTTGTAGCCCGTAGCAGGCTCTTCAATAGCTCTTGGTAAATCTTTTATCTCTTTCCATATCGTTATCCGGGCCACCTTGGCGGAGGATTAGCCTTCTACACAATGCCAGCACGAAAAGCATTCATGTTCCTCCGGTATGGATGATCCTTCGGCAGAAATTGTCGATGACAATCGAAGAAGCACGGCTTGCCTCCGTGTTTCAAACGGAAAGCCTTAGTGCAGTCCATGCAATACGGACATGCAAGACGACCATGCGTGCTCCATCCAGATAACATATCATAGGCCAAAAAGTCGTTAATGGTCCACATAAGTGCTGCCCACATCTGAAAATTTTATTTTCTAGATACATCGTACGTGTTGGAACCTACTACCCACAGCTGATTTAACTCATCAATCAATGGCTGTAAATACACATCGATGTTCCTTTTCGGATTGTTCACACCTGGGATAATAACGGTGAGGAACATATACGGAGTCTTCATGCACATCCAAGGCAGTAGATTTTACGGAGTGACGATCACAGGCCAACACGAATACTGGGATCCTGAAAGTCCGAATGGGGTAAAATCGTTGGAGCAGAGACTCAATCTGACATTACGCGGATCAGAAGCAGAATCTGGATACTCTCGATCAAAGTGCTTCAATGCTTCTCCATCAGATGGGTGATCCAACACTCCTTCGATCTGTTCCTGCTTATGCAAACTCATGTTTTCTGCAGTTTCCTTCACCATAAACAACCGCTGCAACCACGGCGTCAACGGCAAGTAGTGCATCGAATCGGTAAGCTTCGTGGCACCGACAAACTTTTCTCTACCACTGCCCTTGTAGCGATCGGCACCACAAAATCTGCAGCCGTCTTCATCCTTGTCGTCTTTGCAGTACAACATGCACCCATGGCGACATGCATTGATTTTTTTGTATCCCATCCAAAGCGATCTCACCATCCTCTTAGACCGGTAGAAGTCTTTAGGAAACTTAGCACCCTCAGGCAATATTTCTATAAGCAACTCCATAAGACGGTTGTAGCAATCTTACGACATGTTAAAATCGGACTTGATGCTCAACAATCTTGTAACCACCTGCAACGGTGAATGATCCTCACAACCAGGATATAATAGAGTCCTTGCATTCTCCAGCAACTCCATGAATTGTACAGCATCGACGTTCGGTGCCTCCTCAGGTGCATCATGATCGTCCGGATCGAAACTAGGCCCCGTCGCATCAAAAATTATGTTCACCAACCCATCGTCGTAAGCAGCGTTGTTGTGGACATCCACATAAGGCTCATACTCCGATGCTAAAGACACAAGTTCTCCGTGTGCGCTCCACTGATAGTAATTCAGCGTAAAACCTTTCGAATATAAATGATACTTGACTTCCACTTCTGGATGATATTTCAAGTTGCGACATCTTACACACGGACACTTATCTTTGGTACTGTCCATGTACTGAGGGAACGCCTTGGCAAGCTGTAAGAACTGCTGTATACCCTCTATGAATTCATCATGCATGCCACACGTCATCAGGATGACGTTTGTACATCCACGAACGATTCTGTAAGTAGTAATTCATATCCTTTTAAAGATAATTCTGCAAAGATAGATACACTTATTCGATTATATTGTCCAAATGGATACATAGACACATAAGTATTGGATTATACCTACACTTCTAGGATACTCTATACACTCTTATAGTAACTAGGAGTCCTATGATATTACCTATCTCATGTACACTCTTCACACACACACACACACATTACCTACGACATGTAGGGCTCAAGTCAAGAGTATAGTGCAATGGTATGCTATCATTCATGCCTATAATACGGCATACCATATACGCTACACTAACATGAGTAAGGTATGTAGCAACGGTATGCTATCAGTCATGCTTATAATAAAACATACAGTGTACTACATACTAGCAATCAAGTAAACAAATGTGTCGTTAGGACACCAATATAGTATAAGTATATTGTGCCTATACTCAACACGCTAAGACTTAGGTGACTACATGCCCTTTGGTGTTCTTCCCTCCCCGACACGACATGACACGAATACAAGCAAGTGGAAGTAAGTACAAACAAGTCAAGTGCAATATGAATGCATGCATGTGATGATCGAGTATGAGTAGTTGCCTCTCTTATGGGGTTAACAATGTCTCTAGATCACCAATAAATAAGGAAATAATGTTTTTAGAAGCTTTCTAATTTAAACCTCCAGTCAATTTCTAAAAAAAATCTTGGTAAGGCCTAGACCAATCCTAGTTAGCTATATCTCGTGCTTCCACTTTCTATCCGATGTAGAACAAAACTACCAACTCGATTGCCTCTGTGTTGCAGTTAACTATATCTCGTGCCCCTACTTTCTATCCAATGTAGAACTAAACTGCCAACTTCATTGTCACCATGTTGTGCACTCAATCGAATATGAGATACAACCCAATAATTTCTACCTTAGCTCGTGCAAGAAGGCTGAGCAATCAGGCACCAGGAGATCCAACATATCGACCCACTTTACTTTTGAAGTCAATATGTATTATGTCCAAGATTAGGTCTGATACACTCCTAACTCCATATCGAGAAGAGAGTTCATATAATCCGATTATACGTACCCCTCTTAACATTGGGGTATGATACCACATGTAGAGAATAAGGTGTAACCCGAACTGAAGTTGATTCTTTAAGGTATATAATATTGGACTGCATTCTTTTATGCCTCTCTCTCTGCTGACTATAAGGGTCACTCCGATTTGGTGTTAAACTTTTTTTATCTGTTATTTATGGCCCATTGTTATTACTTTGTAGTGATAAACTCATTTATCGACTATATTTTATAAATAAAATTTGGTTGGAATACTTAATACCATCATTTGTCTCAAAAAGAAGAAAAACAATCATGGACATTATCGACTTCCGGTGGAGCGGCAAGAACTTAAACTTAACAAAGCATATAGATTTGGGTTGAAAAGTGACAGAAGGAAATTCCATAGTGAACCATTTAAGGACTGCCACGTGTGTATTATGTTTGAACTACGTTTGAACACTATCGATGTAATGTATGCAAAATTGGGTGATTCGAATTGGGAAGTGGCAGGAGATGCAATATCATTAGATAAACCTATGTTTGGATCATGTTTCACACACATTTCAAAGGAATCAATCAACACCACTACACACCCACACAACTATAATATATATCTTGCATGTAGCTTGAGACAGAAATAAAAAAATTTATGTTTAATATCACCAATACAGAAATAATGTAAAAATCGCATAAGTCATGATCAGGACTAACATTTAGGTTAGGGTTTACCTTGGCGGGGCTGGAGGAGCGGGTCGTTAAGGGGGCAGGGGGTCGCCGGTGGGGAGCTGGAGATGATGGTGAGCGGGGTCGACGAGGGAGAGCTGGGTCGCAGAGGGGATCGCCGGTGGGAGCAGGGTCGCCGAGGGGGAGCAGGGTTGCCGAGCGGGGTCAAGGAGGGTCGGGGGCCGAGGGGGGAGGGTCACCGAGTGGGGAGGGGGTCGCCGGAGACCGAGGGGGGAGGGTCGCCGAGGGGGAGCGCGCGGGTGAGGGAAAATTTCGATCGAAAAATAATAGGGGGGAATAAAACTGAATGCCCTATATTTTCAATTTAGCGACGTCACAACTATACGTCGCTAATATTAGTGAAATTAGCAACGTTACAGTAGTTACGTCGGTAAACTCGCTAATATTAGTGATATTAGCGACGTTCACCGACTTATCCGTGACGTAAGTTTTCTTATACAAAAAAGTCACAAAACGTCGCCAATCGTCGGTAATAGTGACGTATTATGACGTTTATAGAATACGTCGCTAATTCCTTAAATGGTAGCGACGTTGTACTAAAATGTCTCTAATTGCGTCGCTAATATGACTTATTCTAGTAGTGTAGCATCAGCTAACTAGACTTGCATGGTTTGGCTTTTTTGATGAAGGTTCACCTATCTAGTTTACTTCTCAATGTACTGGTATTCGCGTGAAAGCCACCATCTTATGCAGTCTTCTTCTTCTTCTTCTTCTTCTTCTTCTTCTTCTTCTTCTTGTAAACTCATGATATTATAAGCTGTAATGGGCACAACCATTACTACAACCATTCTAGCAAAACCTAGTTTTAGTTACCATATAGATAAATAGTTATTCTTGTTCAGTAAAACTAGCCATACATCTTTTTATGTATTATAATAAAAGTATTTGTTACAAAATGTGGATTCGTGTGGTCCCAGGGATGTATAATTGGAGTATAGGACAACAACATAAAAGAGATAATTTTCTTGCTTGGAAAATTTAAATAATTTTATTTTGATAGCATCACATCATAGTCAAATTTATTGGATGACAATAACAAAACAAAACGTTAATTATTATGTGAGTAAAATGGTTTAAAAGTATATTACGATCTTATCTCGCATGGTTAAAATAATCAAAATTTGAAAAAAAAATCAATATGTAGCAATTTTCTCTAAGTCATGTACGGAACAACAGAAAGTTTGCTTTTATTCTGTAAGCAATAGCGAAAAGCTCACAATATAATATTCATGAAAAAATTAACGATCATTACTCCCACAACAACTCTAAAAACAAATTCGTAGGCAATTGAGCACGAATTAATACAATTTAATTTAAAGCAAAATAGATTTTTTTTCTTTAACATCAAGATGACAATAACATAAAAATTGAAAGCCAAGGACAAAAATTGCAAACCAAACCTAGTAGTTACAGAGAATTCTCAATTATTATTAGTGGTCAATTATAATAAAAATCGATCACAATCTGAAATAAACAGTACTAGTCCAGAAGAAAACAAGTATAGATAAATTCCGAAAACAACAGTACGATATTATGTGGATATTTGACTATATCTCTACATTTATTCATCTAATAATATATGTATAAGAATGGACAAAAAAATTCGGACCTTGCTTGGATGGAGGGTAAAGATGAGTAAATATTAATTCTTGTGGCCGATAAAAATCTTCCTGGTTAAAGACTCGTGCTTTCTTCTTGAGCAATCGTGCTGATAACGTGTTGTGAAAATAGAAGAGAAAGAGAAAAAATTGGTAGCTAGAAAGAATGTGTACATAGCTTTTCTTATTGATAACATATAATGAGATAGAGGTTATTGTGGGTATAGATAAGGACATCCATATTTGGTTTATCCAAATCACAACAATAAAAATATTTATACATAACAAATTATAATTAAAATTTGATTTATTTTTTACAAATTTAATTTATATATATATATATATATATATATATATATATATACGATAAATTTTACTTTGAATTTAAATATTTAAGAGATTTTTTGACTTGCCTCCCACTTTGTCCACCACATTTCACGGTGCACCCCACTGTTTTGCAAAAATGTACAATCCCCCAACTTTGGACGAATTCCAGCAGAAATTAACGGTCACTGTCTTGACCAAAATGCCCCTCCTATTTTCTTCTTCCTCTTTCCTCTCACCCCCTTCCCTCCCGCAGGCAAGATGCTGCCGCCACCCGCCCCCGGCAACCGCCCTGCCTCCGCTCTTCTTCCCTCTCCTCGCCGTGCGTTCTCCCCTTCCCGCCTCCGTCATCGTTACTGTCGCTGCTGCCGCCTTTGCTACTACCGTCACTGCTGCTGCTGCTGTCGTCGCCACTTGCCGTTGCCGGAGGAGGAGGAGGGAGAGGTGGCGGGGAGAGGGGAGCGGAGGCGGTGGCGGCCGGGGAGCAGAAAGAGGAAAGGAAAAGAACACATGGGCATTTTGGTCCCAAAAAAATATTCTTGACGGATTCCGTCCAAAGTGGGGGGACTGTACATTTTTATAAAACAGTGGGATGCACCGTCAAATATGGTAAACAAAGTGGAGGGCAAGTCAAAAAACTCAATATATAAATTATTTTTTGATAAGATTAGAAAGAAAGAAAAATAATTTAACGTGCAACGCACATGCATCTTCTAGTCTTATATTGTAATGCCTGTTGTTCGTACTACGTATCTGGGTATATGTATACATATTATTTATGTATTGTATGATCTCTTGCTTAGATTTTATTTATGGCTTGGTTTATTTCATGGGTCGGTTCGGCTTGGTTTACTTGGTTCGTCATGAACCAAGGGGAACCCCTACCTACCTACCACCACCCATAGTATTTATTAAACCATTCTTCCTTCTCTCTCTTCATTACTCTCTTCTTCTCCACCATTAACACCTGCACCTACCAAGAGAGTGAGGTCTAGGCAAGTGCAACTTGCTTCATGGTGGAACTCCAATTTTATTGCTTCATTCTCTTCTTACAGCATTCTAACACACTTTAGTACTTGGTATTTTTACTTTCCATGGCTAGATTCTTATAGATCTAAGTTTATATCATTTTTAGATTTTTGGGTTTTAGTCTATTTAATCTTGTTATTTCCAAGTTTTGATGGTTCTATGTTGTTGAGAATTTTGTTCTACCCCATTTTGACTTATGGAAGTTCGGATTTGGGCTCCGGATGATGGAGTTATGGAGCTTGGGAACTTGGCTCTCATGGTGTTCTTCTTCTCGAAATTTTGGAGAAGAAGAACAGTGCTTGACTTGACCGCATGAACATTTCATGCAGCAATTGTTCTCTCAGCCGCATGACAGGATTAACTATTTGCCGTATAAGCCACTTTAGACGCTTGGAACATAGCTTTAGCCGCATGAGGCTGAGACTCTCCTAGCCGCATAGAGTTCTGCTCATAGCCAGCCGCATAAGCCCGGTTACCTCGGAGCCGCATGCGACCCATCTCTTTCTGGCCGCATAAGACTCCGATCGACCCGGCCGCATGAGTGCTTTCCGCCAGCCGCATAGGCTCGGCTTCCAGCCAGCCGGATGGGGCCCCTTTTTTTCGAACCACATACGCATCCATTCGCTCCCAACCGCATATGTACAGCCCCTCTCGGCCGCATGAGTACTCTCCCCTTCTGAGCCGCATAGGCATTTCTTCCCGCTGTCGTATGGGACTCCGCCCACCCTGAGCCACATTAACTTAAGCACTCGCTGGACGCATAAGCCGCAGTCTCCCACTGCCGCATAAGGCCGAACCCAGCCAGCCGCATGTGCACCCATCACTCCCAACCGCATGACTCTTTCATAGCTTGTATTTTATGAATATTTTAATTATTACTATTATACCCCTGCTATGTAGCTCTCAATATAACTTGAGTTCCTATGGCATACACCTTACCTTTATTGTATATTTTTACGTCCATTTTATATCCTTACGTCTTTTGTCCTGAACTTGATAAATCACGATTTGATTGAAATGACAATTGTACATGACAAGGTGTGACTAGTAACCTGACATGACATGATATTGGCCCGCCGTGGCGTACTTCTGACAAGTAAACTTGGCATGATAAACCTGACATGATATATCTTGATAAGCTGTTGCAACGGCTATCTAACATGACAAGACCTGTATAAATAACATGGACACCGTGGGCGATTGTGCTTGTACAAATAAACCAGTCCTGTCTTGCATCATGTCTAGAACAGGGACTCCTGAGTACTACGGTCATGAGTACCTACTAAAATGGACTAAGGTTAATAACTAGAATTACACAGTAGTCATGAAGAGATTTCCCAGCTACAGGCAATCCCGTTACCTGGGAGTGCCTGGGATCTGTAGCCTGCCGTCGAGTAGGGCACATTTCTAGCACAGTCATGTGTTGTACCCTTCAAGCTACCTAAGGGTACATACGTTTCCTGGACGATGTACCAACCTGAATTCAACCCCTAATTTTCGTCCTGGGTAACCTGGATGGTCTGCAGGGCTTGTGGCTGTGGAATAATCTCACTGCATCTTACTAGTAACTAGGCATGTGATAACCCTAGTTAGTTAAAGTATCAAGCCGTAATTCTTGCTTGGCCGTGAAATAATTGGATGGGGTCTAACCAGTCTAGTCTTGTCCTGATTCTGTTCCAGATTACTGCATGACCTGAATGCCTGTATTTATCTAACCGATAAATGGTGAGAATTCCAAGTTCGGTTCAGACGAAGGTTTACAACCCCGGTCCTTGTTTGGTTTACGGGTTGTAACCTGGCTATCTGAATAGTTCCATGGTTATCCCATCGTATATCACCCTGTGATGCTTTTTTTAACCCTGTCTTATTTATTACTTTATTATTATTTTGTGCTAATTTCTGGTTTTAGTTCCTAAGTGAAGCTTCCCTTGTGGCACTTGCTCTTTCTGGGGTCTGACCCAGCTGGTTTTGTATGGTCAGATTTTGGAGCAGCTCTAGAGGATCTATCGACCTTCCAGCCAGATGGTGGCCACTAGACGGAACCCTTGCAACGAGTGGATTTATTCTTGATCTCCCACTCTATTGTAAAAATATTCTTTTGAGGCGTTTAGCCGACGAGCACCTGTTTAGCTCGATTGAAATTTACTTATTGTCTGCCTACTGGCTATAACATGATTGACAGATCTTAGGGTTGATCATGTATGACTAACTCTTGCTAGTCCTAACATTTTGTAACGACTAGCTTCATGATCAGCTGAATATGTAATATTTGGGACGCCTTATTATTGTATATTTAATGATCATACATCTTGTAACTTTTACTTACTTGCTTGTGATTGAGACAATAGGCTTGTTCATGACCTTAAGAGACTGGTGGCTTGTAGTTAAACCCTCATGTATCTAGACAGCCGTGACCGTATAGCGAGATGGATTCTATTTCATATACGTAGCTGGCTATGTCTGCCCCCGCTCTCCAGTATTCTGGTTCTGGGGTGTGACATATATAAATAGAGTTTGGCATATACGTTGGCAGCCTAGGGCGCAGCCTAGGGCGCAGCCAAAAATTTATTTGAGGAGGGGGGCTGAGACCAGGAATGAAAAAAAAAGTGATAAACCAAAAAAATAAAAATTCATGAAAATCTACACAACCAACATATGAATTGAACCTTGGATCTACTAAATGAGCACACAATCATACTACCAATTGAGCCAAATTACTACAGATTATTATTTATGATAAAAATATTTAGCTCTAGTAAAAAAAATATTTTTTAGTCCGGGCGGAAACCCGAACCATCCCAGCTTATGCTCCTCCAATGTTGGCAACCACGTGTTTATAGTTTGATGTTATGCACGTGAATTTTTAGTGGGACACATAAAAGCTATCCTCAAATATATTTAAAAAATTAGATGCAACGAACTATATGTAGGCCCGGAGTTGAGAATCATCTAGGACGATTAGATATGACAGAAAAAATAATTGGACGCATATTCTCACATAGTTTTTTTCTTAAAAAAATAGAAATTAAATTATCAAAATTAACATCAAATAAGAAAAAAAAAAGGTCCAACTACATTATGTTTCAGTTGAGATCTGAACTATCATTTACCCTATAATTATATGTTTAAATTTTCTAGAATAGTTAGGGCTGTGGAATAGTGATTGTAGCAAAGTGTTAACTAAATATTGGTCAAAAGTTATTTTTTCTAAATGTATTTGTACATAAATAAATATAAAATATATAACGTATACATATAATATTTTTAGGAGGCATATGAATTCGGGAGGTCTAATAAGGTCGCATCTGTTGCACCCATCAAAATTGGCCCTGAATACATGAAATATAATCCTTACTTATATTAAAAACACATAAATTCTAGACTTCAAAAATATTATATACCAGTTACAGTACATAATTTATTTTAAAAATTACATAAATTACGGACAGAGATAATATATTATTTTACAATATATATATATATATATATATATATATATATATATATATATATATATATATATATCGCTAGGGCTTTCGCGATTTGTGGAGCAGGCGATCGTCTCTGGTATGTTGCATTCGGCGGTGGCAGGGTGTCGCCGTCCCTGAGGACGGACTGCCGGCGAGCGCTGCCGACGCTGTGCTGGTTTCGTTGGGTATCTCCGCCACACCAAATGGTTCTGGTTCGACGGCGGAGGCCTCCGGCCACCCTGGCCGGAGCATGGAGGTTGGCGACGTCCCTAGGGGAGACCTGCCGGCGAACGGAACTTCTTCCGGCGTTGTGCTGGGGTCGACGGCGGGGGGCTCCGCTCCGTGTCTAGGTTCTTCGGCGGGGGATCCCGACCAGCTGGGCCGGCACACGCCGCTGGCCGACGTCCATGGGAGCGTTCCTGCTGGAGGTGGTCCATGCGGCACGGAACGGTTGGCGGTTTCGGCGGCGGGCTCCGGCCCTCCGGGTAATGTCGACGTTCGGGTTGCGGGGGGGGATTGTCCCTGTCCAGAGGGGGTCCCCGCTCCACGACAAGGTGACTTTGAGGGTGGAACCTCCAGCTACGGCGGCGACCACAGTTGCAAGTGGAGGGACAGACGGCATGGCGCGATCCTTCGCGGCGGTCATGGGCGGATCCGCGTCGGCATCGACGGGTGGATTGTCGAGGGTGGATTTTTGACCTGCCATTGATTCCGATGGAGGAAAGGCGGTAGTTTTTTCTCAGTCAGATATGGAGGCCCTCACGGCGCCGTGTGGGCTTGACCTTATGGGCAAGTTTGCTCGACGGAGACTCCCGGTTAAGGCTATTAGAAAGGCCTTCGATTCGCGGGGTTTTAGGGGGTTGGTTGACGTGAAGGCTATCGATGATCGACACGTTCTCATACGGCCTCAAGTCGAGAGTGACTTTCTACGGCAGAGGTCTAAGGACTGTTGGTTCGTTGGCCGGGTTCCGATGATGATTTTCAGGTCGTCGGTGGACTTTTTGCCGTTGAGAGAGGACCCTCGGGTCCCTATCTGGGCGGCCTTCCCCGGGCTTCCCCACTGTATGTTTGATACCAATGCGGTTCTTTCCATCGCATCTGGTATCGGCACTCCGCTCAGTACTGATCGGGCTACGGCGTCATTTTCCAGGTCGGGGGTAGCCAGGGTTTTGGTTGAAGTGGACGTCAGCAAACCACTCCATCATGAGGTGTTCTTCCAACTGCCTGATGGTATTCGCTCGCAGCCAGTTATCTATGAGCGGCACCCTCTATACTGTTTTTCTGTGGCTATCATGGTCACGTTGAGAGTGCTTGTGGTCGACCACGGGTGGAGCCTTCTTCCGTGGGAGTAGCTGATAGACCGCCCATCCCCGACGATATCTCTCCAGGCGTAGTGCGTGAGGAGGACGTCCCGGTGGGGGGGCATGGGATTAGCAGGGGTCGTCGGAGGAGACGGTCAAGGCGTAAGAAAGGGAAGGGGACACGGCAGGTATGGAGGCGCGTCGAGGGGCGTGATGATAGCACGGGGACTACGCAGCCCAGATTGTGCGGGAGAGATGATAATCGCACAAATTCTGTTCCACCATCCTGGCACGTGGGTGAGTCATCTTCGGGCCAGCTGGCTTTATGGTCGGATGACGGGCGGCCCATGATGGAGGGACGCGGCGCTCCAAGCTCTAGATTGGATGGGCAGATGGGCCCTGAGCGGGGTATTGGTTCTATTGTGTTATCGGATCTTCCTATTATTATTCATAGCCAGCTGTGACAGGGAGTTATAGCGGCTGATTCTGATACTGAAGATCGTAGCTTGGTGGTGTAGGGAGGAGGACGGTCACGGTCCTTTATCCGTCTGGGGCTATGACCCATCTCCGGGTGATGATGTGGTCTCAATGCCCGAGGCTAGACCTTCCACCTCACTTTTCGAGGGACGTGAAGAAGACTGGCAGATGGTTCCTTTTAAGAAGGCGGCTGGTAGACGGAGGAAGTCGATGGCACCTCAGTCGGATCGGCTTCTTCGATCACATACTTCCCGGGTTAGGCGGGACCCCAAGAGGGTCCATGGTTAAATTTCCTTATTTGGAATGTTCGGGGGACGGCGAACAGAGCTACTTTTTCCCGTCTAGGTCCTTGTGTCGGACCAACTCGATTCGGGTCCTTGCCATTATTGAACACAAGGTGATATCTCTAAGCTTCTTTCTTATCAACTGAGGTTGGGTTTTGATGATAGCTTTTGCAATGATAAGGGTAATATTTAGATTTTCTGTAAGTCGGAGCTTGGGATTACTTGTATTGACTCATGTGAACAGGCTATCATAGTGCAGCTTTTCTGAGTTATTTTTCGGTTCCGGTGCGGTTGTCGATAGTTCATGGTGCAGGGACACGTCAGGGGAGGAGTCTGTGGAGGCACCTTCTGGACGTCAAGCCAGGGACATTGCCTTGCCCTGGGCGGTGGGTGGGGACTTCAATATCATTGCTTCTCCGGATGAGAAATTTGGAGGTCGACCTCCTGACATGAGGGCCATTGCGGATTTCTTCGACTTTAGTTGGATGTCGGGCTCTCGATGTTGGTTTCAGACAGAAGTAGCATCTATACTTGGGTGAACGGGCAGACGGGGATTGATCGTCAGGGATCCGTCTTGATAGGCTACTCATGACGGTAGTTGGTTGGATGGAGTCCAGGTTTCTTGCGAGCATCTTAATCGGGCAGAATCTGATCATTCTCCTCTTTTGATATCCTGCCAGCCAGCTTCTTCCCTGTGCGTAGAGGCTTCCGTTTCTTGACTTTTGGACTTCTCATCCGTATTTTCTTACGATTGTGGCTCGGCGTGGAATTCATGCTGGCATTATGATGCACTGGAGCGGTTGGGCATGCGCTTGAGGACAACGGGGCATGTTCTGGCTGGTTGGAGCAGAGCTACTTTCGGAGACATTTTCAGGAGGTTCGTCAGGCCGAGGACGCTGCCTTGGCGCGGAGCAGGATTATGAGCTCTATCCTTCGGAGAGGGGGAGGGCTTCCTAGATGGAGGCCATTGCTAGATTGAAGCAAAAGGTCCAGGTTCAGGAATTTTTTGGAAACAAAAAGCCCGATTGAGATGGGATCTGGAAGGAGATAAGAATACTCTTTTTTCCATGAGTGCACTAGGAGCAGGCAAAGAAAGGTGGGTATTCAGAAAATTATTCGGGCTGATGGATCAGAAACTGGGTCTACTGCGGAGGTAGCGACGGAGGCGGCTTTATTTTTCTCGAAGCTGTTTAGAGCTTAGCCTATTTCAGAGGACGCCTTCCTTGATGTCATCCCTAGCATCATTACTATGGAGGACAATTCTGATCTTGTTCGTTGTCCTGATAGAGCGGAGTTGCTGGAGATTGTTCGTGGTATGGATAGCTAGTGGCGCCGGACGGACGGATGGATTTTCCGGAGATTCTTCTCAGTTTGTCGGGACATTATTGCTGCTAACGTGGAGGAAGCAGTTGGTTCATTTTTCTTGGGTGCACGCCTTCGATATCCGTTTCGTATACCTTCTTATTTCTTATTCCTAAAGTTGAGAACCCGAGGAACCTTTCTGATTTTGCCCTATTAGCCTTTGTAATTTCTGTAACAAAATTATTTCCAAGATCATTGCTTGCAGGTTGCGGGAATACCTTCCCAAGATTATTTCTCCTGAGCAAAGTGCTTTCGTTAAGGGGAGAGAGATTGTGGACAATATCATTATTGCTCAGGATATGGTGGCTTCTATGAGGGAACCCAACCATGGTGGAAATTATTATTAAGCTGGACATGCAGAAGGCCTATGACAGAGTCAATTGGCATTTCCTCCTGCGGTTCTTCGAAGATTTGGTTTTAATGAGGTCTTCTGTGATATTATTTATCGTCTCCTGGATACCCGGTATGCAGTTCTTATTAATGGCGCTCCTACTGATTTTTTCTCGGCGTCTAGAGGGATCCGGCAGGGGACCCTCTTTCCCCGGCCCTTTCATTATTGCTGCGGAGGTACTCTCTCGAAACCTCAAGCTTCTTCAAGACACAGATAGAGATCTTCATTTCACACTCCGATTGGGGGTCCGCGTATTTCGCACTTGGCTTATGCAGATGATGTTCTTATTTTCACTTCGGGGGATATTGCTGGATTGTGTGCTCTCCAGCAAGTATTGCATAGATATGAGGCTATTTCTGGACAGAAGATTAATTATTGAAAATCGGCCTTTTATACTGCGACACCATTGGGTGAGGATCGTGCTCGGACTATTTCTGATCTATTCGGATTTAGTACCGGTACTTTGCCGTTTTCTTATTTGGGTTGCCCGTTAACATGCGGGAGAAGGAATGCGGGGATGTTTAATTATTTGCTGGATAAATCCATTCGAAGCTGACGGGGTGGCAGAACAAGATTCTTTCTCCTGGGGGTAAGTTGGTCCTTATTAAGAATGTACTTTCATCTATCCCTATGTATACATTGGCTGCATGTTGTCCTCCCGGGCCGTTCTCAGGACGATTGAGAGGATGTTTGCGGCTTTCTTCTGGGGTAGCAAGGATGGGGTGGCTAAGAGGAGTTGGCTGGCGTGGCGATTCGTTACTCGGACAAGTCCGAAGGAGGCCTCGGGATCAAGTGCCTGAGTGATATTATGGATGCATTTTCTATGAAGCTTTGGTGGAAGTTGAGGCATGGGAAGGGCCTTTGGGTGGAGCTTCTTAAATCAAAATATTTTCGTAAGCGGCACCCATGTGATGCGTTTATGACTTCCAAGGGCTCTCATATTTGCGACGATTTTAGGGGGAGAAATTGGCGG
>JANAVB010029815.1:12841985-13147885 GCA_029216955.1 Iris pallida | reverse complement strand
TAATATAATACAAGTATACTGTATGTATCATATAAATGTAATAACATGATATGTATGTATGCATGTATACAAGGTAAGTATGTATGTATGTATTTCTATAAACTGAGTTAACCTATAACCTTTTACACACATGCATTCATACATCCTTTGAAATCATGTATTCCATGTCACATACACCTACCGATCACTAAATTTAGAACATTACACATATCCTTTCACTCACATGCCAAACACACACACACACTCACTTACTCTTTACCTTTCTTTCTCTCATATATATATAGTATGTGCCTATATATATAGCTTTTTTATATATATCTATGATATGAATATGTGAATGTGAATATATATATACATTATATGACTAAGTTTGTGTGCCTTATTAGCTTATGATTTAGTTTTGTGCTTGGTTTAGCAAGTGACTTAGGCTATGAGTTAGTAGCTATCTTGGATACTTGATTTACATATACTTAGTTTGTTTAGACCTAGAATAACTTGTTTGACCTAATTTAGACTTGTTAGACCTAGTTTGACCATAGTTGACAAGGTTTGACTTTCAGGGTTGACCAAGTTGACCAAGAGTTGACTTTGGTCTAGATTAACCAAGAATCTTGTAGAATGGATAATAGAACTTCATATTGCCATTTTGGACTTGTTGTGACTTGTGCTTTTCTGATTAGGAGCCAGACCCTCTCCTCGGACAGTATATTTATTTTGGACATTCAGACACCAGGCAAGTACATTCTCTGATCATTTCATAACTTGTTAGAATTATATTCCTGCTTTAGATTACTTTGCTTGATGCTGTCACGACATTATCACGAATTAGTACTATATGGATCTCTTCATGCGATGTTATCCCTCGGGAGCATCGGTACTTGTGTCATGTGCGTTTCACTTTCATCATGTACTCCTGTGCTTTCACCATACATTACACTCTTATGAATCATAAATCTCATGTTCACAGAGCCCTCATGTATACTATCATGTGCACCCTTTCATGGACCCCATGTGATATCATGTACAATAACATAACCTGCTTAGATCTTTGTGTATTTTTTGGGAAAACGGGGGAGTGCTAGTAGTCATGTGAACAATTCTATAGTAGTGTAGATCATGTACAACTCTTTAGTGTAGATCATGTACAAATTTGTCCTGTTTACATGTGCTATCATGTACTCTGCATCATTAGCCACTATTAGTTCTCTATATACAGTAGCTATTTACATACAGTTCTCTTTTTTATCATGTACTTCCTTTCAGTTTCCTGTATCTTACTCTACTGCATGTTTATATTTCTAACCTGCTATGAACTGTTGAGATGTACTGTGCTCGCTCCAGTCCTGACTGGACCTGTTGATAAATTTTACAGATAGCCTGGAGGTTGCCTGCTAGCCTAGAGGAGACACATTAGAGTTGTTTAGATAGTTATTTCATTGTCTGGGATTGTATTTACTTTATGGATTACTGTATCTGAGTTTTGAGATTTGAGATGTATTTCTGGGTTTGTGTATCTTAGACGCTTAGATTTTTCTCTGTTGTACCTCTTTTGGATTTCATGTTTTATCTATCCATATCATGCTCTACCTTAGATGCGATTGAGTCTGTATCTGCTATGTCACCCCCATTCGGGAAGTATAAACTGCTTAGCATTATATTGTTAGATGTTGTGACCTAGGACGCGTTCTACCGACGACACTGCGGCGTAGACTGGACGTTGTTACGTTCTCGTACCCTAACAGTGGGTGCGAGTCGTGACACGTTTTTAGTGGTGGCCCATGCAGGTCGAGTTTATGTAGTGGTATTCGAACTAGAGTACCACTACAGCCTGCAGTAGGATTAGAATATATTTTGAAGGTACTCCAATCACAATTAGGATCCCTTGAAAGATTCCTGGGACGATCCTTGATAATCTTATTTTAACTTCGATTTGAAAACTCTTTTTTTCCTTGATTTAATTTATCTTTACTTTCTGTTGTTGAATTTGATTTTGATGGATTATTGTTGAATTTGAGTTTGTATTTATTAATTTTGGGGAAGATTGTTAAGTTTTGAATCTTGATGTTAGCGTAGCATCGGAGTTTGTATTTATATGATTTGAAGGATTTTTGTTCATTTTTTTGAATTTTGAAGTTCGTTGATAATTTGATTTGATTTTTTGAGTATTCATTATTGATTTAATTTAATTTTTGACAAGATGAAATTATATGGGCTAGGTCATCTATGTTATGGAATCTAGTCTTCTATAGTCACATTAGCCAACATGGTAAGGACATATAGTCTGATTTTTGATATATTTCTCGGTGGTAGAAATTTAAGGTTTTCGCAGCCAAGCTAGCGGCATCGCAAAAATGTTAAATACCATGATTCTAGAGGTATGTGCATAAGTCAAGGACTCTGTGATTATCGTAGCCTTGCTCACTAGTATGACGAGGATTTAGAGTACCATGAATTTGGATAGACGATATGATTATCAGATTGTACCTTAAATGTTTTCGAACATGTTTTTGCTACTTTTGTTTCAGTCATTAAAAAAAGAATTATTGTTGTTTTGTTTTATTTTGTTTCTCATTGTTTACTTAGGAGTAGCTTGTGTAACTTCCTACCATGAAATTCTTTAATACAATGAATCGATGATTTTGCTAGACTTTATCTTGGATTTGATAATTTAGCTCTGGGTTTCAAAATGGTCTTCTTTAAACAGATAAGCAGAACGAATTTCATTGTTATTTCCTTCTTGCTATTTTTCTCGTATTAAGTAATATAATAATAAAACTGTCTTGATTACGTCAATCATGCTTGCAATATTGGTAGGAATCTAATGTTGGTCTTGATATAGAATTTGATTTTTATTTAGGACATAAGAATATAGATATAGTGGACACAGACATTTTGTCTGATACATATGCATGCTACACTTGATTTCCACCTATCTGAATACATATTAATATGTCGTTAATGTTTAAATTTTCAAAACCCTAATATTTTCGATTCTCTGCTTTTCCTAGCTTAACTCGTAATTTAAATACAAAATTTCATGATAATAGTTTTATTTATATCACTGCACATGTATGTTATACATAGGGTTTAAATTCAAAAAATTTTGGTTGAGTTTTGTGTTTAAATTTGTCCAATCTGAGACTGTATGCATATTAACCCTTGATACAGGATTTTAAATGTTAGATCAAATTGTTGTTTTGAATGTAATATTTAGAGCTTTGTACTTGTTGTTGTAGGGATATAGTGTTAGGTTTCATATTTACATGATAGGTTGTGATAAACATTGAGTTGGTTTGGATGTGCAAATTCTCCAAATCCTGAAAACTAAATACATGTTAACATTTTTACATTGATTTTCATGTTTAGTTCAATTTCAGATTTAACATATAATATTGAACTATATGCGTAGATAATGTATGGATAGTATGTTAGGGTTTCATTTCTATCATGTTAGGATGTATTAGGAGCATTGAGATTAGTTGTGACGTTTCAAACTCCTAAATTTTGAAATTGCATTATGTTAATATTGCACTGGTTTAAATGTTAGCTTATTTTCAGATTTTGTATGTAAATGTTGAACTAAAACTGGGTTTAACCTTTCTTTGCCACGGGACTAAACGTCTCGTCGTAGTCAATCCCATATGTGAGAAACCACGAGCAATCAATCGCGCCCGTTCGACTGATCCATCACTTCGTCGCTTCACCTTGTATGAGCAGCTAAGTCGATCGAGAAAGCTGCGCTCAGTCAAGGAAGCTGGAGAAGGAGTCTCGCCCATAAGAAAAAGAACGTAGCCGGTATCAACAACGAGAAAAAACAACCAAATGGAAACAGCAACTAACTATGGCTCTTGTCCTAGACAACGTCCTAGGCGTAGGGGAGATCAGAGCAACAGGGAACGCCTAGACGACGACGCCCGTCCTGGGCTGCAGTAAGTAGATCGAGAGGTCGTTCCGCCCCTTGTCCCCGAAGATTGGTAATATCAATAATAAGCTATAATCCTGTAAAAGGACAGACACACACCCTAACTTAGTATACCCTGTCATGTAACCTAACATTTCCTCTCTATGTTATGATCATATACCTGTATAGATATTATATATAGAGAGTTTATGCATACATGTTATAACGTATATAGATACAAAACTAAATCTCTACCTCTTTATATATATATATAGATATATATATATATATATTATATATATATATATATATATGTATAAGGTTAGCCATGCATGTTATGAGTAAATAAGTTGCATATTGTAGATTGTTAACCCATATGCCATAAGTAGTGCAACAGGATAGTTATTGTTTTGAAACCCAAATCCTCTATACACTTTCATGTATATTCACGTACACACACGCGCTACTATCTAACCATATGAACATGTCCCCATACACATAATGCTAGTTTTCCCCTCTAACGCTCTTTGTATATATTGTGATTGGATTTCAATGCAAGTGATTTTCAATTCCTTAATTTTTGAATTTGATTTTTCTGTACCCTTTATAGATAATTGGTAGTTACCTTTATTTTATTTTGATAAGTACCAGTTTTTATATAGGATGGTAGACTGCCTTACAGTTTTGATGGTTTATTGTTTCTGTAACTTCTCTAGTTTAGCACCCGAGATTGCTTGTGCGTTTTGATACCCTATGACCGTTTTGGTATTAGCACGACTAGTATACCTAGATGAGACTTTCACTACCACCGTATGCCATGACCCTGTATGTTGCCCTTTTGAACACATGATTTGTTTTAATCTGGGACTTTGATTGTGGGGGTTTGACCTAGAAGGAGTATGAACATTTTAATTTCGAGGACGAAATTTTTCTAAGTGGGTAGACTTGTAACACCCAGTTTTCTAAAATGAGGGTAATTTTAAAATTTTATAATTTTAATCACTTATTGATTTGATATTTAAATCATGATATAATTTTTGGTAATTTTTAAATTATTTTAAAACTATTTAAAATTATGACTTGTGATTTTGATGTTTTGCTAGTGAAACCCTAAAGACTGTTTGACCTAGAGCCTAACCATGTGATTAGAATATTTAATGTCATTTCTGGCCTAAGAATATTTTGCATTTGACCTCTTTGAATTATTTTGATATTTATTGCGTTGGTGATTGTTGATTTTGACCTTTGATAGGTGTGATTTTGTGATGGTTTGTGTCCGTAGCGGACACGTATCAGTTTTTATTTACAAATGTTTGATGTGCCACAAAGAGATTTTTTATTGCTAATTTTTTTGAAACGTATTTGAATGAGATTGTTTTCTTCATGTGTTTCCCGTGATTGCATTGATTTAATTTCGAGGACGAAATTTTTTTAAGGTTGGTAGATTTGTCACCCCCAGTTTTCAGAAATATGGGTATTTTTGTCATTTTACATTTTTAAATATTTTTGAAATTTATTTTATTATTTATGATATTATTTTGGGGTTGAATTATTTTATTATTTATGATATTGTTTTGGGGTTATTTGAGTCGGGTTCGAATTTCAACTCAATCCGACTTGAAACGGGGACCCGGGGGGTAGTTTGACTCTAGTGGGACCCACACACTAGTTAGGCATAGCCCACATGATATTAATTTTAGTCCACATGATATTAATTTTAGTTAGTAGTTAGACTAATTATTTATGGATAGGTTTAGTTTAATTAGAGACTTAAAACTAGACTAAATTGACCTCAACCTTTAACCCATTCCTAATTTAAATCAAATAGATTAGTGGAGGGCATTTTGGACATTCAAATAGGGGACACCTCACCCTTTTTGGGCAGCCACCTATGGGGGGGATAAGGAGTGAGTCACTCCTTTATTCATTTGTTTTTATCCACTTTTTCTCTCTTGCTCTTCCCCAAATTAATTTAGAGATGAACCTCCATTGATTTCATCTCCAAATCAACCACTACTTCCACCAAATCTTCTTTATTTCTCTTCTACTCCATGGTTAGAGGGTGCTAGCTAAGTTTGGGAGGATTCGGAGCTCGTTCGTGTACTTTTGGAATCTCTACGTGTCGGTGCTGTATCGGAAGGCTTTTCCTTTGAATCTCTCTTCCGGAAGGTATAATCTCTCCTCTAATCTATCCCTACATGCATATAGAAATATTTTAAACCCATAGGAATGACCCCCATGGTTGTATCTCCATTTGTGTCCATTTCGTGTCCATTTGGAGGTCATAGGAGTGTCCTTTGTGTTGTGGTTGTATCCATGTGGGAAAATCCCAAATTTGGACACACTATGTGTTGTTGTTATGTATGAATGAATTATTACATATTTAATCTCATATTTTTGTATTGGAGATGTGTTCTATAGTGTCTCATATATATATATATATAATATATATATATATATATATATTATATATATATATATATATATATATATATATATATATATATTTATATATATATATATATATATATATATATATTTTATATATATATATATATATATATATATATATATATATATATATATATATATATATATATTAGTGTAGAGAGTGAGTTCTTGATATATTATGTTATATACTTGTGTTTCTTTTGTCTCAAACAACCTAAATTCGTCATAATTTTTATCCACGTTTTTAGTAGCTAGAGGAACTTAGAAATGCCCTAACTTTTAATTAATAACTCCAATTAACCTTCTATTTTTTTAAAAAGAAGCGTATCGAAGTTAGCTTTCCAAATATATATTTTAATAAGCCAAATTCGTTATAAACTTTCTGTAAAATTATTTTAGTGTCAGTTGTACGAAAGACGAACGCGTTTCGGTGTTTTTGCGATTTCGGGAGCTTCCGGACACGAAAATACGATCCGTTTAAAGATTCGGAAAGCTAACACAAAGATATATAACATACTTTAATCCTAGAATTTAGTGAATGCCCAATTGGTATAGTATTGGTTTTATGTAGAAGAGTGAGCATACGATATATGTATTTTGTGTAACCTATGAGCCTATATAGTATGGATATTAAATGAATATAGATTATGTAATGCATGATATGTTAGATGGATGAAATAATATATATATGATATATATTCTCTTTACATTAATGTATATATATGGTTGAATGCAAGCATGTAGGAATGCAATTAATATAATACATATAAGCAATGCATGAATAAAAGAATGATATACAATGTATGCATGAAAGTATATAATGAATGCTAGATATGAATGCAAGATATATATGTAATGATAGATATGAATACATAATGTATAAATATTGTAATACAATATATAATGATAACATGTATGGTAATGTAGAGTATATGATGCAAGCATGAATGAATGGATAAATACATGTATATAGGCAATATAGAATATAATATATGAATGCAAGCATGCAAGATAATGTATTGTATCCATATATGATGTATTCAACTTGAAGATAATGTAATATATGAAAGGAATGAATGATAATATATAACATGATATGAAAGATAATGTAAGGTATGAAATATATGATGTGTGCATGTTTGTATGTCTCTATGTTAATGTATGAAATGATATGAATATACAATGTATGCATATGTATAAAACATGTAGGTAATGCATAGATGCATGATTGAAATGAATGTTTGCAATATGTTAATATAAATATAAGTATCTAATATGCATGAATGTAAGTATAATATAATACAAGTATACATGTATGTATCATGTAAATGTAATATACATGATATGTATGTATGCATGTATACAAGGTAAGTATGTATGTATGTATTTCTATAAACTGAGTTAACATATAACCTTTTACACACATGCATTCATACACCCTTTGACATCATGTATCCCATGTCATATACACCTACCTATTACTAAATTTTAGAACATTAACACATATCCTTTCACACACATGCCAAACACACACACACTCACTTACTCTTTTACCTTTCTTTCTCTATATATATATATATATGTATGTGCCTATATATATAGATTTTTCTATATATATCTATGTATATGAATATGTGAATGTGAATAATATATATACATTATATGACTAAGTTTGTGTGCCTTATTAGCTTATGATTTAGTTTTGTGCTTGGTTTAGCAAGTGACTTAGGCTATGAGTTAGTAGCTATCTTGGATACTTGATTTGCATATACTTAGTTTGTTTAGACCTAGAATAACTTGTTTGACCTAATTTAGACTTGTTAGACCTAGTTTGACCATAGTTGACCTAGGTTTGACTTTCAGGGTTGACCAAGTTGACCAAGAGTTGACTTTGGTCTAGATTGACCTAGAATCATGTAGAATGCATAATAGAACTTCATATTGCTATTTTGGACTTGATGTGACTTGTGCTGTTCTGATTAGGAGCCAGACACCTCTCCTCGGACAGTATATTTACTTTAGACATTCAGACACCAGGCGAGTATATTCTCTGATTATTTCATAACTTGTTAGAATTATATTCCTGCTTTAGATTACTTTACTTGATGCTGTCACGACATTATCACGGATTAGTACTATATGGATCTTTTCATGCGATGTTATCCTCCTCGGGAGCATCGGGTATATTGTGTCATGTGCGTTTTACTTTCATCATGTACTCATGTGCTTTCACCATACATGTACACTCTTGCGAATCATGTACTCTCATGTTCACAGAGCCCTCATGTATACTATCATGTGCACCCTTTCATGGGCCCCCATGTGATATCATGTACAATAACATAACCTGCTTAGATCCTTGTGTATTGATTGGGGAAAACGGGGGAGTGCTAGTAGTCATATGAACAATTCTATAGTAGTGTAGATCATGTACAACTCTTTAGTGTAGATCATGTACAAATCTGTCCTGTTCACATGTGCTATCATGTACTCTGCATCACTAGCCACTATTAGTTCTCTATATACAGTAGCTATTTACATACAGTTCTATTTTTCATCATGTACTTCCTTTCAGTTTCCTGTATCTTACTCTACTGCATGTTTATATTTTCTAACCTGCTATGAACTGTTGAGATGTACTGTGCTCGCTCCAGTCCTGACTGGACCTGTTGATAAATTTTACAGATAGCCTGGAGGTTGCCTGCTAGCCTAGAGGAGACACATTAGAGGTTGTTTAGTTAGTTATTTCATTGTCTGGAGTTGTATTTACTTTATGGATTATTGTATCTGAGTTTTGAGATTGAGATGTATTTCTGGGTTTGTGTATCTTAGATACTTAGATTTCTCTCTGTTGTACCTCTTTTGGATTTCATGTTTTATCTATCCTTATCATACTCTACCTTAGATGTGATTGAGTCTGTATCTGCTATGTCACCCCCATTCGGGGAGTATAAACTGTTTTGCATTATATTGTTAGATGTTGTGACCTAGGACAGCGTTCTACTGCCGACACTGTGGCGTAGACTGGGCGTTGTTACGTTCTCGTACCCTAACCGTGGGTGCGGGTCGTGACATACATTGAGATGACGTAAACTCATTATTAATTACTTACCCCTCTAGCTTCTCCACTTCATCCTCGTTGCAATTGAGTGATACATACAACTGAGCAGCCCTTAGCTCTTCGTCATTCAAATATCTATTTCATTTTCTCCGAAGGCTTTCCGGACGCATTGAATACTTTCAGTATTCCATCATTAGATTCTTGATAACCGTCGTCGTTTCTCAGATCCCTCGTTCTATTCGTAGCAACATGAGGTTTGAAATACGTCGAGCAGAAGTTTGTAATCTCCTCGAGAATATAGGCTTCACAAATATAACCCTCGACCCGAGCCTTATTTTTCACCTTCCTCTTTAGGTAGTTCAAATGCCGCTCAAACAGGTACATCTACCGATAACCGACGGGCCCGCCAACACATGTCTCGTAGGAAAGATGAATTGGCAAATGCTCCATGGAGTCGAAGAATCCAGGAGGAATTACCTTCTCGAGCTTGCACAGAATTACCGCAATATCGTTCTTCTGCTTTTCTAGATGATCGACGAGCAACTTACTAGAACGAAGATCTCTGAAGAATATGCTAAGCTCGGTCAATGGATCCCAAACAACCGGGGGTAAGAATTCTCGAAATACAATCAGAATCAACCTCTCCATGAATACATGACAATCATGGCACTTCATACCTGTCAGTTTGTTCTCCTTGAGGTCGACGCATCTTCTTAAGTTCGAAACATACCCGTCTGGAAATTTCAGACCTTGAATCCACCTACAAAGTCTCACTTTATCCTCTTTCTCCAGTAAAAAAATTGTCTTAGGCTGCTTCAACTTTCTATTCCCGTCATCTATCAAATACAATACAGGACGTCTACATATTTCTTCCAAGTCCAATCTAGCCTTTGGATTGTCTTTCGTCTTTCCCTTTACATCCATTATAGTATTAATTATGTTGTCAAATACATTCTTTTCGATATGCATGACATCAAGGTTATGTCTAATTAGATTGGTGCTCCAATATGGCAGATCCCAGAATATACTCCTCTTCGTCCAGTTATGAAGGTGACCAAATCCGTCACACTTGTAGCCCGTAGCAGGCTCTTCAATAGCTCTTGGTAAATCTTTTATCTCTTTCCATATCGTGTATCCGGGCCACATTGGCGGAGGATTAGCCTTCTCCACAACGCCAGCACGAAAAGCATTCCTGTTCCTCCGGTATGGATGATCCTTCGGCAGAAATTGTCGATGACAATCGAAGAAGCACGGTTTACCTCCGTGTTTCAAACGGAAAGCCTTAGTGCAGTCCATGCAATACGGACATGCAAGACGACCATGTGTGCTCCATCCAGATAACATATCATAGGCCAAAAAGTCGTTAATGGTCCACATAAGTGCTGCCCACATCTGAAAATTTTATTTTCTAGATACATCGTACGTGTTGGAACCTACTACCCACAGCTGATTCAACTCATCAATCAATGGCTGTAAATACACATCGATGTTCCTTTTCGGATTGTTCACACCTGGGATAATAACGGTGAGGAACATATACGGAGTCTTCATGCACATCCAAGGCAGTAGATTGTACGGAGTGACGATCACAGGCCAACACGAATACTGGGATCCTGAAAGTCTGAATGGGGTAAAATCGTTGGAGCAGAGACTCAATCTGACATTACGCGGATCAGAAGCAAAATCTGGATACTCTCGATCAAATTGCTTCCATGCTTCTCCATCAGATGGGTGATCCAACACTCCTTCGATCTGTTCCTGCTTATGCAAACTCATGTTTTCTGCAGTTTCCTTCACCATAAACAACCGCTGCAACCGCGGCGTCAACGGCAAGTAGTGCATCGAATCGGTAAGCTTCCTGGCACCGACAAACTTTTCTTTACCACTGCCCTTGTAGCGATCGACACCACAAAATCTGCAGGCGTCTTCATCCTTGTCGTCTTTGTAGTACAACATGCACCCATTGCGACATGCATTGATTTTTTCGTATCCCATCCAAAGCGATCTCACCATCCTCTTAGACCGGTAGAAGTCTTTAGGCAACTTCGCACCCTCAGGCAATATTTCTATAAGCAACTCCATAAGACGGTTGTAGCAATCTTACGACATGTTAAAATCGGACTTGATGTTCAACAATCTTGTAACCACCTGCAACGGTGAATGATCCTCACAACCAGGATATAATGGAGTCCTTGCATTCTCCAGCAACTCCATAAATTGTGCAGCATCGGTGTTCGGTGCCTCCTCAGGTGCATCATGATCGTCCGGATCGAAACTAGGCCCCGCCGCATCAAAAATTATGTTCACCAACCCATCGTCGTAAGCAGCGTTGTTGTGGACATCCATATAAGGCTCATACTCCGATGCTAAAGACACAAGTTCTCCGTGTGCGCTCCACTGATAGTAATTCAGCGTAAAACCCTTCGAATATAAATGATACTTGACTTCCACTTCTGGATGATATTTCAAGTTGCGACATCTTACACACGGACACTTAATTTTGGTACCGTCCATGTACTGAGGGAACGCCTTGGCAAGCTGTAAGAACTGCTGTACACCCTCTATGAATTCATCACGCATGCCACACGTCATCAAGATGACGGTTGTACATCTACGAACGATTCTGTAAGTAGTAATTCATATCCTTTTAAAGATAATTCTGCAAAGATAGATACACTTATTCGATTATATTGTCCAAATGGATGCATAGACACATAAGTATTGGATTATACCTACACTTCTAGGATACTCTATACACTCTTATAGTAACTAGGAGTCCTATGATATTACCTATCTTATGGACACTCTTCACACACACACACACACATTACCTACGACATGTAGGGCTCAAGTCAAGAGTATAGTGCAATGGTATGCTATCATTAATGCCTATAATACGGCATACCATATATGCTACACTAACATGAGTAAGGTATGTAGCAACGGTATGCTATCAGTCATGCTTATAATAAAACATACAGTGTACTACATACTAGCAATCAAGTAAACAAATGTGTCGTTAGGACACCAATATAGTATAAGTATATTGTGCCTATACTCAACACGCTAAGACTTAGGTGACTACATGCCCTTTGGTGTTCTTCCCTCCCCGACATGACATGACACGAATACAAGCAAGTGGAAGTAAGTACAAACAAGTCAAGTGCAATATGAATGCATGCATGTGATGATCGAGTATGAGTAGTTGCCTCTCTTATGGGGTTAACAATGTCTCTAGATCACCAATAAATAAGGAAATAATGTTTTTAGAAGCTTTCTAATTTAAACCTCCAGTCAATTTCTAAAAAAAAATCTTGGTAAGGCCTAGACCAATCCTAGTTAGCTATATCTCGTGCTTCCACTTTCTATCCGATGTAGAACAAAACTACCAACTCGATTGCCTCTGTGTTGCAGTTAACTATATCTCGTGCCCCTACTTTCTATCCAATGCAGAACTAAACTGCCAACTTCATTGTCACCATGTTGAGCACTCAATCGAATATGAGATACAACCCAATAATTTCTACCTTAGCTCATGCAAGAAGGCTGAGCAATCAGGCACCAGGAGATCCAACATATCGACCCACTTTACTTTTGAAGTCAATATGTATTATGTCCAAGATTAGGTCTGATACACTCCTAACTCCATATCGAGAAGAGAGTTCATATAATCTGATTATACGTACCCCTCTTAACATTGGGGTATGATACCACATGTAGAGAATAAGGTGTAACCCGAACTGAAGTTGATTCTTTGAGGTATATAATATTGGACTGCATTCTTTTATGCCTCTCTCTCTGCTGACTATAAGGGTCACTCCGATTTGGTGTTAAACTTTTTTTATCTGTTATTTATGGCCCATTGTTATTATTTTGTAGTGATAAACTCATTTATCGACTATATTCTATAAATAAAATTTGGTTGGAATACTTAATACCATCATTTGTCTCAAAAAGAAGAAAAACAATCATGGACATTATCGACTTCCGGTGGAGCGGCAAGAACTTAAACTTAACAAAGCATATAGATTTGGGTTGAAAAGTGACAGAAGGAAATTCCATAGTGAACCTTTAAGGACTGCCACGTGTGTATTATGTTTGAACTATGTTTGAACACTATCGATGTAGTGTATGCAAAATTGGGTGATTCGAATTGGGAAGTGGTAGGAGATGCAATATCATTAGATAAACCTATGTTTGGATCATGTTTCACACATATTTCAAAGGAATCAATCAACACCACTACACACCCACACAACTATAATATATATCTCGCATGTAGCTTGAGACAGAAATAAAAAAATTTATGTTTAATATCACCAATACAGAAATAATGTAAAAATCGCATAAGTCATGATCAGGACTAACATTTAGGTTAGGGTTTCCCTTGGCGGGGCCGGAGGAGCGGGTCGTTAAGGGGGCAGGGGGTCGCCGGTGGGGAGCTGGAGATGATGGTGAGCGGGGTCGACGAGGGAGAGCTGGGTCGCCGAGGGGATCGCCGGTGGGAGCAGGGTCGCCGAGGGGGAGCAGGGTCGCCGAGCGGGGTCGAGGAGGGTCGGGGGCCGAGGGGGGAGGGTCGTCGAGTGGGGAGGGGGTCGCCGGAGACCGAGGGGGGAGGGTCGCCGAGGGGGAGCGCACGGGTGAGGGAAAATTTCGATCGAAAAATAATAGGGGGGAATGAAAACTGAATGCCCTATATTTTCAATTTAGCGACGTCACAACTATACGTCGCTAATATTAGTGAAATTAGCAACGTTACAGTAGTTACGTCGGTAAACTCGCTAATATTAGTGATATTAGCGACGTTCACCGACTTATCCGTGACGTAAGTTATTTTATACAAAAAAGTCGCAAAACGTCGCCAATCGTCGGTAATAGTGACGTATTATGACGTTTATAGAATATGTCGCTAATTCCTTAAATGGTAGCGACGTTGTACTAAAATGTCTCTAATTGCGTCGCTAATATGACTTATTCTAGTAGTGTAGCATCAGCTAACTAGACTTGCATGGTTTGGCTTTTTTGATAAAGGTTAACCTATCTAGTTTACTTCTCAATGTACTGGTATTCGCGTGAAAGCTACCATCTTATGCAGTCTTCTTCTTCTTCTTCTTCTTCTTCTTCTTCTTCTTCTTCTTGTAAACTCATGATATTATAAGCTGTAATGGCCACAACCATTACTACAACCATTCTAGCAAAACCTAGTTTTAGTTACCATATAGATAAATAGTTATTCTTGTTCAGTAAAACTAGCCATACATCTTTTTATGTATTATAATAAAAGTATTTGTTACAAAATGTGGATTCGTGTGGTCCCAGGGATGTATAATTGGAGTATAGGACAACAACATAAAAGAGATAATTTTCTTGCTTGGAAAATTTAAATAATTTTATTTTGATAGCATCACATCATAGTCAAATTTATTCGATGACAATAACAAAACAAAACGTTAATTATTATGTGAGTAAAATGGTTTAAAAATATATTACGATCTTATCTCGCATGGTTAAAATAATCAAAATTTGAAAAAAAAATCAATATGTAGCAATTTTCTCTAAGTCATGTATGGAACAACAGAAAGTTTGCTTTTATTCTGTAAGCAATAGCGAAAAGCTCACAATATAATATTCATGAAAAAATTAACGATCATTACTCCCACAACAACTCTAAAAACAAATTCGTAGGCAATTGAACACGAATTAATACAATTTAATTTAAAGCAAAACAGATTTTTTTTCTTTAACATCAAGATGACAATAACATAAAAATTGAAAGCCAAGGACAAAAATTGCAAACCAAACCTAGTAGTTACAGAGAATTCTCAATTATTATTAGTGGTCAATTATAATAAAAATCGATCACAATCCTGAATAAATAGTACTAATCCAGAAGAAAACAAGTATAGATAAATTCCGAAAACAACAGTACGATATTATGTGGATATTTGACTATATCTCTACATTTATTCATCTAATAATATATGTATAAGAATGGACAAAAAATTCGGACCTTACTTGGATGGAGGGTAAAGATGAGTAAATATTAATTCTTGTGGCCGATAAAAATCTTCCTGGTTAAAGACTCGTGCTTTCTTCTTGAGCAATCGTGCTGATAACGTGTTGTGAAAATAGAAGAGAAAGAGAAAAAATTGGTAGCTAGAAATAATGTGTACATAGCTTTTCTTATTGATAACATATAATGAGATAGAGGTTATTGTGGGTATAGATAAGGACATCCATATTTGGTTTATCCAAATCACAACAATAAAAATATTTATACATAACAAATTATAATTAAAATTTGATTTATTTTTTACAAATTTAATTTTTATATATATATATATATATATATATATATATATATATATATATATATATATATACGATAAATTTTACTTTGAATTTAAATATTTAAGAGATTTTTTGACTCGCCTCCCACTTTGTCCAGCACATTTCACGGTGCACCCCACTGTTTTGCAAAAATGTACAATCCTCCCACTTTGGACGAATTCCAGCAGAAATTAACGATCACTATCTTGACCAAAATGCCCCTCCTATTTTCTTCTTCCTCTTTCCTCTCACCCCCTTCCCTCCCGCAGGCAAGATGCTGCCGCCACCGCCCCCGGCAACCGCCCTGCCTCCGCTCCCCTTCCCTCTCCTCGCCGTGCGTTCTCCCCTTCCTGCCTCCGTCATCGTTGCTGCCGCTGCTGTCGCCTTTGCTGCTACCGTCACTGCTGCTGCTGCTGCCGCCGCCGCTTGTCGTTGCCGGAGGAGGAGGAGGGGGCGGTGGCGGGGAGAGGGGAGCGGAGGCGGTGGCGGCCGGGGAGCAGAAAGAGGAAAGGGAAAGAACACATGGGCATTTTGGTCCCAAAAAAATATTCTTGACGGATTTCGTCCAAAGTGGGGGGACTGTACATTTTTATAAAACAGTGGGATGTACCGTCAAATATGGTAAACAAAGTGGAGGGCAAGTCAAAAAACTCAATATTTAAATTATTTTTTGATAAGATTAGAAAGAAAGAAAAATGATTTAACGTGCAACGCACATGCATCTTCTAGTCTTATATTGTAATGCCTGTTGTTCGTACTACGTATCTGGGTATACGTATACATATTATTTCTGTATTGCAAGATCTCTTGCTTAGATTTTATTTATGGCTTGGTTTATTTCATGGGTCGGTTCGGCTTGGTATACTTGGTTCGTCATGAACCAAGGTGAACCCCTACCTACCTACCACCACCCATAGTATTTATTAACCCATTCTTCCTTCTCTCTTCATTACTCTCTTCTTCTCCACCATTAACACCTGCACCTACCAAGAGAGTGAGGTCTAGGCAAGTGCAATTTGCTTCATGGTGGAACTCCAATTTTATTGCTTCATTCTCTTCCTTACAGCATTCTAACACACTTTAGTACTTGGCATTTTTACTTTCCATGGCTAGATTCTTGTAGATCTAAGTTTATCTCATTTTTAGATTTCTTGGGTTTTGGTCTATTTAATCTTGTTATTTCCAAGTTTTGATGGTTCTATGTTGTTGAAAATTTTATTCTACCCCATTTTGACTTATGGAAGTTCGGATTTGGACTCCGGATGATGGAGTTATGGAGCTTGGGAACTTGGCTCTCATGGTGTTCTTCTTCTCGAAATTTTGGAGAAGAAGAACAGTGCTTGACTTGACCGCATGAACATTTCATGCAGCAAGTGTTCTCTCAGCCGCATGACAGGATTAACTATTTGCCGCATAAGCCACTTTAGACGCTTGGAACATAGCTTTAGCCGCATGAGGCTGAGACTCTCCTAGCCGCATAGAGTTCTGCTCATAGCCAGCCGCATAAGCCCGGTTACCTCGGAGCCGCATGCGACCCATCTCTTTCTGGCCGCATAAGACTCCGATCGACCCGGCCGCATGAGTGCTTTCCGCCAGCCGCATAGGCTCGGCTTCCAGCCAGCCGGATGGGGCCCCTTTTTTTCGAACCACATACGCATCCATTCGCTCCCAACCGCATATGTACAGCCCCTCTCGGCCGCATGAGTACTCTCCCCTTATGAGCCGCATAGGCATTTCTTCCCGCTGCCGCATGGGACTCCGTCCACCCTGAGCCACATTAACTTAAGCACTCGCTGGACGCATAAGCCGCAGTCTCCCACTGTCGCATAAGGCCGAACCCAGCCAGCCGCATGTGCGCCCATCACTCCCAACCGCATGACTCTTTTATAGCTTGTATTTTATGAATATTTTAATTATTACTATTATACCCCTGCTATGTAGCTCTCAATATAACTTGAGTTCCTATGGCATACACCTTACCTTTATTGTATATTTTTACGTCCATTTTATATTCTTATGTCTTTTGTCCTGAACTTGATAAATCACAATTTGATTGAAATAACAATTGTACATGACAAGATGTGACTAGTAACCTGACAGTGACATGATATTGGCCTGCCGTGGCGTACTTCTGACAAGTAAACTTGGCATGATAAACCTGACATGATATATCTTGATAAGCTGTTGCGACGGCTACCTAACATGACAAGACCTGTATAAATAACATGGACACCGTGGGCGATTGTGCTTGTACAAATAAACCAGTCCTGTCTTGTATCATGTCTAGGACAGGGACTCCTGAGTACCTACGGTCAGGAGTACCTACTAAAATGGACTAAGGTTAATAACTAGAATTACACAGTAGTCATGAAGTGATTTCCCAGCTACAGGCAATCCCGTTACCTGGGAGTGCCTGGGATCTGTAGCCTGCCGTCGAGTAGGGCACATTTCCAGCACAGTCATGTATTGTACCCTTCAAGCTACCTAAGGGTACATGCGTTTCCTCGACGATGTACCAACCTGAATTCAACCCCTAATTTTCGTCCTGGGTAACCTGGATGGTCTGCAGGGCTTGTGGCTGTGGAATAATCTCACTGCATCTTACTAGTAACTAGGCATGTGATAACCCTAGCTAGTTAAAGTATCAAGCCATAATTCTTGCTTGGCCGTGAAATAATTGGATGGAGTCTAACCAGTCTAGTCTTGTCCTGATTCTGTTCCAGATTACTGCATGACCTGAATGCCTGTATTTATCTAACCGATAAATGGTGAGAATTCCAAGTTCGGTTCAGACGAAGGGTTACAACCCCGGTCCTTGTTTGGTTTACGGGTTATAACCTGGCTATCTGAATAGTTCCATGGTTATCCCATCGTATATCACCCTGTGATGCTTTTCTTAACCCTGTCTTATTTATTACTTTATTATTATTTTGTGCTAATTGCTGGTTTTAGTTCCTCTGTGAAGCTTCCCTTGTGGCACTTGCTCTTTCTGGGGTCTGACCCAGCTGGTTTTGTATGGTCAGATTTCGGAGCAGCTCCAGAGGATCTACCGACCTTCCAGCCAGATGGTGTCCACTAGACGGAACCCTGACAATGAGTGGATTTATTCTTGATCTCCCACTCTATTGTAAAAATATTCTTTTGAGGCGTTTAGCCGACGAGCACCTGTTTAGCTCGATTGAAATTTACTTATTGTCTGCCTACTGGCTATAACATTATTGACAGATCCTAGGGTTGATCATGTATGACTAACTCTTGCTAGTCCTAACATTTTGTAACGACTAGCTTCATGATCAGCTGAATATGTAATATTTGGGATGCCTTATTATTGTATATTTAATGATCATACATCTTGTAACTTTTACTTACTTGCTTGTGATTGAGACAATAGGCTTGTTCATGACCTTAAGAGACTGGTGGCTTGTAGTTAAACCCTCATGTATCTAGACAGCCGTGACCGTATAGCGAGATGGATTCCATTTCATATACGTAGCTGGCTATGTCTGCCCCCGCTCTCCAGTATTCTGGTTCTGGGGCGTGACATATATAAATAGAGTTTGGCATATACGTTGGCAGCCTAGGGCGCAGCCAGAAATTTATTTGAGGAGGGGGGCTGAGACCAGGGATGAAAAAAAAAGTGATAAACCAAAAAAATAAAAATTCATAAAATCTACACAACCAACATATGAATTGAACCTTGGACCTACTAAATGAGCACACAATATACTACCAATTGAGCCAAATTACTACAGATTATTATTTATGATAAAAATATTTAGCTCTAGTAAAAAAAATATTTTTTAGTCCGGGCGGAAACCCGAACCATCCCAGCTTATGCTCCTCCAATGTTGGCAACCACGTGTTTATAGTTTGATGTTATGCACGTGAATTTTTAGTGGGACACATAAAAGCTATCCTCAAATATATTTAAAAAAATTAGATGCAACGAACTATATGTAGGCCCGGAGTTGAGAATCATCTAGGACGATTAGATACGACACAAAAAATAATTGGACGCATATTCTCACATAGTTTTTTTCTTAAAAAAATAGAAATTAAATTATCAAAATTAACATCAAATAAGAAAAAAAAAAGGTCCAACTACATTATGTTTCAGTTGAGATCTGAACTATCATTTACCCTATAATTATATGTTTAAATTTTCTAGAATAGTTAGGGCTGTGGAATAGTGATTGTAGCAAAGTGTTAACTAAATATTGGTCAAAAGTTATTTTTTCTAAATGTATTTGTACATAAATAAATATAAAATATATAACGTATAATATAATATTTTTAGGAGGCATATGAATTCGGGAGGTCTAATAAGGTCGCATCTGTTGCACCCATCAAAATTGGCCCTGAATACATGAAATATAATCCTTACTTATATTAAAAACACATAAATTCTAGACTTCAAAAATATTATATACCAGTTACAGTACATAATTTATTTTAAAAATTACATAAATTACGGATAGAGATAATATATTATTTTACAATATATATATATATATATATATATATATATATATATATATATATATATATATATATCGCTAGGGCTTTCGCGATTTGTGGAGCAGGCGATCGTCTCTGGTATGTTGCATTCGGCGGTGGCAGGTGTCGCCGTCCCTGAGGGCGGACTGCCGGCGAGCGCTGCCGGCGCTGTGCTGGTTTCGTTGGGTATCTTCGCCACACAAAATGGTTCTGGTTCGACGGCGGGGGCCTCCGGCCACCCTGGCCGGAGCATGGAGGTTGGCGACGTCCCTAGGGGAGACCTGCCGACGAACGGAAACTTCTTCCGGCGTTGTGCTGGGGTCGACGGCGGGGGGCTCTGCTCCGTGTCCAGGTTCTTCGGCGGGGGATCCTGACCAGCTGGGCCGGCACACGCCGCTGGCCGACGTCCATGGGAGCGTTCCTGCTGGAGGTGGTCCATGCGGCACGGAACGGTTGGCGGTTTCGGCGGCGGGCTCCGGCCCTCCGGGTAATGTCGACGTTCGGGTTGCGGGGGGGGACTGTCCCTGTCCAGAGGGGGACCCCGCTCCACGACAAGGTGACTTTGAGGGTGGAACCTCCGGCTGCGGCGGCGACCACAGTTGCAAGTGGAGGGACAGACGGCATGGCGCGATCCTTCGCGGCGGTCATGGGCGGATCCGTGTCGGCATCGACGGGTGGATTGTCGAGGGTGGATTTTCGACCTGCCATTGATTCCGATGGAGGAAAGGTGGTAGTTTTTTCTAAGTCAGATATGGAGGCCCTCACGGCGCCGTGTGGGCTTGACCTTATGGGCAAGTTTGCTCGACGGAGACTCCCGGTTAGGCTATTAGAAAGGCCTTCGATTCACGAGGTTTTAGGGGGTTGGTTGACGTGAAGGCTATCGATGATCGACACGTTCTATACGGCCTCAATGTCGAGAGTGACTTTCTACGGCAGAGGTCTAAGGACTGTTGGTTCGTTGGCCGGGTTCCGATGATGATTTTCAGGTCGTCGGTGGACTTTTCGCCGTTGAGAGAGGACCCTCGGGTCCCTATCTGGGTGGCCTTCCCCGAGCTTCCCTACTGTATGTTTGATACCAATGCGGTTCTTTCCATCGCATCTGGTATCGGCACTCCGCTCAGTACTGATCGGGCTACGGCGTCATTTTTCCAGGTCGGGGGTAGCCAGGGTTTTGGTTGAAGTGGACGTCAGCAAACCACTCCATCATGAGGTGTTCTTCCAACTGCCTGATGGTATTCGCTCGCAGCCAGTTATCTATGAGCGGCACCCTCTATACTGTTTTTCTTGTGGCTATCATGGTCACGTTGAGAGTGCTTGTGGTCGACCACGGGTGGAGCCTTCTTCCGTGGGAGTAGCTGATAGACCGCCCATCCCCGACGATATCTCTCCAGGCGTAGTGCGTGAGGAGGACGTCCCGGTGGGGGGGGCATGGGATTAGCAGGGGTCGTCGGAGGAGACGGTCAAGGCGTAAGAAAGAGAAGGGGACACGGCAGGTATGGAGGCGCGTCGAGGGGCGTGATGATAGCACGGGGACTACGCAGCCCAGATTGTGCGGGAGAGATGATAATCGCACAAATTCCTGTTCCACCATCCTGGCACGTGGGTGAGTCATCTTCGGGCCAGCTGGCTTTATGGTCGGATGACGGGCGGCCCATGATGGAGGGACGCAGGCGCTCCAAGCTCTAGATTGGATGGGCAGATGGGCCCTGAGCGGGGTATTGGTTCTATTGTGTTATCGGATCTTCCTATTATTATTCATAGCCAGCTGTGACAGGGAGTTATAGCGGCTGATTCTGATACTGAAGATCGTAGCTTGGTGGTGTAGGAGGAGGACGGTCACGGTCCTTTATCCGTCTGGGGCTATGACCCATCTCCGGGTGATGATGTGGTCTCAATGCCCGAGGCTAGACCTTCCACCTCACTTTTCGAGGGACGTGAAGAAGACTGGCAGATGGTTCCTTTTAAGAAGGCGGCTGGTAGACGGAGGAAGTCGATGGCACCTCAGTCGGATCGGCTTCTTCGATCACATACTTCCCGGGTTAGGCGGGACCCCAAGAGGGTCCATGGTTAAATTCCTTATTTGGAATGTTCGGGGGACGGCGAACAGAGCTACTTTTTCCCGTCTTAGGTCCTTGTGTCGGACCAACTCGATTCGGGTCCTTGCCATTATTGAACACAAGGTGATATCTCTAAGCTTCTTTCTTATCAACTGAGGTTGGGTTTTGATGATAGCTTTTGCAATGATAAGGGTAATATTTAGATTTTCTGTAAGTCGGAGCTTGGGATTACTTGTATTGACTCATGTGAACAGGCTATCATAGTGCAGCTTTCTCTGAGTTATTTTTCGGTTCCGGTACGATTAGTCGATAGTTCATGGTGCAGGGACACGTCAGGGGAGGAGTCTGTGGAGGCACCTTCTGGACGTCCAAGCCAGGGACATTGCCTTGCCCTGGGCGGTGGGTGGGGACTTCAATATCATTGCTTCTCCGGATGAGAAATTTGGAGGTCGACCTCCTGACATGAGGGCCATTGCGGATTTCCTCGACTTTCAGTTGGCTGTCCGGGCTCTCCGATGTTGGTTTCAGACGTAGCATCTATACTTGGGTGAACGGGCAGACGGGGATTGATCGTCAGGGATCCTGTCTTGATAGGCTACTCATGACGGGTAGTTGGTTGGATGGAGTCCAGGTTTCTTGCGAGCATCTTAATCGGGCAGAATCTGATCATTCTCCTCTTTTGATATCCTGCCAGCCAGCTTCTTCCCCTGTGCGTAGAGGCTTCCGATTTCTTGACTTTTGGACTTCTCATCCGTATTTTCTTACGATTGTGGCTCGGGCGTGGAATTCATGCTGGCATTATGATGCGCTGGAGCGGTTGGGCATGCGCTTGAGGACAACGGGGCATGTTCTGGCTGGTTGGAGCAGAGCTACTTTCGGAGACGTTTTCAGGAGGTTCGTCAGGCCGAGGACGCTGCCTTGGCGGCGGAGCAGGATTATGAGCTCTATCCTTCGGAGAGGGGGAGGGCTTCCTAGATGGAGGCCATTGCTAGATTGAAGCAAAAGGTCCAGGTTCAGGAATTTTTTGGAAACAAAAAGCCCGATTGAGATGGGATCTGGAAGGAGATAAGAATACTCGTTTTTTCCATGAGTGCACTAGGAGCAGGCAAAGAAAGGTGGGTATTCAGAAAATTATTCGGGCTGATGGATCAGAAACTGGGTCTACTGCGGAGGTAGCGACGGAGGCGGCTTTATTTTTCTCGAAGCTGTTTAGAGCTTAGCCTATTTCAGATGAGGACGCCTTCCTTGATGTCATCCCTAGCATCATTACTATGGAGGACAATTCTGATCTTGTTCGTTGTCCTGATAGAGCGGAGTTGCTGGAGATTGTTCGTGGTATGGATCTAGCTAGTGGCGCCGGACCGGATGGATTTTCTGGGAGATTCTTCTCAGTTTGTCGGGACATTATTGCTGCTAACGTGGAGGAAGCAGTTGGTTCATTTTTCTTGGGTGCACGCCTTCTGATATCCGTTTCGTATACCTTCTTATTTCTTATTCCTAAAGTTGAGAACCCGAGGAACCTTTCTGATTTTGCCCTATTAGCCTTTGTAATTTCTGTAACAAAATTATTTCCAAGATCATTGCTTGCAGGTTGCGGGAATACCTTCCCAAGATTATTTCTCCTGAGCAAAGTGCTTTCGTTAAGGGGAGAGAGATTGTGGACAATATCATTATTGCTCAGGATATGGTGGCTTCTATGAGGGAACCCAACCATGGTGGAAATATTATTATTAAGCTGGACATGCAGAAGGCCTATGACAGAGTCAATTGGCATTTCCTCCTGCGGGTTCTTCGAAGATTTGGTTTTAATGAGGTCTTCTGTGATATTATTTATCGTCTCCTGGCAGATACCCGGTATGCAGGTTCTTATTAATGGCGCTCCTACTGATTTTTTCTCGGCGTCTAGAGGGATCCGGCAGGGGACCCTCTTTCCCCGGCCCTTTTCATTATTGCTGCGGAGGTACTCTCTCGAAACCTCAAGCTTCTTCAAGACACAGATAGAAGATCTTCATTTCACACTCCGATTGGGGGTCCGCGTATTTCGCACTTGGCTTATGCAGATGATGTTCTTATTTTCACTTCGGGGGATATTGCTGGATTGTGTGCTCTCCAGCAAGTATTGCATAGATATGAGGCTATTTCTGGACAGAAGATTAATTATTGAAAATCGGCCTTTTATACTGCGACACCATTGGGTGAGGATCGTGCTCGGACTATTTCTGATCTATTCGGATTTAGTACCGGTACTTTGCCGTTTTCTTATTTGGGTTGCCCGTTAACATGCGGGAGAAGGAATGCGGGGATGTTTAATTATTTGCTGGATAAATCCATTCGAAGCTGACGGGGTGGCAGAACAAGATTCTTTCTCCTGGGGGTAAGTTGGTCCTTATTAAGAATGTACTTTCATCTATCCCTATGTATACATTGGCTGCATGTTGTCCTCCCCGGGCCGTTCTCAGGACGATTGAGAGGATGTTTGCGGCTTTCTTCTGGGGTAGCAAGGATGGGGTGGCTAAGAGGAGTTGGCTGGCGTGGCGATTCGTTACTCGGACTAAGTCCGAAGGAGGCCTCGGGATCAAGTGCCTGAGTGATATTATGGATGCATTTTCTATGAAGCTTTGGTGGAAGTTGAGGCATGGGAAGGGCCTTTGGGTGGAGCTTCTTAAATCAAAATATTTTCGTAAGCGGCACCCATGTGATGCGTTTATGACTTCCAAGGGCTCTCATATTTGGCGACGAATTTTATGGGGGAGGAAATTGGCGGAGCCGTTTATCTCGTTTAGACTTGGGCGTGGTGAGGGAACAGCAAGGTATGAAGCTTGGATTCCGGGGGGTCCTCGGTTGGATAGTGTTGCTATTCCATCGGCTGAGGGAGTGACTTCGGGGACCCGGCACGGAACGGGGAGACGGATCCGGGTGCTAATTTGTACACAGGAGAGGGAGTCTACTTCGACGGTTTCGCAGTGTTTGGGTACTGGAGAGCTTTGGAGGTCGGCTAGATTGGCTGCGAGAAGGGTGGTTCTTCCCCAACGTACGGTGACTGTTCGGGCTCTTTCGGATAGGGAGAGGAAGATCAGAGATTCTAGTGCGAGGAATTCTGACAATGGTGGTCCACTTATCCGTTCTTTTTGGACTACCACTGGATGGGATTTGTCTTTGTTTTTGGAGCAGTTTGGAGTAGAGGCAGCGGGGCGGCTCAGAGAGGCGAATCTGATTTGTACTTCGGCTCCTGATTCATTGGTTTGGGGTGAGCGAAAAGGTTCTTTCACGATGGCTGCGGCTTGGAGATCTTGTCGGATCTTTCACCCTACATCATCACTTTTTTCTAATATATGGGGTAAGTGTATTCCGACGAAGTGGAGCATTCTGATGTGGCGGGTCTGTCACAACCGGCTTCCTACTGATGACATTATTCAGAAGATTGGCTTCTATCTGGCTTCCAGGTGTCATTGCTGTCAGGTTGGGCATGAGGAGACCCTTCAGCATATATTTTTCTACGGGGACCTTGCTATGACGGTCTGGTCTGCTTTCCGGGGTTTCTTCAAGGCTCGGATGTATAGTAACTGTCACGACCCGCACCCTAGAGTAAGGGCACGAGACGTGAATACGTCCAGCCTACGCCGCAGTGTCGGCGGTAGAACGTTGTCCTAGGTCACAACATCTAACAGTATATATATCTAAACAGTTTATACTCCTCGAATGGGGGTGACGCAGCAATAGAAACTCAATCACAACTAAGGAAGATATAGCACGATATGAACAGAACTCAAGGAAATGAAATAGATAAAACAGTAGTCTAAGATAATCCCAGCAATACAAGGTCTCAGATAAAAGAATATATACAACTGATCTCCAAATAAAGAGTCTAACTAGAACATGATCCAACTACATAAAGATAATAGCCTAACTATCTAGTCTAGGCAGTCGGGGGAAGGCCCTCAGCTACTGCTGGATCCTCCTGAGGGTCCAGCTCACAGGTGTCATCTAGGGCTGCCCCGTAGTAGGTGTCCAGGCAGTCCTCCTCCTCGTCCTCTGTAATATTTTAAACAGGTCTAGTCAGGACAGGAGCGAGCACAGTACATCTCAACAGATCATAGCAGGTTAGAAAATATATAACATGCAGTAAAGTAAGATACAGGTACTGAAGAAAAACAGTATGTAAACAGGAAGAGTTGTAATAGAAATATCTACTATACATAGAGAACTAGCAGTGACTAGTGAGTCAGAGTACAATCATGAACATGTAAATGGCCTGGGATAATTCTGATAAGACACTAAGGAATGATTCTGATAAGAAACTACTGGTGTATTATTCATATGTCCACTTATACTCCCCCGTACCCCAAATCAATACACAAGGATCCAGCCAGGTTATGTTATGATGCTATGTAACAGACCCCGAAGGTGATAGACCCCGAAGGTAATAGACCCCGAAGGTAATAGACCCCGAAGGTGATACATAGTAGTCCCATAAATGGGATAAGGATTCTAGGAAGACTCTACGATCATAAGAGTATATGTCGTAAGTGATCAAAGAACCAATGAAGCATATGATACGCCATGTAAGTGAAACGCACAAAATACGTAGTACCTGATGCTTCCTAAGGATAACATCTCAAGAAGGGATCCATATAGTACCAATTTGTGTGACCAACGTGACAGTATAAGTAAAGTAATCTAATGCAGGAAATAATTCTAAGCAGGATATGAAATGATCAGAGAATGTACTCGCCTGTAACTGAGTGTCTGATATGAATCGTACTGTCCAAGGAGGGGTGTCTGGCTCCTAATCAGAACATCACAAGTCACAACAAGTCCAGAATAGTATAATAGAGTCCTACTATGCATTCTACATGATTCTAGGTCAATCTAAGCCAAAGTCAACTCTTGGTCAACTCTGGTCAACCCTAGAAGTCAAACTAGGTCAACCAAGTCTAGTTGAGTCTAAACTAGGCTATTCCAACCTATACTAGCTAGCACCATGCCTAACAGGGCTAAGCAAGCCTATACTAGTTATCACAAGGCTTAGCTAAATTTAGAATATCTTAACAAGTCACAATTTTACTATACACCCAAACATTAGCATCACAAAATATACTACCAAAATCTAGACTAAAGTAAACCTACATCACTAGCTAGCAAGGAATATATATATATATATATATATATATATATATATATATATATATATATATATATATATATATATATATATATATATATACACTCAAACAGTCATACACATAGACATATTGTATCCTAAATTCATAGCCTACAACAAAACTTAGGAATTAGAGAAAGAGAGAGAAAGCTAGTGGTGTATGTGTATGTGGTAATAATGTGTGTGTGTGTACTCTGTGCTAATGAGTGTGCAGGAACAAATGAATGTGACAGGAAAAGAGTAACATATGTGTGTGATATGCAATGATAGTGTGCAGGAATAAGAATACTGTGTGCATATATATACTCATGAGAACAGTGAAGGATAGGGGGAAACAATCAAGCCAAAATAGAATTCACATTAACATCAAGTTTCCCCCCCTTTTTACCTCATTCCCAGGTTAAGCTAATACTGGAAGCTCAATTCGTAGGAAGAAGGGAAGGGAAACCAATTCCTTGGTTTTACATAACCACAACCCAAAACCCAGTTTTTATATTAACCCAATAAACTCAGATCACATTTGCAGAAAATAGTGCATCATGTGACAGGAATAACAAAAGAGAAGGAAATCAATTCATGTACTTTAAATCTCAGTTTAACAAATACTTGACAGTCTCATAATCCCAGATTTAATATACTTAATAGTGAACATTCCAGGTTAAAATAGGAACTGAAATGAAGGCTGACAGGGCAAGGTAGATAATGCAAGGATTAACATAATAGCATGAATCAATGTTGACAGTAAATGGAAGAAATGAAGAAATTATCAGTACAACAAAGTGGCAGCCCAAGCCTGTTAATCATTATACTGAATTATCCTAATCATTACCCAGGTTTAAACTCAAGTTCAATTTGAAAACCATTAACAGTATTAATTTGGAAAACTGGAATGTACAGGAAATATTTGACAGTATTAGATATTACATTGATTCAATGGAAAAAAGAATAGCAAAACAATTAATCATGAATCTAAAGCTTTGGAAATGTAAACACCCCTCGTGCACAACCCTACACATCATCTCGTGTCACCCATAGTCCGACACGGCGTGTCCACAGCAAGAAAACACAGAGTGACACACATACAGTGCACTGTCAGTGCACTGTCTCGTGCACACGTGCACTTGTGTCGTGTGCACGACACAGGACACGAATGAATCTCGTGGTGACACACATGGGTAGCCCACCTATAGGGCTACCTCATGGGCCTACTGGCCTGTGTCCACGAAGTGTCAGGGTCGGACACGAGACCCGTGTCATTGGGGAAAACCTACAGTGCACTGCCATAGGCCAATCCCCGTGTGGGATCAATATCTCTCTCGACACGACTCGGTGTCATGTGAGACTTGACACATGGCGTGTCAGTCCATGCCCCTAGCCTCGTGTCGAGTTTCGTGTCCATACGAAACGTGTCGTGTCCGCTACAGGGCCCGATAGGCAGGGGATCCTTGTAGCAGCACGCGGCCGTGTGCACGCGCGTGTCCACACAAACATCCTGACACAGAACGACACGAAAATAAGGACACAAGGACAGGAAACCCAAGGGTAGATCTAAAACCTATTTCCTATTCAAACAAAACTGGATAACTCGATCGACCTGCCCTCTGTGGCATATGGTCGAACACCTAGTCCAGTGTTCTGATACGGGTCCAGAATGGACACGAATCACTCGACACTGGACACGAACCCAATACTTACCTTAGGGGGACACTTAGGGGTTCCTATACATGAAAACTAACTGAAGTTTCATGGAGAAATGAAGGAGATACCTCTTTGTGAAACTTCAATGGAAAAAGCCTCTTCCTAGCTCCTTGCTTGATGACCAAATCAATCCAAATCTACCTCAAACTGAAATGGAAGCTCAACAACAGTAAATGCAGGCCTATTAGGTCCTATTGGAACAATTTAGAAGGAAATAGGAATAGAAAAGGGGCTCTAGAATTAAAATGGCATGAAGCTTACCTCCTTGAAATTAGGGCTCTTCCTAAAGAAAAGAGGCAACCCTAGTTTTGAGAGGGATTTTATATGGGGGGAATCCCTAGGCATAGGGTGGTCGGCCACTTGGGCTTTGGGTTAGGGTTTAGTCAATTGGTTGGGCCTTGGGCCAAGCTACAAAGCTAAATGTATATTAACTTAAACAAGGTTCTAAAACCACAAGTCATGACTTATGACTTCTAATCCTATTTGCTAAAATGACTTAAACCAAGTGCTAGGCTAGGTGAGACTAGGGTCACTTGACCTAACCATGGCCCACTAACTAGGGTTAGCTTTTAGGTAGGTCTACAAAGTCAACACTAGTCAAAAGTCAACCTATTCAAACAATTTCAAATAAATTCCTAAAAATTCCTATAAATTCTAATTAATTCTAATAAATTTAAAATACCCCAAAAATAACAAAAATACCCTCACACTAGAAATGTGGTAGTGATAAATCTACCCTCCTTAAAAGAATTTCGTCCTCGAAATTGAAAGGCAAAATACAACTGATGAGAAGGGTAGAAAGTATACCTCAAGGTCCAAAAAGATAAGGGTACCGCTCGCGCATCTCATCCTCCCGCTCCCAGGTAGACTCTCCTGGAGAATGATGCCTCCATGCGACGCGTACCAAAGGCATCACCTGGTTCCTTAGAACCATCTCCCGTCGATCCAGAATCTCCACAGGCTGCTCTGGATAGCTGAGAGAAGGCCCCACCTCAATCTCCGAATGGTCGAGCACATGGCTAGGGTCAGCCACGTACTATCTCAACTGTGATACATGAAATATGTTGTGGACCCCCACAAGTGTAGGCGGCAAGTCTAGCCTGTAAGCCACGTCACCGACTCTCCCGCTGATAACGAAAGGGCCGATGAAGCGCGGGCTAAGCTTTCCGCCTCCACCAAAACATATCGTACCACGAGTCGGAGATATACTCAAGAAAACCTGGTCTCCGACCTAATCACAAGCAAGGTCTCAATTAATACAATAACAAAGAAGATCAAAAATCTCAAAGAAACAACCTAAATCTAATCCTAGTCTAATCTGTACCTCAAACTCCAAGGGTCTCTGGTGGCTATCGGCCCAATGTCGTTGTCTGTCCTGCGCCACGCGAAGTCTGTCCCTGATGAGCTTCACCTTCTCGACCGCATCTACAATCATCTCTGGCCCGAGCAAAGCTCGCTCACCAACATCATCCCAGGATAAGGATGTACGGCACCTACGCTCGTACAGAGCCTTGAAAGGTGACATCTCGATGCTGGCCTGGAAACTATTGTTATAGACAAACTCCACCAAATGAAGATGATCCTCCCAAGAACCTCCAAAGTCCAGAACGCACGTCCGCAGCATATCCTCAAGGGTCTGAATAGTCCGCTCCGACTGTCCGTCCGTCTGGGGGTCGTATACAGAACTGAACTTGAGCTGAATGCCCAAGCTGGTCTGCAGACTCCTCCAGAAATGGGAAGTAAAACGGCTATTCCGATCTGAGACGATGCTGGCCGGAACTCCGTGGATCCTGACTATCTGCCGCATATACATCTCCACCAGCCTCTCTGTAGACGTACCCACCTTGAATGGCAAAAAGTAGGCCGATTTGGTCAACGTGTCCACGATGACCCAAATTGCGTCTTTCCCTCCTGGAGTACGCGGCAATCCTGATACGAAGTCCATCGTGATATGCTCCAATTTCCACTCGAGAATGGGCAGCGGCTGCAACAATCCACCGGGCCTCTGTCTCTCCGCCTTGATCTGCTGACAGACCAAGCACCTAGCCACGAAGTGGGACACCTCTCGCTTCATTCTTGACCACCATACATGCTCCTGCAGATCTCGGTACATCTTGTTGGCACCCGGGTGTATAGAGTACTGAGATCTGTGGGCCTCCTTCATAATCTGCTCTCTGAGCTCCCCGCTAGGCATACATAACCTGGTACCGTGCCTCAGGGCACCATCCTCTGCAAGTGAAAACTCAGGATCCCCCACTCCTATACTGATCTGCTCTCTGATACTCTAAAAAGCCACATCCTGAAACTGGGCCGCCTTGATCCTGTCTACTAAGTCTGACTGTATCTGCATCCCCCATAGCTGCATCTGCACTCCCGGCACGATCACCTCAATCCCAAGGCTCTCCAAGTCGGCAAGCAAATGCCGATCCATGGTCAAACACATGGTTGTCGGATACCTACTCAAGGCATCGCCAACCACGTTGGCCTTCCCTGGATGATACTGCAGTGCAATGTCGAAGTCCTTCATCAACTCCAACCATCTGTGCTGTCGCATGTTCAACTCCTTCTGAGTGAACACATACTTAAGGCTCTTGTGATTTGTGAAGTTCTCCACCCTCTTACCATACAGATAATACTTCCACAGCTTCAAAGCAAAAATCACTGCTGCCAGCTCCAGGTCGTGGGTAGGGTAATTCTTCTCATGGGGACGTAACTGCTTGAAAGCATAGGCAATTACCTTCCCGTGCTACTGCAACACACAACCCAGCCCCTTCCCTGAAGCATCACTATAAATAGTGAATCCACCTGATCCTGAAGGCAACGTCAAAATCGAAGCTGTCGTCAGCCGCTTCTTTAACTCATCAAAAGCTGTCTGACACTCCTCTGACCAAACATACTCACCATCCTTCCGGGTCAACCGTGTCAACGGCTCTGCGATCCGGGAGAAATCCTGCACAAATCTCCGGTAATATCCTGCCAGCCCCAGGAAGCTCCTGATCTCTGCAACTGAAGTCGGCGCTCTGAAGAGAACTCTACCCCCTCTGCAATCAATGCTGGCGTGGTGCCTGCTCAAACAATCTATGCCTAGTACTATATCATAGTTCGGTAATGGCATTACGAGCAGGCTCACCTCCAACTCACGGCCTACCAAAACTACTCTCCGACCCTTACAAACATCACTCACGAGGATAATACCACCCCCGGTCGTGATCTTGTAAGTCCTAGGCAACGATTCAGCTATGATACCGTGTCTAATCGCAAAAGATACTGAAATGAAGCTATGCGATGCACCAGAATCAAACAATGCAAATGCTGGGCTGGAGTCGAGAAGAATCGAACCTACAATCAGCTCTCCAGTCACCTCAGCCTCTCCTACTGCCATAGCGAAAGCTTGCCCCTGGTGGCCTCCCCTGGCCTGCTGCTGGTGCTGGACAAACCTCTACTGCTGAGTCGGCAGAGCTGGTCCCTGCTGCTGGCCCACTGGAGCTCTGGCTCCTCCTCCCGGGGCTGTTCGTACTATACGACACTCCCTCATCTGGTGGTCTGCTGCACCACACAGTAGACACAGGCCCAGCTTCTTCCTACACTCACTGGAAACATGCCCGGGCTTCCTACAGTAGACTACAGTAGACACAACTGGTAACCTACCTCTGGCCCTGCTGGTGCTGCCTCGGCTGCTGCTGATACTGAGCTGGCCTCTGCTGAATCGGCTGAGGCTGAAACTGCCTAGGCTGCTGAAACTGAAAGTGAGGCCTCTTGGCCTGGCCTCCGATGCTGCTACTGCCCCCAGCTGGGTCTCTCCCTCTCTTGAGCCTAAGCTCAAGATCATCCTCTGCTAGCAGGGCTCCCGTCAAGATCTCCTCAAACGTAACATCTCTGTTCCCCTTGGTCAGGGACTTGACCTCCTTGACCAGACCCTTCCGGAACCTCTGGGCCTTCGCCGTCTCTCTCAACCCCTCAACAAACCTGCCGAGACGGCCAAACTCTCCCACATACTCCTCTACTGAGAGGCTCCCCTGGACCAAGCTCTCAAACTGCATCTCCAAGGCTCTGACTGCTGAATCTAGGAAGAACTTTTTTTTGAAGAAGCCCCTGAACTGCTCCCAAGTCTGCCCCGGTACCCCCACCCTGGGGTCCGACTGATACCAGGTGCGAGCAAGATCTCGCATCCGGCTAGCTGCGGCCTCGATCTGAAGGTCTGCTGGAATCCTGGCCAAGCGAAAGATCTCCTCCATATGCTCGATCCACTCGTCGGCATATAAGATCCCCTCTGTCCCCATGAAGTCTCTAGGGCTCATCTTCTGAAACTGCTCGATCCCTGGTGTCCTCTGCTGCTGTACCACCGGTCGAGCTGCAGCTGTCGTGACGGCCAGCTCCATGCCTCTGTCCTGCCGAGCCTGCTGTCGGTCCATGAACTGCTGGAAATATGCGAATATCTGAGCTGTGTCCACATGTCCTGGAGGCGGTGGCGGCAAGAAAGGATCCTCTGGAATGACCGGGTCCTGCCTCCCAGTCGGTGGGTGCATACCCTCTGCTGCGACTGCCGAGGTCTCAACACGAGCTGAGGTGGCAGGAGCTGCAGTCCCCTGGTCTTACCGTACTGGCTGAGAGGTAGCAGTCCCCTCTATAGCATCCTCATGGGTGGCACGCTACAATCGAGTCTCTACCATCCTGAAGATAGACAAATAAGAGTATCAATTTCTGAGAAAGAAGTAAAATAACAAAGGCGGACAATTATAATTCAAAGGATTAGCTGACAAAAGGATTTAGATGGCAATAAAAGGAATTTTTCCTAAAGTGATTGAGTATCTTAAAATTAATGTCCTATATCCTATAGCAGGCTGCAGTGATACTCTAGTTCGAGTACCACTACACTTCTAGTCTAGACCTGCATGGGCCACCACTAAAAATGTGTCCCGACCCGCACCCTAGAGTAAGGGCACGAGACGTGAATACGTCCAGCCTACGCCGCAGTATCGGCGGTAGAACGCTGTCCTAGGTCACAACATCTAACAGTATATGTACCTAAACAGTTTATACTCCCCGAATGGGGGTGACACAGCAATAGAAACTCAATCACAACTAAGGAAGATATAGTACGATATGAACAGAACTCAAGGAAATGAAATAGATAAAACAGTAGTCTAAGATAATCCCAGCAATACAAGGTCTCAGATAAAAGAATATATACAACTGATCTCCAAATAAAGAGTCTAACTAGAACATGATCCAACTACATAAAGATAATAGCCTAACTATCTAGTCTAGGCAGTCGGGGGAAGGCCCTCAGCTACTGCTGGATCCTCCTGAGGGTCCAGCTCACAGGTATCATCTAGGGCTGCCCCGTAGTAGGTGTCCAGGCAGTCCTCCTCCTCGTCCTCTGTAATATTTTCAACAGGTCCAGTCAGGACAGGAGCGAGCACAGTACAGCTCAACAGATCATAGCAGGTTAGAAAACATATAACATGCAGTAAAGTAAGATACAGGTACTGAAGAAAAACAGTATGTAAACAGGAAGAGCTGTAATAGAAATATCTACTATACGTAGAGAACTAGCAGCGACTAGTGAGTCAGAGTACAATCATGAACATGTAAATAGCCTGGGATGATTCTGATAAGATACTAAGGAATGATTCTGATAAGAAACTACTGGTGTATTATTCACATGTCCACTTATACTCCCCCGTACCCCCAATCAATACACAAGGATCCAGCCAGGTTATGTTATGATGCTATGTAACAGACCCCGAAGGAGATAGACCCCGAAGGTAATAGACCCCGAAGGTAATAGACCCCGAAGGTGATACATAGTAGTCCCATAAATGGGATAAGGATTCTAGGAAGACTCTACGATCATAAGAGTATATGTCGTAAGTGATCAAAGAACCAATGAAGCATATGATACGCCATGCAAGTGAAACGCACAAAACATGTAGTACCTGATGCTCCCTAAGGATAACATCTCAAGAAGGGATCCATATAGTACCAATCCGTGTGACCAACGTGACAGTACAAGTAAAGTAATCTACTGCAGGAAATAATTCTAAGCAGGATATGAAATGATCAGAGAATGTACTCGCCTGTAACTGAGTGTCTGATATGAATCGTACTGTCCAAGGAGGGGTGTCTGGCTCCTAATCAGAACAGCACAAGTCACAATAAGTCCAGAATAGTAGAATGGAGTCCTACTATGCATTCTACATGATTCTAGGTCAATCTAAGCCAAAGTCAACTCTTGGTCAACTCTGGTCAACCCTAGAAGTCAAACTAGGTCAACCAAGTCTAGTTGAGTCTAAACTAGGCTATTCCAACCTATACTAGCTAGCACCATGCCTAATAGTGCTAAGCAAGCCTATACTAGTTATCACAAGGCTTAGCTAAATTTAGAATATCTTAACAAGTCACAATTTCACTATACACCCATACATTAGCATCACAAAATACACTACCAAAATCTAGACTAAAGTAAACCTACATCACTAGCTAGCAAGGAATATATATATATAGATATATATACACTCAAACAGTCATACACATAGACATATTGTATCCTAAATTCATAGCCTACAACAAAACTTAGGAATTAGAGAAAGAGAGAGAGAGCTAGTGGTGTGTGTGTATGTGGTAATAATGTGTGTGTGTGTGTACTCTGTGCTAATGAGTGTGCAGGAACAAATGAATGTGACAGGAAAAGAGTAACATATGTGTGTGATATGCAATGATAGTGTGCAGGAATAAGAATACTGTGTGCATATATATACTCATGAGAACAGTGAAGGATAGGAGGAAACAATCAAGCCAAAATAGAATTCACATTAACATCAAGTTTCTCCCCCTTTTTACCTCATTCCCAGGTTAAGCTAATACTGGAAGCTCAATTCGAAGGAAGAAGGGAAGGGAAACCAATTCCTTGGTTTTACATAACCACAACCCAAAACCCAGTTTTCAGATTAACCTAATAAACTCAGATCACATTTGCAGAAAATAGTGCATCATGTGACAGGAATAACAAAAGAGAAGGAAATTAATTCATGTACTTTAAATCTCAGTTTAACAAATACTTGACAGTCTCATAATCCCAGATTTAATATACTTAATAGTGAACATTCCAGGTTAAAATAGAAACTAAAATGAAGGTTGACAGGGCAAGGTAGGTAATGCAAGGATTAACATGGTAGCATGAATCAATGTTGACAGTAAATGGAAGAAATGAAGAAATTATCAGGGCAACAAAGTGGCAGCCCAAGCCTGTTAATCATTATACTGAATTATCCTAATCATTACCCAGGTTTAAACTCAAGTTCAATTTGAAAACCATTAACAGTATTAATTTGGAAAACTGGAATGTACAGGAAATATTTGACAGTATTAGACATTACATTGATTCAATGGGAAAAAGAATAGCAAAACAATTAATTATGAATCTAAAGCTTTGGAAATATAAACACCCCTCGTGCACAACCCTACACATCATCTCGTGTCACCCATAGGCCGACACGACGTGTCTACAGCAAGAAAACACAGAGTGACACACATACAGTGCACTGTCAGTGCACTGTCTCGTGCACACGTGCACTTGTGTCGTGTGCACGACACAGGACACGAATGAATCTCGTGGTGACACACATGGGTAGCCCACCTATAGGGCTACCTCATGGGCCTACTGGCCTGTGTCCACGAAGTGTCAGGGTCGGACACGAGACCCGTGTCAGTGGAGAAAACCCACAGTGCACTGCCATAGGCCAATCCTCGTGTGGGATCAATATCTCTCTCGACACGACTCGGGGTCATGTGAGACTTGACACATGGCGTGTCAGTCCATGCCCCTAGCCTCGTGTCGAGTTTCGTGTCCATACGAAATGTGTCGTGTCCGCTACAGGGCCCGATAGGCAGGGAATCCCTGTAGCAGCGCGCGGCCGTGTGCACGCGCGTGTCCACATAAACAAACTGACACAGAACGACACAAAAATAAGGACACAAGGACAGGAAACCCAAGGGTAGATCTAAAACCTATTTCCTATTCAAATAAAACTGGATAACTCGATCGACCTGCCCTCCGTGGCATATGGTCGAACACCTAGTCCAGTGTTCTGATACGGGTCCAGAATGGCCACGAATCACTCGACACTGGACACGAACCCAATACTGACCTTAGGGGGACACTTAGGGGTTCCTATACATGAAAACTAACTGAAGTTTCATGGAGAAATGAAGGAGATACCTCTTTGTGAAACTTTAATGGAAAAAGCCTCTTCCTAGCTCCTTGCTTGATGACCAAATCAATCCAAATCTACCTCAAACTGAAATGGAAGCTCAACAAAAGTAAATGCAGGCCTATTAGGTCCTATTGGAACAATTTAGAAGGAAATAGGAATAGGAAAGGGGCTCTAGAATTAAAATGGCATGAAGCTTACCTCCTTGAAATTAGGGCTCTTCCTAAAGAAAAGAGGCAACCCTAGTTTTGAGAGGGATTTTATATGGGGGGAATCCCTAGGCATAGGGTGGCCGGCCACTTGGGCTTTGGGTTAGGGTTTAGTCAATTGGTTGGGCCTCGGGCCAAGCTACAAAGCTAAATGTATATTAACTTAAACAAGGTTCTAAAACCACAAGTCATGACTTATGACTTCTAATCCTATTTGCTAAAATGACTTAAACCAAGTGCTAGGCTAGGTTAGACTAGGGTCACTTGACCTAACCATGGCCCACTAACTAGGGTTAGCTTCTAGGTAGGTCTACAAAGTCAACACTAGTCAAAAGTCAACCTATTCAAACAATTTCAAATAAATTCCTAAAAATTCCCATAAATTCTAATTAATTCTAATAAATTTAAAATACCCCAAAAATGACAAAAATACCCTCATACTAGAAATGTGGTAGTGACAGTAACTTTCTAGTATTTCTTCAAAGGTGGTGGCGGGGTCAGGGAAGTCATCATCGGAGATCATTGGCGGGTGCGATCATTTGGGTGCTTTGGAAGAACATGAACAAGCATCGGTACGAGGGACGTGGTGCTGGGTCAGTTTTTTTGGTCCAAAAGGTGAAGCGACAGTTTCGGAAGTCGCTTTCCAGTTGTCATCATCTTCCGACTATTCCTCATTGGGCTTTAGAGTAGAGTTTTTTCTTTATTTCTTTTTCTTGGTTACCATGCACTACAACAAAAAATCCTTTTAATGACGGCTAAAAAGCGTCATTAATGACGAACCATGATGCTTTTTTTCTACAGCAACCGTTATGAAAACGGATGTTATAAATGTTTTTTAAAAGCGTCATAAAATAACCGTCATGAATAGTTTCTATAAAAGTGTTATGAATAGTTAATATATAGTGCACAATTCAGAACAATTTTAAAACGTCATGAATAGATAATATGTATAGGCTCAATGCAGCACATTTATAACACTTTATACTATTCAAATTAGCACATTTATAATGCTCTATACTGTACAGTATATATTACATTCCAAAAACTTAACATTATATATCACCATCTTTATTACATTTCTCAAAATAGAGTACATATCAACATCTTCATTACATTGAATATCCAAATACAGAATATACCAAAAAAAAGGAATAAATCTCTCTTTTGCTAAACAAATTATTAGAAATATTTACTTAAGTAGATTCTGACCATGGATCTTCTCTCTGCCATCTCTTGAAGATATCGGGAGTCCCAAAGAGAAGTAGTGTCGCAGCTGAGCGACGACTTGTTGCTGCTGCAGCCGACGCAGTCGTGGGAGAGCCTCATCCTCTGATCCCTTACTCTCACCTGAACCCTCACCAGCGCTTGCATGCACCTCAGCATCACGTTGTGCCCTTTTTGCAAAAAATCGTAAATGTCAGCTTAGCACTTTAGTAATCGACGCTGAAATGTGAGCCTAACAATCAACCTAGATTTTACCAAGCCAATAAATTAAAGAAAGTTAACATGAAATTTATATATTAGAAATCAAAATCGAAAATGCATAATTAAGAAAGCATCACTTATTAGACTGACTGTACTTGGCGCAAATGGAGAATTGCTAAAAATAGAATGATAATAAAATGCCAACCAAATGGAGGTCTCGTGTTCCAAATCCTCACCCCACCTATATCCACAATTTAGATGTTATCAAGTTAGAACCAGGTATAAATGACACATAAGACCTACTGAGAAAAGTACATCAGTAATATCTTGAGAAGTAACATAAATTCAAGCGCTCGCTTCCCTATTTCTGCTTCATTTTGTTCAAAAAAGTAAGCGGCACTTTCATTCAGAGACTGTCCATAGACCAACCATTAACAATCTAATTACATGAGGAATTTGATGATAAAACAGCAAAAAAATATAAAAAGAGTACAAGAAAGAAGTATAGTTGAGAACCTAAGTGGTTCTAGGGAATATTATATCAATAAACAAAATATACTAAAAAGTAGAATAGATGTAAGCAAACTTCATCTAATATATCAAGTTTGGCATTATGTTTTTGCAAACTGCAACTATCCAAACACTTATCCTTCTCTCTTCCAGCTCAGCATCATCATAGATATTAATATGTATGGTTGTGAATTTAAGCAGTATATAGACAGCCCATTTGGGGCTCTATTGACCTCTCCTGAGCGTTACATACAGTTTAACAAGAAACGAAACGGGCTAAATACATGCTAGTATGGAATGGATTTGTCCAAGAGATCTTTATCTGATTGTCACATGACATAATCTACCAATTAAAAATTTATTTATGCACAAAAAACAATATATATGGGCATGTGTTCTTTTTTTAATACTTCTTGAACATTAAATCAATCTATATTATTCAAGAACATGATTCTGATGTCATGTACCATAATCAAGCATAGCCTTGTTATAAAGATTGTTTTATGAACTATGAAGGAATAAGTAAGTTATGAAAGCTTATTTTACCATGAAATAAGAACCCAAATATTGCATCCACTATAAGGTCAAACTCATTTGATAAGCTCTGAGACAGGTCTTCAACTGACAAGAATGGAACTGAGAGTGATTCCAACTACAAAATTTCATAATTAATGAAGATGGTAATCACTGAAAGGGAGTCACAAACACTGTCTTTAAGAAGACATACCTGAGTAACCAGGCCAGTATAAAGGGCCTTGGCTATCTTCTTAGGATAACAAATAGACGGTTTATATCCAAAGTGGTGCAGGTGTCGAGCAGCTACCAGACCATCACCACCATTATTTCCTAGACCACAGATAACAAGGACATGATTGTATTGGCCTGACTTGTAGACCTGTTAAAACAATAAACTAGTTAAACATTCCATGAGGTCAAAATGTTATAACTATTTAAGAAATATCTGTGTTTTACAACATATTAAACAATATTATCAATCAGACTTAATGCAGTAGATAAGTTCCAAGTTTTGATGGTCACTTCCAGTATTCCTGTAAATATCACTCGTATGCAAAAAAATTACCATTATTATATGTGTTGCAACAGTTATCGTAAGTCAACTTACATAAACTCCAAGAACAAGCTAATAATCATTGCTAAAAGCTGTCATAATGATGTACAAGGCTTTTCTTATATTATGATAAGTGATATGTGACAATAAATCATACAACGCACAAAAAAAAAATTTTGCAAATAAAGAACAAGATGAATGTTATATATTACCAGGAAGTCCTTTTGAAAGCACTAAAAGCAAAGGAGGTCAGATTCTGTGTTATAATGCCTGTGCGACTTGAACATCCTCTCTATCCCCGAAATATCACAGAAGAATAAGGACTCATCACTTTCTTTGTTTAGTTGTTATCGTGTCCAGAATTGGTGCCAAGGTTAGTTTAGTAAATTCATCAAACACCATAGGTACACAAGCAATAATTGAATATTGATGTTAATTCTTGATCAAATCGATCAAAATTTCAAAGAAAGAGGGAAATTCGATCAGAGAATCATTGTTTGGAAATTCACCAGATTAATTTGAATGATCGTCCCGTCTCCGCACAGATCGTTCGATCAATGACTACTGCTGCGACGAAGACGACACGGACACCCTGGCCTACCAAGGAGAACCATCATCGTCCAGATGATAGCGATTGACTCCTGGTGTCAGTCCTCCGTGCGCCGTCGAGTTCGACGGCCACCGCGAATTCGCCAACGTCCGATCGAAAAGAGGAAAGAAGAGCGGAGAGACCACAATCGGCTGTCCCGCTCACTTTTTTTACCTAACGCGACGTCGGCGTCAGAGAGGCTATGCCAGAGCTGTCGACCCGCCCGTGCCACCAGCTCCCTCTGTAACACCTATATCTTAGAACACGTATTTTGTTAAGCCTGTATGTATCTTGGACCTGTATTTTATTTTCTCAGATTCTGGCCTGTAATTGTATTTTGGCTCAGCTTGCAGATTTTGGTTTTCTCGTAAAATGGGTTTTGACATGGCTTGGTTTTATTTTGTGGAGAAGGATTGGTTTGGTTTGGTTCAACATGCATTTGGAACACCTTAGCCTATGCTCCACCCTCAACACAACATAACCACCCTCACTAAAACCCTACCAACCTTTTCTCTCTCCTCATAACTCTTTTATTTATTTTCTCCATCTCCTTCTTCTTCCTTCCTCTACACAACTCACCAACACCCATAGGCAAGTGCACCTTGCCACCACATGAGAACCCTATTTGATTTATCCATTAGCTAGATTAGGCCATGGAGATCAATATTATAACTTGATATTTTATGATTTGGAGTCTCCTTTGTTCTAGATCTAAGTTTTCTCTATTTTCAGATTTACATGGTTTTGATCTATTTTAGTTGGGTTTTTGTGGGTTTTGATGCTTCCATGTGGAAGAGAACTCAATTTTACTCAAGTTAGAACTTTGAAAATCTAGATTTGGCTTTAATTTGACCAAGATATGAAGAATGGAATTTTTTGTGTTCTTGATGCTTGCTCTCGGCCTGGAGACGAAGACTGTAGCCTGCGCTAGCGCAGTGCTGGACTGTGCATCCCCTCTCGGCCTGCGCTCTTTGGCGCAGTACCGACCGTGCTGATTGCCCATTGGCGAACTGCGCTCAGCCCCATGCGCCATCCATCCATACGCAGTCTGCTCATGTACAGTCTGCTCATGCACAGCCTGCTCATGTGCCATCCATTCATGCGCAGTCTGCTCATGTGCCACCTATACCCCTGCGCAGTTGGCTCCCCGTGCAATCTAACCCCGCGCGCTTGGACCCTGCGTACTTCACCCCTGCGTAATTCAACCCTGCGCCATCTATCTCCTGCGCCAACCATTCCTGCGCCATCCATCCCTACGCAATCCACTGGCCCATGATGATTTGGTTTTATTTCTTGGACTTGGCTTCTCTTTTGTAGATTAGGTTTTGAGATCTTGTTCAACACAGCACGACTACCTTGACCCCAACACGACCTGGCACAATTTTCAGTATTTGATATGACTAGTACGGTTTTCATGATTTTTGTGATTTATGATCCTAGTACTTCCTAATTTTCTGGAAAATGACCCGATGGGGTGCATTCTTGACTTGTAACCTGATAACTTGATAGTGGCCTGTGGCGATGCACTGACTTGACTTGACTTGTAACTTGTAACTTGTAACTCGGCTCGTATAACCAACTTGACACCGTGGGTGTTCCTACTTGCTTGCTTGTACAATCCACCTGTCTTATCTTGCATCATGTCTAGGACGTAAATCCCTGGTTCCCACGGTCAGGGATTTACGCTGAATCTGGATTAGGCTAATGATTAGATCAAACTATAGTTCCTAGAGAATTTCCAGTCACAGGCAATCTCGTTATCTGGGCGCTTTAATTGGACTTGTAGCTTGCCGACGAGTAGAGCATATTTCCAGCACACTGTCATGTGTTGCACCCTCTAAGTCACCTAAGGGTATATCGTCTCCTGGGCGATGTACCCAACCATACTCTCAACCCGCGAAAGGATAACCGGGTGGTCTGCAGGGCTTGGGACTGGGAAATTCGCACTTGCATCTTGTTAGTAATTAGGCTTGTGATAACCCTAGTTAGATAAAGTAGTAAGCCGTAGTATTTTGCTTGGCCGCTTGTGAATGGATGATGTCTAGCCCTGTCTAAGTCTTGTTTAGTTCCTGTACCCTGGTACTCCTGAGCATGATTGTTTTACTTGTTGTAACAATAAATGGATAGGGACAAGTGCTATTCAAGCGAAGGGTTACAACCCCGGTCCTTGTTTGGTTTACGGGTTGTCATCTGGCTCCCGGAGTAGTCTCGTACCCCTAGTCGTTTATCATCCTGCTGTACTTTTATTACTTGTACTTTTTTCCCAATTTCTTATGTTCTGAAATGCTAGTTTTGTTCTTATTTCGTGGCCTCCTTTGTGGCACTTGCTCTTTCTGGGGTTTGAACCAGCTGGTTTTGTGTGGCCAGATTTTGGAGCAGCACCCGAGGATCTACCGAACCTCCAGCCCGATGGTGGCGACTAGAAGGAACCCGGGCTACGAGTGGGTTTTCCATTTTGTTTTGCTCACTCTATTGTAAAATTATTCTTTTGAGGCGTTTAGCCGACGAGCACCTGTTAGCTCGATGCACATCTACTTACTGTCTGCCTACGGGCTGTAAACATGATTAACAAATCCTAGGGTTGATCATGTATGACTAAACACTTGCTAGTCCTCGCATTTTGTACGACTAGCTTCATGATCAACTGAATATGTAATATTTGGGACGCCGTTTATTGTATATTTGGTGGTCAAACATCTTGTACTTATATTACTTGCTTGAGATTGAGACAACAGGCTTGACCTTAAGAGACCGTTGGCTTACAGTAAACCCTCATATCTATACAGTCGTGACCGTATAGCGAGATGGACTTCTTTTTAATATACGTAGCCGGCTATGTTCGCCCCCGCTCTCCAGTATTCTGGTTCTGGGGTGTGACATGGTTTATGTGGTGGCCCATGCAGGTCTTGCCAATCAAGAAATATGAGGGTTTACCGATAGATGTCTCAATCAGTACTCGTGCTTGATCTCCTATCATATCTTTTGAATCTCTGGAATCTTGAGTTGATCACATGCTTGTATCATTGATCTGTCCTGGTCCTTCCTTATTGTTTTTTCCTGTGCCATCTTCTTCAGCGGCACTGTACCTGACCCCGCCGATTAGCAAGGTGGAGCACTTCATGTGGACCAGCAGCCCGGAGATCAAGCCCAACACTCCGGAGTAGCATCCAGAGTTGTGCCTACTGGAGGAGAGCCCCCAGCTCAGCCCGTTCAGCCTGTCGAGCCGGATGATGGCACCTTGGTAGGTCTCATCAGGACCTTGATAGCTTTCCATGATCGTCGAGGAGACGTCTTGTACCAAGTAGTGGCAGATGCTTTGACCAGGGGTAGTCACCCAGGGAACAGCGCGGCCAACAGCTTCAAGCGCCTGAACCCTCCATTCTTCGACGGCAGTGAAGATGCGATTGCCGCGGACGCTTGGCTTCAGGATACCGAGGTGATTCTGGAAGCAGCTAGAACACCCGAGAATGAGAAGGTGGCCGTGGTACGGCTACAGTTGTGGGACTTGGCTCGCAGTTGGTGGGCAGCGCAGGCCATGGAATTAGTGGCACCCATTGCTTGGACAGTATTTAGAGAAAGATTTCAGACGAAGCATTTTGATGTTGTAGCTCGGTACGACCTACAGACGAGATTTACCAACTTGAAGCAAGAAGGCAGAACAGTTGACAGTTATGCATCTGAGTTTTCTAGACTCAGTAGGTTTGCCCCTACCTTGGTGGCGACCGAGTTTGATAGGGCCCAGCGGTTCCAGCAGGGACTGCATTTGGAGATCTTGTGGGCAGTCGAGCAGTTCGAGCACCAGACGTTCGATGCAGTATTGAGAACGGCTAGGAGGCATGAGTATACTTCCCAGAGGATCGTGGATAGGACCGGAGGTAGGAAGCGGTCCCACAGTCAGATGCACCAGTCATCAGCTCCAGCCCCGGCAGCTAGAAGGTTGACTATTGGAACTCCGAGGCGGGCGACCTCAGTAACGTCGGTTCAGCATTCGACCCCGACGTACCCGCAGCAGCAGAAGCAAAAGCAGACTACCGTGATGGGATGTTCTCATTGCGGGAAGCCAGGCCATGTGGTGGCAGACTGTCGTAGGGCACAAGGATTGTACCTAGCTTATAGAGCGACAGATCACAAGATAGGAGCTTGCCCGAATAGGGGTAGTTCTTCCTCTTCCAACCTAACCAGTCCATCGGTTAGGGGACCAGCACCTGTGCAGCAGCAGCAGTACCCGAGGCCATTGTTGCCTCAGGCCCAGGCATTTCATCAGCAGAACCAGCAACAGTATACCCAAGCCCAAGTGCAGAGCAGGCAGAAAGGTTTCCAGCAGAGGGTACCTGCAGCTAGAGGATAAGGTCAGGCCATGATGATGGCTATGGAAGAAGAAGTTGCACCAGGTGAGGTAGTGGCAGGTACTATTCTCGTCAACTCCTCTCCAGCATTGGTATTATTTGATTCTGGTGCATCGTATTCATTTATGTCTACACGATTCGTGACACGGATAGGATTGGAGCCAGAGTCACTATCAGTAAGACTCAATATACTTACTGGTAATGGTCTTGTGGGAGTAGATCGAGTGTTTTTCTCGTGTCGGATCGTAGTTAGCGGTAGAGAGTTCCCGCAAGATTTATAGAGTTTCCTATGGCAGACTATGATATAGTCTTAGGCATGGATTGGTTGAGGAACCAGTATGCTAGGATAGACTGCTATGTTGGCAGAGTTATTTTCAGCATTCCAGGAGAGCCAGAGTTTTTATTTTCCAGAGGCGCAGTGGAACCATCATCCCCAGTGTTGCGGATGGCAGTAGCAGCAGTGCAGTTGCCCAGGATAGTTGAAGAATTTCCAGATGTTTTCCCAGAGGAGCTTACAGGAATGCCGCCAGAGCGGGAGATCGAGTTCACTATAGACTTAATCCCCGGAATAGCACCAGTATCAGAGCGAGTCTACAGAATGGCGCCTTCAGAGTTGGAGATTTTGTACAAGATGATTGAAGAACTCAGGACCAAGGGATTCATTGGTGCAAGTGGATCGCCTTGGGGAGCCCCGATGCTTCTTGTAAAAAAGAAGGATGGTACATCCAGGTTATGTGTAGATTATCGTACCTTGAACCTAGCGACAATCAAGAACAGATACCCTCTTCCGAGGATAGATGACTTGTTTGATCAACTCAAAGGGGCTTTAGTATTCTCGAAGATAGACTTGCAGTCAGGATACCATCAGATCAGAGTCAAAGAGCAGGACATCCCGAAAACATCGTTTAGATCGAGATATAGGCATTGGGAGTTCCTTGTTATGCCCTTTGGAGCGACCAATGCGCCGGCCGTATTCATGGACCTCATGAATCGCATTTTCAGGCCTTACTTGGATCAGTTCATGATCGTATTCCTAGATGATATTCTGGTCTACAGCAAAAGCGAAGCAGAGCACGAGCAGCATCTCAGAATCGTCCTTCAGACGCTTAGAGAGCATCAATTGTACGCCAAGTTCAGTAAATACGAGTTCTGGCTCGATCGTATTTCGTACTTGGGTTACATCATTACCCGAGGAGGAGTGGAAGTGGATTCCCAGAATATTATGGCTATCGAGTCATGGCCAATGCCTAGTTCAGTAGCAGAGGTTCGCAGTTTCCTTGGATTGGCCGGCTACTACCAGTTGGCTCCCCGCGCAATCTAACCCCGTACGCTTGGACCCTGCGCACTTCACCCTTGCGCAGTTCAACCATGCGCCATCTATCTCCTGCGCCAACCATTCCAGCGCCATCCACCCCTGCGCAACCCACTGGCCCATGATAATTTAGTTTTATTTCTTGGACTTGGCTTCTCTTTTGTGGATTAGGTTTTAAGATCTTGTTCCACACAGCATGACTACCTTGACCCCAACACGACCTGGCACGATTTTCAGTATTTGATATGACTAGTACGGTTTTCATGATTTCTGTGATTTATGATCCTAGTACTTCCTAATTTTTTTGGAAAATGACCCGATTGGGTACATTCTTGACTTGTAACCTGATAACTTGATAGTGGCCTGTGGCGACGTACTGACTTGACTTGACTTGTAACTTGTAACTTGTAACTTGTAACTCAGCTCGTATAACCAACTTGACACCGTGGGTGTTCCTGCTTGCTTGCTTATACAATCCACCTGTCTTGTCTTGCATCATGTCTAGGACGTGTCTCCCTGGTTCCCACGGTCAGGGATTTACACTGAATCTGGATTAGGCTAATGATTAGATCAAACTATAGTTCATAGAGAATTTCCAGTCATAGGCAATCTTGTTATCTGGGCACTTTAATTGGACTTGTAGCTTGCCGACGAGTAGAGCATATTTCCAGCACACTGTCATGTGTTGTACCCTCTAAGTCACCTAAGGGTATATCGTCTCATGGGCGATGTACCCAACCATACTCTCAACCCGCGGAAGGATAACCGGATGGTCTGCAGGGCTTGGGAATGGGAAATTCGTACTTGCATCTTGTTAGTAATTAGGCTTGTGATAACCCTAGTTAGATAAAGTAGTAAGCCGTAGTATTTTGTTTGGCCGCTTGTGAATGGATGATGTCTAGCCCTGTCTAAGTCTTGTCTAGTTCCTGTACCCTGGTACTCCTGAGCATGATTGTTTTACTTGTTGTAATAATAAATGGATAGGGACAAGTGCTATTCAGGCGAAGGGTTATAGCCCTGGTCCTTGTTTGGTTTACGGGTTGTAATCTGGCTCCCGGAGTAGTCTCGTACCCCTAGTCGTTTATCGTCCTGCTGTACTTTTATTACTTGTACTTTTCTTCCAATTTCTTATGTTCTGATATGCTGGTTTTGTTCTTATTTCGTGGCCTCCTTTGTGGCACTTCCTCTTTCTGGGGTTTGACCCAGCTGGTTTTGTGTGGCCAGATTTCGGAGCAGCACCCGAGGATCTATCGAACCTCCAGCCCGATGGTGGCGACTAGAAGGAACCTGGACTACGAGTGGGTTTTCCATTTTGTTTCGCTCACTCTATTGTAAAATTATTCTTTTGAGGCGTTTAGCCGACGAGCACCTGTTAGCTCGATGCACATCTACTTACTGTCTGCCTACGGGCTGTAAACATGGTTAACAAATCCTAGGGTTGATCATGTATGACTAAACTCTTGCTAGTCCTCGCATTTTGTACGACTAGCTTCATGATCAACTGAATATGTAATATTTGGGACGCCTTTTATTGTATATTTGGTGGTCAAACATCTTGTACTTATATTACTTGCTTAAGATTGAGACAATAGGCTTGACCTTAAGAGACCGTTGGCTTGCAGTAAACCCTCATATCTATACAGCCGTGACCGTATAGCGAGATGGACTTCATTTCAATATACGTAGCTGGCTATGTTCGCCCCCGCTCTCCAGTATTCTGGTTCTGGGGCGTGACACCCTCCCCATCTCCTCCTCCCTTTCTAACTAGGTTTAGGGTTTTGTATCTAGGGTTAGGGTTTTGGAGTTGGGAGAAGGAAGGAGAAGAAGAGGAGGAGAGGAGGGTGTTGCTAAACTAGAGTTAGGATTTTGGATCTATGGGATTTTGGAGTTGGGGGGGAGGAGGGAGAAGAAAGGATCGGAGAAGGAGAAGACCAGAACGAGGGGGAGAGAAAAAATTTTGTTGAAGCGCGGGTTTTTGTCAAAAAATGAACTTAACAAATATTACAAGTTTGCCACCGCTCTAAACTATTAATAACGCTTTGTTTTATAAACGTTATAATAAGCCCAGAATTAGCCCAAACCGTCATAAAAAAAAGGTATTTTTCAACTTAATAACGCTTATGTATCAGCCGTCATTAAAACTCCTTGTCGAGCGTCATTAAAAGGGTTTTTTGTTGTAGTGATGAGGTCGGATGTACTCATTACCCTCTTTTTTCAATAAAGGTAACAGTTTCTCCAAAAAAAATTTAAAAGATATATATATATATATATATATATATATATATATATATATATATATATATATATATATGCAAATGACCTCTAGCCTAGTGGTTAAGAGCAATGCATGCCGCCCGAATGGTCAGGAGATCGAATTCCAGTAGGAGCGTTCGCCACAATTACCTTCTTTCATATATATATATATATATATATATATTTTTCTTTCATATATATATATATATATATATATATATATATATATATAGAGAGAGAGAGAGAGAGACGAGGGTCCCCGGTGCAGCGGATGGCCCGGGTACGAGTCTCCCCACGCCCCTACCCCCTAGGTGCACGCAGTCCCAGTAAGAAGGACACCATATATATATATATATATATATATATATATATATATATATACACACGCACACACACGCAGCCCTAGTAAGAAGGACACCATATATATATATATATATATATATTTATATATATATATATATATATATATATATATATAAAATATATATATATATATATAAAATATATATATATATATATATATATATATATATATATAATTTTATTTTTTGAAAGAAGGTAATTGTGGTGATTGCTCCCACCAAAAAATCGTTCTCCTGACCACTCGGACCGTATGCCTCATCGCTACCACTAGGCTAGAGGGTCGTTGGCCATACCGCATTTATCTTCACTACCACTAGATTAGAGGATCATTGGCCACACACACACACACACACACACACACACACACACACACACACACACACACACACAGATATATATATATATATATATATATATATATATATATATATATATATATATATATATATATAGAGGATGAAGGATGAAGGATTATATAGAGGATGAAGGATTATTTTCTTAGTCTCAGTTAGTTAGGTTAATATTCGATCAACCATTCAACAATCACATTTTTCTTGTTGATTTGGCGGTGCAAAAAGAAAAATGAAAGTATTCCTTGAAGAAGTAAGATCCCATTTTTATTTTATTTGTATTTTTTTTACTTTCTAAGCAATTAAATATAATCTTACCTCCAAAGACTATTGAATAATTAACCAAATATTCGGCATGGTGGATCAACAAATTCACTGATTTTTTTGGGGCATTTAAAAAAAATCATCCTAACTATTAATGTTCTATCTATGAGTACAGGGGCGGATACAAGCATGGGTTGGAGTTGGTTGAATCCCACCCTAAAAAAAATATTTTATATTTTCTTTTTCATATATATTTTTTTGATTTTTTTATATGGATTGGCCTACTTCTAGCTCACTCAAATATGCGGTAGTTCACGTTATTTGTTGTTTCTGGATCCGCCCAAGTATGAATAAACTAATTATGTCACAACTTTGCTGTAACAGGGCCGTCCCTGGCCCAGGACGACCGTCCAGGACCCCATAAAATATGGGGACCCAAAAAATTAATTAATATATATATATATATATATATATATATATATATATATATATAGGTAAGAACCTCCTCTTTTTATTAATCAAGGCTCAAAATGCCGAAGCCTGAAGAGAGTACAAGGCAAAAAGCAAAAACCACTAAAAAGGCAGGGAGCAACCTCGCCTGCCAGAACTAACTGAACAGAGGTTGCCAGAATGCTGGTGGGCTGTGGGGGCACAGGGAACTCCTTTTGCGACATTGCCGGTGGATTTCTCGAATTAGCTGCTCGGCAAAATATTGGTGACCCTCATATCTCGCTTTGTTGCGGTTCTTCCAAATTACCCAAGTGGCGGCCGCTGCTACGATCTGGTGACCGTGGGACGCAACTCCCCAGATGGCCAGGAGATCGTTAAAGCGCCCGTCTCCTGTAGTGATGTTGTAGATGCGGTTGAGGATGCGCCATATTTGGTCGGGTTGGCTTCCCTCCTGAAAGATGTGGTCAATTGTCTCCGTCTGCCTATCATCGCAACAACAACAAGCTGACGCCAGGCTAAAGCCGATAGAGGTGAGGATCTCATCGGTTGGCAATCTCTTTGTCATGACTCTCCACAGGAGGAAGGACCATTTTTTGGGGATCCACGATTGTCAATATCGTACAATGAAGAGCTCTTGGTCGTTCTCGTGGATCGCAGCCCTTGCCGATCGCACTGAGAAAACATCGGAAGCTTCCAGCGACCATCTCAGCTCGTCCGCGTCGGGACCAATGATAAGTCCTTGTTGACGAATGCTATCGACTGTTTCGTTGCCGGACCAGTCGCGAATCTGGTTCCAGTTCCATTCGTTATTAGTGTGGTTCCACATGTCTTTGATCCTACTGTTGCTTGGAGATCCAGAAATGTTCGGGATAAGGCTGTCCTCGGTCCATCTTTCCAGGAAAAGGTTGGCATTATCGTCGCCTAGATGGAGCCTAATCGCCGGTTCAGCCAAATTGCGGCCCCGTAAAATACGACGCCAAGCCGCAGAGGATCTGTTATTAGCCCTGGCCATCGCTGGGTGGATGTGCTTGAAGTATCTGGCCTTCATGAACCTGGTCCATAGGTTTTCGCTCGTGCGTAATTTCCACCACAGTTTCATAGAGAAGGCTTTGACGATGTGGTTGAGTTTGGTGAATCCTAGCCCGCCGGTCGTGATCGGGGTGGCCATGGTATCCCAGCTGGCCCAGTGGTGTTTGTCTTGGCCCTCATTGTGACCCCAGAAGAACTTGCAGAAGATCTGCTCGATCGACGTGAGTACCTTCTTGGTTGGGGAATAAGCCGCTAAGGTGTAGATAGGGACAGAGTTGAGCACATGTTTGATGAGGATTATTTTGCCGCCTGGGGATAGGGTGGCGTTATGCCAACCTTCGATTTTGTTCCTGATTTTGGTGATGAGGTTCTCGAAGATGCTGGCGTTGGATCTCCCGTACACCAGGGGGCAGCTAAGGTAGTTGAAGGGAGGGTGAGCCACCGAGAAGGAAGTGAGGTTGGTCCGACTGGTTACATTCTCGAATTTTATGCTGTGGTGGGCGTAGATAATGCTCTTAGATTGGTTGATTTTTTGGCCATAGCATCTGGAGGACCGCTTCAGGGTGTTGTGAACCACCTCCATCGATCCGACATCCCCTGAAGAGAAGATAAGTAAATCGTCAGCAAAAGCCAGGTGGGTGATGACAGGGCATCCACTGGCGGTGTAATATTGCTAGAAATTCGGGGTGTTGGCCATGTTATTGAGGTTTCTGCTCAGGGCGTCGGCTGCGATGATGAAGATTGTGGATGATAGAGGATCGCCTTGTCTGACCCCGCAGCTTGATTTGAAAAAGACCTCGGATTGGCCGTTGATGACTGTGGAGAACCATGAGTTGCTGACGGATCTCCACACGGTGTTGGTCCAAATCTCCGAGAATCCGAAAGCTCTGAAGACCCAGATCATGAACTGCCAATCGAGTCTGTCGTTGGCTTTCTCCATGTCAATTTTTATGGCGATGTTGCCCCTTCGAGCGGGAAACTTCATACAGGTGATGAGTTCTTGGGCCAGCATGATGTTGTCCTGGATGTTCCTACCTCGAACGAAACTGCTTTGCTCCTCCGAGATGATTTTGGGGAGAATGTCTGTCATTCTGGTAGTAATGATCTTGGATATTATTTTGTTGGTGAAGGTGCAAAGGCTGATCGGTCGGAAATCACGAAAGGAGTTGGGGTTGTCTTTTTCGGAATGAGGATGAGGTTGGCTCTGGAGATGGCTTTGGGGTAATGAGCTCCTTCTAGGAAAGCAATCGCCGTGTCGGTGATGTCCCGCTTGATGATCTTCCAACAGGAACGGAAGAATACCCGAGTAAATTCGTCTGGTCCGGGGGCGCTATGCTCGTTCAATGCCCACACGGCGTCTTTCACTTCATGTTCGGATAGGGGGCGTTCCAACAAAGCATTATCAGAGTCATTGATGATGGGGGGAATTTGGTTGAGGAATGAATGGTCTTTGTGGACCGTTTCCTTGGAGAATAAATTGGCGTAGTAATCGGCGGCTACCTCTTGGATACCCTTTTGGTCAGTTCTGATTGTGCCGTGGTCGTCTGCTATTTGATGGATCGATAGTTTGTTTCTTTTGCCGTTGATGCAGGCGTGGAAGTATTTAGAGTTTTTGTCCCCATCGCTGTCCCATTTCAGTCTAGCTTTCTGTTTCCAGAAATCGATCTCAACTTTGAGTCTGAATTTGAGCATGGCCTTGGTAAGGTTCAGGGCTCTCCTGGCCGCTGGGGATCGGTCGGTTAGGAATATGGCTTCTGCACGGGCTACATCGTCCTCAGCGACGCGGATCGCTTGGAAAATGTCCCCAAAGGCTTATTTGATCCAAGTGGAAAGGGCTTTTCTGGTGGCTTTGAGCTTGTTACTAACCCGAGTGAGAGGGTTGGGGGAGTCCTGGCTGTTCCAAGCTTCAGCAACGATGCTCGAGAACTGCGGGTGTTCGGTCCAAAAGTCGAGGAATTGGAAGTTCTTTTTGGAAAGGTGAGTGATGTTTTTGGTTTCCACCAGAATAGGGGCGTGGTTGGATTCTGTGGAGTTGAGGTGGGATAGGGTAGAGCTGATCCTCATGTCGTGCCAGTGCGTGTTGGTGAGAGCTCTGTCCAGACGGGAGTATTGGCGGCGATCGCCATCCTGCATATTACACCAGGTGAATTCGCTATCTTTGAACTGGAGAGGAGTGAGATGAGCGTTGAATATGAAGTCGTTGAAGTCTTGCAGTGCTGATAGGGGTGTGGGACGACCTCCGATCTTTTTTCTCTGTGGGTTATGGCGTTGAAGTCCCTATGCAAAGCCAGGGTGTGTTGGAGTTATGGAGATAGGTATCGAGAAGATCATTCCAAAGGATTTTGCGTTCAGCGATGACACAGCTGCCGTGTACCGCTGAAAGGATGACACGCTCCGGGAGGGTGGTGTGTGTAACCCAGCAAGAGAGGGCTTGTTGGGAGTCTTGTATGATGTGCAGATTAACATCCTTTGAGCCCAGAATCCAAATGTCGTGCCTGCCAGCGATCGCAGTAGGTAGGCCCAGAGCCAGTTGGGTAGATTTAAGTCGTTTGGAAGGGATTTTGGGTTCAATGATGATGAAGATGTCAATCTTGTGAATTTTTTGAAGGCTAGAAATTCTCCTTAATGTCGGTTTATTAGCCAGGCCTCGAACATTCCAAGATAGGATGTTAAGCATTTAAGATAGTGTGGGAAGATTTTTTGTTCCGCCTTACGGCGGATCTGGTTAGAATGGTGACAGTCTTGTCTGTGCCTACCTTGCTCTGTTGGGAATTCGGTGCTACCGCTCTCTATGTTGTGTAGTGGTGTTCGTTAGGACTTGAGGAGGGACCTATTAGGTCTCCAGCTGAGTCAACAACAGGATCCTCTGGAGGAATTGCCAGGGAGTCGTGAGCTCTCTCGGTCAACAATTGCTGAAGAGGGACTCCTGCAGCTAAAACTTGCATACCTCTCCTCGCTTGGTCAGGTCCAAGGATGGCTAGAGCGTCTTTGACTTGGTTACAGCTGGGTGAATATGGTGCTGCGTTGATTGAGGGGGAGGCCGTGGAGTCCGCCTCCTGTCCACTGGGGGGGTTGTTGCTCAGCGCTACCTGTGACAATACCCTTCTTCGCTCGCGAGAAGATGCGAGAGGGTGGTAGGGAGGGGAGCGAAAGCACGGAGGGGCAAGAGCCATCGAGGATGCTTGCCGTCTCCGGGTCCTCTGAGTCGAGAATGGCGAATTGGTTGGAGGTCGCTAAGTGTTGAGGAATGTAAGGGATTAGAGCTCTGCTCGAGGGATCACTGGATGCTAGCTCGTTGGGGCTGGATTCGAATCGAATGTGAGAATTTGGGGGAGGTAAGATGGGCGACCTGGGAGATCTTTCCTCTATGAGGTCGTCTTTCCTGAATGACTTCTTCTTGAGCTCTGGGTGAAGGCAGTGGCAAAACTTCGGAAGGTGGCCCCTTAAATAGCAGTGGTTTCAAAACTGTATGTGGTTATCGTAGAGTATTTGTTGGGTGTGGATGTGGTTGCCTAGCTCGATGGTGATGAAGTTGGGAGGTTCTGATGTGAGATCTAGTTGTCACTCCCTGTTCCCAGTATACGTATTTTTAATATATGTACTGCTTAAATGTATTTATTTAATATTTATCATGTATTGTTTTATATTTAAATCTCTTTAAATTCATGTTAATTAATTTCCTGCAATTAATTTTCTATATTTTACTTTCTGCTTTTATTCTCTGCTTTAGCTTACTTTAGGTTTGGCCTAGGTTGGTTTATTTTCGGGTTGTGGTGGTTCATCATGAACCGAACTCACCTACCACCACCCCTTCCATTTAAAGCCCACTCCTTTCTCTCTCTCTATTACTCTCCTTCACCATTACTCTTCTTCCTCATTACTCTCTCCACCTACCAAACCCATAGGCAAGTACATCTTGCTTCTTCATGAGAACCCATTTTTATGGTTCCATTCTCTTCCCCTTGTGATTCTAAGAGAGTTTAGAACTTGGCATTTTTCGTTTTGAAGTTTTATTTTTAGTAGATCTAGAAATTAGTTATTTTCGGATTTTGGTGGTTTTGATCTATCAAACTTCTTTGTTTTCAAGTTTTGATGGTTCCATGTTGTAGAGAATTTTATGCTACCCAATTTTGACCTTTGAAAAGTTGGATTTGGACTTATTTTGACCAAGTTATGGACTTTTGAAGCTTTGGGTTCAAACCAGGGAGTTCTTGCTGATTGGAGAAGACAGTGAGCAGTGTACGCGAGCTTTTTAGCTTGCGCCACTGAGCTGCGCGCGCTCTTTAGCGCAGCACGGTCTGACTTGTATATGCTATCTTTTGGAGGCGTATGACTTGCATACGCTGCCTTTTGGAGGCGTATGACTTGCATACGCTGCTTTGATGAGGAGTCGTATGGAGTACATATGCTGCCTTGATGAGGAGTCATATGGAGTACATACGCTGCCTTGAAGAGGAGTCGTATGGAGTACATACGCTGCCTTTAAGAGGAGTCGTATGGAGTACATACGCTAGCTTGACCTGAGCGTACGCTGACTTGAGCGTAGCTTGACTTGAGCGTAGCTTGACCTGAGCGTACGCTGACTTGAGCGTAGCTTGACCTGAGCGTACGCTGACTTGAGCGTAGATTGACTTGAGCGTAGCTTGACCTGAGCGTACGCTGACTTGAGCGAAGCCTGGCCTAAGCGTAGCCTGACTTGAGCGTAGCCTGACTTGAGCGCAGCCTGTGTATATTGATATTTTATTAGATATTTAACGTCCATTTTATATCCTTACGCCTTTTGGCATAAACTTGATATAATCATGATATGCTAATATTTCTGTTAAATATAGATTGTTACGTGGGATGTACCATGTGTCGTGAATTGAGTTATAGATACCCCGATTGACTGGAATTAAACCCTGAGAGTTGTAGACTCGACCCCACTGAATACTAGTTGACTTTCATGCCTTGTCACCGTTGATAAGGATTGTGATCTTGACTAATAATTGATCATGCGTTCCTAGTTGGAACTAAGAGACTGGCTAGTCGTCTTATTAAATTGAATGAATGAGACACATTCATATTAATTATGAACTATTGAAATCGACTGGCTAATCCCGAATATTGGCATATAGGCACATGCAGGCTTCAATTCATTTATTATTTATTTATCTTACCAAAGAAGCATGTGTACTTTATGGTCAAGGCATGATTACTCCGTGGTTAGTTTTGATTGTTGTATTACGCTATGTAAGACCTACAACCTGACCGCACTGGTATCATTGTAGAGTTGTGCATATCGTACCCCGTACGAAAGTACTTATTCTGAATGACCATGATCCAGGGCATGGTACTTCACTCAACGTAGAGACTATTAAGTTAAATAAAATAATGATTGCATGGAGAGAATAGATTTCCGAGTTCTTACGTGGCAGCCCTCTTAGGACTAGTAGTGCCCGACAGGCCGGTTGGTCCCCACAGATGCTGCAAATCTGCCACACGTGCAGGAAGTGGTATCTGGTTATATTATCTATTGAATATTGTATATTAATGACGGGCGTCCCGCTGGGACTTGTCTAATTCATGATTGGCATAATTGATTGACTGGGTAAACTAGCCTTGCTTGCGCATAGTAAGAACTGAGAAATCCTTCATTGCATAATTCCAGGATAACTTGGGACTCACAATAGCAAGCCGTAGTAGTTGTCTGGCCATTTAAATTAATTTGTTTGTGTACTGTACCTACTCTGTTACTTAACTAAGATGATCAGAATGTCAAGACATGACGGGCCAACTTCTGTCCTTATTTGGTTGGGAGGTTGGTTCGAAGTGTCGTGATGTTGTGTGAGTCCTAGTAGATAGCAGAGATCTATTATCATATTCTCTTATTACTGGCTTCATTCCTCATATCGTGCTCCCTTGCGGTACTTGCTATTAGAGGTCTAACCTCTCTGGTTTTGCATGGCCAGTTTTAGAGCCAGTCCTCGAGGATCCAGCTTACTTCTACCTCCAAGATGGTCAACACTAGAGGGATGATCGCAGGAGGACTCGAATGGGTTTCTTACTTCCCTGCCCGTTTTGTTATCTACTTTATACTTTGTCGTTTGGCACCGACATGTGAGTCGGATTGTCTTGTACCTATTTTTGCATAATTGTAACTAAGTCAGACTGCAGCTGCTAACAATTGTGTATACTTACTACATCATCTGGCTGTATTTCGTAAAGCCAGATATCAAGAACATTTTGACGGAGCGTTTGGGACGCCTTATTGCTTTATCTTAAATGTTCTCTGTTATTGCTTCTTGTTTGAATGATTGAGATAATAGATATGAAGTGACCATAGCGAGACTTTCATGTAGTATGCACCCCCTTGTCTTTTAGACAGCATTGATCGTATTATACGGTATTTATCTACCCGTAATACGTAGCTGGCTGAGTCATTCCCCCGCTCTCCAGTATTCTTGTTCTGGGGCGTGACAAGGTTTTAGTGGTGGCCCATGCAGGTCTAATTTCAGACTTGTGGGATGTTTAATAGAATGTCTCAATCACACATATTTTTCCTTGATCTCATGATTCGTTACTCTCAACTCTAGCTTGACATTCCAGTATCCTTTGACTTTATTGATCCTTCATGTCCGGTCGTTTGATTGTTCTATTGTCCCTTTTCTTAGGGGCACCTCGTCCGCATCTGTCAGGACTGGACAGCAACAACATGGACAGCAACATGGACAACCTGACCAGGATGGTCAGCAACAAGGGCCAGTACTAACTCAGGAGACTACCCTGGAAGAAGTAATAGTGGAAGCAGCAGCTGGACCGCAGTATCCGGATGTTCCACCACCACCAACAGTTCCACCTACCCCTGTGGAAGTAGATACACCAGCCCTTCTGGAGATTATGAGAGGGATGATGGCTACTCAGCAACATCAGATGTTAGCCCAACAGCGCATGCACGCTCAGTTGCAAAGGCAGAACGTACTACTCAACCAAGGGTTGCAGACGGCATTGGAAAGAGGGGCGAGGCCAGATTCAGGAGCATCAACCAGATTTTGCAAGTTCAACCCCCGTCGTTTTGAAGGAACGGAGGATGCCATCTCGGCAGATGCATGGCTTAAGGATATTGAGGCTATTTTGACGGCAGCTAAGGTACCGGCAGAAGAACGTGTGGATCAAGTTAAGTTGTTACTTCAGGATCTCGCACGTGATTGGTGGGAATCAGAGGAAGTAGGTATCAGACGTCCCGTTGCTTGGGACGATTTCACAGCAAGATTCAAGACGAAATACTATGGAGTTGTGGCGCAGTTTGAGCTACAACAGAAATTTATCAACCTCAAACAGGCCGGCAAGACGGTAGATGCTTATGCAGCGGAGTTCTACAGATTGAGTAGGTTTGCCCCAGAGATGGTAGCGACGGAACGCCAGAGGGCGATGAGGTTCCAGCAAGGGTTTTATCTTGAGCTCTTGCAATTGATAGAGGGGCACAATTACCAGACTTTTGATGAGATATTGACGGCAACCCGGAGGCATGAGATCACCATTCAGAGGATCACAGCAAGGACTGGAGGTCAGAAGAGATCTCATAGTCAGATTGAAGGAGGAGGGGGAGCAGCGCCCCGAACAACAGCACCATCCCTTGGCATTCGTATTCACGATGTAGTAATACGAGGGCCAGCACCACCACCCAGGCAGCAGCAGCAACAGAAGAAGAACCAGCAACCCCTAGCGGGCTGTACTTATTATGGAAAGATGGGGCACACTAGAGATATGTGTCGGACATTAAACGGACTGTGTTTGATATGTGGAAATCCAGATCATCGGGTTACCATATGTTCCATGAATTCGAGGTCAGGAGGACCAGGACAACAGTTTCCTGCTCTGCTAGCACCAGGGGCAGGCCAGTATCGAGGACCAGCAGTAGCAGTGAGACCATTGGCCCAGCGTCCGTTAATGCCACAGGCTCAGATGTTTCGGCAGCAGGGGCCGCCGATACAGCAATACCAGCATAGACCACCCCAGCATCATCAAGGCAGGGGCCAGCAGCAGCACCAGGCTAGGCTACAGCATGGGAACCAGCAAGGAGGTCGAGGGCAGGCATTCACACTGTCCTTGGAGGAGACATTAGCATCGGGAGATGTTGTGGCAGGTAACATTCTCGTTGCCTCATATCCCGCAGTAGCATTGTCTGATTCGGGAGCATCACACTCATTTATATCTGCACAATTTGCGACACGGCTAGGAATGGAGTTCGAGGCATTGCCAGGGAGGTTGAATATACTCATTGGCAATAGGCTCGTAGGAGTTAGTAGAGTTATTCTAGCGTGTAGTATTGTAGTTTGCGAGCATTCTTTACCCGCCCGGTTGATAGAATTTCCTGTTGGAAATTTCGACGTTATCTTAGGCATGGACTGGCTGAAAGACAGTCATGCGACAATAGATTGTCGTAGTGGGAGTGTATCTTTTGATATTCCAGGCATGAAGAGGTTCACCTTAGTCAGGTCAGAGGCAACTCAACAAGAGCAGGGAGTGATAACGGCAACGGAAGAAGTTCAGGTTCCGAAGGTAGTTGAAGAATTTTTAGACGTGTTTTCCGAAGAACTTCCAGGTTTACCACCGGTTAGAGATATTGAGTTCAGCATAGAATTGGCACCTGGAACTAAACCAATATCAGATCGGGTTTACAGAATGGCAGATTCGGAGTAGGCCAAGGTGTATCAGCACATAGAGGAATTGAAGAAGAAGAAGTTTATCCAAGCTAGCATATCACCATGGGCAGTACCAGTGGTACTTATGGGGAAGAAGGATGGATCATCCAGATTATGCATCGATTACAGGAAGCTTAACGCGGCGACAGTAAAGAACAAGTACCCACTACCAAGGATCGACGACTTGTTTGACCAGTTGAGCACAGCTAGAGTTTTCTCCAAGATAGATCTTCGTTCAGGATACCATCAAGTGAGGGTTCGAAAGGAAGACATTCCCAAGACAGCATTTAGGTCGAAGTATGGACATTATAAATTCTTAGTAATGCCGTTTGGTTTGACCAATGCTCCAGATATATTTATGGATTTGATGAACCGCATCTTTATGCCATATTTAGATCAGTTTGTCGTGGTGTTTCTCGACGACATTCTCGTATATTCTGCTAGTGAAGAGGAGCATGAAGACCACCTCAGGAAAGTATTACAGGTTTTGAGAGAGAACCAGTTGTATGCCAAGCTCAGCAAGTGTGAGTTTTGGACGGATCATATTTCATTTCTGGGTCACATCATATCAGGAGCTGGAGTAGCAGTGGATCCCAAGAAGGTAGAAGCCGTAGAGAGTTGGCCAGTACCCAAGACCGTAGCTGATGTGCGGAGTTTCTTGGGATTGGCAGGATATTACAGAAGGTTTGTATCAGATTTTACGAGGCTTTCAGCACCCATGACCCGCTTGACACGAAAGGATGTACCATTCGTCTGGTCGGCAGAATACTAGGCATCATTTGAGAATCTGAAGCAGAAGTTGATATCAGCACCTATCCTTACATTGCCAGTTGGGCCCGGAGGTTTTACGGTATATTGTGATGCGTCAGGTAAAGGACTTGGATGTGTCCTTATGCAACATGGGAAGGTGATAGCATATGCATCTAGGCAACTTCGAGACCAGGAGAAAAATTATCCAACTCATAATTTGGAGTTGGCGGCAGTAGTATTTGCTTTGAAGTTATGGAGCCATTACTTATATGGTAACCGAGTGGACATGTACACAGACCACAAAAGTCTGAAGTACATCTTTACTCAGAAGGAGCTGAACATGAGGCAGAGAAGATGGTTAGAGCTGATCAAGGATTATGACGTGGAGCTTCAGTATCATCCAGTCCAGGCTATTGTGGTAGCAGACGCTCTTAGCAGAAGAGGCGGCGCATTTATGTTGACAACGCAGAAGCACATCTTAGAAGACCTTCAGGAGATTGGCATCGAAGTTATACTTCCTAATGATATAGGAATTCTGGCGAGTTTACAAGTTCAATCCGACTTGGTAGACAGGATCAAGGCAGCCCAGGCACAGGATCCAAGGATTCAGAAGCTTAAGGCAGAATGTGAGTCAAGGCTCAGAAAGGAGATGTAAATTCATGAAGATGGTACCCTTAGGTTTGGATCGCGCTTATGCGTGCCTAGTGGAGATATTAGACGGGAAGTTATGACAGAAGCTCACCGTTCCCAGTATTCTATACATCCTGGAGGGACCAAGATGTACCAAGATATCAAGCAGCACTTCTGGTGGAACGGAATGAAGAGGGAGATAGCTAGGTTTGTTTTCCGTTGCTTGATATGTCAGAAAGTAAAGGCAGAACAGCAGAGGCCAGCTGGATTATTACAACCGCTTCCTATCCCGGAATGGAAGTGGAAGCATATTACAATAGACTTTGTGACCGGTTTACCGAGATCACCAAGTGGTAAAGATGCTATTTGGGTGATAGTGGACCGGCTAACAAAGGTAGCACACTTTCTTCCTTTTAGAGTAGGACAATCTACAGAAAAGTTGGCGGAGTTGTACATGCAGCAGATAGTCAGGCAGCATGGAGTCCCTGTCAGTATTGTGTCAGACAGAGATACCCGTTTCACGTCACATTTCTGGAAGAGCTTACATCATAGTCTGGGTACCAAGTTAATATTTAGCACGGCTTACCATCCACAGACGGACGGCCAATCGGAAAGGATAATTCAGACTTTGAAAGATATGTTGCGAGCTTGCACCCTAAATTTTGAGGGATCTTGGGAGAGCCACCTGTACTTAGTTGAGTTTTTATATAACAACAGTTATCAAGCTAGTATCCAGATAGCGCCATTTGAGGCACTATATGGTAAGAAGTGTAGGTCGCTACTAGCATGGGATGATATCGGGGAGAGGAAGATGCTAGGCCCAGAAATGATTGTCCAGACAGTTGAAGTGATTAAGAAAATTAGGGAGCGACTTCGAGTTGCGCAGGATCGGCATCGTCATTGGGTGGACCAGCATCGTAGGCCGCTAGATTTTTCTGTTGGAGACCACATATTCTTACGGATCTCACATACCCATGGGGTCATTAGATTTGGCGTTCGCGGGAAGTTGAGTCCGCAATACGTAGGACCATTCGTTATCCTTGATAGGGTAGGCGATGTTGCTTATCGTTTGTCCCTTCCACCTTCGTTACGAGAGGTGCATGACGTATTTCATGTATCTCAGTTACGAAGGTATGTATCGGACCCAAGCCATATCCTTGATCATTCGGAGTTGGTTGTTGGTACCAACTTGTCTTACGAGGAGCAGCCTGTGTCCATCTTGGACCGAAGAGAGAAGATACTCAAGAACCGAACAATTAGTCTTGTCCGGGTTACTTGGGGTCATCACTCATTAGGAGAGTTAACGTGGGAACGTGAGGATGATATCCGATCACGGTATCCACATCTGTTTGACTCACAAGGTATATTTCTTCCCGTGTACCTTGATTGTCTTAACTCCGCATGCTAGTCGCCCTATGAGTAGAAATTACCTGATATCGTAGATTGTTAAATATAGATATGTTACTTGCTATGGACATTGTAAAATGATTGCTTGCTTAAAATTGCTTGTACTAGTTTGGCCTTGATATTTCTATCCTACTTGGATTTGAAATTTCAAGGACTTAATTTTTCTAAGGAGGGTAGAGATGTCATTTCCCGTTCCCAGTATACGTATTTTTAATACATGTACTGCTTAAATGTATTTATTTAATATTTATCATATATTATTTTGTATTTAAATCTCTTTAAATTTATGTTAATTAATTTCCTGCAATTAATTTTCTGTATTTTACTTTCTGCTTTTATTCTCTGCTTTAGCTTACTTTAGGTTTGGCCTAGGTTAGTTTATTTTCGGGTTATGGTGGTTCATCATGAACCGAACTCACCTACCACCACCCCTTCCATTTAAAGCCCACTCCTTTCTCTCTCTCCATTACTCTCCTTCACCATTACTCTTCTTCCTCATTACTCTCTCCACCTACCAAACCCATAGGCAAGTACATCTTGCTTCTTCATGAGGACCCATTTTTATGGTTCCATTCTCTTTCTCTTGTGATTCTAAGAGAGTTTAGAACTTGGCATTTTTCGTTTTAAAGTTTTATTTTTAGTAGATCTAGAAATTAGTTATTTTTGGATTTTGGTGGTTTTGATCTATCAAACTTCTTGGTTTTCAAGTTTTGATGGTTCCATGTTGTAGAGAATTTTATTCTACCCAATTTTGACCTTTGAAAAGTTGGATTTGGACTTATTTTGACCAAGTTATGGACTTTTGAAGCTTTGGGTTCAAACCATAGAGTTCTTGCTGATTAGAGAAGACAGTGAGCAGTGTACGCGAGCTTTTTAGCTTGCGCCACTGAGCTGCGCGCGCTCTTTAGCGCAGCGTGGTCTGACTTGCATACGCTGCCTTTTGGAGGCGTATGACTTGCATACGCTGCCTTTTAGAGGCGTATGACTTGCATACGCTGCCTTGATGAAGAGTCGTATGGAGTACATACGCTGCCTTGATGAGGAGTCATATGGAGTACATACGCTGCCTTGATGAGGAGTCGTATGGAGTACATACGCTGCCTTGAAGATGAGTCGTATGGAGTACATACGCTGCCTTGAAGAGGAGTCGTATGGAGTCCATACGCTAGCTTGACATGAGCGTACGCTGACTTGAGCGTAGCTTGACTTGAGCGTAGCTTGACGTGAGCGTAGCTTGACTTGAGCGTAGCTTGACCTGAGCGTACGCTGACTTGAGCGTAGCTTGACCTGAGCGTACGCTGACTTGAGCGTAGCTTGACTTGAGCGTAGCTTGACCTGAGCGTACGCTGACTTGAGCGTAGCCTGACCTAAGCGTAGCCTGACTTGAGCGTAGCCTGACTTGAGTGCAGCCTGTGTATATTGATATTTTATTAGATATTTAACGTCTATTTTATATCCTTACGCCTTTTGGCATAAACTTGATATAATCTTGATATGCTAATATTTCTGTTAAATATAGATTGTTACGTGGGATGTACCATGTATCGTGAATTGAGTTATAGATACCCCGATTGACTGGAATTAAACCCTGAGAGTTGTAGACTCGACCCCACTGAATACTAGTTGACTTTCATGTCTTGTCACCATTGATAAGGATTGTGACCTTGACTAATAATTGATCATGCGTTCCTAGTTGGAACTAAGAGACTGGCTAGTCGTCTTATTAAATTGAATGAATGAGACACATTCATATTAATTATGAACTATTAAAATCGACTGGCTAATCCCGAATATTGGCATATAGGCACATGTCGGCTTCAATTCATTTATTATTTATTTATCTTACCAAAGAAGCATGTGTACTTTATGGTCAAGGCATGATTACTCCGTGGTTAGTTTTGATTGTTGCATTACGCTATGTAAGACCTACAACCTGACCGTACTGGTATCATTGTAGAGTTGTGCATATCGTACCCCGTACGAAAGTACTCATTCTGAATGACCATGATCCACGGCATGGTACTTCACTCAACGTAGAGACTATTAAGTTAAATAAAATAATAATTGCATGGAGAGAATGGATTTTTGAGTTCTTACGTGGCAGCCCTTTTGGGACTAGTAGTGCACGACAGGCCGATTGGTCCCCACAGATGCTGTAAATCTGCCATACGGGCAGGGAGTGGTATCTGGTTATATTATCTTTTGAATATTGTATATTAATGACGGGCGTCCCGCTGGGACTCGTCTAATTTATGATTGGCGCAATTGATTGACTGGGTAAACTAGCCTTGCTTGCGCATAGTAAGAACTGAGAAATCCTTTATTGCATAATTCCAGGATAACTTGGGACTCACAATAGCAAGCCGTAGTAGTTGCCTGGCCGTTTAAATTAATTTGTTTGCGTACTGTACCTACTCTGTTACTTAACTGAGATGGTCAGAATGTCGGGACATGACGGACCAACTTCTGTCCTTGTTTGGTTGGGAGGTTGGTTCGAAGTGTCGTGATGTTGTGTGAGTCCTAGTAGATAGCAGAGATCTATTATCATATTCTCTTATTACTGGCTTCATTCCTCATATCGTGCTCCCTTGCGGTACTTGCTATTAGAGGTCTAACCTCTCTGGTTTTGCATGGCCAGATTTAGAGCCAGTCCCCGAGGATCCAGCTTACTTCTACCTCCAAGATGGTCAACACTAGAGGGATGATCGCAGGAGGACTCGAGTGGGTTTCTTACTTCCCCGCCCGTTTTGTTATCTACTTTATACTTTGCCGTTTGGCACCGACATGTTAGTCAGATTGTCTTGTACCTATTTTTGCATAATTGTAACTAAGTCAGACTGCAGCTGCTAACAATTGTGTATACTTACTACATCTTCTGGCTGTATTTCGTAAAGCCAGATATCAAGAACATTTTGACGGAGCGTTTGGGACGCCTTATTGCTTTATCTTAAATGTTCTCTGTTATTGCTTTTTGTTTGAATGATTGAGATAATAGATGTGAAGTGACCATAGCGAGACTTTCATGTAGTATGCACCCCCTTATCTTTTAGACAGCATTGATCGTATTATACGGTATTTATCTACCCATAATACGTAGCTGGCTGAGTCATTCCCCCGCTCTCTAGCATTCTGGTTTTGGGGCGTGACACTAGTTCAACGCAGATCTTGGCGTAGTGAGCTTTGGTAAGGTTACTTGTCTCGGACGCCGTGGCCACGTACGTCTCGAAGGAGTTGGCGATGCGTCTAAGCGCCGCTGGGATAAAGCAAATGAGGGGAAGGTTAGGGAGGGTAACCCACGCTGCCACGGTGGCTGAATCTTCTTTGGTGTTGAATCCCGGGGTCCACTTGATAATCTTCATGTGGTGGGATTCGATCCTGGCTGTGACCTTGGACCACACGGTCCTGTGATCACGCTCCGAAGATTGGTGGAGGATGATGTGTCTGGGGTCAAGGGGGGCCACCCGATAGTCAGACGATAGATTCCACCTGGCGATGGCTTCCTGAACCTTGGCAAGTTTGGGACATTCAGAGAAGAATTTCAGAATGAAGGTGTGAGGAAAGGCTACTTACAACGAGGACACTTCCAGCTCGGAGAAGGGGATGACTGGGGCAGGGGACTCTGGAGAATAGTCGATGTCTGGCAGAGGAACGTCGGGAAGAATAATGCCCTGCGAGGGGGTGAGGTCTGGACGCAGCATGGCGGCGTAGGAGGGCTGAGACGGCCTGGGAGCAGAGGTTCCGGGAGAGTCGGAACGGGCGGTAGAGGAGCCACTCTGGGGGGGTACGACCCCGACGCAAGGGTCAGGGGGAGAGGAGGGAGCCTGGAGAGGCCTGCCTGAAAGGGGGGATTGGGGGGGATGGAGGAGGGCAGTGGGCTGCTCGGGCCAGAGACGGGGGCCGCGTCGGCGCTAGGAGGAAGGAAGCAAGGATGTGCCACAGTGGCCTCCACCGCAGAGGAGAGGAGAGGAGGAGGCTGGGAGACGGCTAGCACGGAAGCGACTGAACTGGGGAACGCCGGGGGGGAGCAATTGCTGGCGGGAGGGCCGATAGAAGAGGAGGGGATCCGAGAGGGCTGGAAGACGGAAGCGCAAAGGATATTGGGGGGCTGCGCAAGGGGGGGTGGCGGAGGAATGGCGCACTGGGGAGGGAGGTAGGGTGGGCGCGCAGTGGGAAGGGGAGAAGGGGGAAGGATGGAGTGGGGGTGAATGATAGTTCGGGGGTGGAGGGGTGAACAAGAGGGAGAAGGCTGGATAGCGAAGAGGGGGGGCTGAGCTGCACCTGGGGAAGAAATGGAGCTGGACTGCGCAAGAGGGGGAAGGCTGGATTGCGCAGAGGAGGGTCTGAGCTGCGCCTGGGGAAGAAATGGAGCTAGACTGCGTAAGGGAGGGGGGCCCACCCTGGGCGAGCGCAGTCCAGAGTTGCTGCGCAACGAGGGAGGAAACGTGCTCCAGAACCTGCGCAAAAGAGAGCTCAGCAGGAAGTCACTCGTAGCAGGACACGTGCTCGAGAAGGGGTGCCTCGGGCTGCGAGGCAAGAGCAGAGAACCCGAGGGGCAGGTGGGCGGGGGGCCCGAGGACAGCAGGGTTGAGGCTCGCTCCTCTCAAGGGGGGTAGGGAAGAATTCGAACAGATGGAGAGGGCGGGAAGTCCGGTTAGATGATGGAGGAGGCCAGAGGTGGCTGAGCCGCCGGCCAATGCGGAGTCAGGCGAGAAGACGGCGGGCGACAACGGCGAGGGGGGAAGGGAACCGCTCTGGGGCACCGGAGCGGGGAGGAGAGCTCCAGGCTGCACAGCGGGAGGGAAGGCCGGCGGTTGGGGGGGCAGAGGGTGGAGAGGTGGGGCGGGATTTATGGGCGGCGGGGAGGAGAAGGCGGAGCCAGTCCCGCGCCTCGGGGGGCCATGGGGCCGACATCAGAGGCGACGGACGGTGAGAGGTGGTGAGGGACTGCAGAGGGAGGGGAGGGGGGCTGAGGGGAAGGGGCGGCCGGCCTAGGCCGGCCAGATGAGGGGGAAGAGCAGCTCGGGAGGAAGAGGAAGGGTCATCCTGATCTCAAATTTTTTTTAATATATATATATATATATATATATATATATATATATATATATATATATATATTTTATATATATATAAATATATATAAATATATATATATATATATATATATATATATATATATATATATATATATATATATATATATTTGTTTTTTTTTTAATATTTGTTTTTTTTATATATATATATATATTTTTTTTTATATTTGTTTTATATTTTTATATATATATATATATTTTTTTTTATTTATATATATATATATATATATATATATATATATATATATATATATATATATATATATATATATATATATATATCACCTTAAAAATATATATATATATATATATATATATATATATATATATATATATATATATTTTAAGGTGATATATATATATATATATATATATATATATATATATATATATATATTTCACCTTATATCTAAAATAGAACTAATATGTAACATGATTTTTTTTTATCATAAAACATTTATGGTGTAGTGATTGTTAGTCCCGTGGCTTGATCGAAGATGAAAAAACAGATGCAATTGAGATCTGAGATGTCACACAAAAATTTTGCAGTGATCAAACTCAAGATCTACGATGGTACAATAAAACAAATAGCCAAATTACTATCTGAAGGAGGAAAATAGAAAAGAGAAGATCTCTCGTTCTTCCTTGCAAATGTGTTGCAATTGGGACAGAACGAGTTATAATAATCTGGAAGAAGACTAGAAGAAGAACAGTTGCTGGGGTGTCAAAACATCGTTGCTCAAAGCAAGATTCGCCCCACACGATCTGCTTCCAGGAACCAGCAAGTTTGAAGAACTTGTGGAACGCTCGAAGTCACCTCTGTTCTGACTCCTCGGATGGACTTGCAATAGCGGCAGCAACTCTCTCTCTCTTTCTTCTTTTCTGACTTGTAATTTTCGTAGTAGTCACAAAGGAGACCGGAAGAGAGTATATATAGAGAGAGAGTGGAAACCCTAGCCGCCTCTTCAGTTATGGAAAGATTGAATCAAATCCCAAAAGATAGCAACGAGATTTAATTCAAATCCCACAAAATTAATTCAAATCCCACAAAGATAGGATCTGAATTAATTTAAATCCCACAAAGATAGGATCTGATTTAATCGTATTGATTCAGCCTTTCCATTACTGATTTGAATCTGCACAGTCAGCGGATCCCTCCATGCGGCAGCAGCAGCAACCTGGCCGCATGGACCGCACGAGCCGTATGGACCGCATGAGCCGCATGAGCCGCATGGACCGCATGGACCGCATAAGGCGCATGGACCGCATGGACCGCATGGACCGCATAGACCGCATGTGCCGCATGAGCCGCATGTGCCGCATGAGCCGCATGAGGCCGCATAAGACCGCATGGCCGCATATGAGCCGCATAAAGACCGCATGACTGCTGACGTGCTAAGTACAAAGTGCGCCAACAAAATGCCACATTACGCCTCATGAGCCCGAGTCCGAGTCCGAGTCCGAGTCCGAGTCGCTAAGCCCCTTTGGGGCTTAGCTCCAAATGGAATTAATCTAAGAGAATGACAAAAGCATTAATGCTTAATCCTTGGAGCCTTATTCTTACCTCCTTGTAAAATAACAAAGTGATACAAGAATGTCGCTGACGACTTGAATCTTCCCGCATGGGTTAAATAACAAAGTGATACAAGAATGGACTACGCCTTGAATTCTGCACCACAATTGTAATTCTTCCCACTCACAAAGTGTAGTTACTTGTGCTTCTGGCTGCACATTAAAGCCCTGTGCCAGCCTGGTTTCAGTGTATAATTTTGGGCGTCTACAAGTTTACCTTCAAGAGACGGCCTGATATCTCTTTCCATACACAATAGGTGAGTTCTTTATTAAAGAGATATGGCATGAAGCCTTGCGCTTCCTTGCGGTGCTACGCCGCTATGACATGGCCTGAAGCCGAGGCATTACCCCTACCTGGTAACCTCATCGTAGTGTCATACTACTGTAGCATCAGGTCACAAGCCTCTTTGTAATGCCAAACTACCCAACATGAAGCCTAAGGCTTCCTTGCGGTGTTACGCCGTAACGACATGGCTTGCAATGCCGATGCTTTACCCCTACCTGGGTACCTCATCGTGGTATCGTACCACTGTAACATGGGGCCATCCTCCCCTTTGTAGTGCTGTCTACAACTCTTTAATTATGTCATACAGCATTAGGCTACCTGCCTATTTGCGGAGCTACGCCGCGGTAACTTGGCTTGCAAAGCCGAGGCATTACCCCTACCTGGGAACCTCATGGTGGAGTCACCCCACTGTAGCATGGAGTTTCACTCCTTGTAGTGCTGCTCTGCCGTGCTTCCTGTAAAGCACACCAGGCATTCACTCTGCCTGAGAACTCATTAAGGCGTTTAAGCCAACCTTCCACAGGATCTGTTTTTTCTGTAGAAAAATACATAGTAGACAACACTGGTTATGGGTCCGTATCCCTTCCATGTTCCAGAGAACAAGTACCCACTGTTACCTGATAGTTTCCCAGTCAGTGATCCTCCTTTGAACCAAAAGTTAGATGCCTAGTAGATTTCTCTTTGAACTAATAGCATAAAACTTTATGGTAGGATTACAAAGAAACACTATCAGAATGCCTTCAAGTCCATTTTACAAGCTGTGTCATCGACCAACTAGCGCTTGAGGCCCTTTGTGAACGGATCTGCCAGGTTATCCTGACTCCGAACATCAACCACTGCAATTACACCTCTTTTGATAAGATCGTGTACTGCCCTGTGCTTCAACCGCACAGTCCTCTTCTTCCCGTTGAAGAGGTCATTTGATGCCACCGCCGCAGTCGCCTGGTTGTCACAGTATATCGATATCGCCGGTATCTGAGCCCCAACCACTGGAAGATCATACATGAGCTCCCGAAGCCATTCTGCTTCATCTGCTGCAGTTTCAAGTGCATAGAATTCAGATTCCATGGAGGAACGAGAGAGTATAGCCTGCTTCTTCGACTTCCACGATATAGCAGCTCCACCCAAGGAAAAGACATATCCACCTGTGGATCTCTCGCTTTCCACCTCTGAACACCAGCTAGCATCACTGAAGCCTTCCACTACTGTCGGATACCCGTTGTAGTGTAGTACATATGTCTGAGTTTTCTTGAGATATCTCATCACCCGCTTCACAGCTTTCCAGTGCTCAACCCCTGGGTTGCTTGTGAACCGACTCAGCATTCCCACGGCGAAAGCTATGTCAGGCCTTGTGGCAGTGGTTGCATACATTAAACTTTCGATAACGGTAGAATACTCCAGCTGCCTGACGCTTTCCCTTAAATTTGGCTTCAGCTTCTGATCACACCTGTATGGCGTATCGATCCCTGGAAGATCCTTATACCCATAGCGTATGAGCATCTTCTCAATGTAGTGAGATTGTGACAGCGCTACTCCAGTGTCTGTCCGGATGATCTTTATGCCCAAGATGACATCTGCATCCCCCAAGTTCTTCATACTGAACTTGGTTGAGAGGAGCTTCTTTGTCTCTGTGACACAGCCTATATCTGTACCTAGGATTAGCATGTCGTCCACGTACAGACAAACGATGACTCCACTTCCATCAGCGAACTTTGTGTAAACACATTTGTCCGTCTCGCTGACTCTGTAGCCGTTTGACCTAATAATTTTGTCAAACTTCTCATGCCACATCTTGGGAGCTTGCTTCAAACCATACAATGATTTCACCAACTTGCAGACTTTGTCTTCAAGACCTTTGACGACAAATCCATCTGGCTGTTGCATGTAAATCTCTTCGGTCAGCTCCCTATTCAGGAATGCGGTCTTTACATCCATCTGATGTATCACCAACGTATGTATAGCTGCTACAGCGATTAACATCCTGATGGTGGTCATCCGGGCTACTGGAGCGTACGTGTCAAAGTAGTCTATCCCCTATTTCTGAGAAAATCCCTTGGCTACCAGCCTGGCCTTGAACTTGTCAATAGTTTCATCTGCCTTCATCTTCTTCTTGAAGATCCATTTACATCCAATGGGCTTTTCTCCTTCAGGTAGATCTACCAACACCCATGTGTTATTGGAGGTGATAGAGTCAAACTCGTCATTCACTGCCTCCTTCCAGAAGATAGCATCTCTGGTCTTCATCGCCTCATCATAGGTAAGCGGATCTGCTTCCACATGATAGGTGACAAAGTCATCTCCGAAATCTTTCGGTCTCCTCGCTCGCTTAGCTGACGGCTCTGCGAGTTCTGGTACAAGAGTTATTTCCTCAACAACATTTTCTTTTTGGACTACTGGCTCATATGAGATTTCAGTCTCATTTGTACCTACATCATTTTTCGGAATGTCCGAAAGAACAATGTTTTTATCTTTTGCAAACTTGTCTTCAAAGTATTCAGCATCGCGAGATTCGATGATATGATTTGACTCAATATCAAGAAATCTCCGAGCATCACTCTTCTCGGCATACCCCAAGAAGATCGCCTTCGTAGTCCTTGTCCCTAGCTTCTGAATCTTCAGATCTAGGAGCTTCACATACGCCAGACACCCCCACACTCGAATGACATTCAAGTTTGGTCTGACTTTGAACCAGAGTTCATGAGGAGTTACGTCCGAAGTTGCATATGGCACTCTATTTAGAATAAAAGTAGCCGTCAATGCAGCTTCTCCCCAGTAGCATTTAGGAAGACCCGCAGTTAGCAGCATTAAGTTCATCATTTCTGTCAACGTTCTGTTCTTCTTCTCCGCTACTCCGTTGGATTGAGGAGAGTATGGAGCAGTAGTCTCACATATAATTCCATGTTCTTTGCAGAATGATACGAATTCATGAGACCTGTACTCCCCACCTCGATCACTCCTTAATCTCTTGAGTTGTTGTCCAGTCTGCCGTTCAGCTTCGGCCCTGAACTCTCTGAACTTCTCAAAAGCTTCGTCTTTAGACTTGAGCAAGTAGACGAACGCGTATTTTGAGAAGTCGTCGATGAAGGTTTTGAAATACTTTATCCCGGCCTTCGTGGAGAAATGTTTGAAGTCACAGATATCGGAGTGCACCAACTCCAGAAGATCTGTGCTTCGATTGACCCGATGAAAGGGTTTCCTTGTGATCTTCGTATGAGCACACACTTCACACTTCTCTACCTTACCCCCATATTTGGAGATAAGTCCTAGACTAGACATTTTGTTAATTCTTTTACAATGAACATGTCCTAGTCTATTATGCCACAACTCAAGAGAATAATCAGAAAATGCAACTGCATTAATGTCTTCAAACTGGTTAACAAGCTAAATTTTAAACATTCCTTCGGTTTGATAAGCCTTTCCGAAGTATGTTCCTTTCTTGGACATCACCATTTGACCAGCATTGATGTCCATCCTCAAGCCTGCGTTGCAGAGCAGGCTCCCAGAGATCAGGTTCTTGGCAATCGCCGGAACATGCTTCATACCTTGAAGCGTCAGAGTGTTCCCAGAAGTGAGTTTCAGTTCCACGGTCCCGATCCCCAGAACTTCAGCTTGGGCCTGGTTCGCCATGACAACCTTCTCAGATATCGGCTGGTACGTGACGAACCATTCCTTGCCTGAACAGACATGGCAAGTCACTCCAGTGTCTATCCACCAGTCAGAGTCAACCCCCACAGTTGTGACCTGTCCGATCATAGCAACAATGTTAGAAACCAATGAAACCTTATTAGGCTCACCTTTCTCTGATTGTTTAGGCTTAGATCTGCATTCACTCTTATAGTGGCCTTTCTTGCCACAATCGTAACAAGTTACGTGGGACTTAGTCTTCTGTTGCTTGAAAGAAGGACCCTTCACTTTTAGATTAGTGAAGTCATTCTTCTTGGGATGAGAAGCCGCCTGCTTCCCCTTTGGATCTCTCGTCTGCACAAGATTGGCTTTAGCCAACTGTTTGGACAGAGTGTCCACCTTCTGTTGGGAACGCATCTCGTCCTCAACATGGATCTCTTGCAGTAGATCTTCCAAGCTAATGTCTAGCTTCTTTCTGTGTATCCTTGCATAGAAGGTACTCCATCCAGCAGAAAGTTTTGAGACGATCCCTCCGACGACAAACTTGTCGGGAAGGGGCATCTCTTCGTCTTCCAGTTTCTGACGCAGCTTCAGAAATTCCTTCACCTGTAGCAGCATGGACTTTTCGTCCTCAAAGAGCAATTTGTGATATTTTTTAACCACAAATATTTTGCTCCTGTTCTTGTCTTCTTCATACAGATTTTCCACAGACTCCCATATGTCTCTGGCAAGTTCCTTCTTCGAGTAGGATTCTGCCATGGAGTCCTCCATAGCATTCAGGATGAGAAGCCTGCAGATGCTATTTTTCCTTCTCCACTTGGCCTGGAGTTTGGTAGCCGCGTTGATTGCGGCAGTAGATCCAGTGTCTGGAACAGAGGGTTCTTCCTCTAACAGAACATGATCAACGTCTTTCAATTGAAGAGTCAGGTAAACCTTTCTCTTCCAGACTTGATAGTGCTCTCCATCGAACTTTTTCAACTTGCAGAAGTCCGATTGAAGGAGCGAAGCATTAATGTTTTCCATCTACACGGATCTTGCTTTGAGATTGTTAGTCCCGGGGCTTGATCGAAGATGAAAAAATAGATGCAATCGAGATCTGAGATGTCACACAAAAATTTTGCAGTGATCAAACTCAAGATCTACGATGGTACAATAAAACAAATAGCCAAATTACAATCTGAAGGAGGGAAATAGAAAAGAGAAGATCTCTCGTTCTTCCTTGCAAACGTGTTGCAATTGGGACAGAACGAGTTACAATAATCTGGAGGAAGACTAGAAGAAGAACAGTTGCTGGGGTGTCAAAATACCGTTGCTCAAAGCAAGATTCGTCCCACACGATCTGCTTCCAGGAACCAGCAAGTTTGAAGAACTTGTGGAACGCTCGAAGTCACCTCTGTTCTGACTCCTCGGATGGACTTGCAATGGCGGCAGCAACTCTCTCTCTCTTTCTCCTTTTCTGACTTGTAATTTTCGTAGTAGTCACAAAGGAGGCCGGAAGAGAGTATATATAGAGAGAGAGTAGAAACCCTAGCCGCCTCTTCAGTTATGGAAAGATTAAATCAAATTCCAAAAGATAGCAACGAGATTTAATTCAAATCCCACGAAATTAATTCAAATCCCACAAAGATAGGATCTGAATTAATTCAAATCCCACAAAGATAGGATCTGATTTAATCGCATTGATTCAGCCTTTCCATTACTTATTTGAATCTGCACAGTCAGCGGATCCCTCCATGCGGCAGCAGCAGCAGCCTGGCCGCATGGACCGCATGGACTCTGCTGCCTGGCCGCATGGACCGCATGGACCGCTGACGTGCTAAGTGCAAAGTGCGCCAACAAAACGCCTCATGAGCCCATGAGCCCGAGTCCGAGTCCGAGTCCGAGTCGCAAAATTTGGGGCTTAGCTCCAAATGGAATTAATCCAAGAGAATGACAAAAGCATTAATGCTTAATCCTTGGAGCCTTATTCTTACCTCCTTGTAAAATCACCCACATGATTCCCTCCTTAGGGTCACCACCCCATGTGCATCTCTCAACATCACACCCAAGTATATATGTTGAGATAACTCATGGTGCATTTCCGATGTGGGACTAAAATTTACAAGGCATGTTGAGAGCAAGCTCTCTCCATGTAAAGAAAGCACCAACAGTGATTAGTATGTAAAACTTGCACACTAGAGGTCATAGGTTCAATTCTTAATTGCTATATTTTTTTTAATTTTTACTTTTATTTTAATTTTTTAAATATTACAACTACTCTCTCCCACCCCTTACACATGGGTCCCATCGGGTCCCACCACCACTCTCACCCCCCCCTGCTACATGGGCTCCACCTGGTCCCACCATTTCTTCCTCTCCTCCAATCGAAGCCCGACACGTGTCCGATTGTAGGAGGATTGTAAAATTTGGTTGTAGGCATAGCAAAGCTCTTAGGTTTATCTTTCTATTCTGAAAAATTTGTCCTTCACGTGGGATGTAAAATGCGAATAGTCAATGGAGGAGAAAAACAAAAAAAATATGTTTCCTGTTATGTCACGTGTGAGGAAGATTGAGTGTGTAACATGAACAGTATTGTCGGTAGCTCGAGCCGAGAACAACCACAACAACTGCGCTGGTCACTCTCAGATCCTTAAATTAAGAGAGATTTCGTCTTACATGTGGACGTACGAAATAACTTCTCTTTTATTTTATTTATCGAACGTGTGGTACCTAATTTTTTTATTTCTGTTCAAATTTAAGATATAAAAAAAAGTTATCCCTATGTTTTGTTTAAGTTGTCAAATTTTATTGTCCAGAACTGTGTGAATGTCGGACAAATAATTTTCCTATAATTTTTTTTCCTCTTTTGTTTTTTGACTTTTTCATTTGTGTTGTAATTTGAATAAATTCAAATATGGATGTCCATATCTATACCCACAACAACCTCTATCTCATTTTTTGTTTATATGTTATCAATGAGAAAATCTACGTATAGATTTCTGGCTATCAATTTCTTCTCCTCCTCCTTTATTTCCATAACACGTTATCAGCACGAATGTTCCAGGAGTTGAGACCCGACGCACGGCCACTCGAGAAGGATAAATGATCAGGAATTTGGATTGAACAATCCAACCAGATTCATAGATTTTTTTTTATTCTTTTGATAAAAAGTTTGTGCTATTATCTCAACCTCAAAAATATATTTGCATACTTGTACATCTTCTGTATATGATATGATTATATGCTATAATTTCTTTTGATAATAATGTTAGTTGTTTAAATAATTATTTAAACAACATATTGGCATGATTTAAAACTATTAAATAAATTTGGATAATATCCATGAGAGTCTGAGACTGCCAAAGTTCAAAAAATTCAAATAAACATGCTTGTTTTCTTTCACTGTGTTCATTAATTAAAAATTTTGTCAAAATAATTAATTCTTAGTTTTTAGTGTTCGAACATATAGCTTCCTTGGAATACCACTGCCATGAATGCGATTCTCCAGTTATATCATCATGGTCATATTATATACTTGTAATGATAGTAGCACATAAAGAAGAACGGAAGGTGCTTCCTTGCTTCATTTTGCATTTCTCTATATTGAAATTGATTATAAGTACGAACAAAAGGACTTTTGTTCAGAGTGAGATTACCCACGCCCTTTTGGACCAGAACCTTAATCTGGCTCCTTAGACCAACTCGGCCATCTCAACAATTGTTGGTTTGCCAACTCTGAACCATCGTGATAGAGTATTTTAACTGCTACCTATAGGATTGAGCACTTAAAAGATAATAATAAAGTAGCTATATGTTTATATGGAATTGTTGGTTTCATTTATTTAACCAATATTTACTTCTTACTTCACTTTTCGGCAGTTTGAAAATAATTAAGATATTCTTTTAGCATTTGCTTAGGGCCATTTTCTAGTCATATCTACCTTTGTACAAATCTTCGCAAGTGTCTTAATCAAGATGTAATTTTTATTTTATTTTATGGAGCATCATAATTATCAAATTTATTGAGAACCATGTTTAGTGGATCCTTTAGGAAGAGTCTCTTTATTAATAGTAACAAATAGTGGTTCAAAACGGAAAATCCTAACCATATGCCATGTTGTATGGACACAAGCAGTTCATGATGGGATTTAGACATTTAGAGACTATGACACATATATGGCATCAATTTATTTGTTAATTTAACAAATTTATTCTAAGTGGTAAAAGTTTTCTAACGTTGATTAATTGTTGAATTTTCTTTTCCATGTAAATAACGAATTTGAATCGGAAAAGTGAATAGATTCTTTGATGATTAACAAGCATCGGTAGAAGAAAAGGTTTAATGTAGTTGACCCCCAAAAATAAAATGATGGATAATGGCTTTATTCTTCTCCCTATGGTTTGATGTTAATTTTTGGACATACTTCATTGTTGATTGGATAAATACATGTTCCATTTACATAAACGTAAATTAATCCTTTCATTTTTAAAGGGGCAGTCTTTTGAGCTTTCAATTTTCAAATGTTTATATGCAATCACTTATGTAATTAATTATATATTTAGTTAGATGTGGTATATGGATCCTGCAATTTCATCATGATTTTTTTAGCATTGATTTGTCATATTAGCTTCTAAATGATAAATAATGTAGAGAAAAGGGATATTGACAAGATGAAGTAAATAATGATAAAATATGGTTGTACCACTTCAAATGGGTTCATGCATGACAGGTGTTGCGCTGCATGTTCGAAAGAAACCAGTTGTCTAAGAACTAAATTTTTACAGGTCGTTGCGGGTCGCTGGCTCCCGAGAGGCTAAAAGTAAAAATACCAACCTGAATGTTGGTATTTTAATAATGTAGTTGTATACATATTCTAAACTATAAAGTATCAAAGTTGGTGCCATAATATTGTTTTATCCATAGGGATACTGCGGATGCATTATTGTCCTACCAACTATTATAGACCCGAAGTTCTATGTTTAGAATTATTATTATTATTGATTAATAATATTTATGTTTGCAACTATTGATAATATATTGTCATATCTAGAAACTGAAATACATGAAAAAAATGAGATAGAGATATCTTATGCATGACTGATAGTGCTAATACCCAACACCATGCTTAAGAATATGATATTTTTCTCCAACAAGAATACTAGATCGAACGTAGTATCCATGATAACTGATCTTACTCACATAAATTAAAGGCTCCAACGGAGCATATTTTATCCAACAGATACAAAATGTCTTATAATTCCAGAAGAATCTTTCTGAGAGTAAAAGGACAAATGGGTATCATATTAAAACTCTGAAAAAGTAAAGTAAGAAATATTTTTGTGTAACCACTAGCTTTAGAGAACTAGAAGTTCGTTTTAGAGAACCAGAAGTTCGTCTAAGAGAACCAGAAGTTCATCTAAATAGATTCTCCAGCTATTCACTAGGAATATACGTCACTCACATTGGAAATATCAAATCACATACTACATTGAGCCAGAAGCTCAATCCTTAGGATCCATTGTGATCCAGAAGCCGAATGATCCTATAATTTTTAAATCGTGACACAATCGACAAAACTAGTCCCTGTCGTCATCTCTTACCAAATTGTAGTACACACTCTTGATCTCAAGAATAAGTTTGTTTCTAAACCATCGATCCTGAAGATTGTATCTGAATAACTAGTAACATAGTTTTAAATTTCACCTTTTTGGCTTATATATATATATATATATATATATATATATATATATATATATATATATTTGAAACCATAGTATTAACATCTATTGTTTATGAATTATAATTTCTATGTTTATCTCCTTAGATTATTATATCTTCTAGACATAAGAGTTTTTTTGATCTGTCATGTTAATAAGACAAAATTCCTGTCATTAGGGGGGAGATAGGAAGAAGATAAATTATCGTTCTAGAAGAACGTCGTGAATTATCGTTTTAGAAGAACGTCGTAAAGCATCATTCTAGAAGAACGTCGTAAAACATCATTCTAGAAGAACGTCGTAAAGCATTGTTCTAGAAGAACGTCTTGAATCATCGTTCTAGAAGAACGTTCTCAAGCATCATTTCAAAAAAAATGTATCACGGCATACTTTTACTTTATCTAATCTTGAATAAGTTAGGAGAAATTATCTTTTATTTTTTACTGCAAATGAAATATTATATACTTTGTCACGACCCGCACCCACTGTGAGGGTACGAGTACGTAACAGCGCCCAGCCTACGCCGCAGTGTCGGCGGTAGAACGCTGTTCTAAGTCTCTAACTAACCATCAACTCATGCAGTATATAATGCACTTATCATGATCAACTCCGAACGGAGGACAAGTATAAGATATTGTGTAACTCAATCACAGTCTAAGCACGATAAGATAACACAGAAATATCACTAAGAAATTGAAGACAACTATAACTACTGATATAATAACACAAACTCAAACAATCTCAAATACATCTCAAGTCTCAATTCTATATATACAACTCCAGTTCTAAACATGAAAACTAAAACAAGATAAACTAGCTAAACTCCAGATCACTACTGAGTGTCGGGGCCATAGGTAGCTAAGCCATCTACTGGTCTCTAACATGTAGGGCATGTGTCCTCAGGACAATCATCTGTAAAATTTTCAACAGGTCCAGTCAGAACAGGAACGAGCACAATCTCATCTAGAAAACCCAAGTAAATGACAGAGAACTATACAGCAGTTATAGACAGTTGTATTAATGAAAATGGCAGTTTATATTCAGGTGATGGTAGAAAAGACAGATAAAGTACAAGAAAAGTAAATAACTAAACAAGAGAAGAGTCATAGCAATGAAGACTATAAAAATAGAACTAGCTGAACCAGGGTAATATGATATAAAGTCCAGACAGCAATGTAGACAAGTGTAACTCCAATATAAGTCCAGTACAAGATGAATCTAATACAAGATGAATCCAGTAAGGGACGATTTCAGTTATAGTGATTAATGATTCCAGGGTGAGTCCAACCTATACTCTAGCAGTGTGTTTTAAAATACCGAGATCGACATGTAAACGGCTATGGGTAATCCGGCACATCACACACCTGGCCGGGTGTGAGATTGCTATCATTCCAGTATGATTCCAGCAAAAGGGGTGATTCCAGAAATGGGATATGTCTATATGTCTTACTCTAGTATTTCTCCTTCCAGCAAGTGAATCCAGAAATCTGACATAATGATTCAAGATGAGTCCAGCCAAAATATAATGATACCAGTAAATGATTCCAGTAAATAATTCCAGCAGGTGATTCCAGTAATAGAAGCCAGAAATGATGATACCAGTAATAGAGGCCAGAAAATAAATGTGTGTCGTATACATGAATCCAGAAATATCCACACGTGTTGTAACAGAGAATCGCATATAACTAACTAGAACTGAAGTACAGTAATTGACAAGTAAATGAGAGAACTATCAGAGAATGTACTCGCCTACTACACTGAAAAGAGTAGTGTAATATCAGATGTCTGCAGCGGAGTCACAATGTCCTAAACAGAGTAATACAGGTTATAATATTTAAAAAATAAGGCAGATGATGTTTATGATGCAATCTACATAATTTCTAGGCCAATCTAGGTCAAAGTCAACTCTAAGTCAAACCTGGTCAACTGTCTAGGTCAAACTAGGTTAAATAGGGTTAAACTAGGTCAAACTAGTCTAGGTTGGTCAAACCTAGGCTTAACAAGTCAATCTAGGTCAACTAACCAAATACCATACAAGTCACACTAGCCTAGTGATACATAAGTGTATTACACCATACGCCATAAGCTATTCTACCTAGGCCATGGGCCAAAACACATATAGGCCAATGAAATATCTATTTTATATTACACTATCACACTACATATTTCACACACACACACACACGCACACACACACACCACACACACACACACACACACACACACACACATATATATATATATATATATATATATATATATATATATATATATATATATATATATATATATATATATTCACATTGGTTAAATTATATATATATATATATATATATATATATATATATATATATATATATATATATATATATATATATAATTTAACCAATGTGAATATATATATATATATTTTATATACATATATATATATATATATATATATATATATATATATATATATATATATATATATATATTAACCAATGTGTAGTGTAAATATATATATATATATATATATATATATAATATATATATATATATATATGTGTGTGTGAAAAAAAAATATATATATATATATAGATAGATAGATAGATATGTAAATAGATATGTAAATAAGGCAATGTGTGTGTGTGAAAATGGTGTCACATAGGTGTGTGTGTGACTGATTGTTAACAGGAACAGTGTTGTCAATGTGTGGATTAGGGGTATACATGAAGGGGTGTGTGTAATATGCTATATAGGTGTGTAGGCATGTGTGTGTTAGTGGATTACATATGTGTGTGTGTGGGTGTGACAATTCAGGGACTCTAATTCATGAACCTGAATACCTACATGCATATTTACTTATACATTATATTACATATACTCATATATGCATACATCTATACAACTATAGAGAAGGGAAAGGGCTGTCCAATGGGGAATATGGACTGAAACATAACAAGGGGACTGAAATTAACATGGAATGGGCTGAAACTAATGGTATGGACTGAACTATTAAAAAAAATGCAGGACTATGATATGCAAGACAGAGTGTTTTAGTTAAGGATGGGCTATGGATGATCTAACATTGACAAATCAACATTGATTGCAGGAAACACTAAACTGGACAAAACAAATTGAAGGGGGTAGACTTAAGCTCATCCCCAAACCTTGACTATGTTCGAGGGAAAAGAACACTACCTTTGGATAGAACAACCAAAGGAAAGTAAGAGTGGTAAATGGAATGCTCAGTTGATATGGACAGATAAAATGTAAGTTGAAACCTGTCAAGACCAACCTATTTTCCCTATGATACACAACTCACCACTACCAAGGGGCCAGGGAATGCCCCTACTGCTAATGCAGCTGCTATTCCTAATGCTAGCTACTGCTCTACAATGTTAAACTCCTACTGCTACATGCAAAATACAGGGCTGCATTTGGTAAGGCAAGGCCACTCCCTCTCACTCTGATATGGCATGCAACATATACAATATACCTATATATGCATAGCAACATGTAGAAAAGGGGGGAAGTCTATGTATGTGCAACAAGTGTCAAGATATGAACAATAAGTGTGTGGCTGTGTGTGTGAGTATACATGAGTCTAGGCATCGTATCAGTGTCCAGACAAGTCCCTAGACGTGTCCAAAGGGGGGTTTCAACAGAGGGTATAACCCAGTGTCAGGGGACTGTGCCTAGGGGTCTCGAGCACATGTGTTCAGCCCCCTAGGACTCAAATGTTCAGCCATTTAGGTTGTGTAGGTGTATCATCAGGTCAACCAAGTGTTAGGGTGCGTGTGTGTCCCACTAGGATGTGTCAGGGTCGTGTCATATGTCTACGAAGTGTTAGTTCAAAACTGGGTTCTCAGGAAATTTAATTCACAGTTCCTATATGACAGTTTCATATCAATTCAACAACCCAAATCTAATTCGAAAGTTGAAAAAAACTCACACCAGTCAACAGTTAACATATAGTAGTATAATACACATGTTTAAGTGATTTATCATAGCAGTTGACAGAAAGAACAGTTAGGAAGGGATGAAAGTTTAGGAATGAATTCCTGAACATGTATCATGGCAGTTATTCAAAGCAAAAACCTAATGCACATGTACATGACTTAACATAGTGATTTGAATCATGGCAAACAACATTTGATTTCAGTCATGTGGGTGTATGTGTAGCATGGTGTGTGGGTGAACTAACATGGTATATAAACATTACCCAAACAGTAAGAAACTATAAGTTAAAAATCAAAAAACAACTATTGAACTATGTATCAGCCGACCTAATCAATCAAACCATTCTCATTTGTGAATAAAACTCGAATCAATACATGTCCCAGTTACTATCCAGTATGTAGGTAAGGTATCTACATATTTAAACACAATAGTTACTTAATTTAAAATAGAAAAACCAATTTCCTACTCAGTATCAGTGTATCAGAGTTGAGCTCGATAACCCAAGGCCAAATTCAAATCAAAAACCTAATTCAAGGTATGACAAGAGTGTATAGGCATGGGGACATGTCACACGTGTCTAATGGGACACCCATGAGTCCAAAAATTAGGACATGAGGTGTCCAAAATCCCAAATTCAAAAATGATAGGAAACAGGAGTCTAAGTCCTCGTGCACGCATGCCGAGTCATTGTGTACTCGACACAGAGCTCGGGGTGGGTCGAGCTCATTCATAGGGGTTCGCCCATAGTAGGGCTAGGTGTGTAAGTGTCTGCATTGTGTCCAATGTGCGTCGTATCATGTCAATCAGTGCATATCAGTGGGGGTTTTACCCGCGCGTACAGTGTGCGCGCACGGCCAGTACGACCAGTGCGAGGAGGAGAACTCCTCGCACACTGCACCACTCGAGCCCATCTTTTGGAAGGATGGTCGCAGAAGTTGCCCCGACCTCCGTGCCAAAAATCGTATCTTAAAAAGTCGTATCGTGTCCTACAGAAGTGTCGGGCAGCAGGGCACAGCACAGGGGTCTCGTGTTGCATGTCCGTGTCCCTTTTGGACACGAAAAAGATGCAAAAATCCAATCAGTCTTCACAAAAATTCATATACACATATATAGCAAAAAATTCATATAATTAGTTTTATAAAAATTGAAAATAAAATCCTTAGAGGCATTTCAACAAACACCTACACTACACTACGATACGTGTTCGATACGGACACCAAACGGACACGAAATTCACCCAATTTTCAGGGACACCTAGGGAACTCCTAGATCTAGCCCTACATGCAAAGAAAACCGAAATTTAAATCAATTTAGAGGGTTTTACCTATATGTGCAAAAAGCTTGGAAAAACTTCAAATGGGAGATTCTTTCTCTTGATGCCAAAAGCTCCAAATTCACCCAAAGCTGGAATTAAACCCCAAAATCAGAAAATAGGAGAGTATTAGGTTCTAATGCAAGAAACTAGGATTAAAAAGGAGTTAAAATAAATTTATGGGAATTTTTGGAAGAAGGACACATACCTTTCTTTTCCAATGTTGAAATGAATAAAGAAAGAGGCAAGCCCTAGAGAATAAGTGTTTATATAGATTGGGGATCCCTATGGCTGGTCATTTAGGGTTTGGTTAGGGTTAGGGCTTCTAGTTATGGGCCATGGGCCAAGTCATGATCAAATAAATCATTAAGCCATAAGTCATTTCATGAAACCACAAGCCATGACTTAAATTTACTAAACCAAATTCTCTCATTCTAAAACTATTCTCTAATGACTAAAATAGGTTAACTCAAGTTAGACTAGGGTTACCATAGCTAGGGTTAGGTTCTAGGCTAGTTCACTAGTTCTCAACAAGTCAAGGTCAAACTAGAATTCTCCAATTTACTAAATCATCAAATAATTCAAATAAGTCAAAATTACCAAAATACCCTTAGGCTAAAAATGATAATTAAATTATCCTAATGAGATGGTTAGGCTCTAGGTCATGCAGTCTCTATGGTTTTACTAGCTGCACACCATAATCACAAGTCATAAATTTAAATAGTTTAAATAATAATAAAAAAAATCACTAAAAATCATAATATGAAATAAATATCAATAAATAATAATTATAATTACAAAATTTTAAAAATACCCTCATCTGAAAAACTGGATGTTACATACTTAATCGATGTTTTTAATTATGTTGCATAAATAGTTATACCAACTATAAATCTTTTTTTATAATAGAAGTACCAAAAGAACCTAAAGAAGGCAGCAAATGAATAAGTTCTATAGTAAGAATGCATAAGACTAAAGGTTCTAAATATTTAGATCTCAAGAAAAAGAAACTGAAAAAGAAAACACACCCTAAAGCTATTGAAGAAGAAGCAGCTCCTGAAGTAGCATCTCCTGAAGAGATAGTTCTTGACGATTCATAAGATGTCATAAACCAAAAGTCCAATTTATCAAAGTATATCGCTCCGGTCGAGGATATACCTCAAATCCCAGAAGAGACTGAGAAAGAGGTACCGATACCCAAGAAATCTATGTTCAAGAGAAATTTGGAATCAAAAAAATTTGTCACAGATGATAATAAGAATAAAAAGGGTGATAAAATTAAAACCATAAATAATCTAATGAAAAATACGATATGTTTCGCAAGATATGGAGTGTTCGATCATCCAGTACAAAATCCAAAAGAAATAAATCCGGTAGGTTTTAAATGGGTGTTTGTAACAAATAGAGATCCAAATGTATAAGAGCAATGTTACCTCAAGGATTCACGAAATAATCATATGAATAAATATATTCTCCGATCATGATATCAACCTAGACGATAAAATTTACATGAAATCCCCGAAGGATTTAAATTTTCAGGTATATCCTTAAAGGATTTAAAATTATCATGTTATTCCCGAAGAATTTGCAAATGAGCCATATATGAACTAAAACCATCCGGAAGAATGTGATATGCTCATTGAGTATATGTCTAGGAAAATATCTAATAATAAATGTACAGTCTATTTACATGAAAGTACCTCCCGAAGAGAAGATCTCCTGAAGAGATCAAAAATATGGCAGTATTATCCGAAGAGAGAAGGAATCTTCCGAAGAGATTGGAACCTCCCGAAGAGATTGAAATCTCCAGAAGAGATAAAGATAAATCTCCAAAAGAGATAAAGATAAATCTCCAAAAGAGATCTTATGTAATCTCATAAAAAGATGAATCTCTAGAAGAGATCTACTATAATCTTCTAAAGAGATAAGATAAGATAATACAAATCTCCTGAAGAGATAATCCTCGAAAAGATAAGATAATATAAATATCCTGAAGAGATAATCTCCTGTAGAGATAAATCTCTTGAAATGATTTAATATGAGTAGTATATAATGGTCAGGATCCGTCGAAAGAATAAAAGAACGTTCTGGGTCCTGAAGTACCATTTTTTTGTCATTTAGTCAGCACAATATTTTATGTGAAACTGCTGATATGCATCTACATACGTACACTGGAATGACATATCATCCTTCATGTTGTTTGAAAATGATATACTCAAATACATGGTATTTATCTGATCTTCCTTAAGGGGTATCACAAACATGGTATATCTTTTATAAATTGCAGGTGTTTTTAGAGAGAACTAAAGCAAATCACTGTGGCAACTTCATTAAATCATGTGCATGACTATGTTTTCAACAGTTCGACATATCAGGGGAGTTGCGAGCTTTCAGAAATCACAAATAAAGCCTGCAACCTCTTAATAAGGATATGAGTATAAATATATAGACAAATAAAGTATTGGAGTGAGATGTAATATTTAAATTGTATTGGGGGTTGCTTTTTTATTTTGAGTTGATGTAAAAACAAGAATATAATATTTTTGAGGAAGAACATCCTGTAGATGCAAGCATCCTGAAGATGTTAATGGAGACATCTTTAAGTATGTCTTTGTACATTGTACTCTTTTTCTTCGTTGAGGTTTTTTTCTTCTGGATTTTTCCTTCAAAAGGTTTTTAACGAGATAGTGTAAGTCGCACCCACTTGGATTCCTGAAGAATCATATTCCTGAAGGATATTATTGTATTATTTTCTTTTCTATGGATTTTTTCCAAAGGGTTTTTCCTTAGAAGAGTTTTTAATGAGACAATAAATAAAGTGGACATCCAATGGGGAGTGTTGTGATTTGGATAAATCCGAATATGGTTGCCCTTATCCATACCCACAACAACCTCTATCTCATTCCCTCTTATATGTTATCAATGAGAAAAGCTACGTATAGATTTCTGGTTATCAATTTCTTCTCTTCCTCCTTTATTTTTATAACAATTTGTTTATTATTTTTTTAATATTTTTATTTCTTTTAAATAATGTTTCATTTTTTTGAATTTTTTTGTTTTATTTTTTGTACATTCTTTAAGTTTTTTTATTTTCACATTTTTCCATTTTGTTTGGTTGTTGTTCTTCTAGTTCTTTTTCGTTTTTTGTTTCTTGTCTAAAAGACTCATATTTTTTTCATTTTTCATTTTTTATTCATTTTTTGTTTTAAATTGAAAATTTAGTTTTTTCTATGCTTTTTAAGTTTTTTTTCCTGTTAGTTCTCGTGTTTTTGATATTTGTCCAATTTTTAAACTACTTTTTTTCTTTCCTTTTTTGGTTTTAAAAGAAATTTATTCATACGTTAGGTCCATTTCACATCAGGATAAGTTGGGATTACTTTTATTTTGGATCGGGTTATACAAATTATTTATAAGTAAAATAATATGATATCAGTAGTATTTGAATCATATTCTCTTGAGTACTAATATATCGCCTAAACCAACTTACTATTCAAAATCACAAAAAACAACAACTATTAAATATATCTAATAATCCATCAAGTATATTATATTTTTTAGGGTGCTGCTATTAACACTCTATAGTGAACAATTTAATACATTGGAGTGTAGCGAGGTAATAATTTAATTATTTGATAAAAAGTATTAATTTATTATAGTTATCATTGATACATGGTCGTTAAATAGGTGATTTGGATACCTTATACAATTAAAGAGGATGATCTAGAAATAAAAAGATTCTCGTATTTTTTGAGCATGCATCGATCGTATATTATATACGATCAATTCACAATGTATCACCCGGCACACCGTGTACTTCGTCAGTTTGGGATGAGACAAATAATTTTGACTGATCCACCAACAATCAGTTATGCTACATCCAACACAATGAGTAGAATCAATGCTATGATTGATTCTTGGAACGTTCAAATGACCAATTTTAGTGTGATTGACATGTCTCCGATGATCGAATCTCCAAATGAGTGTAAGTCCTAACCTAAGTTACACATATTTTTTCGCTTGATTAACAAAAAATAGCTTCCAATATATTAAGTAACATGTGTTAAATATCTTTTACACATATATATGGGTGATTACAGTTATAGAAAATGGTGGAGTTCCCCTCATAAGATCAATAGAGCATTCCAATTTGAGGAGCCAAGGTTCAAGTGTAGATTTGTAAACGATCCTAGTTTGTGTGCTTTTGTGGATGGCATATCTGATTTGGTATGACTAAACTATAAGTTCAAAACTACATATACATAGATATTATACAACTTACCATTTGCTACATTCATGTTTCAGAGTGTTCAGTACGAACAATCTTTCCAAGAGCCATTCAGCATGGAATCGTTCCAACACAGTCACGGGCTTATGCGGGAACTAGTAGACTGTGTTGATCGTCTCGATCTTGGATGGGATCCTGAGATGCCTCCAGTACAGTCTCGTCTTCCGTCAGACTATCCGATTGCGGTTGTAAGGCGGAGACACTCATGTCATCGTAGGAAGGATGGTGGAGTGGAGATTCCTGGAGAAGAGACTCCTAATAGGAGATTCCTGGAGAGGGACCGACTCAGCAGTAGTATGGAGAGGGACCTACTTATCAGTACTGTGGAGAGGGACCTAGTCATTAGTACTATGGAGAGGGACCTAGTCATCAGTACGCTGGTGAGGGACCTAGCCATCAGTATGCTGGTGAGGGACCTAGTCAGTACTAATCGACTCCATCGGTAGCTTATGCCTACCCAGATATGGAATATTACACACAGTTGATTTCTACTGCGTCATCCCCGAGGCCTACCCAGCCGACCCAGACTCAGGCGGAGAAGGATACAACAAGTTGAAGAGATCGACTAGGCCTAAGAGAAGCGGTACAAAGAGATTATAGACGCCTTAATTGGGGGTCTAGGTAGATTTGTTACAAAACTTCTAAATTTGCAAGTATGCTTTAAATCCATGATGCAAGACAAGTTTTATTGCAATATTCAATGTTTAATCACTATCTTGGCTTGCTAGTACATCTTCTATATTTGTAACAAAATTTCTAAATTTGCAAGTATGTTTTGAATCCATGATGTAACACAATTTTATTGCAATATTCAATGTTTAATCACTCTCTTGGCTGACTAGTACATCTTCTTCGATTTTGTCCCATTGTACCATAATTACTATAATGTAGTTCTCTTGTCGATGGTTCCTGGGGCTTGATGCGATTCTTCTTTGGTCTGCCGGCTTTACGTCGTATTGCTGGTACTCCAATTTCTTCTCTTACCAAAGGAGCTTGAATCTAGTAGGGAACTAGAATTGGTTCCATCTTTGCTGTGTATACACTTCTCAAGTTAGACGTAAAAAATAGTGCATGATAATAAGTTTCAATATTAAAATTACAATATCTGCACACAAAACATACATGTATACACGGTATGTAAGTATGGTACCATCTACAACATGTACAAGATTTATCATCTAATCATATAATGTATGTTCTACTTGTTGCACGATCTATTATTTCAAGTGTGTAACTATCAATACCTAATATTTCTAGATGATTCATTTCTTTGATAATACGAGCCATGGTTTTCAACATCTTCAAACAGAAATCTGCGTCTATTTTCAGCATTGTTTCTATTCTTGTCATGAAATGTTATAATTTTGGCTCTAATACCGTTGAGAAGTATTGTTATTGGTTTATCGCGTAATTTCTTAATTCAATTATTAAAACATTCAGCAAGTTTAGAAGTGTTAATATGTAATTGGGGACAAGGAGCGTACGTTGTTATCCAATGTACAAAATGATGATTTTCTTTGTTCACACCAATAAACCAATCATATAATGTCTTGTTTTTGGCTTTAATTATTTCAAACAAGTGTTCTGCATCCGTTTGATTGTACGATCTAGCAAGCGAGTCTAAAAAGTTTTGAAATATTTTTTTCGCAACTTGTTTCATATTTTGTTTGAAATGTTTAATACAAAAAAAAGAGGTGATTCTGGAAAAATATTTTGTATCGCATTTATTAACCCTTTTTCTTTATCCAAAATAAATAAAATTATTCCAATCAATGAGAGAACTTTCAAACGATATTTTAATGAGTTTAAAATCCATGACCAAATATCACTGTTTTCACCTTCAGCAACAACATATGCAATAGTATATTATTGAAAGTTAGGATCATGAGCACAAGCAATAAATAAGATACCTTGATAATTAGATGAAAGAAATGTAGCATCAGTACTAATAACCGGTAAGCATCTACTTTAAAAACCATCAATGCATGCCTTAAAACAAATATAAATTCTTTGAAAGTTGTTATCTTTGGCAGTTTTAAGAAAATATCTACTACCTGGATTGGTCTCCATAATTCTAAAAGCATACTCCTCAAGACAAGCATAAGCCTCAACATAACTTCCATTTATAGCCAATGACATCTCTCGGGCTCTCCATGCTTTGGAATAAGTAATATGTATATGATGTTCTCTATATATATCTTTAATTATTTGTGATGCACTATATGATTAATTATCCGTAATTATACCAATTATCCTGCTCTTAACCCAAACATCGATAGGTAGTCGATGATGCCCGATTGTTAGTGCACTAAAACAAGAATGATGACTTTCTAGTGTAATTATTTTAACTATTTTGCCAGTTCTAATAGATCTGGCATATACTCTCCAATTACAGTTGGGCTGATAACAAGAATATATAATTCTACGAGCATTTTTCATAGCACTAGCTGAACAATTGAAATTATGTTCAATTGTAACATTACTTATAAAACTTCTAAATTTAGAACGAGAAGAAAATCTTTGACCAATAAATAATTCACGGTTTGTAGCATTATCCATATTATCATCTAACTTATATTATATATTTTCAATTAAATCATCACTATTTCTGTCATTATCATCATCATCGTCGTCAGATACGTCCGACGAATGATTTTCTTTAAAAGATGGAACAATTTGCTTGGAAGAACTAGCACCCGCAAAATAATTCATGGGTTGACTATTTCTATTATCAAATATCATGGATATTTGAATAACAAAAATATTTATATATTGTGGTTGTGAATTAATCTCAAGAACAAAATTCCATGCTTCATCGCCATCTACTAAAAACATCTAGAATTAAAAAAAATAAAATAAATTCGTACCGAATAGAACAACGTTCAATAATTAGTTTACGTAAAATTTTAAAACTACTATTTAGGTAAGTTGAAAAAATTTCGGTTTCCTTTCCTTCAAAATCTAACCCAATTATGTTACCTTCGTGCGAGCACACTATTCTTATGCTACGATATATGAAGACTCGTAGAAAGAAGATTGTTGGAGAGAAGCTTATAGGAGTCTTATAGAGAGAAGCTTGTAGGAGCCTTGCAAGAGAGAAAAAGAAGAATGCAGAAGCCTTTGAGGAAAGATTGCAGGAGAGATGAGAGAAGAGTAAAGAGAAGTACTCTGCTTATATAGGGGAGACAAGTGAACGTTGGAAGGTAATGCCATAGTACTCTCCAACTTAGTTGGCGGGCTAGTGGACGTTCTGGGGAAGGCGGCCCCCTTCAAGCTGCCAACTCAATTGGAGAGTGGGAGCTCAACCTGGCCCGTCAACTGAGTTGGAGGGCTCCTCACTTCCTGGACAGAGCCCTCCAACTGAGTTGGCAGTCTGTCCCTCCATAAGCAATTCCCAAAACCCATCCCCTCTCATGCAATTTCGTATAAATTATTACTCTATACAAAAAAAAATTTAAAATATAAATTCAAGTCAGGGTGGTTTTTGAATACTCATAGCATAATACAGAAACAAGTCATTTTTCTGCCTATTTCTGAACTTTCTATATTGAAAGAGATTGGTTCTATCTTTTTACATAAAGTAGATGAGAATCTATGGATGGCATCAGTAAAAGGGAGTGGAGTGGCTCCTGATTTTCGTGCCTACTTTCTAGCGTTATCACTACGTAGGTTGTTTTTCTATTTGAATAGGTACCTACCATGCCAAGCCATTTCTAGTCTATTTGTATCACTAGTTGTCACCACCACATTCTAGAGCAAGAGTATTTTTGTAATTGGTAAATTTTTTGTTTATTTATTATTATTTAATTGATGTGTTGTGATTTTGTTATTTTCTAGAGAAACCTTAGAAATGCTTTCATTAGAGGTTAGTCATGACCATAGAAACTTGTTAGAAAGATTAGACAACTTAAGTTAGACTCTAATCTAGCTAGAGTGTTAATTTGAATCTAATTAATGATTTAGAACAAAAGCCACAATGGGCCTTTCCCTTAAGGGGCCTTAAATTGACAGGTTAGGAAGGCTTTTAGCCATTCTTACCAAACCATAATCCTAGGGGTAGCCTTGGCTGGCCACAAGGAGCCTCCCCCTTCATATTTAAAGCAACATTAGCCCATTGCCTCTTTTCATTTGCAAACCCTAACCCTAAATTGGTGTTCTTCTCCAAATTTGCCCCATTTTATCAAATCACCTCCAAATTCAACCAAACCAATTATATTGCACTCCCCCTTGAGTAGAGGAGACCTTTATTGGCTAGCTATGATGGATTTGGAGCAATTTGACCATTGGATTTGGTGGAAAACCTTTGCAAGAGGATTTTTTATGAGATTCCAACTCACAATTGGTAAGAGCCTCTAAAGCTTTCTAATTTTTGTTTTCTTTCCATAGATGCATTCATTTAGGGTCCCCCTAGCCCTAGGAATATTTTAGGTTCAAATCGAATCCATTTGGGGTGCATATTGTAAGAGTATCGGAGGGGTATTTTAAGTGTTCAACGAAATACCCTTTAGAACATTTTGTTCTCCAATTTCAGAACTAATTATATATTTGGATAGCTTGTAATGTGAAGATTCCATATATGTTTGACTGAGTCGAATTTGATAGGTTTTCAGTGTCGTATTAGACATGGGGAGACTCGGCCAAGGCTCGGCAATTGCACAGTGTCTGCCCTGCTACCTAGGGTCTGGATCTCGATAATTACTGGACCATTTCACTTCCTAATCACTCCTATACCTAGGACAGATGACTGACATCAGACCCTAGGCTTGGGGCTATAAGCCAGGGCCTATTCTATCTATGGCAGACCTTGCAAGTTCTACCACTGTGCAGTCGAGCACATTCTGCACACACCCACATTGCATGCCTAATTACATATCACACATTGCTGTCCTGACCACCTCACTTTTGTTCAGTCTCCATAAATATCTAATATTCTGTTCTGCATAAGGGTTCTATCCTATATGTTTGGGTTATGTCTAACTACTTTGGTAACAGTCAGTACATGTTATGTTTCCCCCTCTTTAGAAATCCTTAGCTCCCATTAGCCATATCCTATTTGTATGATAAATCAGTATATGTCATGATCAGATCCTGGGGTTTTTTCTTGATTCAAATCCTGTTACCTTAGTTTAGATCTTAGGGTATCATTCTCTGATACTAAAGAGTATCAGACTCATCTTACTTGATATGCTTGTTTCACATCCCCTACCATATTTAGTTTTGATAACATTACCCTGTCCGGGCGATGTGGTCACGAATCGAAAGCATCGAAAGGTACGTATCGGCTTCGTGGATGTGTGAGCTTTGACGGAATTCAAATTGGTTACGTGTGCGCGACAAATTTGATGCGTATCCGTCAAAATTCGTCGTATCGACCTCTGTACAAATTTCTCAATTACTTTGTGCACATTCGTCAGATCAAGACAAAACTTATGGTAACAAGACCGTATCATTTTTCTGGTCCTGTATGCCAAGTTTGGTCCGATTCTGAGACAGTTGATCGGATCGCCGTTTTGCGGGCCCCACGATCCGATTCAACGTACAATTTCATGCACGGCCCACCGAAATCCAACTTTAAACATATAGTTGGGTTCGTATCATCAAAACGAATTCGTAGATACATAGTTTGATAACTTTAGAGACCATTGACTGGCACACTTTTCGGTGTAAAGCAGGTTCAATGGCAGACACCGTTTTGATCCAAAATTATCGTTTTGCCTCTGTGTCCAGAATTGGACTTAAGGACATACAATTCTAGCTAATTGGACTATTCTGAGAACGTTGGTAATGTCTATTTCAGCATCTAGAGACCGTTGTACGAGTTTGACTGTTGTGGCACACTGAGTGGTTTAGATAATCGGTTTTACTAGCAAAGGACCACATGTGACTACAGTTTATTATTTGTCTTTTATATTGAGCTTTACTATACCTCATTGTTAGTCAATAGATATGTGATTTTCATCTTTTATGTTTGTTATATTTTATCGTGTCGGGGAGGTGAAGTACTAAGGATGTGTGATCTGACCTTATACAGTGTATACCGTGTAGACCGTAATTTATTATTACATTATACCGTATAGACAGTGCTTTATTAGTACTTTATACAGTGTTGAAAGTGTTTCATTATTGCTTTATACAGTATGGAGAGTATTTTATTATTGCTTTATACAGTATAGACAGTGTACATTATACAGTGTAGATATCGTAGACCGTGTCGTGTAATTGTTCCGAGACCGATAACATATCAAATGTACTTTAGTCGGTCGGTGAGTATTGTCTTTGTATTTATTTACTATTTTTCTTTGTTTAGTTTTACCTTGCCTTTCTGTGTTTATTTTTTTCAAATCATATAGTTAATGGCCAATCTCTGTTGTATTGTCATTTTCATTTATTGAAACTGCATTCAGTAAATTGTACTCGTTCCATTCCTAACTGGAAACTAATATTTCTTCAGGTTAGCTATGGCGTCACTTAGCATTGGGAGTTACGGGTGTAATTGCAGATGAAAACCTAGAGATTAGCTTGATAGATGAGTTGTGATCATTTCAATATTTGTAGGAGTTTATATTTTTCTGCAAATGTAAAACTTATGAATATTGTATATTAAATTAATTTTGTGAATGAGCATTAATTGTGATTTTGAGCATGTTGGCTATACAGCGTTCTACCGCCGACACTGCGGCGTAGGCTGGCTTGGACACGCATTCGTATCCCGAAAAGCGGGTGCGGGTCGTGACAATAACTTCATGAGTATGTGTGTGTGAGTATCATAACATCCTTGTATGTATAAGTGTATCCTGGTACATGTGAGCCTCAAGCTTGACCTTATGCGGATTAGAAATGGGTAAATTAATTTGTAGGCCAATCGATAAGTAACTATCTAGATGAGGTGTGTGTCTTTTATATATGTTCAAATGATGATTTTAGTTACTGTGAGGTCGGCCCCATCCTTTGGTTTTGCTCTGTTCTCTATTTCAGATGATGTGTCAGGCATTAATTGGGTAAGTATCAGATAATGCTTGTGCTAGGTATCGGTTAAATTAGATGATGGAATGTTTCTAGGTGGTGGGGCATGCATTGAAGGATGCATGTATCAGTTGTGAGGATATATGTTCAGACTTTCATCTCTTTACCTTCAGGTATTTGGTTCATACAAGCAAGGGCTCGGGTATGCATATGGAATGTGGTATCAGACTTGGACCTTAAAATTTAGTCCATTTTCAATCTTTGAGTGATATATATTCTGATAGTGACAGTGAACCAAGTTTTAGAGTGGTGTGTCTAGAGAGTGTGCTTGTATTTGATAAGTGTCAAGTGATAGTGTGACATAGAATGTTAAGATAGGGTACCAGGTAGGATGTAAGGTTTGGGGAGTCCTTGTTCGAGCCAGGCAGGGAATGAGAGGTTGGGGTCATATAGATTGTTGGCCATTTGTAGATAGGGCTAGGGGTATAGGCAAGGGGATTACTCCATGTTGCACTTAGGATTAGGAGAGTTAGAGGGAGCATGGTTGTAAGTGTGAGTTAAATGCAAGTGTAGTAGAGAGTGTTCAGGAATTTTTGATGGAGTTTAGGTACAGATGTTGGGGTCGAAATCAGAATCTCCATTCAAGTGATGGTATCAGTAAGGGCGTTTTGGGACTAGATGTACATACGAAATTGGATGAATACATAAGTTCTAAGTGTATATATATATATATATATATATATATATATATATATATATATATATATATATATATATATATATATCTTAGGAGTTAACTCTTGGTTTGTAAGTACATATATATATATACATGTATCTTTGGGTATATGTTAGAGTATGGATTAGAGAGTTAGGAGTTAACTCTTGGTTTGTAAGTACATATAAGTAGATGCCCTTGAGATGTATGTGTGATATTGGTATGTAAGGCAAGTGGGGTATGAGTCATGCTATATTGTCTATATAAGTGATATGGTTATGAGTTAGTTAGTATAGAGTTTGGTTAAACCATATTGCCTAGACATTAGCCCCATTTGTTATGTTCCAAACCCTAGACTAGACTATTAAGACCAAGGGATGACCAATAGCTTAGTTTGACTAGACAGTTGACCAAACCATAAATTTTGACTTAGTTGACTAAGAGAGTTGACCAGAGTTGACCAAGAGTTGACTTTGACCTAGAATGACCTAGTATCATATAGATTGCATTATACAGTTCAATTATTCAATATTGAACACATTATAGCTTGTATTGCTCTAAATAGGACATTATGACTCCAGTTCAAATATCTGTATATATTAGTCGTTCATGGTATTGGACGAGTACATTCTCTGATATTTCTTTCATTTATTTGATGATTATTCAGTTCTAGTTAGTTCTATTGATTCTCTGTCACAACACGTATTGGTATTCTGGATTCACTCACTCATAATACATGTACTTGACTCGTCTAACCTCTACTACTCGAATCACCAATACTCGAATCACTAACTCGAATCACCTACATGAATCACTAATACTCGAATCACTAACTCGAATCACCTACTCGAATCTCCAATACTCGAATTACTAACGCGAATCACCTACTTGAATCACCAATACTCGAATCACTAACTCGAATCACCTATTCGAATCACCAATACTCGAATCACTAACACGAATAACCTACTAGAATCACCAATACTCGAATCATTAACTCGAATCACCTACTCGAATCACCAATACTCGAATCACTAACTCAAATCACTGACTATAATTACTTACTGAACTCACACTGGGTTCACACTTGACTATATTATACTGTCTGGGCTCATATCACTTTGCTCTAGTTTAGTTAGTTTTACTTTTAACGTCTTCATTGCCATGCTCTCCTGATTCGCTATATTACTTTTTCTGTTCTGTAGACCGTTGCTCTACTTCATTACCTTTCTCAAAATTCTATGTTTTATTAATATAACTGTCTATAACTGCTTTATAGTCTTTGTCATTTAATTGAGATTGCTAGATAAGGTGTGCTCGTTCCATTCTGACTGGATATATTTTTTAGATGTTTGTCCTGGGGATACGTGCCCTACTTGCTATGGACCTGAGGAGGGAGTAGCTACTATGAGCCTTGACCTTCAGGAGTGACTAGAAGACTAGTTATAGAACTTGTTCTAGATTTTCATGTTTGAGCTTGTATTGTAATAAATAGAGATATTTGACTTATATTTGAGATTGTTTCAGATATTATTATTTAGTAGTTTATTTAGTTGTTGTTGTTTAAGTCTTATTAGTTATCTAGACTTCTGTGTTATCTTATCGTGCTTAGACTGTGATGGAGTATTACTATATCTTTACTTGTCCTCCATTCGGAGTTGAGATCTCTGACAGGTACATTATATACTTGCGTGAGTTGTTAGATAGCGACCTAGTACAACATTCTACCGCTGATTCTGTGGCGTAGCCTGGGTGCTGTTATGTACTCGTACTCCTATATCGGGTGCGGGTAGTGACACATTTTTAATGGTGGCCCATGCAGGTCGAGATTCGCATTAGTGCGATGTTATGGTAGTACGACAATTAGTTATACTGCTGCACGCCTGCAATAGAAGATAAGGAATAGGCTATAGAGGAGAGGATTCTCAATCACAGTTAGGACTACTTAAGAAGATTTCAGGAATAACCTTTGAGAATCTCATTATAAACTATCTCGAAATTCGATGCCAACTGCTTCTGTCTACTTCACTTGTTCATTATTGAATTTGATTCTTGTTGTTCATTGTTGACTTGATTTTCTACCTAGATAAATCTTATGGGCTAGGTTGCTTAGATTATGGAATCTAGAGCCTTTTATAGCCATATTAGCTGGCATGGCAAAGACATAGAGTATGATTTTGGATGTATTTTTTGGGTATAGGAATTTACAGTTTTTGTAGCCAAGCATGCGGCAATGCAAAAATTTTAGATACCATGATTCGAGAGGTATGTACCTTAGTTGCGGACTCTATGGATTATCGTAGCCGTACTTACTGGCTTGACGAGAATTCTGGTAACACGATTCTGGATAGACGGGTATGGCTATCAGATTGCAGGATAGATACCTTAAAAAGGGTGCCCTGGAATAATGGAGTAAAATATCAGTATGGATGTTACTAGTGTATCATGAAGTAGATAGAGGGAGCTAAGCCACCTGTGGCACAATACCATATCCCGTACCATCAGAGGGATATACCCAGAGGGGCAAAACTTTTGTGCTGACAGTCGAAGAGGCCGACGCTATGGGTGACGGGTTAGCAGGTCTGTCTTTTACGTCCTCATTTTTTCATCTTGTTGTGTAATTACATTAGTACCTATCAGGATATTTTGTGCTGTGTTAGATAGTGTAGTGACCCTATTCGAGACTATGAAATCATGACTAGTAGGACAATGATCTTGCATGTTATTAGATATAATTTTCTTGACTCTGATTGTCGGGGGTTTGACCTAGAAGGAGTACAACCACCTTAAATTTCAAGGACAAAATTTTTCTACGGGGGTAGATTTGTCACCACCACATTCTGGAGCATGGGTATTTTGGTAATTAATATTTTTTTGATTATTTGATTATTATTTAATTGATGTATTATGAGTTTGTTATTTGCTATTGAAACCTTAAAACTGCTTTGATCAGAGGTTAGTCATGACCATAGAAACTTGTTAGAAAGATTAGAAAACTTAAGTTAGACTCTAATCTAGCTAGAGTGTCAATTTGAATCTAATTAATGACTTAGAACAAAAGCTACATTGGACCTTTCCCTTAAGGGGCCTTAAATTGACATGTTAGGAAGGCTTTTAGCCATTTTCACCAAAGCCTAATCCTAAGGGCTGCCTTGGCTGGCCACAAGGAGCCTCCCCCTTCCTATTTGAAGCAACATTAGCCCCTTGCCTCTTTTCATTTGCAAACCCTAACCCTAAATTGGTGTTCTCCAAATTTGCCCCCTTTTATCAAATTACCTCCAAATTCAACCAAACCAATTACATTATACTCCTCTTGAGTAGAGGAGTCTCTATTGGCTAGCTAGAAAGGATTTGGAGCAATTTGACCATTGGATTTGGTGGAAAAGCTTTACAAGAGGATTTTCATTAAGATTCCAACTCTCAATTGGTAAGAGCCTCTAAACCTTTCTAATTTCTATTTTTTTCATAGATGCATTCATTTAGGGTTCCCCTAGCTCTAGGAAAATATTGGGTTTAAATTGAATACAATTGGGGTGCATATCGCAAGAGTATCGGAGGGGTATTTCAAGTGTTCGACGAAATGTCTCTTAGAACTTTTTGTTCTCCAATTTCAGAACTAATTATATATTTGGATAGCTTGTGATATGTAGATTCCATATATGTTTGACTGAGTCAAATTTGATGGGTTTTTAGTGTCGTATTGGATACGGGAAGACTCGGCCAAGGCTCGACCAGTGCACAGCGTCTGTCCTGCTACCTATGGTCTAGAAATCGATAATTACTGGACCATTTCAATTCCTAATCACTCCTATAGTTAGGACAAATGACTGACATCAGACCCTAGGCTTGGGGCTGTGAGCCATGGCCTATTCTATCATTGGCAGACCTTGCAAGTTCCACTACTGTGCAGCCGAGCACATTCTGCAAACACCCATATTGCATGCCCAATTGCATAGAACACATTACTATCCTGACCACATCACTTTGGTTTAGTCTCCATAAATATCTAATGTTCTGTTCTGCATAAGGGTTCTATCCTACATGTTTGGGTTATGTCCAACTACTTTGGTAACAGTCAGTACCTGTTCTATTTCCCCCTTTTTAGAAATCCTTAGCTCCCATTAGCCACATCCTATTTGTATGATAAATTAGTATATGTCATGATCATATCCTGGGGTTTTCTCTTCATTCAAATCATGTTCACTTAGTTCAGATCTTAAGGTATCATTTACTAATACTAAAGAATATCAGGCACATTTTGATTGATACCCTTGTGTCATATCCCCTACCACATTTAGTTTTGATAACATTGTCCGGTCCTGCATATTGGATTAGTCGAATACCAGGTATGTAGTTAATGTCATACATTGCCATCTTCATATGCAATGTTCCTTGTTCGGTTAGCTTGCATATTAGCTCACCTGCATTTGAATTGTTCTACTTTAGCCAAAGCGTTCACTGTATCTTTGATCCAGTTCCCCTTTAGCCTTCTTGTGTTCAGTATATATATATACATCATCTCTTGTTGTCAAGATTATTTGTGATATTAGTTGATACACCCATTCTAGTCCCACCTTAGAATCTAGTTCAGTCCATTTCCCTTTCTGTTTCAGACCTCCATAGGTTAAGTAGCTTGACACATATCACATTGTCATGCCCCTTGTTCTGGTTCAATTGATGTGTGTTTGTACACATGTATACATAGGCTATGTGAGGCAATGTCTCTTGGCATTGCAGTCCACATGCCAAATTGGCCACTGTTGGTATGATAGGTTATGAAAAGGGGAGCAAGAGGGCAGTTGGCTCAGGTAGAAGAAAGTTAATATGGAGTGTATCAAGGGGGTGGTTATGCTCGTATTAGTAAGTGAAATGTAATTTAGAGTGAGAGAGGTGAAATTGAGTGTATCCTTGTGTGTTTAGATATATAATTTCAAGAGTGTGTGTGTGTGTGTGTGAGTATCATAACATCCTTGTATATATAAGTGTATCCTGGCACATGTGAGCGTCAAGCTTGACCTTATGTGGAATAGAAATAGGTAAATCAATTTGTAGGCCAATAGATAAGTAACTATCTAGATGGGGTGTGTGTCTTTTATATAGGTTCAAATGATGATTTCAGTTATTGTGAGGTCGAGCCCCATCCTTTGGTTTTGCTCTGCTCTTTATTTCAGATTATGTGTCAGGCATTAGATGGGTAAGTATCAGATAATGCTTGGGCTAGGTATTAGTTAAATTAGATGATATAATGTTTCTAGGTGGTGGGGCATGCATTGAAGGATGCATGTATCAGTTGTGAGGATATATGTTCAGACTTTCATCCCTTTACTTTCAGGTATTTGGTTCATACAATCAAGGGCTCGGGTATGCATATGCAATGTGGTATCAGACTTGGACCTTAAAATGCAATCCACTTTTAATCTTTGAGTGATATATATTCAGATAGTGACAGTGAACCAAGTTTTAGAGTGGTGTGTCTAGAGAGTGTGCTTGTATTTGATAAGTGTCAAGTGATAGTGTGACATGGAATATTAAGATAGGGTACCAGATAGGATGTAAGTTTGGGGAGTCCCTGTTCGAGCCAGACAGGGAATGAGAGTTTGGGGTCATATAGATGGTTGGCCATTTGTAAATAGGACTGGGGGTATAGGCAAGGGGATTACTTCCTATTGTACTCAGGATTAGGAGAGTTAGAGGGAGCATGGTTGTGAGTGTGAGTTAAGTGCAAGTGTAGTACAGAGTGTTCAGGAATTTTTAAGGAAGTTGAGGTACATATGTTGGGGTCGGGATCAGGATCTCCATTCCAGTGATGGTATCAGTAAGGGTATTTTGGGGCTAGATGTACATGTAAAATTGGATGGATACATATGTTCTAAGTATACGTATATATATATATATATGGATTAGAGGTTTGTAAGTACATATAAGTAGATGCCCTTGAGATGAAAGTGTGATATTGGTATGAAAGGCATGTGGGGTATGGGTGATGTTATGTTATCTATATAACTGATATGGTTATGAGTTAGTTAGTATAGAGTTTGGTTAAGCCATGTTGCCTAGACATTATCCCCATTTGTCATATTCAACCCTAGACTAGACTATTAAGACCAAGGGATGACCAATAGTTTAGTTTGACTAGATAGTTCACCAAACCGTAAATTTTGACTTAGTAGACTAAGTGGGTTGACCAGAGTTGTCCAAGAGTTGACTTTGACCTAGAATGACCTAGTATCATGTAGATTGCATTATACACTTCAATTATTCAATATTGAACACATTATTACCTGTATTACTCTAAATAGGATATTGTAACTCCAGTTTGGACATCTGTACGTCGCTCAGGATATTTGACGAGTACATTCTTTGATAGTTCTTTCATTTATTTGATGATTACTGTGATTCAGTTTTAGTTAGTTCTATTTGATTCTCTGTCACAACATGTATTGGTATTCTGGATTTACTTACTCGCAATACATGTATTTGACTCGTCTAACCTCTACTACTCGAATCACCTACTTGAATCACCAATACTTGAATCACTAACTCGAATTACCTACTCGAATCACCAATACTCGAATCACTAACTCGAATCACCAATACTCGAATCACTAACTCGAATCACCTACTCGAATCACCAATACTCGAATTACTAACTAGAATTACTTACTGGACTCACACTGGGATCACACTTGACTATATTATACTGTCTGGACTCATATCACATTGCTCTAGTTCAGTTAGTTTTACTTTTACTATCTTTATTGCCATGCTCTCCTGATTTGCTATATTACTTTTTTTGTTCTTTAAACTGTTGCTCTACTTCATTACCTGTCTCAAACTTTCATGTTTTATTAATATAACTATTTATAACTACTTTACAGTCTTTTACATTTACTTGGTGTTGCTAAATGTGGTGTGCTCGTTCCATCCTGACTGGATATATTTTTCATATGTTTGTCCTAGGGATACGTGCCCTACTTGCTATTGACCTGATGAGGGATTAGCTACGCTGAGCCCTGACCTTCAGGAGTGACCATATGACTAGTTATAGAACTTGTTCTAGATTTTCATGTTTGAACTTGAATTATAATAAATAGAGATATTTGACTTGTATTTGAAATTGTTTCATATATTATTATTTAGTAGTTTATTTAGTTGTTGTTTAAGTCTTATTAGTTATCTAAACTTCTGTGTTATCTTATCGTGCTTAGACTGTGATTGAGTATTACATATGTTTACTTGTCCTCCATTCGGAGTTGAGATCTATGACAGGTACATTATATACTTGCTTGAGTTGTTAGATAGCGACCTAGTACAGTGTTCTACCGCCGATTCTGCGGCGTAGGCTGGGCGCTGTTACGTACTCATGCCCCTATATCAGGTGCGGGTCGTGACACTAGCAGATTCGGGATTATAATTCACTTGGAGCACAATTATAAAAGGGTTCGGAGATAACGCCTTCAAAAGACTTTCTAGAGTATAATAATATATTAAATAAAGTTCACTGGGGTGCCCCGCCCCCTAATGCCTATACTATGGATCCGCCACTGATTTTTATCCCCTAGAGTTAGAGAGTCGTCTTCCTCCATTAGGATTAGATTGACCTCTCCCTTACGTGTAGCGAGCGCCGATCAATAATAACTAGCTTAGGTTTTGTAATACATCTAAGAAATGTGATGTTTGGATAAAGGTAATTTTTTGAAAGTATAAAATTGACACTTGTACCATGTTAACTTGCGGTGTACTTGCATCATGTTGACTTCAATGCATTTGTAACATGTATGAATTTCCAAAATGTGTTTGGATAAAGTCTTTTTTGTCCTCCGCAAATAAGAACGATGTCTTCCAATATTTGTATACGTAGCTTCTCATCTCCCGCAAGTAATATAATAGAAATAAATTTATTTCCATCATCTCTCTCTCTCAACTCTCTCTCTAGATCTATCATAGGAGCCACATGGCTACCGCATTTCTCCTTCACTTGAAGCAGCGCCGCCGACGACCAGAATTATGAGGATGATGGCAGCAACAAACCCGATTACCAGTCGAAAAGAAAGATGGGGGCTTGGTCTTGAGCGTGGCGATGGAGGTCCAACGTGGTGCCGACTTCCACTGGAGGCTTCGGTGGCATGGGGCTGCTTCGAGCGAAGGAGGACCATCGTCGAATGCTCATAGGACAACAGTGGACGAGGCGGTAAACTTCTTGGGATTGGGGTCAGGCGATTGAGGAGAGCCAAATCTCACCATCTTAATCACCAGTCTCATCGACGATCACTGACGACTCCATGGCTCTGCGGCCCGATCAGCAACCGCTGTAGTTCTACCAAATTTGGCAGACCCCTCCGTCGGTCCAAGTCTTACAGAGAAGAGAGGGTATTTCTCCCTCTTTTCACTTGGAAGGAATTGCGGGACTTTTTTGATATAGGTGGGGGGAAAAGAAAAGAAGAGGACAAAAACTCTGAATTGTCAGAAAGTGCATCTATACCCCAATTGTAGCATCCTACCAAACGATACAACTGTGTTCACTTTCAGTAAACAGTGGATGAAGGTGGCCACATGCTACACACCTACGACATCCAAACACCTCCAAGAGAAGTGAGGTACCTATCTACTTATTTTGGCATGTCATAAATAGTCATCTTGATTTATATTGTAACGTGGCTTGATAATGGCTCAAAAAGTAAGTCGTCTAGGCTGTATGCATATCCTTCATTAGTTAATAAGCCGTATGTATATCTTCCAAAAGTTAATAAAAAATAAAAAAATTTAGCCACCGCTTATGTATCGTCTCACGCAGTTAATAAAAAATGAAAATTTAAGACATTTCCAACTACATGAACATATAAGAAATCCCATAACATATTCAATGTTCAAATTATATCTAAACAAAGTATATAGTATTATCTAAATAAATACCTATCTAAAATTCTAAAAAGATAATTATAAAAAAATTCAAATTAAATATATTCAAATCATATTGAAATATTTTAGTATAATTTAAATTCATATTAATTTTTAATAATATTATACTTTTAGTTTTGTACTTGCAGCGTATGTGAAGGTGACTAGTCTGATTAATATGGTATCAAGGATCGGATATGCAACCATACAAACTTGGTCCCAAAGGATGGTATTATGCAATTTGCGTGCTCTCATTTATTGAATTTGAAAGAAGAAACTCTACATAAATAGTCACCGCTGAGATTAATACAGTTCGACGGGATGAGATTTTAATTTTTGGAAGTCGGTTGAAATCGAATCGACGCTGATAAGAAGTATATCAAATCCTCCTCCTTATATCTCAAATATTTGAGATTTAAAAGTTTATTTGGTTGTTGAGATATTATGAATATATGTCAATGATTTCAACAAAACAACGATATAACTATTATTTGCTGGGATACGTATTTAATACATATACTCATAGACTAGCCATATGGAAGTACCCTAGAAAACATTCTCTTTTTCACATTATTCTAAAGATCTTTGAAAATCTATTAGTTTCTCTTGCTGCAAATCAAGCAAGAGTAATATGAAAATGCAATAGTGACGGCTCAATCCATTCGTATAAGTTTCTCCTTTAATTCTTTGAAGTTTGTTTTTGCAAATAATGTGATGATTTATGGGAAATCCTTAAATGCAAGGTGGAAAACATGTGGAAAATAAATTAATTCCATGAAATTATTTTTCTAGGAAAAAATTCCATGGAATTTTAAAAAAATTCCCCGAAAAACTTAATTTGGGTGATTGATTGTCATTATTTTAGTTATTTTTCATGGAAAATGATATTTTTCTATGGGTTGGACAAGTGATTTTCTAAAAGGGTTTGGAGTATAGTCCGCAGATGTTCTGCGTGTTGTGCCTTGTCCTTCGAGTAGACGAGAATGTTGTCGATAAAACTACTACGAACTTGTCGAGGAAGGGTCGAAACATCTAATTCATTATATCCATGAAGGTAGCGGGGGCGTTTGTTAGGCCGAACGACATTACTAGGAACTCATAATGGCCGTATCGTGTGTCGAAGGTTGACTTCGACACATCGTCTAGCTTGATTTTGAGTTGATGGTAACCGAGCGAAGATCAGTCTTTAAAAACACCGAGATGTCTTATAGCTGATCGAACAAGTCGTCTATGTGGGGCAGTAGATATTTGTTCCAGATGGTGGCTTTGTTCAGTTCTTGGTATTCAATACACAGACGCAGCGACCCATCTTCTTCTTTACGAACAATACGGGCACTTCCTACAGCGAACATTAGGTCGAATGAATCCCTTGTTGTGCAACTCTTACAATTGGATTTTTTTGTTCCTTCAGCTCTTCAGGGGCAATTCTATACTTAAAAATAGGTCGGGTATCGAAAAAGGTATCGATGGTGAATTCGATTTCTCGATCGGGTGGCATACCGAGTAACTCGTTTGGGAACACATTATAGAATTCTGCCGCAATGTCGGTTTGACCCACGTTTGCACTATCATGTCTTGTATCGCAAACGGATGCCAAGTATCCTTGACAGCCGGAATGCAGCATCCTCCGAGCAGAAATTATCGAGATCACCATGGATGTTGTCGACGCTTTACCACACGAGTAGCAAAATTCGGTCACTCCAGGTATGCAGAAGGTGATCTTCTTTCTTGCATTGTTAATGGTAAAATTGTAAGCGTCGAGCCAATCCATTTCTAGTATGATGTTGTAGTCCTTAATATCTAGAACTATCGTATCAAAATAAACATTTTTACCTTCTATACAGATGATTCTGTCTCTATATCCTAAGTGTGCAAGTAGTGACGTGCCTGACGGTATGTTAACACTAAGATTAAGGCCTAATGGTGTCATAAAAAATTTGGATTCAGCGACGAAGTCAACCGATATAAAGCGACGTGTGGCACCTGAATCAAAAAGTACGCGAGCTTGCTTATTATGTAGAGTAATATAACTAGCACTACTGTATATAAGGCAAATGCCTCATCTTGAGTCATGGCGTAGACGTGCCCTTGAACATTGGAGTCACGGTCTTGGACGTTTTGCGGTGCGGGCTGTTGAGCTCGGGGTACTGGACCTTGATTCCCTTGACAGTAATGTTGATGCTGAGGCATGTTTAGATTTCTTCTCCAGTTCGGGCAATCACCACAAAATTGGTCCCTTTTTTCGTAGATAAAACATCCACCATCATAAAATTTATAGTCGACGACAAGATGGTTGTTTCGATTGCATTTGGTGCAATGATGACCCATCTTTTGTGCTTGGTATCTGTCCTACTAGCCGATACTTGGACGCTTGGTCATGTTGTTACCTCCTGGATGGCTAGGGCATTTGTGATTGTAGGTATGCACAGTACCGAAAACGACTGTAGGATATTAGCGTTCAAGGCACAGAGAGTGATTGAGGGACTCACCCATTGTTTTATACTTGGAATCGACACGTGGGCAAAGATAGAGGGCCGCAAACCCTACCCACATCGAACTGTCGAGCGTGACTCTTTGTGGTAGGCACGAATGCTCCTACATATTTAGCTAATTTTTTGAACTCTGCTACATATTATCGTACCGTCATGTTCTCTTGCCTCAACTGCATGAATCATTCTCCTTCTTTTGTCGAATGACTACGAAAAGGTATTTAATTTCGTACATTTTTTGGAAAGTAGCCCAAGTGATCACCTCCGTCTCGTTGTAGTGTCAGAGGGCTCGTATTGTACGGCCCACCAATCGTATTGAGCGCATGCGACTCCCTTGGACTCATTGATGCGTAGAAGTTTGAAATGGTCTTCTAACTCCTCCAACCAATCGATCACCAGAGAAGGATCTTCAGTACTGCTGAAAGAAGTATGACAATTTTTCTTAAATTTTGATACGTCAAAGTTGAAACTTATTAGTGCTGCAGGTTGACGCTCGAGCTTCTCCAGTTTGACTTCAATCGATCGGCCGCAGGCTCGGTTACATTATGTGTTGTTGTAGAGTTATTATTGGCAAAAACTGCCTAAACAATTTGTTTAAGAGTTTCAAGCTGCTCTTGTTGCAACTTGAATTGTGCTACGAATTAATTTTCAAACTGTGAATGCCGTGCCTCAACTTGCCTTTAGTGGGTCTTGACCAACGGTTGATGTTGTTCATTCTGACGTTGGTTGGCCTCGGCCTTCTCAAGCCCCGCTTCGTGATCGTCGTTGCTAAGGCGTGATGCCGCACGAGCCTAAATTGCGCTCGTACAAGACAGGTTCCATAACGGCCGATTACAACGGCTGCGATGGGGTCATCACATAGAAGTCCCAAGTAGAGATATTGAATAATAGCAGCAAAAATTTAAAGCAAAACATAAGTAATTCAAAAGAAGGTCCCTATTGATATTGAAACAAAGGTGACAATGGGGTGCAACTCACTCTTCTCATATTACAAGTCACTCAGCTCTCTCTCATCTCTCAATACAAGTCTTGAGCCAGTGGATGCTTCGGAAGGCGACGTCTATACATTATGTCTCGTATAAGTCCAGACTCCATACGGCCGCATGCCTCGAATCACCAAGGAACTCCGTGCCTTGACACATCTAAGCGAGCTCCGCGCCATGAGCTTCTACCTGTGCCTACACATGAAAACTGTATGGGTGTCAGTACTCAACTTGTACTGGTGGAATGAGCTCTTTGCCCACCCATACAAAACTAACACGTTAATTTACTTTATGCAACATAACCCTTTTGATTGTCTTTCTACTCTTGTCTTAGGATCAGTTTTAGGACCGACGCCTTGGCCTATTTTGTGTCTCTAGACCATCCCGTGCTTGCAACAACAACGTCAACTCATACATTGCCTCTAGACCCCCTTCTTGTACCAACAACATTGACCTATCAAGTCGTGTTTGCCTTACGGCCCAAAATTAGAAACACGACTACGCGATAGTACCTAATTTCCTTGTGACCGTGGTACAAGTCCATTATGTCGTGCCTCGTAACTTAGTGAGACTTAACCATATCGCCGCCTCGCGGCCCTTGCTACTTTAATCACCAACTGACCCAATCAAGACTTGTGGGCTAAGTGTCACTCGACCGACTTTGCCTTGCGGCGTTTCCTGACTTAAACTCAAGATGACTCAAATCCAACTTATACAACTTATATGCCGACAACTTCAGACTCGACCCACATCTCATGCCGAAGCACGTCGCCTACGTTGCTGCCAAATCTTAGGCCCAATATTTTGTTCTAACTGTACACACATCCAACTCAACTCAATCCAAAGGCATACACACGGGTTGCCGCCATATGGACTCATCTATATGAACTAGTCACTAGCGCCCAGCGCTATCATGGACTACCTTTATAGATTTTGTTAGACGGATGCCCCTTGCCAGCACGAGTAGCGAGCTCCTCTGCAAGTCCCTACCTGACCCGTTTGGTCATCCAGTACAGCTATTATGTCTACCATCGAAACTGTCCCGTTGGCCACCTGGGTCGCCGTTCGAGAAACTTTTATTTTACCTTGTACAAGTTGTCCAATGACCATGCAAGACTCGACTCGAACTAACGTCTCACACAGACATTCTACTTCTAGTGTTACCATATCTTTCAGGGCCAAGTTTAATACTTCTCACATCTGAGACCTCGCCTCGACGACCCATGGTCACGAGCATTCTTCCTTCTTGCCCTTTCATTTCATTCGACTCAGAAACGACTATTTAAAAGCTCTCCTTCCAACTAAATTTAATCAACCGTGGCCCGTGCCTTAAAAATACTAAGTCCGTGACATCGTGCCTTAAACCAACTTGAACTTCTATGCGACACCACCACCCAAGTCATACTCTATATGATCGTGAAACCAAGTGATATCGACAACCATAGAAAACGTAGGACAGTGCTTAGAAAAGACTTCGATAGCCTAACCTAACTCGGCCAAACTTAATCGTGCAACAACTTGACGACTAAGGACTGCGTCAATCCTTGGACGATAGGACCGTACATAATTTATGAAGCGTTTATGCGGGTGTAAACCCGCAATAATTTCTAACTATTTTAGTGCTTTAAAAATTATTTTTCTATATTAGTTAGAATTAATGAGGTAATTGGTATATGTACGTAATTATAGATATATATATTATATGATTGTGTGCTTGGTATTTTAAAATACTACTAAATATAGCCTATCTTTGTTACAAAATATTTTTGATACTTAAAATATATACATATATATGTATATATATAATATATATATATATATGTAGTTATTGTTAAAAAAAAACATTGAGAGTGATGGCTGAAACCCCCCACCATCAGTAGCAGCTAAGCTACGGGGGGGGGGGGGAGGCGACCCCCTAATATATGTATATATATATATGTATATATATATATATGTATATATATATATGTATATATATATATATATATATATATATATATATATATATGTAGTTATTGTTAAAAAAAATATTGAGAGTGATGGCTGAAACCCCCCACCATCAGTAGCAGCTAAGCTACGGGGGGGGGGGGGAGGCGACCCCCTAAACCCACAACCTACTAATTCAGCAGCTGCTACAAGGGCTTAAAACCGAGCACAAACCTTTAGCAAACCCGAGCCCCATAGTCCAAGTACTAATAGAAGACAGAGGCGACAGCAGTATATATGACTGCTCCGCAACCGAAACCCTAACCCCCATATCTCTTCTCCCTCCTTAAGCCACCTCGACCTCGAACCCCAGGCGAACCACCCTGAATCCCTGAGAGCCGCCGCCGTCAACTGGACGATCGCCGGAGAGGCTCGACAAACCGACAGCCGCCGCCCCGCTTGGTGTTCGTACGCGCAAGGTACTGTCTTCAACCCAGTATTTCTCCCTCCGCGCTTAGCTAAATCTCGTACCGTAACTTCCTAGGGATAACCAATATAACCATCTAGGAGTTCCTTCAATTGGATTGGAGAGTACTCGACTAGATTTCTCAGGAGATCGATTCAAAATTTCTCGAGAAAACATGCGAAAAATATTATAGATGACTGCCCCAACTCCCTAACTTGGAAGCCAGATTTTGATCTGTATGTCGAGATTTTTTAGAAACTAATTGAACACATGTGAAGACAACATAACCACGATTAAAACGCAAATTGTAGATCTATATTTTGATTTCTGTGTAAGAATTAAATCAGTGTTAAACTTGCACGAAAAACTGTTTTCAAAATAGTTAATTTCAGAGAATTTTCCCCGATACGACGTGCGCCCCGACAAACCGGACAACGTAGTCACGCGCTATACGCATCGAAGTCGAGTATGGACGTTGCCGATGTGTGGGAACTGACGGAACTCAGTTTCGTCGTATGTGCGCTACGAAATCAGTCCGTATCCATCGAGATACCCCCATATCGCCAATTTGTAAAGTTTGCCCTAACTTCGTGTACAATCATCGATTCGAAACGAAACTTGCGCCAACAAGTCCGAATCAAAATTCTGGTCCTATGTGCCAAGTTTGGTTCGATTCTGAGAAGGTCGAATCAGAACCCCTTTTTGGCGGGCCCGCGACCCACTCAAACGGGCAATTTTTTACACGGCTCATCGGAATCCAAAACTGAACATACAGTTGAGTTCCTCTCCTCAAACAGAATCCGTAGATATATAGTTTGACGACTTTAGAGGCCACAGACTTTGGCACGCATTTCGGTGCAAAGCGGATCGAACGACGGACATCGTTTTGACCTGAAATTATGATTTTGCCCCTGTTCCAGAATTAAACTTTTGCACAAGCATTTCCTAGGTATATCTTTTACATCGATATGTTTTTTATGTTTATTTCAGCATCCGGGGTTGTTTGGAGATTGTGACGTTTCTTGGCTGACATTATGATTTCCGGGACTTGCCATTTTTGTACCATCAGGCAAGATACCTTGCCACCCTACTCTGTGATTATGGTATTCTTATTTTCAGTTGTTATTTTCAGCATTTCTTATTTCTTGTTATTTAAACTGTGCATCCAAGTCACACTTGGGTGCAAGCGACTCTATCGGTCATTTTTTACGCTTTTATTTATTTCTCTTACATTGACTTAGTCTAGTGACCTCCCATTGATGATGAGGTATTGGTATATCTCATACGGCCTTGACACTTGCTTTACCATGTGTTGTGAGTCACATGTAGGACACGTACCCGCGTAGTCGGCTGGCCACCGATACGTACGGAGCGTGCGACGGATAGAAGTAACTGCCGATAGAATTGCATGTTAGAAGACTTGGCAGTTACTAGAGGTTTATATCAGTCATGGAGATGATGATACTATGTATTGGGTGGGGAGAACAATACCTGACGTATGGGCTTCTTTTTACTTCCCTGATTACCTGTGCGCTCGTCCGAAGACGCAGGCTCCAAGCGCCCTCTGACGTTTCCCAGAGCGTTATGGACGTAGCCCCTTGCACATGGTGCCCTCTGACGCTTCCAGAGCGTTATGGACGTAGGCCCCTGGTGCCCTTTACGGGAACTATGCCGATCCCATTTACAGCCAGGGCTCATGCGTCGAAGGATTATATCTCAACTACATATGCACAGTAGAATGGTCAGGAACCTGATTGCATGCATACCTTTTTCTCTTATTATATTATCACAGTTTATATGACATGGTGTTTTCTTGTATCTTGCTACATCCCTCTGAGGACCTGGTTATCTCTCCAGGGATAGACGATTTTCTACAGGAGTACGGAGCAACGTTGGAGCTATCCTACATAGATGACGAGACAGTTCCTACTGATTTCTAGTCTATTCTTTATTTGAGACATTAGTGGACATTATTTTTTTACATCTTTTTTTCTATTTTGCGGAGGTTTGAATCTGATCTTGTGAGACTATTTTTCATAGCTGTTTCGAGTGAGCATGCTCACCCGACTATCTTTTGATACTCTTATTTATTTATTTGGACTTTATTATCTTCTGTATTGAGATTAGATTATATTCTGGCCTGTGATTATATTATTTACAGCTTATGTACATATATGAGAATTTGATATATTGGAGTATTCTTCGTACATGTGCAGCTGGCATGTTCACGTGCTTGGTTATATGTATTTTGGGACTGGAGCGTTACATGTTTTTATGGTAGCCCATGCAGGTCTACGTTAATATTGTGGGGTTACATGACTGTGCCCAACAAGCCTGTATATAGGAATAGGAATATCTCATCTAGAACTACTACTACCTCTTGACTTCCAATCTTTTCGAAACTTCCTCGATTATTTAAATTATCTCATATCTAATCTTTACTAATATCAACTTATCTTCCTCGTGCCAATAGTATGCACTGAAGAAGCGGACGCACTTCTGTCTTGGCCCTCACATCTTGTGAAAAGGCTACTGTGGAGGGACAGAATCCTCCCACGACTCTAGCAACACCATACCAGCCAGGATAGTCGCAGCCTACTACGACACCGACGACGGAGTACCCAGAGATCGCAGCACCCCCAGGCAGCCAGGCTGGACAGACCACTACCATGCCACCGGAAGAAAATGTACCACTGCCACCACAACCACCATTCCCTCAGCAGTTTCCTCCATAGTCGAGACCTCATATGCCTCCACCACCGACTGATGGGAGCCCTACCTCTCAGTTTATGTACGCCATGATGCAGGATCAGTAGCAGCAGACTAAGCTGATGAGACAGACGATAAAGGCAGCATTGGCTAGACCTCCACCACCACCTCCAGTAGCAGCACCAGCACCAGCTCTGCATCCTTATGAAGGCTCTATCAAGAATTTCACAGATATGAACCCCAAGGCCTTTAGAGGAACGAAGAAGCAACTAGAGGTGTCACAGTGGCTTATTAGTACAAAGAAGCTACTAAAGGCATCCCAGTTGCCAGCTCGAGATTGGATGATAGCAGTGGACCTACTGTAAGAAGATAATGCTCACCACTGGTTGAAGGCGGAAGAGAGATGGTTCGGCACTGGGATCACTTGGAAGCAGTTTTATGATACATTTTATGAGAGATTCTTCCCTATTCATGTTCGAGATGGTCTCTATAACCAGTTTCTTCATCTGCAGCAAGGGAATATGACAGTTGATGAGTATGACTCAGAGTTCAATCGCCTGAGTCGATTTGGTGCGGGATTGATTCCGACGGAGTTAGAAAATGCAAGAAGATTTCACCAAGGGCTTGCACCAGAGCTCAAGTCTTATACGACTACCCAGTCTCGAGTCTCCCATTCAGCTGTCCTGGAAGAAGCTCGTGCTCAGGAGATTCTTCGCAGGGAGTAGCAGCAGACCTCGAGACGTCATACACCAGCAGTTACACAAGCCCGAGCTACTCAGAGTGGACCTATTAGGAGGGCCACAAGACAGTTCCAGCAGAGGCCCTCACCTTATCAGAAGCCCGTTTGCTATTGCTGCGGAAAGCAAGGACATCTCCAGGACGACTGCAGGACTCGCCTTGGATTGTGCTTGAGATGTGGATCCAATCAGCGTATCCTCAAAGACTGTCCGGAGCAACAGGCGATAGTACATGCTCGGCAGAACCCGAGGCCTACAGCCCTAGCTCTTCCAGTACCACGGCCTGTAGCAGGAGCACCACGTCCATTATTGCCTCCCCAAGGCGTACAGTACAACAATTCTAGGGCTCAGGGCCCAGAACAGAATTATGGGCAGGTATTCTCACTTGCGGTTAAGGATATAGAGACGGAGGCAGAGGTTATAGCAGGTATGGTTTTAGTTGCATCTTTTTCTTCTATTATATTATTTGATACTGGAGCCACATATTCATTTATAGCCACTAATTTTGACACTATCCACAGCATTCCCATCACGCCCTTAGCTAAGAATGTTAAAATCCTCACTGGAGGAGGAGTTGTACCTGTTAGTGGTGTTTGTAGACTTTGTCCTGTAGTGATAAGTGGCAGAGAGAAGATGGCATGACTTCTTGTATTCCCTATGCCGACATTTGATGAGGTTCTTGGAATGTACTGGTTGAGCCAACATTTCGCTCTCATAGACTGCCATAGGAGCAGTATTATCTTTAGACCACCGAATGCGGAAGAGTTTGAGTTCACCAAAGAAGACGGAGCGAGTTGTGATGCACCCGCATCGGGGACTCATATGATGATGCATGACATCCCTCAGTACCCTATCATCACTGAGTACGAGGATGTATTCCCCGAAGAATTGCCGGGACCGCCACCTGACCGAGATATTGAGTTTTTCATTGAGCTTATTCCCGGAGCTGAGCCTATTTCATCTCGAGTATATCATCTGGCACCCAAGGAGTTGGTAGAGATGAAGACGCAGATTGATGACTTATTGGAGAAAGGCTTTATTCGTGCCAGTGCATCACCGTGGGGAGCACCCATTCTTTTGTGCCTAAGAAAGATGGGACAGTGCGCATGTGCATCGACTACAGAGCATTGAATGCAGTGACGGTGAAGAATAAGTATCCCTTGCCACGTATAGACGATCTATTTGATCAATTGAGAGGAGCAAAAGTATTCTCCAAGATTGACTTACGATCAGGCTATCACCAATTGAAGGTTCGAAAGGAAGATATTGTAAAGACGACTTTTCGATCAAGGTATGGACACTAGGAGTTCTTGGTCATGCCTTTCGGTTTGACCGATGCTCCCACAGTCTTCATGAATGTAATGAACAAGATCTTTCACCAGTACTTGGACAAATTTGTAGTAGTCTTTATAGATGATATCTTGATTGACTCCAAGTGTCAAGAGGAGCATGAGCAGCATCTAATGACAGTTTTGGGAACGTTGAGGAATGAGCGACTTTTTGTGAAGCTTAGCAAGTGTGATTTCTTTCTCAAGGAGGTATCATTTCTTGGTCAAGTTGTTACGGGTGATGGTATATCAATGGACCCTGAGAAGATCACAGCAGTCGAATCATGGCCCTCTCCAATATCAGCTTCTGAGGTAAGAAGTTTCCTCGGACTTGCAGGTTACTACCGACGGTTCGTAGAAGATTTCTCTCGAATAGCGGGGCCTATGACTCGATTAACTTGCAAAGATCAGGAGTTTGTATGGACGGGCGAGTGTCAAGCCGCATTTGATGATTTGAAGAAGCGATTGACCACAACACCGATCCTGATACTATCATCGGGCCCGGAAGGATTTGTGATCTACAATGACACATCCGGGAAATATCAGGATGCGTATTGATGCAGCACGGTCGTGTAGAAGCATATGCATCGCGACAGTTGAGGGTGCACGAGAAGAATTTTCCGACCCACGATCTAGAGCTCGCAGCGGTTATCTTTGCTTTGAAGCCATGGAGATACAACTTGTATGACGAGAAGGTTGATATCTACACTGATCATAAGAGCCTCAAGTACGTGTTCACACAGAAAGAGTTGAATATGCGACATCGACGTTGGTTGGACTTGATGAAGGATTACCAGATCGAGCTTCACTATCATCCGGGCAAGGCTAATGTCGTGGCAGACGCATTAAGCCGCAAGCCCATGACACACTTTTTGACTACACAGAAGAAGTTGATTAGAGACTTGGAGCAACTTGGTATTGAGATAGTATTGCCTGGAGCAGACGGCATATTAGCTGATCTCCAAGTACAATCATCATTGGTAGAGTGCATCAAGGCAGCATTGCCCAATGATGCTAGATTTCGACGGCTCAGAGAGAGGACTAAAGCAGGAAAGCAGACGGGATTAAGGATCCACCCTGATGGGATATTGCGATGTGGTGATCATATTTATGTTCCCAATGGAGAGCTACGACAGGAGCTTATGGAAGAGGCTCACAGTTCGACTTACTCTATTCATCCCGGAGGAACCAAGATGTACCGTGACTTACGACTGTATTATTGGTGGCACAGAATGAAGCGAGAGATAGCTCATTTTATTGCCAAGTACTTGGTATGTCAACAAGTGAAGGCGGAGCACCAGAGGATGGCCGGATTATTGTAGCTGCTACCCGTTCCCGAGTGGAAGTGGAAGCAAATCACTATGGATTTCGTTACGAGTTTTCCTTCGAGTCCTAGGGACGTTACGCAGTATAGGTGATTGAGGATAGACTTACCAAATCAGTCCATTTCTTACCTTTTAGAGTGGGCCAGTCCTCCGCTGCTGGGGGTGCTGCTGCTGGAAATGCGGCCTCTTGGCCGGTCCTCCGCTACTGCTGCCTCCCTGGAAGTCTTGCCCCCTCTTGAGCCTAAGCTCAAGATCATCCTCTGCAGCTAGTACGTCCACCAGGATCTCCTCAAATGTAGCGCTGCGGGCGTTCTTGGTGTAGGACTTGACCTCCTTTACCAAGCCCTTCCGGAACCACCGGGCCTTCGTCATCTCCGACAAGTCCTCCATAAATCTGCTCAGACGGCAGAACTCTCCTGCGTACTCCTCCATGGACTGGCTCCCCTGGACTAGGGCCTCGAACTGGGTCTCGAGGGCTTCCGGCGCTACGTCTAAAATGTACTTCTCCTTGAACAGCTTCTTGAATGCTGCCCAAGTCTGTCCTGCTGTGCCAACCCTTGGGTCGGTCTGGTACCATGTACGGGCCAGGTCCTGCATCATGCTGGCCGCTATCTGGAGCCTCGTCGGGATCTCAGCCAACCTGAAAACTTCCTCCATATGCTCGATCCACTCATCGGCATACAAGATCTCCTCTGTCCCTCGGAAGTCTCTCGGGTGCATCTTCTGGAAATCTTGGATGCCCTTTTCCCGCGGCTGGTGCGGCTGCGGGGCTGCCACTGGCTGAGCTACGACTCTCTCTACTGCGATCACTGCCAGCTCAATGCCTCGTGTGAGCTCTGCTGTGTGCCTCTGCTGCTGGGTCTGCTGACCCTCCATATACTGCCAAAAAAAAGCTAACAGCTGAATGGCATCAACGGTCCCTGCAGGTGGCTACTTTTGGAAGGGCTCCTCTGCGATGACTAGGTCCTGCCTCCGAACCGGTGGAGACATATCCCCTGCTGCTGCTGCTGCTGGAGCCTCAATACGAACAGAGATGTCAAGAGCTACAGTCTCCTGTCTCTGCTGAACTGGCTGAGAGGTAGCAGATCCCTCTTTAGCATCTCTATGAATGGTACGCTGCAATCGAGTCTCTACCATCCTGATGATAGACCAAACAAGAGTATCAATTTCTGAGAAAGAGGCGATATAACAAAGGCGGACAATTAGAATTCAAAGGATCAGCTGGCAATAAGGATTTAGATGGCAATAAAAGAATTTTTCCTAATGTGATTGAGTACCTTAAAAATTAATGTCCTATATCCTACTGCAGGCTGTAGTGATACTCTTATTCGAATACCACTACACTTCTAGTCTATAACCTGCATGGGCCACCACTAAAAACGTATCATGACCCGCACCCTAGAGTAAAGGCACGAGACGTGGGTACGTCCAGCCTACGTCGCAGTGTCGGCGGTAGAACGCTGTCCTAGGTCAACATACATCTAACAATATAATACTAAGCAGTTATACTCCCCGAATGGGGGTGACATAGCACTAAATAAACTCAATCACAACTAAGGAAGAAAAAAGCACGATATGATATAGAACTCAAGGAAATACAGAAGATAAAATAGTCTAAGATAATATCCCAACAAATATCCAGAGTACAAATCTCAGCTACTGAATATGAAAGAATATACAACTCAAAATCTCTGAACAAAAGTAAAGTCTAGCTAAACAGTCTCAAGACAACATAAAATAAGATAAGGCCTAACTAAGCTAGTCTAGGCAATGGGGGTAATCTCCTCAGCTAGAGCTGGGTCCTCTTGAGAGTCCATCTCGCAAGTGTCGTCTAGGGCTACCCCGTAGAAGGTATCCACCCAGGCCTCCTCCTCGTCCTCTGTAATATTTTCAACAGGTCCAGTCAGGATAGGAGCGAGCACAATACATCTCAACAGTTCATAGCAGGTTAGAAAATATAATCATACAGTAAAGTAAGATATATATACTAAAGAAATACAGTATGTAAACAGAGAGAGAGAGAACTGTAATAGAAATATCTACTATAAGTAAAGAACTAACAGTGGCTAGTGAGTCAGAGTATAATATAGACATGTAAATGTCATAGGATGATTCTGATGCTACACTATGGAAGGATTCTGATGCTACACTACTTGGATATTATTCACATGTCTACTTCTACTCTTCCGTACCCCCAATTAATACACAAGGATCCAACCAGGTTATGTTATGATTTTATGTAACGACCCCCGAAGGGTGGTACATAGTAGTCCCATAAATGGGGATTCTGGGAAACCCAATAAATGGGATAAGGATTCAAAGAAGACTCTGTGATCATAAGAGTATATGTCACAAGTGATCAAAGAACCAAAGACGCATTATGATATGCCATGTAAGTGAAACGCACAGAACATATAGTACCTGATGCTCCCTGAATGGATAATATCTCAAGAAGGGATCCATTTAGTACTAATCCGTGTGACCAACGTGATAGTATCAAGTAAAGTAATTTAATACATGAAAATAATTCTAAGTAGGATATGAAATGATCAGAGAATGTACTCGCCTGGTATCTGAGTGTCTAACTGAAAAGTACTGTCCGAGGAGTGGTGTCTGGCTCCTATTTGGAACAGCACAAGTCACAACAAGTCCATAATAGTAAAATAAAATACTACAATGTATTCTACATGAATCTAGGTCAATCTTGGCCAAAGTCAACTCTTGGTCAACTCTGGTCAACCCTAGAAGTCAAACTAGGTCAACTATGGTCAAACTAGGTCAAACAAGTCTACACTAGTCTAGCAAGTCTATTCTAGGTCTAATAAGGCTATACAAGCCCAATCTAGGCTCACTAGTCAAACAGGCACACACAGGCCATAGGCTATATCATGCCTATTGGCCAACGCATAACACATACACAATGTCAAATTCTATATCTAAACAATACACTCTTGATATGTTTACATAACCTAATACATAACACATGTATATATATATATTACATATATGTAGTAAATACACAAGTTGTATATATAAGAGACATATATATATACTTGTATAACCAATGCACCCATTGTAGGTATCTATACTAGATACCCAAATATTACACAACTATATATTATATATATATATATATATATATATATATATATATATATATATATATATATATATATATATATATATACACATTACATTATATATATACATTACCTATTAGCATATATTTACATTAGGAAATATAGGATATATATAGAGAGGGTATGTGTGAGAGAAGAATGTGAGTGAGAGAGGGGAACACCAAGGGTGTGTAATGGTGTGTGTGTGTGTGAGAGGAGTGAGTGAACTATGAGGGAAGAGGTACTGTCCACATATGTGTGTGTAGAGAAATAGAGTGTGAGAGGTACTTAGGTTTAGTGAAGAGTGTAAATTCTGAAATCATGAATGTGTGTGTATAGTGTAGAGGCAATGTGGGTATATGAAAATCAGGAATTCAGTAAAGGGGTTACAGTTTCAAGAATTACAGAAGAAACCCAATTCAGTGGCCAATACAAACTCAGGAAAATCAATGCATTGAACCCCACATTCAATCTCATGTTTTGTGAAAATAGGAAATCAATTCATTGACAGTTTTCACATTCCCCAAATTGAATCAACATACCACCAATAACACCCAAATTCGAAACCCAAGTAGTACATGCATAGACACAACATAAAAGGGTCCTAAACCATGTAATTAACAGCATTAAACTAGCTAAAATGACTGCACAAAACCAATTTGAAAAACTGGAAAAAATTAGTGAAGAACACTGTTTCAGGAAAAACGGGGAATTGAGAAATTGATGATTAAAAACGAACTAACCTACAAATCTACTGGTTGGTAAAGAATATATATAGTGTGCACGTGTCATAGGATGCGCCTCGTGTCCACCATGACACGTCACGACGTGTCCAACACAAAACAAACACTTATAGTGCACAAAACAGACACAGTGAAGAGCACATGTTCACGCGTGTCGTGTATACGACACGACACGAACTAGGACACATGCTCGTGTCAGTGGGTGCACCTAGGGTAGACCTAGGTCTGACATATCCTGAATCATGTCCTCGTGTCGCCGTGTCAGACTGAACAAGCCATGTCAGTGAGGGAAAAACCAGTGCACAGTGTCAGTGTAATCCCAAAGCGAGGCCTCGTACGTGTCTGACACAAAACCATTGGACTCGAGACTCAAGAGGGAGACTGTCAGTCATTTCCTCTTGGTCTATGCCAAGTGACACAAGTCTAAACTTCGTGTCCAGCGAGCACTCGCACTCGAGTAGCAGGGGACTCGCCCAGGCCGCGCGAGCGGGTGCAAACACATGTGCACGAGTGTCAAATCGATATGACACGAACTTGATACAAGCTCAGAGTAATAGAAACGTATAAGCGACACTAAAATACATTTTTCAATTCAAAAAGTTTTATAAAAACAGAACGAAATGTCCATTGGGGCATTTCGTCAAACACCAACAGCCATCACTGATACGTGTCCGATACGGACACGTACAGGATACAAAATTCTACAAATCCTATTTCTACAAGGTCAGGATACTTAGGGCTAGGCATCCATACAAATAAAACCAAATTTTAATAGGTGGATTAGGATTTTACCTATGGTGTTCTCCAACATAAAAACCCTTTGAATGAGGATTCCCAAAAGCCACCAAAATCCTTCAAATTGGTAGAAAAATTGAGAATAACAAATTCCAACAGCAAGAAAACATCAATTAGAACCTATTGCAATTTGTTTGGATTAAAAAGGAGTTAAAATGGATTTTCTAGGGATTTTTGAAGTTGAAAAAATACCTCTTTCTAAACTTGCTCTTTCCTAAAGAGGCTAGCCCTAAATGGAAGAGAATACTTATAGGAGGGGGGTTCCCATTGGGTGTAGTGGCTGGACAATTAATATTAGGATTAGGGTTAGGCACTAGTTAATGGGCTTTGGGCCTCTATGGCTAGTTATTGATTTAAGGTTTAATCACAAGTCATGGCTTATGACTTAAAATCGAACTTAAGTCAAATAACCATACCATGGGTCAACTCTAGTCTAACTAGGGTTGCATAACCTAACCAAGTCCAAACTCAACTAGGGTTAGCTCCTAGGTTAGTCTACCATGGTCATTGCTAGTCAAAGTCAACCTAGTCAACCCTCATTCAAACAATTCCAAAATAAATTCTAAAAAATTCCCATAAATTTAAATAAATTATAATAAATTCAAATAACCCCCAAAATGACAAAAATACCCTCAAACTATGTAATGCCTGTGGTTCGTATTACGTATTTTGGAAATACGTGTACGTGTCTTTTCTTGTATTATTCCTTGTTTAGCTCTCGGCTTGGTTTAACTCTCGGTTTGGGTTGGCTTGGTTCGGCCGGCCCAATGCTTGGTTCATCATGGGCCAAGGGTGGAACACCTTAGCCTATACTTTTTCTTTATTTCCACCACAACCCCCATCTTTATTATCCCCACCAACCTTCTCTCTCCTCCATAATTCTCATTTACTTCTCCTTCCCCCACCATTACTCTTCTCCACCAACCAAGAACACCATAGGCAAGTGCAACTTGCTTCCATAAGAGAACTCCTTTTGATAGTTTCATTAGTTTCTCCTCATGATTCTAAACCACATTAGAACTTGTCATTTTCCATTTTGAGGCTTTAATTCTTGTAGATCTAGAGTTTTGCTATTTTCAGATTTTTGGTGTTTTGATCTATCAAACTTGCTTGTTTTCAAGTTTTGATGGTTCCATGTTTTAGAGAATTTCATTCTACCCAATTTTGACCTTTGAAAAGTTGGATTCGGACTTGTTTTGACCAAGATTTGGACAATTGAAGCTTAGATTCAACTTTAGAGTTCTTGCTGTTCTTGCCATTTGCAGAAGACAGTGAACAGTGAGCTAGCTTTTTAGCTTACGCCACTGAGCTGTACGCTGCTCTTTAGCGAGCATACGCTGACTTGTGTACGCTGCTCTTTAGCGAGCGTACGCTAACTTGTGTACGCTGCTCTTTAGCGAGCGTACGCTGACTTGTGTACGCTGCTCTTTAGCGAGCGTACGCTAACTTGTGTACGCTGCTCTTTAGCGAGCGTATGCTGACTTGTGTACGCTGCTCTTTAGCGAGCGTACGCTAACTTGTATACGCTGCTCTTTAGCGAACGTACGCTGACTTATGTACGCTGCTCTTTAGCGAGCGTACGCTAACTTGTGTACGCTGCTCTTTAGCGAGCGTACGCTGACTTGTGTACGCTGCTCTTTAGCGAGCGTACGCTGACTTGTGTACGCTGCTCTTTAGCGAGCCTACGCTGACTTGTGTACGCTGCTCTTTAGCGAGCGTACGCTAGCCTTGATACGCTGCCTGTTGGTAGCGTGTCTTGAGCGTACGCTAGCTTGAGCGTACGCTGACCTGTAGCTTGAGCGTGCCCTTGTGTACGCTGACCCTTGCGTACGCTTCCCATTGGAAGTGTATGGATCCTTTGGTACGCAGACCCGAGCGTACGCTGACCCGAGCGTAGCCTGGCTTGAGCGTAGCCTGATTACCCTTGATCTTCTATAGCCCTGTATATTGATATTTTATTAGATATTTAACGTCCATTTTATATCCTTACGCCTTTTGTCATGAACTTGATAATCATGGATTTATTTAATATGTTTGGAAATGATACCTGAGCATGACATGATAGTGACCCGTAGTGGTGCACTCCTGACATAATGACCTGACATGACCTGATAGTGGCCCGTCGTGGCGCACTCCTGACAAGTACACTTGACACGATAAACCTGACATGTTATATCTTGATAAGCTGTTGCGATGGCTACCTGATATGACATGACCTGTATAAATAACTTGGACACCGTGGGCGATTGTGCTTGTACAAATAATCCAGTCCTGTCTTGCATCATGTCTAGAAGGGGACTCCTGAGTACCACGGTCAGGAGTACCTACTAAAATGGACTAAGGTTAACAACTAGATTAATACATTAGTCATGAAGAGGTTTTCCAGCTACAGGCAATCCCGTTACCTGGGCGCGCTTGGGAGCTGTAGCCTGCCGTCGAGTAGGGCACATTTCTAGCACACTGTCATGTGTTGCACCCTTCAAACTGCTTAAGGGTACATGCGTTTCCTGGACGATGTACCCACCTGAATTCAACCCTAATCTCTCGACCTGGGTGACCTGGATGGTCTGCAGGGCTTGTGGCTGTAGAATAATCTCACTGCATCTTGTTAGTAATTAGGCTTCTGACAACCCTAGTTAGTTAAAGTATCAAGCCGTAATTCTTGCTTGGCCGTGAAGTGATTGGATGGAGTCTAACCAGTCTAGTCTTGCCCTGACCCTGTTCCAGACTATTGAATGACCAGAATACTTGTATTTATTTTATCGATAAATGGTGAGAATTCCAAGCTCCGTTCAGACAAAGGGTTACAACCCTGGTCCTTGTTTGGTTTACGGGTTGTAACCGGGCTATCTGAATAGTTCCATGGGTATCTCGTCGTATATCATCCTGATATGTTTCCTTTTATTCCAGTCCTTATTTTTATCTATATTTATTTCTTGTGCTGATTGCTGGTTTTAGTTCTTAAGTGAAGCCTCCTTTGTGGCACTTGCTCTTTCTGGGGTCTGACCCAGCTGGTTTTGTGTGGTCAGATTTCGGAGCAACTCCAGAGGATCTACCTACTTCCCAGCCAGATGGTGGCCACTAGACGGAACCCTGGCAACGAGTGGGTTATTTTTGGCTCTCCCGCTCTATTGTAAAAATATTCTTTTGAGGCGTTTAGCCGACGAGCACCTGTTTAGCTCGATTGCACTTACTTACTGTCTGCCTACGGGCTGTAACATGATTGACAAATCCTAGGATTGATCATGTATGACTAAACTCTTGCTAGTCCTAACATTTTGTAACGATTAGCTTCATGATCAGCTGAATATGTAATATTTGGGACGCCTTATTATTGTATATTTAATGATCATACATCTTGTGACTCTTACTTACTTGCTTATGAATGAGACACTAGGCTTGTTCATAACCTTAAGAGACTGTTGGCTTGTAGATAAACCCGCATGTATCCTAGACAGCCGTGACCGTATAGCGAGATAGAATGCATTTCAATATACGTAGCTGGCTATGTCTGCCCCCGCTCTCCAGTATTCTGGTTCTGGGGCGTGACATGGTCTAAGTGGTGGCCCATGCAGGTCTTGTAAATCAAGATATGTGAGGGTTTACCGAATAGATGTCTCAATCAGTATTCGTCCTTGATCTTTGTTCGTATCTTCTGAATCCCTGAATTCTTGTCCTGATCATATGCTTGCATCGTTGCTCTGTCCTGGTCCTTCCTTATTGTTTCCTATGTCGTCTTCTTCAGCGGCATAGTACCTGACCCGGCCAACCAGCAAGGCGGAGCACCTCCCGCGGACCAGCAGTAACCTGGAGATCAAGCCCAGCATTCCGAAGTAGCCTCCAGAGTCGTGCCTTCTGGCGGAGAGTCACCAGTCCAGCCAGTTCAACCTGTAGAACATGATGACAGCACTTTGGTAGGACTCGTCAGGACCTTGATAGCTTTCCAAGACCGGCGTGGAGATGCCTTGCACCAGGCAGTGACGGATGCTTTGACCCAGGGTGGTCATCAGGGTAACAGTGCGGCCAACAGCTTTAAGCGCTTGAACCCTCCATTCTTCGACGGTAGTGAAGATGCTATCGCAGTAGATGCATGGCTTCAGGACACAGAAGTGATTCTAGAAGCAGCCAGGACCCCAGAGAACGAGAAGGTGGCCGTTGTGCGCCTGCAGCTATTAGATCTTGCCCGCAGCTGGTGGGCAGCGCAGGCCGTTGGATTAGCAGCACCCATTGCTTGGGCAGTATTCAGAGAGAGATTCCAGACCAAGTATTTCGATGCCGTGGCTCGGTATGATCTGCAGACGAGGTTTACCAATCTGAAGCAAGGAGGCAGGACGGTCGACGGATATGCGGCCGAGTTTTCCAGACTCAATCGGTTTGCTTCCACCTTGGTGGCAACCGAGTATGATAGAGCCCAGCGGTTCCAGCTGGGACTTCACTTGGAGATCTTGTTGGCAGTCGAGCAGTTTGAGCATCAGACTTTTGATGCAGTCTTGAGAGCAGCCCGGAGGCATGAGTATACCTCCCAGAGGATTGTGGACAGGGTCGGAGGTCGAAAGAGATCTCACGGCCAGATGAATCAGTCTTCAGCACCGGCCCCGGCAGCCAGGGCTTTGACTATTGGAGCTCCGAGGCGAGCAGCCTCAGTGACATCGGTTCAGTATTCAACTCTGACGCACCCTCAGCAGCAGCAGAAGCAGAAGCAGTCTTCCGCAGTGGAATGTTCTCATTATGGGAAGCCAGGCCATGTGGTGGCAGAGTGCCGCAGGGCACAGGGATTGTGTCTGGCTTGTGGAGCACCAGACCATAGGGTTGGATCCTGCCCGAATAGGGGTGGTTCATCATCGTCTAACCTTTCTAGTTCTTCGGTGAGAGGACCCGCACCGGTCCAGCAGTAACAGCAGCAGTATCCATTGACGAGGCCCTTGCCGCCTCAGTCCCAGGCGTTTCAGCAGCAGAGCTCCCAGCAGTATGCGCAAGCCCAGGCCTTGAGTCAGAGTAGGCAGCGAGGGTTTCAGCAGAGGGGACCAGCACCCCGAGGGCATGGTCAGGCTATGGTGATGACCATGGAGGAAGGATTGGCACCAGAAGAGGTAGTGGCAGGTACTATTCTCGTCAACTCCTTTCCAGCTTCAGCTTTATTTGATTCTGGTGTATCGCATTCTTTTATGTCTGCACGATTCGCGACACGGGTAGGATTGGAGCCCGAGTCATTATCAGTAAGGCTCAATATACTTACTGGTAACGGACTTGTCGGAGTAGATAGAGTGTTTTCCTCGTGTCGGATCGTAGTTAGCGGTAGAGAATTCCCTACTAGGTTGATAGAGTTACCGATGGTCGATTATGATGTGGTCCTAGGGATGGATTGGTTGAGGAACCAGTATGCTAGAATAGACTGCCATATTGGTAGGGTTGTTTTTAGCATTCCAGGAGAGCCAGAGTTTTCTTTCTCCCGAGGCAAAGTTGAGTCATCTCCTCCAGTATTGCGGATGGCAGTAGCAGCAGTTCAGTTGCCCAGGATAGTGGATGAGTTTCCAGATATTTTCCCAGAAGAACTTCCAGGTATGTCTCCGGAGCAGAAGATCGAGTTTACTATAGACTTGATTCCCGGGACAGCCCCAGTGTCAGAGAGAGTCTACAGGATGGCGCCGTCAGAGTTGGAGATATTGTACAAGATGATTGAAGAACTCAGAACCAAGGGATTCATTCGTGCTAGTGGATCGCCTTGGGGTTCCCATTGGGTGTAGTGGCTGGACAATTAATATTAGGATTAGGGTTAGGCACTAGTTAATGGGCTTTGGGCCTCTATGGCTAGTTATTGATTTAAGGTTTAATCACAAGTCATGGCTTATGACTTAAAATCGAACTTAAGTCAAAGAACAGAACAATTATCGGAGGACCGAACTTTTACTTCACGTTACAAACTCGCTTGTACAAAGAAAGCCTAGGGACGAAAACCTAGGTATAGCAGTCTAAGTACAATTGTTTATTTTAGATTCTGGGGGATGACGATAGAGGCTCGGGAAGGCGACGACAGCCCTGCCTTACTCCTTGGACGATCGGTATGCAGCCTTGGCTCCTTGTGAAAAGATGGTAGGCATTGACGAAGAAATGCTCTTCTTGCTCCTCTGTTGCTCCTCTGGCTTCTCTCTCTCTGTATGTCTTCTCTCTCTGACTATGGGGGGAAGTCTCTCTGTATATATGTATTTTTCTCTCTGAAATTATATATCTCCTCTCGTAAGGGAATGGCACCCTGCTATTTATAATAGTGGGGTGTGATCATTAGGGTTGCCAATGATTAGCTCTTGGAGATGACGGCGGCTTGGGGATCGGTCAATCCAGGCCATTCGTTTTGATTATGATGAATCTGGGCCATTAGGTATAGATTACACCAAATCCCATGAGAAATTAATGCTGATTGGAATAAATCTTCCTTATAATAATCTTCTGATATCTACGAATAAATCAGATCTATTCTTCTGCCATATGTCCCAGATTATTGGGATTTTACCCAATCTTTAATGGCAGCCAACTTGAGGAATTAATTGGTTTAGGACACGTGTCCTAGAAGCTGTTGGGGGGATTCTGGACCGCATGACTAGTGAGCCGCATATGAATGTGAGCCCACATGTCAGGGTTACGTGGGCAGTGGCCCACACTTGAGTCCTCTAACCACAGAGGGGTAATTCTTGTGGGCCGCATAGGTATATATCCGCCTGGGCCAAATGGATATGATCTTCTTGAACCGCATGAGAAGTCCTCGCTCGAGCCGTATGAGGCTTTCATGGCCTGAGCCACATAGGATGGATTCACTTCTGAGCCGTATGGGAAGTCCTTTGCTCGAGCCGCATGAGGCTCCTATGGCCTGAGCCGCATAGGATTTATTCTGGGCCGCATGAGAAGCGAGTCGCATACGAACGCCCACGTGGCAAGGCCACGTGGCATTTTTATGGCACTCGGAGGATTTGTGTCAGAGATTTCTTTCCTCTTCCCTAGAGATTCATCATTATGGCAGAGCCATAATTACCTGCCTTTGGTGTCAGGGCTGTCAACTTTTCAGAGGGGTCAGCCGTCATAGCAATTAATGCAGCGTGGGTGGAGGGGAGCACTATCAGGCCACGTGTCTTCTGAGCCACATGTAATGCCCTGGGCCGCATAGCTTCCTATACCGCATGACTCCCTGAGCCGCATGCATTTTCTGAACCGCATAGATCTTTCCTGGCCGTATGAGTCATTTTCTTTAGTATTTTCCATACTTCTACAGGACCCCCTTCAAAGTTTTCAATTTGTAAAATTGAAATACTTTGAATAAGAAGCATGGCCGTGTTCTTCTAGCCGCATATGGAATTCTGACCGCATAGAAGTCTCGGCCGCATGAATTATTCAGCCGCATAAGTGACTTAGCCGCAGGAGACTGTTCAGCCGCATAGCTGCTTGCCACGTCATTATTTGCCACGTACGACAATCTTTAGCACTTAAATGTTGTTGATTTTTTAAAGGCCGCTTTTTGGTGCGGGATCCGAGGAGCCTGACCTTCATTTTCGACGGCTTCTTTTGATAACCGAAGAGTCGGTTTACGTGTACGCACGGGGATCGAAACGCTCCGTCTTTGTTTATAAATACGGGTGACTTTAGCCGGAGGGACTTTTTTACCTTCTCTTTCGTTCACTCTTTTTCTTGTCATCTCTTTCTGATCTTCCTTGTCGAAGCAATGGCTCCTAAGTCTTCCAAAGTTGTTTCTGCCTCCGCGAAGGGCAAGAGGGTGACGTCCTCGGCAGCAGTCGAGCGTGAAGCGCCCGAAATGCCCTCTGACATTCGTCCAGCCTTTAAGGGTAAGGGTTGTACTTGGATCTTGAGTACCCATGGCTCTGTTGCATATTTATGTACAAGTCTCCTCCCAAGTTGATGGCAGAGCCGCATATGCTGTATGGATCGCATGACTTTTATATGCCCGAATCGCATAGACAATACCCTGTGTTTGAACCGTAGAAAAAGGATTTAAACACATAAAGTCTCCTCTGAACGGAGCCGCATATGTTTTTAGCAGGATGAACCGCATAGCATTTTGTGCCGCATGAGTTCTTCTGTTAGAACCGTGTATATTCGTCCGACCCGCATAAGCTATCGAACTAGAGTCATATGGAACTCCCATCTGATTTGGGCCGCATGAGATTGTATTGACTCGAACCGTATAGGCTTCCTCGACCCTGTATTTCTTGAGACCCAACTGGACTGGAGCCGCATAAGACATTGTTGACCTGAGCCGCATAGGCTTGCGAGAACTTCTTCATTCAGTAATTTTTTTGTATTAGCTATTTTTTTAATCCTGTTTCTTCTTTCTCTCTTTTTTTTTCAGTGAACCTCCCAACCAATCTAGCAGGAGAGCTCCTTGTGGGTTCAGCTCAGTATGCCGCAAATGTGCAGCTTGATGAGTTAATCCGTCGTATAGAAGATCAGCTTCCCGCCAATGAGCCTAAGGAGAGAGTGGCTGCTATTAATAAACAACCTTTCCGTTTTTTTGTTCATTGATGAATTCAGAGAAGTTGGATGGTGAATTTCTGAAACCAGCTTTTCTCTTCGGGGACGCCTTTTTCATAAAGAACTCCAGATTGCTGGATGTCTCGGAGCACTGGGATTTTTCTGTGGACGGGATAGAGATTCATATTCCTGAGATGGAGCGGCATTATCCTCTCTCATGGTTTAACATGGTACCGTTGGGTAGGACTATGGTGGGCTCCCTGACTCCCACCCAACAGGGAATGTTTGTGAGCAAAATTCACTACAACAGGCGCACGGGTTTAGTATGTGCGGGCAAGGAATCCGTGAGTCGGACTGTGACGGGGCTGCTCTCGGGCACTTTTGTAAACACAACTGGTCCTAATTTTACCTTCACCCTAGCTGATACCTTTTTGAATCAGCTCGCTCACAAGGGGTCTTATCCCATAGGCAGGTTGTCGCTGCTGAATTGGATCAACCCCATTCCCACGTGGACTAATCTTACCTCATGGATTTTGAGGAAGTATGGGGACTTCCTTCAGGAAATTGATCTCTACTATGCCATCAGGGGTACCTGCTATGGGTTGCCCATTAACAAGCCCTTGTTCATGGCTCTATTGGAGCTGTATAATCGGCGTACAGGAACTTTCTTTGCCCCCGGAGGGGAACTGGGGCTTGCTCTTCATGAAATGAATACTGTGTCTAGATTGCCGTAGGGAGGTGAAGCTTTTGAAGTATGTATACCGACGAACGAAGAACTCGAAGAGCTGGACCGACGGTTTCCTGGTTTCGTTGCTGTGTACCAAGAACTGTTGTGTCATCACAGCGCCTGCCATCAGATGGCTATCAAGAAAGTAAATAGTTCAGAAGGGAACGCCCCTCACACCAAGGCCTGGATTTTGTATCTTTTCAAGTTGCGTCCTTCCGGTCAAGTCTCGTCTCGAACTCCTCGAACCCCGGAGGAGGTGAGGGATATGAAGTCGAAGGTCAATAGGTCGAAGTCTACCCGTGACCGGTTTGGGAGTAGCACTGACTCCCTCAGTTATTTCTACTATAGTACCCGGAAGATGTCTGATAAAGCGATCTTGGTCGGGTTCTTGATGGTATGGCTACGCAATTGTGTAGTCTCAGGCGGCGCGGGTTCTATAGAAAGGATCAGCCGCTATTTCATTATTTCTGCTGTAAAATTGGTCTTCAAGGTAAGACTGGCGCTCCTCCCGGCCCTGGTGTGTAGCATACACCAAGGCCTTCGTGCCTTTTCATCCAAAGTCATCGCTCGCGATGTGTCGATGGACTTTGAACGGATAGAACTACCATACCACTACCTTATGGGGTGGTTATTGATGCACTATCGGTCATTGATGAGGTCGGGACCTGATGAAAATGTTTATGTTGATGACGCCTTTCTTTTCTGGTATCGTAATCAGGCTTGGGAATATGATACCATGTCGGCTTGCCGGAGGGTGTTGGCAAGAATTGATGGGCCCGAATTCTTTGTATCTCTCCCTGAGTTCACCCCCGGCGAAATGAGGAGGGTATATGTTGACGGCGTTGACCCCCCCAACTTTTATCTGAGAAGATGCTTCTTTGGTTACGCAACATCCGTCCCGCGCACTTGGTGTATCGTTACCAGAATAGAGTATACCTGGAGCCTTATCTGCCCAGTAGATTTTCCCGTCAATTCGGGTATAGCCAATTGTTCCTGGATCGCCCTAGCGCGTGCTTGAGCTTCGAGGGCAGTGTGCTCGATGGCGTCCGGGCTTGGCATTATTATAATACGACCCATACCCGAGCCAGCTTCTCACTCCCTGATGCCAAGGTGGAGGGTGATATCTTGTATATAGCGGCCCTTTATCATGTTGCGGCGAGCAAACCCCCTGTTAGTTTTGATATGAATAATATCTTCATCACCGGCACCGGTTTGGCTGAGAAGCCAGAAAGGTCCAAGAAGAGGAAGAGGGGGGCGAACAGGGTTCCTGTGCCAGACTCAGAGTCCACTAGGGCGGATGAGGAAGACGCCGACCAGGACACTGATGACTCATCTCATTCTTCGGGCGAGGAAGTTGGGAGTCAACTCCCTGTCGTGCTGGTGGAAAGGGCCGTGGGTCAATCGTCTAGTTTGTCTGACGAGGTGGTGGAGGATCAACTGTCTGCAATACCTGGCCCATCGCGTAAATAAAGCAGGCGCATGACTACCGCAGATGACCGAACCCACTCCCCGAAGTATGCTGTGGTAAGACGTCGCAGGCTGCTTCTTGATGATGTGGATGATGTTCCTGAGGTGATTTGGACTTCAGCTGTTTCCTTTCTTCTTCTTCTATGTTATGGCTTAATTGTTTGTTTCTTTGGCTCTTTACAGGCGTCGGATGAGCTCGCCCCTCAGGACCCAATTACCGAGGGTGATCCGGTCCTGTCTCATTTAGTCAGTGGTGTGTGCACTGCTATAATTGCTGCAGGGATGCTTCCGGTTGCGACCGAGGATTTCCACCGTACTGGAACCTCATCCCAGGGGGATGGGGGCTCTACTGCGCCCGTCCCTGAAACATCTGAACCCCCACATGATGACTTTGTGGGCGGGGAAACTATGCCGGCTGTGAATGAGCCGTCGCCCCCGCGCTCTTCCCCTGGTAATATAAATCGAACCATAGCTCGTGAATTAGCCTATGTGTTCTTATCATCTTTTCTTTCAGATTATGTCGACTAATGGTTGATTTGGATGTTCAGATCTCAACCCTTCGCTGCCAGTGACTGACGTTGCTGGGTTACATCCCACCGGAGAGAGCCTGGAGGAACCTCTCTGTGTCGGAAGACCTTTGTCTGGGTCGAGCTCGGGGTCCCAGGTAGCAGGGCCACTGGGACAAGAGACGATGCCCCCTACGTCCTCCTCTACGAGTGTCGTTTCGGGGGTCAACCTTTCCTCCCTGCCGAGCATCCAGGCTCTTCGGGCAGCGGAAGAGGAGTTAGCCGCCATCCAAGCATCCTTCCGTACGGAATTTGCTTCCTTGGTGGCGGGTGCAGTAACTTCTGAAGCTGCTGCTCCGGTATCGTCTGCCACTCTCCCTCTGACGCCGTCTTCTACGGAGGTCTTGGATGACGCGTTACAGGATGTGATTGCCAGCTTCCGTCGTCATTTGAAGAGAGGGGTCGAGGCAGCAGTGGAAAGGGGGACTCCCTTTACTCTGGCCCGTCGATGTGCCGGAGGCCAGATTACCATCCTTAAGACACTCCCTGGAGGAGGAGAATTGGCTGCGCTTTTGGAGTCGAAGCTATTAGAAGCTGATCGTCTCGTGGTCCAGTTTCGCTTGTTGCAACAGACTGATTTACCTGCGGCCATAAATCAAGAGCGTAACTTTTTTATTACTGCGGTGGAGAAGGTGATGGCTGCCCGGGAATCGCTTAAACCGGCTATATTGAAGGACCGCCAGGATCTGACTCGATTGCACGACCAGTGGAGCCATCGGACTGAAGATTGCTCAACTCGGGAAGCGGATGCTTCCCGCAGGGTAGCCTATACCCGGGAACATATCCTTGAACTCCAGAGAAAACTGGCTTTCCTGGAGTCAGAACTTGAGACCGCTCGTTCTGAGAAAGAGACTGCTATCCGGGAGGCTGATAAGTACAATCGGGCTTCTGCTAATCTCGAGCTTGCCCTCAAGAAGATGGAGGACAACTGGCAGGCATATACTCTTCTGAATGATGCAGAGCAGTTATCCCAAGAAGCCGAGCGTCGAGCTAAGCAGAGGCTTGATCGGGGGACTGCCTCGGTGAAGAACCGGCTTTCGGAGTTGTGTAACGTCGAACTATAGTCGGCCTTTTCTTCTTGTTTTGTTTCTGTTTTTCTTTCTTTCTAAAGGGGACATGATCCCGAAACATGTAATGCTTTTTCTTCCTTCAAATAAAGAGTACTTTCAATTCTACCCTTCATTTGTATTGCTTGCTGTCCTGTGATATTGTAGTGATGTTCACCCCCGTATAGGGGATATATTTGTGGACCTGTTACCCATAGCGTACCTTGGTTTTAGGTAGAGGTAACAAGTTTTCATCTGGGTACCTGAAGCAGCCATAGCGAAGTGGTCATGGGTGCTCCTGGTATTGAGAAAAAGGAATGCCGTAGAGCAGCTGGGCTCCTGGGGCCTGATGAGGTGATAGATTTGTGCTGAGAAATTTAGCTGAGGATATTTATGGGCCTATTACCCTTGGCATACCCTGGTTTAGGATACGGATAATAGGATGAAAGAGAACCGACATACTTGCTCAGAGGTAACGAGGATACGGCAAGTGGGAAGGTTTTCTAAACGTAGTCTTCCTACTCAGAGGTAATGAGAACATGGTAGGAGTGAGCTCGACGGAGGATATTGATGGTCAACAGAGGACATTTGTGGACCTGTTACCCTTGGCGTACTCCGGCTGTGGGTACAGATAACAGGTCGAAAGGGGATCATCATACTTACTCAGAGGTAATAAGGACATGACAAGTATGAAGGTTTCTTCGACGGAGCCTTCCCATTCAGAGGTAATAAGGACATGATAGGAGTGGGCTCAATGAAGAAGGGCACATAGAACAACTCAGAGGTAATAAGGACATGGAAGTTCTATGTAGGGGGTGATTTGTTTTTTGGCAGAAGTGGGACGACTCAGAGGTAATGAGGACATGGCCATCTTGGAAGTTTGTGGACCCGTTTAGCCTTTTTGTGCACTGGGAGTGCGGGTAGTGGATCATGAGAGAGGATCTCTTCCAGGAAGAAAGTTCAGAGGTATAGTAATACGTAACTTACTATCCGAAAGAGTGACCGAAATGTGAGTTCAGAGGCACCAGCGGGTACATGACTCGGTAATTTAGAATATTTAAGAAAGTATGAGTTCAGCGGTACCAGCGGGTACGTGACTCAGGAATCTGGAGAATGGTTAGTGTGAGTTCAGCAGCAACGATGGGTACATGACTCAAAAATCTGACAAACGATGAGGGTGAGTTCAGTGGTATCAGCGGATACATGACTCGAAAATCTAGAAATTTATGGGGTGAGTTCAGCGGTACCAGCGGGTACGTGACTCAATAATCTGAAATATTGTGGATGTGAGTTCAGCGGTACCAGCGAGTACGTGACTCGATAATCTGGAATGTCACTTAGACATAATATTTCTTCAGAAACTTGCCATTGACGGGCAACATGAGCAAGTCTCCGTTTTGTTTTACGAGGCGGTAAGCACCGTTGGAGAATACAGTCTCTATAATAAATGGGCCTTCCCATTTTGGTTGGAACTTACCGGCAGTCTTGTGAGTCATGACCATCGGCCTCCGGACTGCCAAGACAAGGTCGCCTACCTAGAATGTTCTGATTTTGACCTTCTTGTTGAAGGCTCCAGAGATGCGTGCTTGGTATAGCTCAATTCGCTGCTGAGCTAAGAGGCGCTTTTCATCTAATACCTCCAATTCTTGCAATCGACGTCGGTAGTTATCATCCGTTGTTAATTGATAAGTGAGGGCGACGCAGAGTGAGGGTATTTGAGTCTCTAATGGAAGAACTGCCTCACTTCCGTATACTAGAGAGAATGGTATATTCCCGGTGGCGGTCCGCACTGTGTGCGATAAGCCCATAAGCACTCGCCGAGCTTCTCGTTCCAGTCGCGCTTGTTGGAGGAGACGAACTTCTTGAGGAGTTTGATGATTGTTTTATTGAACGCCTCTGCTAACCCGTTTGCTGCCGGGTTGTACGGCGACGAAGCGATATTCTGAATACGGTGTTTATCGCAAAACCGATAGAATGCGTGGCTTGCGAACTGTGGTCCATTATCATGGATGATCCTTCGGGGCAGTCCAAAGCGGTAGAAGACGTGATGCTTAAGGAAGCTAATCACGTTCGAAGTCTTGACTTCTGCGAACAGAACAGCCTCCGCCCACTTGGAGAAGTAATCAGTGATCGCAAGTATGAAGCGGTGTCCTCGGGAGGAAGGTGGGGTGATTGGACCAATGATATCCATTCCCCATGCTTCGAATGGCCAGGACGCCACTGTCGGATGCAGAAATTCTGATGGTTGGTGGATGAAGTCTGCGTGGACTTGGCAGGCTTTGCACTTTCTTGCATAATCTATCGTATCTGCTACCATCGTGGGCCAATAGTAGCCCATTCGGCGAAGGCGATCTTGCAGTTTTGGGCCGGGCTGGTGGGCCACGCAGATACCGTCGTGAGCTTCTCGTACGGCTTCTTTGGCTTCTGCATTTGATAGGCACCGAAGCAGTAATCCGTCGTAGGAACGACGATACAGCATTTTTTTTTCTCTGTATCGTAGAAGAATCTGAGAGAACATCGTCTGATGGAAGTGGCTTCCTTTGGGTTCTCGGGCAGGATGTCGTAGACGACGAAGTCGATGAATGGTTGTCTCCAATCTGGGGCATCATCGATCGTATGTGCGGAATAACTTGCCACGAATTGCATATTATTTTTGGGACAGACCAGTTCGTGGCCTATCACATCCACTGATTGGCGATCATAATTCGGAACTGCTAGGGAAGCGGCAAGACCAGCTAGGGCATCGGCTTCAATATTTCGGAGTCTGGGGACGTGCTCGATAAAGAACCCCTCAAACGACGAGATGATATCGATCGCTATTTGGTGATAGGGGATCATGTCTTCATGACGGACTTCGTACGAACCCCGGATCTGATTGACAATTAGTTGGGAATCGCCGTATGCTTCAAGGTACTCTACCCCCAGCTCTCTTGCAAGTTGGAGGCCAATGACCAAAGCGTTGTACTCGGCCATATTGTTAGAGCAGGGTTCTGTGAGGGAATAGGCGCGGTTGATCACCAATCCGGAAGGGGAGACCAGCACTACCCCGACTCCGACGACTATATTGCCTTTAGGTCCGGTCCTAGAAGCACCGTCGAAGAACATTCACCATATATTCTCGTGAGAGGTTGCATGCGAGTCGGCGACCTCATCTGGGATCTCTTTATATATCCTGGAGGACTCCGAGCCTGGTTGGGCTGCTAAAAAGTCTGCCAGGGCTTGACCTTTGACTGCCTTTTGTGGGACAAAGATCATATGATAAGGGGACAAAAATATTGCCCATGTAGCGAGTCGAGAGCTAAGTGCCCCAGGTTTGGTCATGAGGACTCTGAGAGGGTTGATCCGTGAGATCACATGTATCGTTTGTCCGGTGACATAGTGTCACATTTTCTGAATGGCGAACACCAAGGCGAGGTATTCCTTCTCTACAGCGGTGCATCGGTGCTCGGGTCCCACCATCATTCGGCTGAGGTAGTATATGGCTTGTTCATGCCCTGCATCGTTGTTTTGTGCCAACAGGGCACCGAGGGAGTGTTCCATTGCTGGTACATAGAGCATGAATGGTTTTCCAGGAACTGTGGCTACCAGAACTGGAGGATTTGACAAATATTCTTTGATGCTGTCGAAAGCACGTTGGCATTCCTCGTCCCATACGAATGAGACTCCTTTCTTCATGAGGTGCGTGAATGGTCGGCATCGTCCGGAGAGGTTGGAAATGAACCTTCTGATGTAAGCTAACCTCCCTTGAAGGCCTCTGATTTTGCGGAGATTTTTCGGGGGACCCATCTCCATGATTGCTTTTGTCTTCTCAGGGTCTACATGGATACCCTTTGCAGTGATGATGAAGCCTAAGAACTTTCTGCTGGATACGCCCAGGAAGGACTTCGTAGGGTTCATTTTCAAATTGTGCGTTCGCATTAGGTCGAATATCGTCCTTAGATCCTGCAGATGGTCTCCCTTGCTACGGCTCTTGACGGCTATATCGTCAACATAGCACTCTACCGTCTTGCGTAAGTGGTCTCTGAAGATGATGCTCATGGCTCTTTGATATGTGGCACCAGCATTCTTTAAACCGAAAGGCATGACTGTGTAGCAGTACGTGCCAATCGGTATTCGGAATGATGTATGCTTTTCGTCGTCAGGAGACATTTTGATTTGGTTGTACCCTGAGAAGCCATCCATGAATGACATGCGTTCGAAGCCGCAGGTATTGTCGATCATGATGTCTGTGATAGGAAGGGAGAATTTATCTTTGGGGAATGCCTCGTTCAGGTTGCGGAAGTCGATGCAGATTCGAATCTTCCCATTCTTCTTAAGGACGAGTACTATATTGGCGACCCAATCGGGATGTTGCTCCTCACGAATGAAGCCGCTGGCTATCAGTTTGTTGACTTCAGCTTCGATCACGTCCATGATGCCTGGGCGGAAGCGTCGCTGTTGTTGCTTGACTGGCTTCGCATCTGGTCGAATATTGAGTTTGTGAAGAGTGATGTCAGGATTTAACCTTGGCATGTCTTCATAGCTCCAGGCGAACACATCAATGTACTCTCTGACAAGTTCTAACAGCGACTCCCGGTCTTCGTCTGTTAGGCTTTTACTGACGAAAATTGGTTTTGGAGAAGATTCGCTGCCGAGATCCACTTGTATGACCTCATCTTCAGTAGGAGGTTCTCTCTTTTCGAACCGCTTTTCCCATTGTGCATCCAACTGCTGGGCCTATGGTTCTAGCTCGAGGATTTCGGGGATATCTTCGTCTTCCTCGTAAGCGTCGACGAATACCATGTTGACTGACATGACTTGTCTGAACACATCTCCGATGCTGGTATCCGAGTCGGAAGTTGGTGATCCGGTTGAATGTGACTGCCAGTCGCATTCTTCAACTGAACTTTCAGGGGTCGTAGTAGGCGTTACATACCCTAACCCGCATCGAGTTTTGTTATAGTAGTTCCTTGGTTTGCCTGATGGGACTGGCGGCTTCAAAGGTAATCGTCGCCCAGTGCCGTAGTTCAATCCTGGCGTCGTCTCTAGATCATACCCCTGTTTCTGCATGAGATATTTGGATTGAGGGCTATAGAGATACAGAGGCAGTCTCCCGGCATCTGACCCGAGGTCGGCTTCTTCTATGGTGAGGGGATGCGGGTTGTTCGTCCGGCCGAAGATGATCGGATGATCTCCTCCCTCGAATATTCGGTAAGCGTCTTCTACTGGGGTAAGCTGGATCGCGGTGTACACATTTGTCACCTGTGTGTGTAGGTAAGCACCTATACCGTGTTCCATAGCATACATTGTACATAGCTTATTGAGCTCAGTGTAGTTCAAAGATAACCCTTTATTGATGAAGTAAGGTATCTTTTCTAGGGGGATTACATCATCAGCGGAGGGAACATTCGTGTGGGCAGCCACATACTTGGCTAACTCCAGTTCCTCTTCGGCTACCCCCTGTGTAAATGAAGACTGCGAGAACGACCTGGGGATCTTGATCGTCAGTGGTTCAGTTGACGGGGCAAAGTGTGGAGTTGTTGGCAGACTAGTGACCCCCAGTTTGGCACTCGAGATGGAGCAAGGAGTGGCCGGTTCGCTAGAAGTGTCAGACCTTGCGTCGGGGTGACGACCCTTCTTGGGAAGGCGTATCGACAACGGCTTGTCGGAGGGATTGAGCTTCCCTGTTTGGGGTTGACTTACTCTTGGCAGTCTGATTGTCAGTGGCCCCGTTGTGGGTCTTGGCACTTGGCCGGACCTTGGCAGCCGGATTATCATCTGCTCCTCTTGCGCCGAGAGGCTGATCGCATCCTTCCGCAGAGTAGCGGTAAGGGGTGCAGACTTGCCCGGGTTGCGAGCTTGGAGGTGGATCGTCAGGGGTCCTTCGGATCTCGTAGCTGTTTCGGTACTAGCTTGTTCATTTCTTTCATCAAGGTGCCTCTTCGACTTTTCGTATAGGCATGAGTCTGAGTAGTAGGATTCAACCCCCTTGAAGGGATCGATATCAGCAAATTCTGTCCTCACGAAGCCGTATTTGTCGACATATTTGAAGTACTGGTGTAGCGTGGAAGGCACGATCATGTAATCGTGTATCCATGGGCGCCCCAAGAGGATATTATAAGAAGTGTCTACATCTATGGCTTAGCAGGCGACTTCGGATTGGAGATCGCCAATCTGACACTTCAGACGAATCTTTCCGATAGGGTAGCTCCTGCCCGAATTAAAACCGCTGATGGCGGTGCTTGTAGGTGTAAGGCGATGCATTGGGATGCGAAGATGATGTAGCAGACCCTTCGGGATGATGCTTATGGAAGAGCCAGGATTAATGTGCATCCGATCCACTTTTACGTCGCCGATGTATCCCGTGTAGTATAGCGGGCGATCATGTAGGTTGGTTTTGATGAGCATGTCCTACGGAGTGAAGATGATGTTGGGCATTGCTCCCATACAGGCACTATCCTGGAGATCCACAGGTGAGTCTTCCCCGTTGAGGTTGGATTGAGCCAGATAGGCATCGATATTTTGGAGTACTTCGCTCAATGCAATACGAACATCCTTGGAGAGCCGTAGGAGTTCGTACAGTGACAATTTGGCCGGAGTGTTAGCCAATTGTGCTAAGATGTCGAAGTTGTAGGGCCTCTCTAGCCCTTGGGCTGCGTCTTTTCGGAGAGATTTGTCGAAGCGAGTCTCCTTCGGCCTAGGCTTGTCGGTCGTCGAAGGCTGAGCCGGTCCCAGAGCATCAGTTGTAGTAGGTTAATGATTTTCAGCTGGGTTGTCAACCACAGGTTGGGATTGTGCTCCGGACCGCGTGACGACGGCTGTAGCTTCCTCGTTGTCTGTTGAGATTGTGTGGCAGGTCCTGATTTTTCTACTCTTTCTTTTGTTGGTGGGAGATGGTGTGGGCCGAGTTACTTCTGATACTAAGTCTGGATGGACCCACATGACCTCCCCTCGTGAGGTGGTGAGAGGTACTAGACCAATAGCCTGTTCCCGATGAGGGGGAAGATTGGTAATCTCCATTATTGCCAGAGGGACGGGGATCACCCCGTCTTGAGTCTTCGTCGGAGGGAAGCTGCCGAATTGTACGGACACCATATTGGCTGCTACGGTTACCTCTTCGAAGTCGATGGCCAGAGCGTTCGAATCGATGAGGCTTTGGATGTACCGTTTTAGTTGGTAGCAGTCGTACGTAGCATGGTGTACATAACGGTGATAATGGCAGAACTTTGGGTTCTCCAGATCAGCCGGCCGAGGCTCTCGTCTTGGTGGAGGAAGCTGAATTCTACCTCCTTGTATGAGCATGTCCAAGATAGGCTTGACGTGGCCGTCTTCGAATGAGTAATCGATTTGCGGCCATTGTTTGTCTGTTGGTTGTGACTCGGGCTTTTGTGCCGTGTCAGCCACCATAGCCTGCTTTTCCTTGCTGTCCCGATTGTTGGAGGAGTTACCTCCATTATCGTTGTTGGGACGCTTGCCCTTGTTTTCTCCTTCCGAGATGTGCAACCCCAGTTGGCAAGCCTTCTTTAGTCGTTCTTCGACGTTTGTGGCGCTGATGATGAATGCCTTCCAATCTTTGAATTGACTTTCGCCCATCCAGAGACTGATCGTAGGAAGCAGTCTCTTTTGGCAGATCTCAATCAAAGAGGAATCTGGATTTCCGGAGGGCAGCTTCATGGTGGTCTGACGGAACCGCTCGATGTAGTTCCTTGTCAACTCTTTCTTCCATTGGACGACGTCCATGAGAGTGGACATAGTGACGTCCTGTCCTACTTCGTAGAATCGCTCCAAGAACAGGCGCTTGAAGCCGGCGAAGGAGTGGATGCAGTTGTCCGGTAGATTACGGTACCAATCGAAGGCGACCCCTTCTAACGCCCAAATAAATAACCGTGTGAGGTTAGCATCGTCGTGGCACAGATGGTCGGTGGTAACCTCGAAGTAAGTGATGTACCGACTTGCTGAGGTTTTGCCATCATACGGGTTGATATTGAACGACTTCTATCTTGGTGGGAATGGAACATCCCTCCATTCAGCAGGGTATGGTTGCCGTATTCTGAGATCTTGAGCATTTTCTCGGACATGGAACATGGCTCGGAGCTCCTGGACCTCTCTCCTTACTTTTTGGGTCTCATCTGTCGCGGTAGGGGCTGTTATTTTGGGAGGATTATTGCCCGGGTTTGGTGCCGCTGAGTTCAAATCTATATTGACCGCGGGGCCCGTGCTTGTTTGACCAGGCGTTCCTCCTTGTAGAGTGGACAGGGCCGTCTTAATCTCGTCTATTGATTTGACCAAAGCAAGTAATATGGCTTCAAGATTGTCGATGCGCTGGCGATCATTGGAACCTCCTTGATTGCTGTCCGTCATGAAAATCGTCGTTACATGAGGAGGAATGAAAGGAACGGTGGAGGATGTGCCCTCCGAGTCGTACCCATGCACCAAGAAGTCATCGGGATAGGTGGGAATGTTCTCTTCGGGCTCGGACTCGGAGGGAACGGTATCCCCAGCTTCAGAGCTTGCTTCGTCTTGAGAATTATGGATGTCCTCGGGGACATCGGTGCCTGTCGTACCTGAAGGGAGAGTCGTTTCCCCGGGCTCGGCTCCTTGAAACATTGGATTGTTGCGGATATTCGGAGGAGTGCTACCCCCAACCCCTAGCGATGCGGATGATGAATTTCCCACTGCAGCGGATTTCGTCTTTGAATGGGTGTGTTGGAATACTCCGGTGGAAGACAACCGTTTAGACGACAGTTTCGTAGCTGTAGTAGTTGATATCTTGGGACTGGAGATGCTTGTCTTTTTCCCCTCCTTTCAGTGGGGACCTTTTGAGCCGAATTGCAGGAGACAACAGGAGGTGCCTCATCTTCTGAGCTCGGGTGCTGTAGCCTTTGGAAGACGGACGGCCGATCTTCCGTCACTGCCGCGTTGTTGTAGCAGCAATTGACGATGATTTGGGTGCAGCGATGTCCAAGCGAGGACTCTTTGCACGCCGACACTCCTTCTCTTTCCTTGCGTTTGTAGAGGATTGCCTCCCGCAGGTCAGAGGAACCACTCTGTCCATTTGTCGCCGGAGGCTGGACTCGAGCGGTTGTATACAACTTTCCATCCGAGGCCCGTGTGATAGTCAACGGGACGCCCCGATAGTCAGAGGTTGGGATAGCTGACTGGACCCGATGAGTCCGCGTTGTCCTAGACTTTCTCCTTTTAGCACCTGCGGGTGCGTAATAGGAGGAGTCCAAGTTGAATAACAGAGAGTCTGGCTTATCATCCAGAGAAGTATCAGGGTCAGGACCGCATGAGAGACGATCGAAGACTGATCGAGAGAACCGTGAAACAGATGTTATACGGCTAGGATTGGGTACCGTGCAGGCTGTCTGCATGCGGTTGTCTTCTGCCGTCGGATGAACTGTTTTTGTGTGGCTAGGAGTCACGACCGTACAGGCTGGCCGCATGCGGTTGGCGATTGTGGCCGCATGGGTTTTCTGTAAGCGGTTGACTCCCATAGCCGCATGAGTTTCATCCGTGTGGTTGGCAACTGTAGCCGCATAAGCTATGCGGTTGACAGATATGGCCGTATGAGTTTTCTTCATGCGGCTGGAGGATGTAGCCGCATGAGCTTTCTCCTTACGGCTGATATCCTTATGCGGCTCGGATCTCATGGAGTTCCTCTTTGCCTCTGCAAGTCTAGCATCATAGTGTTTTCTTCTGCCAGACTTGGGGACAGCAGAGTTGTTTACGATCTGAAGTGGGGCCGTAGGGGAATCCTGCTCGCCGTTTTGAACAACGGAGGATGTCTCCGTAAAAGCTTCAGTAGGAACGAAGGATCGGGGTCTCCACTCCTTACGGGCCTTCTTCGTGCGGGTTCGCTTCTGGACCGGGCCAGTGCTCTTGTCGGAGAGCATCTCTTCGAACGCCTGTTGGTTGAACCGGGCGACCATCTTTTGTTGAGTGGAGCCAAGCTTGGCTGCATCCGATTGCGTCACCAACACCTCAGCCGTAGAGAAGATCGTCCCCAGCAGAGTCGTCATCGTGTTTGCCATGAAATATAAAAGAACAGAACAATTATCGGAGGACCGAACTTTTACTTCACATTACAAACTCGCTTGTACAAAGAAAGCCTAGGGACGAAAACCTAGGTACAGCAGTCTAAGTACAATTGTTTATTTTAGATTCTGGGGGGTGACGATAGAGGCTCGGAAAGGCGACGGCAGCCCTGCCTTACTCCTTGGACGATCGGTATGCAGCCTTGGCTCCTTGTAAAAAGATGGTAGGCGTTGAGGAAGAAATGCTCTTCTTGCTCCTCTGTTGCTCCTCTGGCTTCTCTCTCTCTGTATGTCTTCTCTCTCTGACTATGGGGGGAAGTCTCTCTGTGTATATGTATTTTCCTCTCTGAAATTGTATATCTCCTCTCGCAAGGGAATGACACCCTGCTATTTATAATAGTGGGGTATGATCATTAAGGTTGCCAATGATTAGCTCTTGGATATGACGGCGGCTTGGGGATCGGTCAATCCAGGCCATTCGTTTTAATTATGATGAATCTGGGCCATTAGGTATAGATTACACCAAATCCCATGAGCAATTAATGCTGATTGGAATAAATCTTCCTTATAATGATCTTCTAATATCTGCGAATAAATTAGATCTATTCTTCTGCCACGTGTCCCAGATTATTGGGATTTGACCCAATCTTTAATGGCAGCCAACTTGAGAAATTAATTGGTTTAGGACACGTGTCCTAGAAGCTGCTGGGGGGATTCTTTACCGCATGACTAGTGAGCCGCATATGAATGTGTGCCGCATATGAATGTGAGCCCACGTGTCAGGGCTACGTAGGCAGTAGCCCTCACTTGAGTCCTCTAACCACAGAGGGGTAATTCTTGTGGGCCACATAGGTATATATCCGCCTGGGCCGCATGGATATGATCTTCTGGAACCGCATGAGAAGTCCTCGCTCGAGCCGCATGAGGCTTTCATGGCCTGAGCCGCATAGGATGGATTCACTTCTGAGCCGCATGAAAGTCCTTTGCTCGAGCCGCATGGGGCTCCTATGGCCTGAGCCGCATAGGATTTATTCTGGGCCGCATGAGAAGCGAGCCGCATACGAACGCCCACGTGGCAAGGCCACGTGGCATTTTTATGGCTCTCGGGGGATTTGTGTCAGAGATTTCTTTCCTCTTCCCTAGAGATTCATCATTATGGCAGAGCTATAATTACCTGCCTTTGGTGTCAGGACTGTCAACTTTTCAGAGGGGTCAGCCGTCATAGCAATTAATGCAGCATGGGTGGAGGGGAGCACTATCAGGCCACGTGTCTTCTGAGCCGCATGTAAAGCCCTGGGCCGCATAGCTTCCTATGCCGCATGACTCCCTGTGCTGCATGCGTTTTCTGAACCGCATAGATCTTTCCTGGCCGCATGAGTCATTTTCTTTAGTATTTTCCATGCTTCTACAGTCACATCTGTCAGTCGCATGGCTTATGCGGCTACAGTTGCCAATCACATGGATGAAACTCATGCGGCTATGGAAGTCAATCGCTTGTAGAAAACCCATGCGGCCACAATTGTCAACCACATACGGCCAGCCTGCTTGGTCGTGACTCCTAGCCGCTCAAAAACAACTCATCCAACAGCAGAACACAACCGCATGCAGACATCCTGCACGGTACCCAACTCTAGCCGCATAGCGTCCGTTCCACGCTTCTCTCGATCAGTCTTCGACCGTCTCTCATGCGGTCCTGACCCTGATGGTTCTCTGGAGGATAAGCCAGATTTTGTGCTATCCAACATGGACTCCTCCTATTACGCACCCACAAGTGCTAAAAGGAGGAAGTCTAAGGCAGCGCGGGCTTATCAGGCCCAGTCAGCTGTCCCAACCTCTGACTATCGGGGCATCCCGTTGACTATCACACGGGCCCCGGATGGGAAGTTGTATACAATCGCTCGAGTCCAGCCTCCGACAGAAAACGGACAGAGTGGTTCCTCTGTCTTGCGGGAGACGATCCTCCACAAACGCAAGGAAAGAGGAGGAGTGTCGGCATGCAAAGAGTCCTCGCTTGGACATCGCTGCACCCAAATTATCGTCAACTGCTGTTGCAACAACGCAGCAATGACGAAAGATCGGCCATCCGTCTTCCAAAGACTCCAGCATCCAAGCTCAGAAGATGAGGTACCCCCGGTAGTCTCCTGCAATTCCGCTCAGAAGGTCCCCGCCGAAAGGAAGGGGAAAAAGACAAGCATCTCCAGTCCCAAGATATCAACCGCTACAGCTAAGAAACTGTCGTCTAAACAGTTGTCTTCTATCGGAGTATTCCAACACACCCGTTCAAAGACAAAATCTGCTGCAGTAGGAAATTCATCATCCACATCGTTGGGGGTTGGGGGTAGCGCTCCTCCGAACATCCGTAATAATCCAATGTTTCAAGGAGCCGAGCCCGGGGAAGCAATTCTCCCATCAGGTACGACGGGCACCAATATCCCCGAGGACACCCATGACTCTCAAGACGAAGTAAACTCTGAGGCTGGGGGTACTGCTCCCTCCGAGTCCGAACCAGAAGACAATATTCCCACATATCCCGATGATTTCTCGGTACACGGGTACGACTCGGAGGGCACATCCTCCACCGTTCCTCCCATCACTCCTCATGTAAGGACGGTGTTCATGACGGACAGCAATCAAGGTGGTTCTAGTGATCGCCAGCGCATTGACAGTCTCGAAGCCATATTACTTGCTTTGGTCAAGTCTGTAGACGAGATTAAAGCGGCCCTTCCAACTCTGTAAGGAGGGACGCCTGGCCAAACGAGCGTGAGTCCCGCGGTCAATGCAGACTCGAATTCGGCGGCACCGAACCAGGGCAACAATTCTTCCAAAATAACAGCCCCTACTGCCACAGATGAGGCCTGAGAAGTAAAAAGAGGTCCAGGAGCTCCGAGCCATGTTCCATGCCCGAGAAAACGCTCAAGATGTCAGAACACGACAACCATACCCTGCTGAATGGAGGGATGTTCCATTCCCGCCAAAATATAAGCCGTTCAATATCAACCCATATGATGGCAAAACCTCAGCAAGTCGGTACATCACTTACTTCGAGGTCACCACCGACCATCTGCCCCATGATGATGCTATCCTCACTCGATTATTCATTGGGGCATTAGAAGGAGTCGCCTTCAACTGGTATCGCAATCGGCCGGACAAACAACCCGCATCCTTCCACCACAAAGGAAACCGACCTCGGGTCAGATGTCGGAAGACTGCCTCTGTATCTCTATAGCCCTCAATCCAAATATCTCATGCAGAAACAGGGGTATGATCTGGAGACGACGCCAGGATTAAACTACGGCACTGGGCGACGATTACCTTTGAAGCCGCCAGTCCCGGCAGGTTAACCACGAAATTATTATAACAAAACTCGATACGGGCTAGGATATGTAACGCCCACTACGACCCCCGAGAGTTCAGATGAAGAATGCGACTGGCAGTCACATTCAACCGGGTCACCAACCTCTGACTCGGATACTAGCATCGGAGATGTGTTCAGACAAGTCATGTCAGTCAACATGGCGTTCGCAGACGCTTACGAAGAAGATGAAGACATCCCCGAAATCCTTGAGCTAGAACCGTAGGCCCAGCAGTTGGACGCACAATGGGAAAAGCGGTTCGAACAGAGGGAACCTCCTACTGAAGATGAGGTCATACAAGTGGATCTCGGCAGCGAATCTTCTCCAAAACCAATTTTCGTTAGTAAAAGCCTAACAGACGAAGACCGGGAGTCGCTGCTAGAACTTGTTAGAGAATACATTGATGTGTTCGCCTGGAGCTATGAAGACATGCCAGGATTAAATCCCGACATTGCCCTTCACAAACTCAATATTCGGCCAGATGCGAAGCCAGTCAAGCAACAACAGCGACGCTTCCGCCCAGGCATCATGGACGCGATCGAAGCTGAAGTCAACAAACTGATAGCCAGTGGTTTCATTCGTGAGGAGCAACATCCCGATTGGGTCGCCAATATAGTACCCGTCCTCAAGAAGAATGGTAAGATTTGAATCTGCATCGACTTCCGCAATCTGAACGAGGCATGCCCCAAAGATGAATTCCCTCTTCCCATCACAGACATCATGATCGATAATACCTGCGGCTTCGAACGTATGTCATTCATGGATGGCTTCTCGGGGTATAACCAAATCAAAATGTCTCTTGACGACGAAAAGCATACATCATTCCGAACACCGATTGGCACGTAATGCTACACAGTTATGCCTTTCGGTTCAAAGAATGCTGGCGCCACATATCAAAGAGCCATGAGCATCATTTTCAGAGACCACTTACGCAAGACGGTGGAGTGCTATGTTGACGACATAGCCGTTAAGAGCTGTAGCAAGGGAGACCTCTACAGGATCTAAGGACAGTATTCGACCTAATGCGAGCGCACAATTTGAAAATGAACCCTACGAAGTCCTTTCTGGGCGTATCCAGCAGAAAGTTCTTGGGCTTCATCATCACTGCAACGGGTATCCATGTAGACCCTGAGAAGACAAAAGCAATCATGGAGATGGGTCCCCCGAGAAATCTCCGCGAACTCAGAGGCCTCCAAGGAAGGCTAGCTTATATCAGAAGGTTTATTTCTAACCTCTCCGGGCGATGCTGACCGTTCACGCACCTCATGAAGAAAGGAGTCTCATTCGTATGGGACGAGGAATGTCAACGTGCTTTCGAAAGCATCAAAGAATATTTGTCTAATCCTCCAGTTTTGGTGGCTCCGGTTCCTGGAAAACCATTCCTGCTCTATGTACGAGCAATGGAACACTCCCTCGGGGCTCTGCTGGCACAGAACAATGACGCAGGCCATGAACAGGCTATATATTACCTCAGCCAAATGATGATTGAGCCAGAGCACCGATACACCGCTGTGGAGAAGGAATGCCTCGCCCTGGTGTTTGCCATTCAGAAAACACGATACTATGTCACCGGACAAATGATACATGTGATCTCACGAGTCAACCCTCTCAGAGTCCTCATGACTAAACCAGGGGCACTCAGCTCTCGCCTCGCTATATGGGCAATATTGTTGTCCCCTTATCATATGATCTTCGTCCCACAAAAGGCACTCAAAGGTCAAGCCCTGGCAGACTTCTTAGCAGCCCACCCGGGCTCGGAGTCCTCCAGGATATATGAAGAGATCCCAGATGAGGTCGCCGACTCGCATGCAACCTCTCACGAGAATATATGGCGAATGTTCTTCGACGGTGCTTCGAGGACCGGACCCAAAGACAATATAGTCGTCGGAGTCGGGGTAGTGCTAATCTCTCCTTCCGGATTGGTGATTAATCGCGCTTATTCCCTCACCGAGCCTTGCTCTAACAATATGGCCGAGTACAACGCTCTGGTCATTGGCCTCCAACTTGCAAGAGAGCTGGGGGTAGAATACCTTGAAGCATATGGCGTTCCCAGCTAATCGTTAATCAGATCCGGGGCTCATACGAAGTCCGCCACGAAGACATGATCCCTTTTCACCAAATAGCGATTGACATCATCTCGTCGTTCAAGGGGTTCTTCATCGAACATGTCCCCAGACTCCGAAATATCGAAGCAGATGCCTTAGCCGGTCTTATCGCTTCCCTAGCAGTTCCGAATTATGATCGCCAATCAGTGGATGTGATAGGCCACGAACTGGTCTGTCCCAAAAATAATGTGCAATTCGTGGCAAGTTATTCCGCACAGACGATCGATGATGCCCCAGATTGGAGACAACCATTCATCGACTTCGTCGTCTATGACATCCTGCCCAAGAATCCAAAGGAAGCCACTTCCATCAAACGACGTTCTCTCAGATTCTTCTACGATACAGAGACAAAAATGCTGTATCGCCGCTCCTACGATGGATTACTTCTTCGATGCCTGTCAAACGCAGAAGCCAAAGAAGCCGTATGAGAAGCTCATGACGGTGTCTACGGGGCCCATCAGCCTGGGCCTAAATTGCAAGATCGCCTCCGCCGAATGGGCTACTACTGGCCCACAATGGTGGCAGATGCAATAGACTATACAAGAAAATACAAAGCCTGCCAAGTCCACGCGGACTTCATTCACCAACCATCCGAATTTCTACATCCAACGGTGGCGTCCTGGCCATTTGAGGCATGGGGAATGGATATCATCGGTCCAATCACCCCACCTTCCTCCCGAGGATATCGTTTCATACTTGCGATCACTGATTACTTCTCCAAATGGGCGGAGGCCGTCCCACTCGCAGAAGTTAAGACTTCAAACGTGATCAGATTCCTTAAGCATCACGTCATCTACCGCTTCGGACTACCACGAATGATTATCCATGATAATGGTCCACAGTTTGCAAGCCACGTATTCTATCGGTTCTGCGATAAGCACTGTATTCAGAATATCGCTTCGACACCACACAACCCGGCAGCGAACGGGTTGGCAGAGGCATTCAACAAAACAATTATCAAACTCCTCAAGAAGTTTGTCTCCTCCAACAAACGTGACTGGAACGAGAAGCTCGGCGAATGCTTATGGGCTTATCGCACCAAGGTCCGAACAGCCACTGGGAATATACTATTCTCCCTGGTATACGGGAGTGAGGCAGTCCTCCCCTTGGAAACCCAGATCCCCTCACTACGTGTCGCCCTCACACATCAATTGACAACCGACGACAACCACCGGCGTCGTCTACAGGAATTGGAGGCACTAGATGAAAAGCGCCTCTTAGCTCAGCAACGAATTGAGCTATACCAAGCACGCATCTCTGGAGCTTTCAACAAGAAGGTCAAAATCAGAACATTCCAGGTGGGCGATCTCGTCTTGGCAGTCCGGAGGCCGATGGTCATGACTTACAAGACCGCCGGCAAATTCCAGCCAAAGTGGGAAGGCATGTTTATCATTGAGACAGTATTCTTCAACGGTGCTTACCGCCTCGCAAAGCAAAACGGAGACTTGCTCATGTTGCCCGTCAACGGCAAGTTCCTGAAGAAATATTATGTCTAAACGACATCCTCTCCAAAATCTTCGAATCATGTACCCGCTAGTACCGCTGAACTCACATCCACAATGTTTCTGATTATCGAGTCATGTACCCGCTGGTACCGCTGAACTCACATCCACAATATTTCAGATTATCGAGTCATGTACCCGCTGGTACTGCTGAACTCACATCTACAACATTTCAGATTATCGAGTCATGTACCCGCTGGTACCGCTGAACTCACATCTACAACATTTCAGATTATCGAGTCATGTACCCGCTGGTGCCGCTGAACTCACACTTTCTCAATATTCTAAATTACCGAGTTATGTACCCGCTGGTGCCTCTGAACTCACATTCTGGTCACTCTTTCAGATAGTAAGTCACGTATTATTATACCTCTGAACTTTTTTTCTGGAACTGATCCTCCCTCATGATCCACTACCCGCGCTCCCAGTGCACGAAAAGGGTAATCGATCCACAAATCTCTGAAACGACCATGTCCTCATTACCTCTGAGTCGTTTTCACTTCCATCAAAAAAATAAACCGCCCCCTCGCATAGAACTTCTACGTTCTCCGACCTCTGAGTCGTTCTATGTACCCCCCTCTTCATTGAGCCCACTCCTGCCATGTCATCATTACCTCTGAGTGGGAAGGCTCCGTCGAAGAAACCTTCATGCTTGCCATGTCCACATTACCTCTGAGTAAGTATGTCGGTCTCCTTTCAACCTGTTATCTGTACCCACAACCGGAGTACAACAAGGATAATAGGTCCACAAATGTCCTCTGTTGACTACAAATGTCTGCTATTGACCACGAATATCTTTCGTGAAGTCTTCCCTGCCATGTTCTCATTACCTCTGAGCAGGAAGATTCCACGGTAAAACCCTCATGCTTGTCATGTCCTCATAACCTCTGAGCAAGTATGTTGGTTTCCTTTCATCCCATTATCCCTACCCTAGACCAGGGTACGCCAAGGATAATAGGTCCACAAATATTCCTTTGCTAAGCTTCTTAGCATAAATCCACCACCTCACCATGCCCCGGGAGCCCAACTGCTCTACGGCATTCTTTTTCCTAACACCGTGAACGTCCATGACCACTTTGCCACGGCTGTTCCGAACATCCTGTCCAAACTTGTTATCCGTATCTAAAACCAAGGTACGCCTAGGATAACAGGTCCACAAATAATCCCCCAGCAAGTCCAGCTCCACGAACACCATAAGTACAAGAAGGAGAAGATGAGTTGAAATATGCTCATTTATTCGAAATTCTAAATGCTACATCATTTGGGATCACATCCCTTACAAAAAGAAAAGAAATAAAAAAGAAGAGCAAAAGAAAACAGAAAACCGTTCACTGCTCCGGGGCAAATAACGCCCTGAGACGGTCCATCAGCAAAGCAACCGACCGCTCAAACCTCTGGGAGGCTCGACGCTCCGCCTCGTGGGTCAGCACCACCTCGTCCTCCAGATGAGCGTGAGCTTTTCAGTTGTCCTCAAATTTATTAAAGGCCCGCTCCAGGTTAGCAGAAGATCGGGAAACCTTCTCGGCCTCCCGAACGATTGACTCCCGTTCCGCCTGAGCAGCCTCCAGCTCTGACTCTAAGAAGGCTAATTCCCTCTGGAGTGCGAGGATCCGCTCCTTCGTATCAACGATTCCACGAAAAGCAGACTCTTTTCGAGCACGACAAGCCTGATTCCGACGACCTAGCCTGTCATACGAAGCAGAGAACTTGTCAAGGTCTTCCCGTAAAACTGGCCCAGCAGTATCTCTAGCAAGCTTGATCCTATCCCGAGCAGCAATGATGAAGCCCCGCTCCCGCTCAATCGCAGCAGGCAAGCCCGCCTGTCGTATCGCCATTAGTTGGGTCACAAGCTGATCAGCCTCTGTCAGCTTAGGCTCCAGTAGTGCTGCCAACCCCACCCTGCCAGGAAGGGACTTCAAAGTTGCAACCTGACCCAGAGCGCACCGGAGAGATAGAGAAAAAGGGGACCCCCGTTCCACAGCAGCGTCTACGCCCCTTTTTAAATGGTGATAGAAGCTGTCGACCACGTCCTGCGTCACCTCGTTCAGAGTCTCCGAGGAAGCCGGTGTCAGCGGGAGTGTGGCTGGCAGCACTTAAAAAGACGCAATAGAATCTGCCACCCCTGCCACAAGAGAAGCAAACTCCGTACGAAAGGACGTATAAACTGCGGCCAATTCTTCTTCAGCGGCCCGCAGAACTTGAATGCTCGGCAGGGCCGAGAGGTCAATCTCCGGAGCCGTATGATCAGCAAACGATGAGGTCGAGACCATCGCCAGCTCCATGCCCATCTGCCCGGGGCTGGCAGGAGGCCCTTCGATATGAGACGGCAAAGAAGAGGGAACGCTCCTTTCTCCCAGATCACGGCAGGCCGAGTCTTTCCCAAGAACATCCACGGTGGGAAGTAAAAGGTCAGGACCTGCAGGGCCAAGGCAACCATGAACCGATTTGACCCAGAGGATATGTTGATAGAGCAAATAAGCCCCCTCACTAGTCAATATCTGGCTTATCTTACCAGTTGAGGAGTGTGGAGGCCGAGGTTCGCCTACAGCCACCGCAGCCTCTTCATCAACAGCCTCCGAGTCAGGTACAATAGACTCCTCCACCCTTGCATCCTCGGGAGGAGAGGCACAGAGATCGGCATCGCCTTGCTGAAGTTCAGCGGTCTTGGAGACAGGCCCAAGGAAACCTTCATCACCCCGGGCCGAGATCTCAGCAACCTGGGAGCTCCCAACCGCCGCTGAGAGAGCCCCCGCAGAAAGGACCGCGGTACACATGTCGCTAATCAAAGTAGCAAGGGCCGGATCAACTTCAGGGGTGGTAGACGATTCAGGAGAGGCCGGTTCATCGGACACCTACAAAGAAAAGTGATTAAGTCATATCTCCAAGAGAAAAGAAAACTACAACAAAGAGATGGCTACGACTTGGTCTTACCTCTGAAATAGCGTCTGTACCTTCACCCCTCTCGGTAATAAGTAATCCACTAGACCTAATGGAAGCTCTCTTCACGGAAAAGGTCGCTCTACTGTCAGAAGACTCGTGTCTGACTCGTTTACGCGAGGAACCAGACACATCCAAAAACTGTTCTTCTCTCACTACTTCCTCTTGTGCAGTAAGCAACGGATCTTCCGCCGGTTCAGCGGGTGTGGGAAGCGGTTGATCCGTTACTTCTTCACCCCCACCAGAAAGGGAGTTTTCGCTATCATGATCATCCTCCTCCTCAGCCGACCCGGAAGGTTCTGATTCAGGAAGGGGAGTCTGGAGCGCTAGTTGCTTTCTAGCCTTAGCCCCCTTGGGCTTCTCCTCTAAACCGGTACCCACGATAAAACTGGTACTCGGATCGAAATTAACAGGAGGCTTGTTCGCCATAACGTGATATAAAGCAGCCACGTATAAAATTTCCCTCGGCGCCTTAGCATCGGGGACCGAGAAGCTGGCCCGAGTATGATAAGCGTCATAATAATTCCACGCCCTGACACTATCAAGAACGCTATCTTCAAAGCCCAAACAAGGGTTGGGACAATCAAGGAATAATTGACTATAACCAAATTGGCGGGAAAACCTACTAGGTAGGTAAGGCTTCAAGTACATATTATCGCGGTTGCGATAAACCAGATACGCGGGTCGGATATTGCGCAACCAGGTGAGCATATCCAGAGACAGAAAATGAGAAAGCCCGGTACCATCGAGATGTACCTTCCTCACTTCCTCATCAGAAAAGGGAGGAACAGACACAAAAAAGTCACACCCATCCACATTCGCCAGCGCCTTCCGACAAGATGGCATAGTGTTGTATTCCCAAGACTAGCGATAGCATTTGAAAAGGAAAGCGTCTTCATCTGTAGCATCTTCCGCTATGCCAGGTCCCATCAAAGACTTGTAGTGTATTGCCAACCACCCCATCAAATAGTGGAAAGGCAGTTCTACGCGCTCAAAATCCAACGTCTTCTTGCGCACAATAACCTTGGACGAAAAGGTTCGAAGACCATGGTGTATGCTACACACCATAGCAGGAAGAAGGGCCAGTCTAACTCCAAATACCAGTTTAACGGCAGGGAGAATGAAATGACGACCGATCCTCTCGATAGAATCCACTCCTCCCGAGACTACGCAATTTCGCAGCCATATTATTAAAAATCCAGCCAGGAGCGCCTTCTCTGACATCTGTGTGGTCCCGTAGTAAAAATAGCTAAGAGAGTCAGTTTGACTCCCGAATATGTCGCTCTTGGATCGCGACTTCTTGACGCTTGACATCAGATCCCTTATCTCTCCATGCGTTCGAGGGGTTCGAGGAGTAACTTCGCCTGAAGGGTCAACTTTAAAAAGATAATTAATCCAGGATGTGGTGTGGGGAGCGGTCCCCTCGGAGCTATCCACCGTTTTTATAGCCATCTGATGACAAGCTCTATGTTGGCACAGCAACTCCCGATACACCGCAACAGAACCTGGGGGTCGTCGGTTCAAGTCCTCAAATTCCTCATTCGATGGGGTATACACCTCAAAAGGCTCATTCCCCCACGGAAGTTTGGAGACAGTATACATCTCATGGAGAGCAAGCCCCAACTCCCCTCTGGGTGCAAAAAATGTCCATGTTCGCCGGCTATACATCTCCAAGAGCGCCACGAACAGTGGCTTATTGATAGGGAGCCCGTGACAAGTGCCCCGAATGGCATGGTAAAGTTCCACCTCCTGCAAGAATGTTTCGTATGTCTGCAGAACCCAAGTGGTCAACTGGGCCCATGTAGAAGTGGGGTTTATCCAGCTCGACAATGCCAGCCTACCAACGGGATAAGATTTCTTGCGAACAAGCCGATTCAGGAAGGTATCAGCTTGAGTAAATGTGAAGTTAGGACCGTATACATTCATGAAAGAGCCCGTGGCCAGACCCATCATGTACCGGAGGACGGAATCCTTACCTGCATACGCTGACCGCATGTTCGGGTTATAATGGATGTTGCCCATCAACATCCCTGATTGAGTAGGAGTTAAGTTACACACCATCTTCCTGTCCAGTAACACCATATCGAACCACGACAAAGGATAATGACGTTCCATGAGAGGAATATGGATTGCCACCCCATCCAAAGAAAAATCCCAGTTCTCGAAAATCTCTAAAACTCGGGGATTCTTTATGATTAAAGCATCTCCAAAAAGGAAAGAAGGCTTCAGGTATTTTCTATCCAGCTTTCCAGTATTCATCATGGAACGGAGGTAATGGAGGGTCTGATTCTCGATGGCGTTCAACCTCTCCGAAGGCTCATCAGCAGGGAATTGATTCAACACATGCTTAATTAAGTCGTCAAGACGCACGCCCAGGGCGAATTGATTTGAACCCACTATAAGTTCCCCCGCAGGATTTACTGGCAGATTCACTGAGGAAAAAAGCAAAAGAAAAAAATCAAAAAGATAGCGGAAACACAAAACTATGTGATGCTTATGCGGCTTAGCTCAGTATAGCCTCATGCGGCGCAGTTTAAAAGAGTTCATACAGGTCAGTCCGAATGAGCTTATGTGGCTCAATTTGAAAGAGCCCATGCGTTTCAGTTCGAATAAGCTTATGCGGTTCGGCTCGAAAGAAACTTATGCGGCTCAATGCGGATGAGCTTATACGGTTCGAAAGGATCATATGCGGATATGGTCCGATTCGAATAAACTTATATAATTCAGCTCAAAACAGGCTTATGTGGTCCAGCGCGGATGAGCTTATGCGGTCCAGTTCAAATAATCTTATGCAGTTCAGTTCAAAATATGCTTATACGACTCAGTTTGAAAGAGCTCATACGGCCCAGATGGGCTTATGCGACCCTGATAATGGAGTAGTTATGCAAACAATTTTTATGCGGCTCAGGCCTGGGTCATATCCCATACGGTCCGAATATGAGTCGGACACACAGCATACTTGGGAATATGGGCTCGCGCATAAAATATGCGGCGTAGCCATGGCAGTTCATATTGATGGTCCTACCAGCAATAGGCGGGTGAACGTCGGAGTGAAAAATAGGCACGCCAGTCGTCGAAGGAGCCGCCACGTTCGCCGTCACAGTCGATGAAGACGCGGCCTTCTTGCCCTTCGCCGTTGCAGAAGATGACGCGGCCTTCTTGCCCGTAGCAGCAGCAGTCTTCTTAGGAGCCATTGTCGATCGCTGATAGAAGAAGACGAAGAGGAAGTCGGCAACGAAGAGTTCGAGCAAAAGAGAGAAGGTAAATAAACCCTCAGAGAATAAACTTACTCCTACTTATAGGCGAAGGAGGCTCAAAAAATCAAAACAAATGCCTCAATCTACGCGCCGCCTAATAGAATAAACCGCTTCGGTCAAAACAAAACTGACCCTTGGGATCCTCCTCCAAGAGGCGACGAATCAAAGGCATTTAATGCAGAAGATTTGCACACGTGGCTAAGACACATGACAAAAAGTTTATGCGGTCTCACAGCTCATACGGCCAGATAAACCCATGCGGCTGAACCATCTATGCGGTCAACAAAGGCCATGCTTCTTATTCAAAGTATTTTAATTTTACAAATTGAAAACTTTGAAGGGGGTCTTGTAGAAGCATGGAAAATATCAGAACGATGATCTATGCGGCTCAGAACAGGAGAACCCTATACGGCTCATACAGGAGCAGTCCCATGCGGTTCAGAGAGACTCTTAGTCTCATGCGGCTCGGACAGGAGAGTCCATACGGCTTACATAGGGACAGTCCTGCGGTTCAAAGAGTCCCCCAGCCGCATGTGGTTCAAAAGTACATGCGGCTCACGAAGATATGCGGCTCAATGCCACGTGTACCCACGAAGACCCCTTCACATAGCTGGCCATCGAGCAGTCTACCTATTTAATGCTTTATCATAATTTGACAGCTGACGGCCCTGACATAAAGTATCATAATGGCCCTGCCATAATGACAGACTCTTGGAAAATAGGAGAAAATCTTTGACGCCATCCGAGATTGACACGTGGCTACTCCCATGCGGCTCCAGCGAAGAACAGCTTTATGCGGCTGGCAAGGATCGTCTTCCTGCGGCTCACCAAAAAGCCATCCCATGCGGCTCGTAATTACTACACTTATGCGGTTCACCAAGAAATCATCTCATACGGCTCGCGATTACTACACTTATGCGGCTCACCAAGCGGCTCGCAAATACTATACCTATGCGGTTCGCCGAGACGCTGTCTCATGCGGTTCATGGATGTCATGCGGCTTTGGCAGAGTCCATCATTAAGATGCGTGGCAGAGAAGATGATTATGAGATGCAAAGATTTACCAGATCCCAATGACCATATCCTCATAATTAATAGGATCAGGTCATATCATTCATAATCAAACCAATGGGACACGTGGTGAGAGATCCAAGCTACACAATCAATCATAAAGATTTAAAGCAATCAGCATTAATTATTCGAAAGATTTAGTGCTATCCCCATTTATGGCCCAGATCCTCCACGCTTAAAACGAATGGTCTAGATTGATTAAGCATCAGGCCGCCGCCACTTTGAGAATGGGTAACCAGCCAAACCCTAATGATGCCCCTCCACTATTATAAATAGCAGGGTGCCATTCCCTTGCGAGAAAAAAGAGAAGAGAGGAGAGAAAAAAGGAGAGATATACACCGTCAGAGAGAAAATACAACACAGAGAGAGAGAAGCCAGAAGAGCAACAGAGGAGCCAGAAGAACATTTTTTCGTCAACGCCAGCCATCTTCTCACAGGAGCCAAAGGCTGCATATCGATCGTCCAAGGAGTAAGGCAGGGCTGCCGTCACCTTCCCGAGCTTCTATCGTCACCCCCCAGAATCTAAAATAAACAATTGTACTTAGATTGTTGTACCTAGATTTTCGTCCCTAGGCTTTCTTTGTACAAGCGAGTTTGTAACGTGAAGTAAAAGTCCGGTCCTCCGATAATTGTTCTGTTCTTTTATATTTCATGGCAAACAGAAGGTATGTCTTGCGTTTAAACTCTTAAAGTATTAACTATTTTCTTGCATTGCATTTGGTCCCTCGACCTTAGTTTAATTTCGAGGACGAAATTTTCTTCAAGTTGGATAGGATGTAAACCCCCAATAATTTCTAACTATTTTAGTGCTTAAAAAATTATTTATCTATATTAGTTAGAATTAATGAGGTAATTGGTATATGTACACAATTATATATATATATATATATATATATATATATATATATATGATTGTGTGCTTGGTATTTTAAAATACTACTAAATATAGCCTACATTTCTTACAAAATATTTTTTATACTTAATTACGAATTATAGAATTTTTCTTGTGAATATATATATATATATTATATATATATATATATATATATATATATATATATATATATATATATATATATATACATAGTTATTGTAAAAAAAAACATTGAGAGTGATGGTCGAAACCCCCCACCATCAGCAGCAGCTAAGCTACGGGGGTGGGGGGGTGCGCCGACCCCCTAAACCCACAACCCACTAATTCAGCAGCAGCAGCTGTAAGGGCTTAAAACCGAGCCCAAACCTTTAGCAAACCCGAGCCCCATAGTCCTAGTACTAATAGAAGACAAAGGCGACAGCAGTATATATGACAGCTTCGCAACCGAAACCCTAACCCCCATATCTCTTCTCCCTCCTAAAGCCACCTCGACCTCGAACCCCAGGCGAACCACCCCGACACCCTGAGAGCCACCGCCGTCAACTGAACGATCGCCGGAGAGGCTCGACAAATCTACAGCCGCCACCCCATTTGGTGTTCGCGCACGTAAGGTACTGTCTTTAACCCAGTATTTCTCCCTTCGTGCTTAGCTAACTCTCGTACTGTAACTTCCTAGGGATAACCAATATAACCATCTAGGAGTTCCTTCAATTGGATTGGAGAGTACTCGACTAGATTTCTCAGGAGATCGATTCAAAATTTCCCGAGAAAACTTGCAAAAAATATTATAAATGACTGCCCCAACCCCCTAACTTGGAAGCCAGATTTTGATCTATGTGTCAAGATTTTTTACAAACTAATTGAATACATGTGAAGACAACATAACCACGATTAAAACGCAACTTGTAGATCTGTATTTCGATTTATGTGTAAGAATTAAATCAGTGTTAAACTTGCACAAAAAACTGTATTCAAAATAGTTAATTTCAGAGAATTTTCCCCGATACGACGTGCGCTCCGACAAACCGGGCGACGTGGTCGTACGCTATATGCATTGAAAGGCGCGTATGGACGTTTTTGACGTGTGGAAATTGACGGAACTCAGTTTCGTCGTGTGTGCGTGACGAAATCAGTACGTATCTGTCGAGATACCCCCGTATCGCCAATTTGCAAACTTTGCCCTAACTTCGTGTATAGTCATCGATTCGAAATGAAACTTACGCCAACAAGTCTGAATCGAAATGCTAGTCATGTGTGCCAAGTTTGATTTGATTCTGAGAAGGTTGAATCGGAACCCCTTTTGGCGGGCTCGCGACCCACTCAAACGGGCGATTTTGTACACGCCTCATCAAAATCCAAAACTGGACATACCATTGAGTTTCTCTCCTCAAATTGAATTTGTAGATATGTACTTTGTTGATTTTAGAGACCAGAGACTTTGACATGCGTTTCGGTGCAAAGCGGATCCAACGGCGGACATCGTTTTGACCCAAAATCAGGATTTTGCCCCTGTTCTAGAATTAGACTTTTGGACAGGCATTTCCTAGGTATATCTTTTTACTCCGAGTACATTTTTGATGTTTGTTTCAGCATCCGAAGTTGTTTGGAGATTGTGACTTTTTTTGGCTGACATTGTGATTTGCGGGACTTGCCATTTTTGCACCATCAGGCAAGATACCTTGCCACCCTACTCTGTGATTATTGTATTCTTATTTTCAGTTGTTATTTTTAGCATTTCTTATTTCTTGATATTTAAACTGTGCGTCCAAGTCACACTTGAGTGCAAGCGACTCTATCGGTCGTTTTTAACGCTTTTATTTATTTCTCTTACATTGACTTAGTCTAGTGACCTCCCATTGATGATGAGGTATTAGTATATCTCATACGAACTTGACACTTGCTTTACCACCTGTTGTAAGTCACATATAGGACACGTACCGCGTAGTCGGCTGGCCACCGATACGTACGGATCGTGTGACGGATAGGAGTAACTGCCAATAGAATTGCATGTTAGAAGACTTGGCGGTTGCTAGAGGTTCATATCAGTCATGAAGATGTTGATACTAGACATTAGGTGGGGAGAACAATACCTGACGTATGGGCTTCTTTGTAATTCTCTGATTACCTGTGCGCTCCTCCGGAGACGCAGGCTCCAGGCGCCCTCTGATGTTTTCCAGAGCGTTATGGACGTAGCCCCTTGCACATGATGCCCTCTGACGCTTCCAGAGTGTTATGGACGTAGGCCCCTAGTCCCCTTAACGGGAACTATGTCGATCCCATTTACAGCTATGGCTCATGCGTCAAAGGATTGTATCTCAACTGCATATTCACAGTAGAATGGTCAGGAACCCGATTGCATGCATACCTTTTCTCTTATTATATTATCACAGTTTATATGGCATGGTATTTTCTTGTATCTTGCTACGTCTCTCTGAGGACCTGGTTATCTCTCCAGGGATAGACGATTTTCGACAGGAGTACGGAGCGACGTTGGAGCTATCCTACATAGATGACGAGGCAGTTCCTACTGATTTATAGTATATTCTTTATTTGAGACATTAGTGGACATTATTTTTTTACATCTCTTTTCTTTCTATTTTGTGGAGGTTGGACGCCTATCTTGTGAGACTATTTTTTATAGTTGTTTGGAGTGACATGTTCTCCCGGCTATCTTTTGATACTCTTATTTATTTATTTGGACTCTATTATCTTCTGTGTTGAGCTGTGATGAGATTAGATTATATATTCTGGCCTGTGATTATATTATTTACAGCTTATGTGCATATATGAGGATTCTATATATTAGAGTATACTTCGTACATGTGCAGCTGACATGTTTACGTGCTTGGTCCTATGTATTTTGGGACTGGGGCGTTACAGCGGGCAACGCCTATGACTTAGGCTACCTCTTAGCATGTGGCGAAGACCAACTTTTTCTTACCCCAAGCTACGGGACGAAAGACCGAGTGTCATTTTCAAAGCACGCCATGCACCAACTCTAAGCCGACCGTTGGAACTTTCCATATTCTAACTCAATTCAACCTATCGGGATTATTCTCTTATCTATGTGGATTCGTCTCTTTTATTATCAAGCCTACTTGTGCAAGTTGTAAACATGCAATTTATTATGTGAAGGCTAAGATGAGACGAGTTCACTAAAACTATCTCACCTAAGTGAGGAGTTGTCTCGACCGAGCGATGTCTCCGAGCAGCCATTGTAAGGCTAAGTCCAAACGTCGTCGGTGTTCTGATTCCTTCAATTGACTGAGCGGGACGGGGCACTACATCATACACCACTCAGAAAAATTTTCGTCCTTAAAACTAACTGAGTACACTTATCGGCTTATAACTTGATTCAACATCCTACGTTTCTCGCACACATTTCACCTATACGTTTCTCAAATTCGAGCCACGCTCGTGCTACCCGTAATCTTTTCTTCAAAACTCACGATCTCAAAATCCTCGACACATTTCTGTTCCTCAAGTCTCACTTGAATTCAACGTATCACTTGGTTGGATTGTGCACATATTTTAGCCATCTCCAAATTACACGCATTTTAGCTAAGCCTCATGATAGAGAATCTGCCATCACCACGTGAGTCGGATCGTGCACATATTCGGGCATCCCTGATATACGTACATGTCAACCGAGACTCGGGAGTGGTGCTTTCATAATTTCTATCGCTCCGTACCGGGACGTCTGCCTAACCGTTAGGCTATGTCTTTAGGCTAAAGTCATCCGTCAGTATTAGAATCGTAGTTCCCAAACAACAATATCAACACTGACCCCATCCTAAGGTCAAACCAAGTTGATAGTACAGGGTTTCCTATCCAAGCTCGCATCAATCCGATTTCTAAACATCGAGCATCGATTCCCTACACACATCCCAATATTCGCCGTACGGGATGTGAGTCATTCAGTAAAGCCATTCTATGATAACTCACGTTTCAACCAATTCCTCGATATATCTATATCACTTGTTCATCAAGCCATTTTGCATAGTCTATCTCTTCGAACACGTTCGACATAATCTACCTACCAATCCTTCCAAGTCAAGCACGCTACGACACAATTTGTTGCTAAGCCATAATTCACATTTCCTTAGTCATTCATCACAATTCACGTATTCGATCATAAGGTCGTCTAGTTTAATAATATATTGTGCCCCGATCTCATGCGAGTCAGATTATCTATGGTGGACAAGAATCACCATGCACGCTCCCGTGGGATAATCATCCTCATCGGGACGTAACTCTTGTTTTGTGTCTAGACTAATTCATTCTCGATATGTAGATTGGATCTATTCAATCCTCAAGTTTACTCATTCATCAATCAGAATTCCAGACATCCTCGAATTTTCCTTCGCATCAAACCAATAAGTCAAGACAATCAAAGTTGCCGCATCCTAATTTTTTGAGTTCGATCATCCCCGCGACATGAATCACCATGTCAGCACACGTGAAACGATCGTCCCAAATCCGACGCGACGCATGTGGGAGGCTAGAGTTGCGCTCGCGCAAGATAAGAATGTCGACGTTGTGGTTATCCACGTAACCATTAAGACACTTCTGTTTTCATCCGCATTTATTTCAATCAAAATTCTAACTATAGCATCCGTCAGAACAATAACACTTGCACTATCGTCATTCCTCGAATTAGAGTGCCCTCGAGTTATCGTATATCGATTTCTGATATGCCTCAATACCATTGATGATATGCGTAACCTGACAATCTTCCTTTGCAACAAATTTTGAGTCGTGCGAATAATGCTATCGTCCGATTAGATAATCTCCTCGACATTCAAATTCAAGTTCGATCATTATCCCACGAATCATTCACAACATCAATTTCCTCAAACCTAAATTCGCGTATTGTTCATCCGTCTATCTTAAGTCATCGACCAATATTTTTCTTCAAATTATATCATTTCTTGCTAACTCAATTAGCAACATCCATCCCGATTCCTTAAAGTTATTCTTAAATACTTGAATCATTTCCATGCACACTATCATCCGATCGTGCTAACTTTTCGTACACAATTCTTATCGATTTCCTCGATCAAGTCATTCAGTCACACACCTTAACTTTTCTTTGATTCAGCTTCACCTACTCAATCATTTTTGCGTCTTATACTCGTGTAATCCTCAATTCCATACACGTTCGGTGCACGTCAACTTCTAGGTTGTTCGAATCAACTCGTCAAATTTCAAGACTATAACTTATTCAACGATACTCAATCTACGGCTTTGCATACACACGACGCTTGCTGATAGATTCATTGACACCCCGTATCCTCAATCGACCAACATCCTCGAATCTATTGCATACACCACTCAGGGATGAAGTCATTTGATAAATCCTCAAAACTATTATTCGAATCAAAATCGACTTCCTCAAATTTTTCGTTCCAACCATTCTCTCGAATTTCAAGCACGCTCATCTATATCGCATCGACGATAACATTGTCGCTCGATAGTACCCATATCGATAGTTATCCTACTTTTTCAATCGATTCTAATTCATTGTCATCCGAGATGGATCGAATCTCACACTCGACTCTTCTAAGGTCGACGCAACTTTGGTGTATATACCCAGCACGACTTAGCCAAACGAGACTTTACATGAAACCATCTATCTTTTGTTTTTGTCAAAAACTGTCGTTTGTAAAAACAAAAGTTGATCTTTATTTCCACAAACTTTCTAAAAGAAGATTACAACAATTCTGGGAAAGTACAACTATAGGAATCTGATCAGAAGACGATCGCTTTATCCCTCGGTCGATGTGAACTTTGAAGACGGTAGCCTCTGAAGTTGAAGGCAAAAGCCTCTGAAGAATGCAGCAGCACTTTGGCAAGAACTCCTGATCTCTGGTAATGATCTCTGATCTCTGAATGTGTACGTGATCCCCCCTAGAAAGGACTTGAAACTCTATTTATAGAGTTCTGGAAATAACTACTTTGTAGTTATTCTGGACTACGCAAGTTGGATTGTGCTGCATTGGACTGCGCACGCGTCAGATTGTGCAGGCAGTTACTTGATCGTGGGTCAACTGTCTTGGACATACGGCATTCTTTGATTGAAATATGCATGATCGTGTCTAGACGGTTGCTACATGATGAGCAATTGATGGCATGAAGGCCACGTGTACTTTGTCAGTTGATAGAGATAGAGTGCGCCACTTGACTTGCACTGGCTTCGGATTGCGCTAGGATGGACGGCGCTGAGATGGACTGAGCTACAGACAGATTGCGCTGCATATACAGCTATCCTCGAGCGCTGTGCTGCACGATAAACAAACAGTTTTCTCGTTCTCCGTGCTGTCAGCTGTTAGAAGATCTGATTTTCTGTCAAGTAATGATGACGAGGCCACGTCAGCATGCGTACTTAGATGAGTGCGCACTTCAGCCTGCGCAATCGAATGGTTGTGCAATCTGTCTTCTGCACAGTTCACTTGAAGGATGTATAAATTGATTTTGATGATTTTGTTGATGGGTGCAACTTGATTTTTAGGACCTACAAGACCCCTTTCAAAGTTTAAAAATAGTCAAAGCTTCAAAATACTTTGAATTTTGATTTGAAAATCAAGTTGCGCATATGATGACCTATCTGTGCAATCGGAGGAATTAGCTCCTATTTATCCGGCGCAATCTGAGGAGTTCGTTCATTCTCGAAAACTATAAATAGTTTCTTTTCTCTTCTCTGTCATTCTTTACTTGCTTCTGATTTTCTGAAAGAAAGAATTTCCCGAGCTCTCTCAACTCACCTTCTTCTTCTTCATCGATCTCCATGGCCCCAAAGCGATCCGCTGCTGAGAAAGGAAAGGCCCCAGCCGAGTCCTCGACTCGTGCTGCTTTGCCCCCTTCACGTCATAAGGAGGCTTACCCAGCATTACAAGGTAGACATCGATCGAAAACCCTTTTTAGGGTTCTTTGCCATTGCTGCACCTTAAAATAATCTCTTTTTAGAATGCGCTGGCAAAAGTCAGCGCAATCTGCTAATTTGCGTAAGGCTATCCAGCACAAACTGATATATTGTGCAAGTTATTCAGCACAATCTGATGGCTTGCACAAGTGGATGAGTTGGTGCCACTGGATAGTTTGCGCATAGAAGCTATTGTTTGTGCAATCTGATGGTTGTGCAATCTGATACTTGTGCAATCTGATGCTTGCACAATCTGCTGACAGAATCTTTGATTTGACTTGTACTGAATTTTGCTTTTTCGTTTGATGCAGCTAACATCAGGGAGGATCCTGATTATGAAATCTTCACAGGAACTTTAGCTTTGTGGTTGAAAGTCTTTGAGATGCGGGCTTAGTATAACTCAATATGCTGTTGAGCCAATAGCCGCTTCTCATCGAGCGCTTCTAACTCTTGCAGTCGAAGAAGATCGTTGTTCTCTGTCGTGAGTTCGTTGGCGATAGCAATCCTCAAAGATGGAATTTGGAGTTCTAGAGGTAGAACAGCTTCACAACTATATACCAAAGAAAAGGGTGTACAGCTTGTAGGGTTACGGACCGTAGTGCGATAAGCCCAAAGACATTCTCCAAGCTTTTTACTCTAGTTTCATTTGTTAGTAGACACAAACTTCATGAGGAGCTTGATGATAGTCTTGTTGAAGGCTTCAGCTAAGCCATTAGTGTAGTTCCCCTTCCCAGAATTCTTAAAATATTTTATTTATTTCATTTAAATGATGATTTTAGAATTTTAGAAATGATTATTTAGTTAATTATTACGGTAGGTGATTTTAGCCATGATTGAGTTTTGGAGTACAAGACGACTAGGAATCATGGCACGGATAGTACAGGGGCGTGCCTTGACTAGTGTATTAGCCCTGGTAGGGAAGGCCGAGCCATAGTGATGTCCTAACTAGGAAAACCAGGCCAAATTACGGCTTAAACCGCACCGTAGTTTTAATTATTTATTTTTGATATTATTGAGTTTTAGGGAACCCGATTGTATCGAATTAGTCCAGATAGGACCCAAGACAAGCCCAAGCCATGTAGTCATGCGGGACGTCCGAGGACATGCGTATTGAATGCATTTTTGCGAGTATGTTATATTCCGTTTAAATGATTTAACGACTATTTCTAAATATTTGTAATTCTAATACTATAAATATCATTATTATTTTATATTCAATGATATTTATATAAATGGGTTCTTTATACGTTTCGGGCTTTTTAGACTACGTATAGTAGTGTATACACCGGTATTGATTATTGGAATTCTTGTTATTATTATTATTACTATTATTATTATTATTTTATTGAGGTTAATATTATTATTATTGGTTATATTATATTTGGCAAATATTATTGTATATAGTCCTATTTATATAAATGGGCCTCATAATAGGAACAAATGCCATTAGGATTTATTTGGATCTATCTAGAATATATATGAGTATATATATATACAATATATATATGTATATAATTATTATATTCATACGTAAAGATTAAATAGTGGAAAGGAAGACAACAACAACTGTTGTTGAGAACCAAGCAAAACCGAGCCATTAAGGCTCAGCCAGGGGCCAGCCACCCGAGCCCCCAAACAGAGAACCCACCGTACGTGTAAACCCAGGCCGAGAGGAATCCCATTCAAACCCGAACTGTTGAGTATATAGATATATAAGTACAGTAATAAACCGAGAGAACTCCCCATCCGTAATCGAAACCCTAAAACCCTAAGATCGAGCAATCCCTTGCGACCCCCTGGCCTGTGCGCGCGCGGCGGAGAGCCACCGCCGGCCGGCCAAGCCGCCGATCCGCGTGCGAGCGACAAGCCAAGAGCAGGGCGACAACAGCGACAACATCCGCGGGGCTGACTTCGCGACGATATTTTGTCGCATTCACTCGACCATCTTGGAAACCGTTTCTTTCGGTATGCTCACAACCTAACCCCCTCTAATCTCTGCCAATTAGTTCAATTCGAAGTCGTTTGTATTAGACGAGAAATCGAACCCAAGTCCAATAAAAATCTGTCCCGAAACAGGACCCATAACAGTCCATTCATCCATGTTTGAAAGTCGATTTCGATCGATCTAGGGCCAGACTAGAATTTGTGTTTGAACAAACTTTTAGACAACATGTAGGGCTCCGTAACCCAATTCACAGAAGTCGATTTCATCGACTACGTACCGAGAAATCGGACCCCAAAGTTCACGAAAAACCTGTTTTAAAATTCATGAAAATGCTCCACACGACGTGCGTCACGCCAATCCGGAGACGTTGTCGCGTACCGAAAGGATCGAAAGCTGTGTAACGTCTTTGTGGTCGTGTGGGCTTTGACGGAATTCAAATTGGTCGCGTGTGCGCGACGAATTTGATGCGTATCCGTCAAAATTCACCGTATCGTACAAGTTGCAAATTCTCCAATTACTTTGTGCACGCTCCTCAGATCGAGACAAAACTTATGCCATCAGGACCGTATCGTTTTTCTGGTCTTGTATGCCAAGTTTGGTCCAATTCTGAGACAGTCGAATCTGATATCGTTTTGCGGGCCCCACGGTCCCACTCAACGGGCGATTTTGTGCACGGCCCGCCGGAATCCAACTCTGGACATACGGTTGGGTTCGTATCGGAAAACTGAATCTGTAGATATGTAGTTTCATGACTTTAGAGACCATTGACTCTGGCATGCTTTTCGGTGCAAAGCGGGTCCAACGGCGGACATCGTTTTGACCCAAAATTACTGTTTTGCCCCTATGTCCAGAATTGGACTTAAGGACAGACAATCCTAGCTAATTTGACTATTTTGAAATCATTGGTATTATCTATTTCAGCATCCGGGGACTGTTGTACGGGTTTTAGCTATTGTGGCACATTGAGTAGTTCAGACTGTCGGTTTCACCAGCAGAGGACCACAGGCGAGTACAGTTTATTATCTACATTTCGATATTGATTTTCACTATATTTCATTGATTGGCCATTTGTTATGTGATTATTTTCTATTAAAATTATTGAGTCGGGAATGAGAAGTACCAACGATGTGTGATCTGACCTTAGACAGTGTAGACAGTGATTCATTATTCTTGTAGACAGTGTAGATAGTATTTTATTTATTTCTTATAGACAGTATAGACAGTGATTTATTTATTGTAAGTAGACAGTGTAGACCATGATTATTACTGCATTTAAATTGTGTAGATCGTGATTATTATATTGTAGACAGTGTTTCTTTATTGCAATATTTTCTGTAGATAGTGTAACTTAGACAGTGTAGACAGTGTAACTTAGACAGTGTAGACAGTGTAACTTTAGACAGTGTAGACAGTGTCGCATAATTGTTCCGAGACCAATCACATATCAAAGGTACTTCTAGCAGTTGGGGAAAGTCTGTTGTGTCTATTTATTTACTATTAGTTTTTTGTATTTCCTGTTTATTATCAAAACTCATAATTGATGTCTAACCTTTGTTTTATAGTCATCTTTTTTATTTGAAATTGCATTCAGTGAATTGTGCTCGTTCCATTCCTGACTGGAAACCAATATTTTTAGGTTAGCCGTGGATTCACTTAGCTTGGGAAGTGACGGGGATACTTGCAGACAAAAGCCTAGAGACTAGCTAGTTAGTTGAGTTGTAGCCATTCTTTTAGTTGTACAAGTTTATGTTCTTCTACAAATGTAAAACTTGTAATCATTGTAAATTAAATTAGTTCTATGAATGAGCATTGGATTATTTATGATTTGATCTTCATGGCCGTGACAGCGTTCTACCGCCGACACTGCGGCGTAGGCTGGCTTGGACACGTCTCGTATCCGTTTTAAAAAAAAAACGGGTGCGGGTCGTGCAAGTTTTTGTGGTGGCCCATGCAGGTCCGTCTTTGCAAACCTTGCGAACTCGTGATAGTACTTAGGTTAGTTGTACTATTGCGAGCCTGCGACTAGAACATGCTCATTCATGAACAAGAATTAATTTAATTTAAGAGGATGACTAGGACTAGGAGTCCCTTATACAAATTGACCGATGGGTAGTCTAGGCCATGCAATTTAGATGAGGAGTTATTTATTTTGATGGTTTGTCAGATCCCTATATGTACGCTATTACCTCTTGATAGGACGATATGATCCAATGTGGATAGATTATTCACTTGGGGATTCAGAGCTTCCTAGGAATTAATGATCCAACTTAGATGAATTATTCAAATTCCCCCTCTTGCCCCTCTAGATACCATCCTCATGTCTTAGTTTGAATTGCCTATTTAGTTCCTGTTTGCCCTAAGAATTATTATTTTTGTATAAATTCTGATTATTGATATCCCCATACGGACCTCGAGCTAGTTTTGGTTCAAAGTTTTCCTCAATATTTGAATACAATGGAATAGACATTAGAATGTTTGTGTATCTTTTGTCTTCAGTCATTTCCTCCCCGCTCAATCTTTTATTTTAAGGGTTGATAGGGCAAATATTTATGCCTTATAGTCAACTTGTTCGAATCTCTAGAAGCTCAGGGATTTATTTACAGATATAGTCACGAGAATGTTAGTTAACTTATACTGGCAGGACAGCAGTGCACTGTCGCCATTTATTTAAATTTTGGAGACTAGGGATTCACTGCAGCCAGCAGCGCACTGGCAAGACACGACCCCTAGAGTCGAGATGAGATTAGGAAAATATCGGTTATAGAATTTGCTAGAGATATGACTAATGGCCCTCTCTTGATCGTAGATACCCTTGAGCCAATATTGGATAGAGTTAAGAAGTGTTCGAATTTGTATCATGTTGAGTTACGAAACCAAGGGTTTACCACAGCCAGAGTATACGGGCGAGGTGTGACCCGCGGTGGAATGACTTCAAACATGATTACAAGTTTGGGATACCATAAAGGATAGGACAGTGCCCTGTATGTTCTATAAGATCCGAAGCTAATAGTAGTGGAAGTTCTGTGAGATTGGGTAGCGTGTCTCCCGACCTAGCATTCCGTGGTCCTTGTGATCTATTGACGAGATAATTGACTGGCACTAATAGGTTTTCCTGGAATATGGAATTTAGAAGTCCATAACCCATTGGTTGACCAAGGCCTATGGATAAGAATATAGTAGGATGATTGTATAAGCAAGAACACCATATAAGTTTTGATCCTCTCTAAACTCGAACGAATTGTGGCTTCTTTCAAAAATCTTCTATTCTTAAAATTTGACTAACTTGACCAATGTTGCTATCACAGCCTAGTTTTGCAAGCTCATTCTTTTATCGAGCTTGATTCAAGACATATGTTTAGTGGGAACGCCTGCTAACTTATTATCAAATCAGAATCAGTATATTATGGTCTGATCAACCATGGTGCATTTGGTTCGCTCTTCATTTAATTATACTACGTGGATGGAGATATACAAGTATCTACGACCTCATCCGCAACTGCTTGACAATTCCTCTTGAATTATATGTTCGCCCTTGAATCACGAAATTGTATTCAGTAACAACTCCCTTGAATTCTTTATTGTTTTTGTCTTTCACCGATTTGGAAAGACGAGAGCTCATGATGGTAGAGAGATACAGAGTATCCCCATGGCTATGCTAGTGGTATACACAAGTATAGCTACCATCGACCAGTCATGCGATTGAGTTACTCGTTCTCCCCTTGACCATCAAACTATCATTGAGACTTTCAAGCCAACTGAATTTGAGAATGATTAGGACTTCACCCTTAGTCAAATACCAACCTAGGGGACTACCTATACTTAAGAGACCAATTATTGTGAGTCTCTAATTATATGTTTGGAGCTTGCTTCAACTAGAACTCTTGTGACAATAGTCCGACAGGTTTTGACCCCAATAGAAATTCATGACTCAGTTGTTAGAAATCTCTTCATATGATGTGCCTTAGAGTTAGTTACCCCGGCAACAACTCATGTATACTGTGGACAAGTAGGTCATTCTATTTTATCGACCATGTGTCATTGTACACCCTCATTTCCTATTTACCGAGGAACGATCCTTGACTCGACTTATAACCACCGTACCCCGTTACGCCGTGCCTAATTCATTACTAACAGGAGTTGAGGTACGATATCCGGACTTTGAAATTCGTCCAACCTCATTATTCTAAAACCCATATCCTAGCTTCTAAGGTGGGTAGACTGTAAGTCTTCTAAAATTTTATTATATACGAGGGTTACCGATTGATTAGAATAATTTTTATTAGGATTAGTACCCCCTTGGACTCCCACTTTCCATCTAGATCATTTTGTATCCCCGGCCGTGACACTAATATTCAGAGCACGAGACCAGCTGTTACCTTCCAGCAAATTTCATATACAAGATCTAGACGAGTCCACCTCCATCTAGTTATATCATGTCCCACTCCAACCCGTCTTCTTGTACTCTTTTATTGTGGTACGACTTTCAGGTAAAAAGGACTAGCTATAACCCTTACTATAATACCCGTATACTTTCCGACTACAATTAGAGACTCAACCTCGACTCAAACCTGTCAACCCAATATATGGTTGTGATCTACTCGAAGCCCACTTCGCACATGTCACTAGTGTGCCACACCATTGTGTCTTCTCGTACTACTTAATCACAAAAGTCACTGAAGGTGCATTTGGAGTTATGGACCTAGCTAACCAACCCGACTGGCAACTAGCTCGACCACTTGGGTGAGAACCTATTCTAAGTTACCCTAACATAGTAGAGATAGTTTATCATTGGGATATGGTCCAGTCGATATAGAATTGAAATCCTAGGTTCATCCCACCAACGATAGATGCCCAATCAGGAAAATCCATTAAGACCCAGTAAATCCATCTAGGCATACCACCCTATTTGGACTAAAATCGAACTATTAAAAATAAGTCCCTACACCTACTATGTAATTCTCCACGTCTTAGAATGTGAGGTCATTCGTAACCATATTCCATTTACTTGGAAGTCGCGAAATGATCTTGTATTATATTTTACCCCTTACTCGTGTGCTTAAATAACCACGTAAAGGATCACAATCTTGACTTCCCAAATTTCGTTCTATTATGGAATTTTGTGTAGACGGAACTCCGAGAGCAGAATTTCTGTATTGCACGGATTGCAAGCTCCTCGGAGAAAGGAAAGTTTTCCTCGATTTAGCAAGTGACTGGACTAGAGTAGCCAACCTAGTAAATAAGGCAATGTTTCATAGACTTTCTTTCAGTCTGTATCATTGGATACTCTTTACCACTCTAGAAACTTCTTATTCGCCCTTGATTATTTTTCCTTATCTTCCAGTCCTTCCCATTGTAGGGTGATGAATGGTCATGCTTATTAGAATTTACCAATATTTCTTAGCTACTTACGTAAATTTGTTGCTTGCTAGATTTTGGGTTATTTGATAGATGGGAGAGGATTATAGAGGCCAATAACAGTAGATATCTATTTGTAACAATTATAGTAAGTAGTGGAAAGATTATAAAGTGTTAGTGACATAGCGTTGAGGGAGTAGTGTGACCAAAGGTGGGTAGAAGCCCTCAGAGTTTCGTAGTTACAAAATGGTTAGGAAGAAGATATAAACCATTTTTGAGGAATTAAAAATTTCAAGGAGATTAAGGTTAATGTAGATTTTCCTTTTGAATTTTAAGGAATAGTTATGAGTTAGAATTTCGAGGACAAAATTATTTTTTAAGGTGGGTAGATTTGTAGTTCCCCTTTCCAGAATTCTTAAAATATTTTATTTATTTCATTTAAATGATGATTTTAGAATTTTAGAAATGATTATTTAGTTAATTATTACGGTAGGTGATTTTAGCCATGATTGAGTTTTGGAATACAAGACGACTAGGAATCATGGCACGGATAGTACAGGGGCGTGCCTTGACTAGTGTATTAGCCCTGGTAGGGAAGGCCGAGCCATAGTGATGTCCGAACTAGAAAAACCAGGCCAAATTACGGCTTAAACCGCACCATAGTTTTAATTATTTATTTTCGATATTATTGAGTTTTAGGGAACCCGATTGTATCGAATTAGTCCAGATAGGACCCAAGACAAGCCCAAGCCATGTAGTCATGCGGGACGTCCGAGGACATGCGTATTGAATGTATTTTGGCGAGTATGTTATATTCCGTTTAAATGATTTAACGACTATTTCTAAATATTTATAATTCTAATACTATAAATATCATTATTATTTTATATTCAATGATATTTATATAAATGGGTTCATTATACGTTTTGGGCTTTTTAGACTATGTATAGTAGTGTATACACCGGTATTGATTATTGGAATTCTTGTTATTATTATTATTATTACTATTATTATTATTATTTTATTGAGGTTAATATTATTATTATTGGTTATATTATATTTGGCAAATATTATTGTATATAGTCCTATTTATATAAATGGGCCTCATAATAGGAACAAATGCCATTAGGATTTATTTGGATCTATCTAGAATATATATGAGTATATATATATATATATACAATATATATATATGTATATAGTTATTATATTCATACGTAAAGATTAAATAGTGGAAAGGAAGACAACAACAACTGTTGTTGAGAACCAAGCAAAACCGAGCCATTAAGGCTCAGCCAGGGGCCAGCCACCCGAGCCCCCAAACAGAGAACCCACCGCACGTGTAAACCCAGGCCGAGAGGAATCCCATTCAAACCGGAACTGTTGAGTATATAGATATATAAGTACAGTAATAAACCGAGAGAACTCCCCATCCGCAATCGAAACCCTAAAACCCTAAGATCGAGCAATCCCTGGCGACCCCCTGGCCTGCGCGCGTGCGGCGGAGAGCCACCGCCGGCCGGCCAAGCCGTCGATCCGTGCGCGAGCGACGAGCCAAGAGCAGGGCGACAACAGCGACAACATCCGCGGGGCTGACTTCGCGACGATATTCCGTCGCATTCGCTCGACCATCTTGGAAACCGTTTCTTTCGGTATGCTCACAACCTAACCCCCTCTAATCTCTGCCAATTAGTTCAATTCGAAGTCATTTGTATTAGACGAGAAATCGAACCCAAGTCCAATAAAAATCTGTCCTGAAACAGGACCCATAACAGTCCATTCATCCATGTTTGAAAGTCGATTTCGATCGATCTAGGACCAGACTAGAATTTGTGTTTAAACAGACTTTTAGACAACATGTAGGGCTCCGCAACCCAATTCACAGAAGTCGATTTCATCGACTATGCACCGAGAAATCGGACCCCAAAGTTCACGAAAAACCTGTTTTAAAATTCATGAAAATGCTCCACACGACGTGCGTCACGCCAATCCGGATGACGTGGTCGCGTACCGAAAGGATCGAAAGCTGCGTAACATCTTTGTGGTCGTGTGGGCTTTGAAGGAATTCAAATTGGTCGCGTGTGCGCGACGAATTTGATGCGTATCCATCGAAATTCATCGTATCGTGCAAGTTGCAAATTCTTCAATTACTTTGTACACGCTCCTCAGATCGAGGCAAAACTTGCGCCATCAGGACCGTATCATTTTTCTGGTCCTGTATGCCAAGTTTGGTCCAATTCTGAGACAGTCGAATCTGACGTCGTTTTGCGGGCCCCACGGTCCCACTCAACGGGCGATTTTGTGCACGGCCCGCCGGAATCCAACTCTGGACATACGGTTGGGTTCGTATCGGAAAACTGAATCCGTAGACATATAGTTTCACGACTTTAGAGACCATTAACTCTGGCACACTTTTCGGTGCAAAGCGGGTCCAATGACGGACATCGTTTTGACCCGAAATTACCGTTTTGCCCCTGTATCCAGAATTGGACTTAAGGACAGGCAATCCTAGCTAATTTGACTATTCTGAAATTATTGGTATTGTCTATTTCAGCATCCGGGACTGTTGTATGGGTTTTAGCTATTGTGGCACATTGAGTAGTTCAGACTGTCGGTTTCACTAGCAGAGGACCACAGGCGAGTACAGTTTATTGTCTGCATTTCGATATTAATTTTCACTATATTTCATTGATTAGCCATTGGTTATGTGATTATTTTCTATTAAAATTATTAAGTCGGGAATGAGAAGTACCAACGATGTGTGATCTGACCTTAGACAGTGTAGACAGTGTAGACAGTGATTTATTATTCTTGTAGACAATGTAGACAGTGTTTCATTTATTTCTTGTAGACATTATAGACAGTAATTTATTTATTGCAAGTAGACAGTGTAGACCATGATTATTACTGCATTTAAATTGTGTAGATCGTGATTATTATTTTGTAGACAGTGTTTCTTTATTGTAATATTTTCTGTAGACAGTGTAACTTAGACAGTGTAGACAGTGTAACTTAGACAGTGTAGACAGTGTAACTTTAGATAGTATAGACAGTGTCGCATAATTGTCCCGAGACCGATCGCATATCAAAGGTACTTCTAGCAGTTGGAGAAAGTCTGTTGTGTCTATTTATTTACTATTAGTTTTCTGTATTTTTTGTTTATTTTCAAAACTCATAATTGATGTCTAACCTTTGTTTTATAGTCATCTTCTTTATTTGAAATTGCATTCAGTGAATTGTGCTCGTTCCATTCCTGACTGAAAACCAATATTTTCAGGTAAGCCGTGGATTCACTTAGCTTGGAGAGTGACGGGGATACTTGCAGACAAAAGCCTAGAGACTAGCTTGTTAGTTGAGTTGTAGCCATTCTTTTAGTTGTACAAGTTTATGTTCTTCTACAAATGTAAAACTTGTAATCATTGTAAATTAATTAGTTCTGTGAATGAGAATTGGATTATTTGTGATTTGATCTTCATGGCCGTGACAGCATTCTACCGTCGACACTGTGGCGTAGGCTGGCTTAGACACGTCTCATATCCGTTTGAAAAAAAACGGGTGCGGGTCGTGACAATTAGCAGCAGGATTGTAGACTTTCGACGCGACATTGTCAATTCGGTGATCGTCACAGAACCTTGTGAAATTTTGGCTGATGAATTGTGGTCCATTATCATGAATGATTCTTCGAGGTACACCAAATCTATAGATGACATGATGTTTGACAAAGTTGATGACGCTATTTGTCTTGACTTCAGCCAATGATATAGCTTCGGCCCATTTGGAGAAGTAGTCGGTTATTGCCAGTATGAACCGATGTCCTCTAGAAGAGGGAGGATTGATGGGACCTATGATGTCCCTGCCCCATGCTTCAAAAGGCCAGGAAGCAGTTGTCAGATGAAGGAATTTTGATGGTTGATGAATGAAGTCTGCATGGATTTGACAAGCTCGACACTTCCTCGCATATTCGATGGCATCAGATACCATAGAGGGCCAGTAATAACCCATACGTCGGATGTAATTCTGTAATTTAGGACCGAGTTGATGTGCTCCACAGACACCGTCGTGAGCTTCTCACAATACTTGCTTTGCTTCATCACCAGCAAGACAGCGCAAGAGTAGGCCGTCATAAGTCCGCCGGTAGAAAGTTTTGGTGGTTTGATTGTAGTAGAATCACCACCGACGAATACTCGTAGCCTCCTTGGGATCTTCAGGGAGTATGTCATAGACCACAAAGTCGATGAATGGAGTTCTCCAATCTGCATCGATAACATTGACTTCAGAAAGATTACTGAACTCAATATTACGATTGTTTTCGACACAGAATAATTCTCGATTAGAGATGACCACCACCTGCTGTCTTTTGATAGGGATGGCTAAGAATGCTGCAAGATTGGCCAAAGCGTCTGCCTCGGTATTGTAAGCTCGACGTACATATTCAATGAAGAAGGCCTTGAATGATGTAGCCATATTGATTGCTGCATCAAAGTAAGGCACTAGACCTTGATGGCGAACTTCATAAGTTCCTCTAACCTAGTTAACAACCAGCTTGGAGTCACCATAGACTTCAAGATACTCGACATCTAGTTGTTTAGCTAGCTGAAGGCCAATGAGTAGAGCATTATACTCTGCTACATTGTTGGAGCAAGGCTCATCTAGAGAGTATGCTCTTTGAATAGCTGATCCGTCTGGAGAAACAAGAACAACTCCAACTCCAGCGATAATGGCACCATTGGGTCCAATCCTGGATGCACCGTCAAAGAATAGATGCCAAGTAGGAAATTCTTTGGAGATTGTATTAGATTCCAATGTCTCGTCTGGAATTTCATCATAAAGCTTAGATGTCTCCGGAACAGGATAAGCTGCTAAAAAATCCGCCAGTATTTGACCTTTGACAGACTTTTGAGGAACATATACCATGTCATATTGGGCTAGCAAAATGGCCTATGTAGCCAGCCGAGAATTGATTGTGCTAGGCTTCTTTATCAGTACCCGAAGAGGATTAACTCGGAATATGACATGAATAGTTTGGCCAATGATGTAATGCCGAGTCTTCTGAACAGCAAACATAAGAGCTAGGCATTCTTTTTCGACCGAACTATAACGTTGTTCAGCACCAATCATAGTACGACTGAGATAGTAAATGCCTTGTTCATGGCCTTCCTTGTTCTTTTGGGCAAGTAAAGCGCCCAATGAATGGTCCATAGCATGAACGTACATTAAGAATTGTATGCCAGAGATCGGTGGCACCAAGACTGGTGAGTTCATGATATACCGCTTTATGTCATCAAATGCTCGTTGATATTCTTCGGTCCAAACGAAAGACACACCCTTCTTTATTAGTTGAGTGAATGGTCTGCAGCGTCCAGACAGATTCGAAATGAATCTCCTGATGTACGCAAGTAGAACTTGGAATCCTCGTAGCTCTTTTAGGTTGCGTGGAGGACGCATCTCTTGAATGGCTTTGAACTTCTCGGGATCCATGTGTATACCCTTAGAGGTAATGACGAAGCCAAGAAATTTGCCACTAGAGACACCCAAAAATGACTTGGTGAGATTCATTTTGAGTTGATGTTGATGCATGAGATTGAAGATAGTTCTCAAGTCTTGGATGTGATCTTCCTTCAGACGACTTTTAACGACAATATCGTCGACGTAGCATTCGACAGTCTTGCACAGATAATCTCGAAAGATAGTACTCATGGCTCATTGGTATGTTGTACCAGCATTATTGAGACCAAATGGCATGACAGTGTAGCAGTAGACTCCGCGAGGAGTGCGGAAAGAAGTATGTTTTTCATCTTCAGGATTCATCCGAATCTGATTATACCTGAAGAATCCGTCCATGAAAGATATTCTTTCGAATCCACAAGTGTTGTCGATCATGACGTCCGTGATAGGGAGAGGAAATTCGTCTTTGGGACATGCTTCATTAAGATCCCGAAAGTCGATGCAGACTCGAACTTTGTCGTTTTTCTTTAAAATTGGGACGACATTGGCTACCCAATCAGGATGCTGTTCTTCTCAGATAAAGACACAAGCGATAAGCTTCTTGACTTCATCGTCGATTGCATCTATCATTTCTGGCTTGAAGCGCCGTTGTTGCTATTTGACCGGTTTTGCATTCGGCAAGATGTTCAGTTTGTGAGTAGCAACTTTAGGATCTGGTCCTGGCATGTCTTCATAGCTCCAAGCGAAGACATTAATGTATTCTTTAATCAGAAGAATTAATTCTTGCTTATCTGCCTCTTGGAGGTTCTTGCTGATGAATATTGGACGAGGTGACCCGCTCTCTCCTACATCAATTTGAACTAATTGATCTTCAGTAGGAGGTTCTCTTTGTTCGAATCGGAGTTCCCATTGGATATCCATTCGTTGAGCCCAAGGATCTATTTCAGAACTTTCTTTAATATCCTCGTCATAACCTTCTGGAAGTTCGACGGAGACCATGTTAGAAGACACGGTCAGTCGATGAACTTGTCCGATGCTTTTATCAGAATCCTATGATCTGGAATCAGAAGAGTTAGAGCGCTCTTCACTATCAGATTCAGAGCCTGCTGGGGATAATATCGGAGAAGAAACATATCCGAGACCTCTTTTGATCCTGCTGTAGTACATTTCTGACTTCCCTTTCGGCACAGCCGTACGGATAGGAGTTTTTCTTCCTTTATCGTAGTTGAGGCCATTCTTGAAGTCGTAATCCGTCTTTCGGATGATATCTTTTGATTGTTGACTGTAACGACGGAGTTGAAGATGCCCCGTGTCGTTAATTTTGCTATCATCCGTATAGCTGAATTGTTGTTCCGGTCCTTTACTAAAAAGTATTGGACTCTTGCCTTTCTTACGAGCAGGAACAACACGATATGAATCTTTTGGATATTCAAATAAGACTTCTGTTTGAAGAGATTGTACAACTCCCATTGTCAATAACTGATAGCTATCTAACATATCCAAATAGCACTTAGCATGATAAATGACATCAGTATACTGTAAGTAGATGCTTTTTCATTGATTTGTATATTTGTATTTACAGCAGGACCTTTAGCCTTAGCAGGCTTGGTCAGATTGATTACAAGAGGGAGAGAAGAAGAACATGGAGGATTGGCTTTATTACGACGAAGGTCGATAACAAGCGGTTCAGAAGTGGTGGGCTCCCTTTTGTCCTTGTTATGAGATAAATCTCTAACAAGTGGCTCAGAAGAGGTGAGCTACCTTTTTTTCTTTGTTATGACGTAAGTCAATAACAAGTAGCTCAGAAGAGGTAAGCTCCCTTTTATACTGATCATCATCGACTGGTTGCTTCTGAACTGGCAAATGAATAGCCAGTGGCCTAGAAGACTGAGGACGAGAAACACACCCTTTGACAGGAATGATAAGGGTGTCATTAGGCACTGTTTCTTGCTCTTCTTCTGTGTCGAGGGATAAGACAACCTTCATGAATTCATCCTTGTACATACGAGCGTAGTTGCAGTATGCTTCGATGCCTTTGAAAGGATAAAGATCAGCAACTTCCTTTTGTACCTCTCCATTGTCATCAACATATTTAAAACATTGATGGAGAGTCGAAGGAACATTGTTATGCTCATGCAGAAATGGTCTTTCCAGCAAAGCATAATAGGAACAACCATGGTTGTCGATGATGTAGAAGGTCACCTTTGTGCGAAGATTGCCTATTTGGAGTTTTAGGCGAATCTTGTCCAGGGGCTCACTCCTTCCCTGATTGAACCCAAGGATGGTAGTGATTGTACTGGAGAGACTATGCACTGGGATTTTCAGCGCATCCAACGTTGTCTTCGGCATAATGCTGAGAGCAGACCCTTGATCTATCAGAATATGATCAACTTTCATCGAATCGACGTATCCTGTATAGTAGAGAGGACGATCGTGCCTGTTGTCTTCCATCAGCATGTCATCTTGTGTGAAAGTTATGTTTGGAATTAACTCCAATACACTATGACAATGGAGGCAAAAGACTGGATCTGCTTTCGGCTTCTTGCATAAGAGCCTCGCTCAGAGTTTCCCGAGTCTCCTTGGAGAGGCGTAAGAGCTCGAAGATTGACAGCCGGGCCGGTGTATTGGCCAATTGAGCCAGGATGTCAAAGATGTAAGGCTTTTCAAGTCCGGAAGGAGATGACTTCTTTAAAGGTTTGTCAAAACGGACTTATTGTTTGCTTTTGTCGGCCACCGTCGGCTTAGGAGGAGTAGACTCTACAACCGGTGAGGATGCAGTAGGAATATCCTCAATAGAAGCAGGCTGCACTAGATCAGGCTCAGAAGAAGAGGCAGGACTCTCTTGAACTTTGGGATAATCCTTTAGATAAGCTTTCCCCGATCTGGTGCCCAGCAAGATTTCTTCATCAACTATGGGGTCAAAAGACACCATATTGCAAGTCTTTGTCTTGCCTTTGGAACAGTCTTTCTTCTTGGAGGAAGAGGGAAGTTCGAACTCTGAAGCAAGATCCGGATGAATCTACATAATCTTGCCATTATCAAGAGACAAGGAGACGAGACCTTTATTTCGTAGAGAAGGGAGATTCTCGATCTCAAGAGTATCTTTGGGAATAGGAATGACACCATACTGTACCATCTGGGGCGGGAAGTCACCGAACTAAACTGATGCCATGTTTGCGGTAATAGTCTTCTCGTCTTGCTGTAAAATGACAACACCAGCGTTGACCAGCTCCTGAATTTTGCCTTTGAGCACATAACATGCTCGAGTAGGATGTCCGATGAACCAGTGATAGACACAGTACTTAGGATGATCAGTCTTACCGACTTTATCGGGCTTCTTGGGATCTGGGAGCTGGAGCTTATTGCTTTTGATCAAGCAATAAAAAATGCTCACTATGTCATTCTTGTCAAAAGAGTACTCTACTTTCAGATGAGGTTCTCTTGGTGGAGGTGCTGAAGGTGTAGAAGTGGACGTAGGGGGAGCTACATTGACCGCCAGAGATTCTTTATTCTTATTCGTCAAATTGATGTTCAATGTTTCTTTTCCCTTGCGGTTGTTCTGGCGATTGCCACCACCTGATGTCTGGTGTTCATCCCGGTCGGGGTTAGACATTTATACCCCTAGTTGCTTGAATTTATCATCGCTAACTTCAGCTGCTTTAGCGTTGACAATGAAAGAAAGCCAGTCTTGGAACTGAGTAGACCCTGTCCACATGCTGATGATAGGCAAGAGATTTGCCTTACAAGTGTCTATGGTAACAGCAGCCGGAGTTCCAGGAGGCATTTTTAAAGCTTCCTGACGGAACCTTTCAATGAAACTCTCAGCAGTTTTATTATGTCTTTGTTTGATTTTATTGAGGGCCGACATATTCATGTCATTGATCTCCTCATAGAATCATTCAAGGAAGATTTACTTTAGGCCAGAGAAGGAGGTGATACAACCATCGGGCAGGCTTCTGTACCAATCGTATGCTACGCCGGCTAAACAGCCAACGAATACTCTGGTAAGAAGAGCGTCATTTGGTTGAAGTTGGACAGTCATAACCTCAAAGTTGTTAATGAACTGACTGGGAGAGGTACTTCCATCAAACAGCGAGATGGTTGGGATCTTGTACTTCGGAGGAAATGGGACTTCCTTCCATTCAACTGGATAAGGCTGCTTGATCCCCAACCTCTGCAAGTTGTCCTTCTCCTTGAAAGCTTTGAACTGAGTGCATAGGAGCTTGACAGCTTCATTGGCATCTTCCATAGATGTAGAAGGAGCGGGCTGAATCTTAGTGTTGGAGGGAGGAACAGCATGATAAGCACTACCCCTAGCACCTGATTGACTGGGTGTAGGTTGGACTGTACAGGAGGTACTTGAAGAGATGCTACCCCCAGTCCTGTATTGACGGGCACCGACAATGCTATGATTTCAGGATTTGTAGGAGGTACGGTCGGTAGTACCATGTGCTGGGCCACAATGATGGAATGCATACATGTGACCATTTCAGCCATGGTCTTTAACTTGTCTTCTAGTACGGCTATTCGTTGTTCTTGACTGGCCGAACTGTAAGCATCAGGATCTTCATTGACAACATAAGCTGTCACTTCTCTGGATACAGTGGAGGATACTGTCTGTTCTGAGCTTTCGCTGTATGCATCGTAGTCGAAGAAAGAATTATCTCCTGAGTGAGAAAGAGGAAGATGACCGGAAGGATCTTGAATATTCCTTTGACTGATTGTGTCTCGGCTTCGGGATCTGGTATGTTGGAATACTCCTACAGAAGATTCTTGGAGTAGATCCAAATACCGTTGGCTTGGCTTGCGAGGCTTGCCGTGCTTAGAGCACTTCCTACCCCCAGTGTCTCTGGAAGTCATGTTGACAGAAGCGTACAAAATCTCGTCTTCATCTTCCGACATAGGTTCAGAGTTTGAAAAGTTCAGACGATCGAAGACAGATCGTCTTGTTATCTGACAACAACACTTGATGACAACTTTGTGGTTACAATGATGTCCAAGTGATTGCACTTGGGGTGTTGAGATGTTGTCCCATTTTTGCTTGAGGTGTTCTCGGAGATCGGGAACAGCAACAGGACGAGAAGAAGTTCGAGGGACGCGTTCTTTGATAATATTCGGAACATGGTTCCGGTTCTTCAAATGTTTTGTCCCTTGAGTGTACAAGGAAGTACTCATTTCATTGGCATAGGTGTCCGGATTCTTGATCCTGGAAGTTTGCTTCTGATGCTGGCTGGTCTTCGACATTGGTTGTTTGCGTTTTACCGAAGTTGGTCGATTGAGATAAGTTCTTAAATCAGCAAACTCACCCCCAGGGGTTTCTGTCTGAGACACCAACAATTTTCTCTGTCTTGAATGGAAGATTTTGAGGGTTGGGAGATCTTAGAACTCTGCTACCGGAGTAGGCAGAATACCTCTCTGATCAGTACTCATCTCTTTGGCAATGAGTGAAGAAGAATCCTTGTGAGAATGGGTTCTTGTACTGACTGGTGCCGGAGCACATTCAGTTTGATCTTCTACGGTAAAAACCGAGGAAGACTGAGAAAAGACCAAAGGGCCTCTTCCTTTGTTTAGTGAAGAAGGGTTAGCTAAAGAGCGTTTCCCTCTATTGTCTTTCAAGTCATGGGACGAGGAAGTTTGAGAAAAGACCAACGGACCTTTTCCTTTGTTTTGGAGAGGAGGAGGAATAGCCAAAAGACTACCCCCAGTGGATTGCGCAGGAGCAAAAGGGTGCTTGAGAGGAGGAGCAGAGCTTTTCCTCTTATTGTGAGAAGAGGAGAGATTAGCCAAAGGGCTGTCTCTCTTGGATTATGCAGACACAGTTTGCGCATGGGTTAATGGCGTACTGGTAGATTACGCATGAGGAGTTCTGGCAGAATATCTTCTGGTCTCAGTCACAGTGGCTTGCGCGGAAGGAGACTTGTTACCAAAGTGCTTGGGTTGTACTTTGGTTGCTGGAGTAGTGGACTGCGCAGGCAAAGTTGCTGCCAACTGCGCCAAAGGAACATGAGTCTTGCACTTTGACAAGACAACATATGAAGTAGTTTGTGCACTGGTAATAGTAGACTGCGCATGAGTAGTAGAGACAGATTATGCAACAGCAGAGACAACAGAGATCTTAGACTGCGCAGCAGTCTTGGTAGCAGAATTAACAGACTGCGCAGCAGTCTTGGTGGCAGAATCAACAGACTGTGCAATAGTCTTGGGGACCCACACTCGGCGTACTTTGCTCGTGGCAGAAGTTGTCGCAGTGCGAGGGGTGGTCCTGGAGTTGATCACGGCTTCGTAGGCCATCTGGTTGACCTTCACAACCAGCGTCTTCTGCGTCTTTCCGATAGACGCAATGTCACATTGAGTTGTCACTTCCTCGTCGGAGGAGAAAGTCATCTCCAGCAGAGTCGCCGTTTTGTTTGCAAAAACAAAAGTTGATCTTTATTTCAACAAACATTATAAAATAAGATTACAAGAATTCTGGGAAAGTACAACTATAGGAATCCGATCAGAAGACGATCGCTTTATTCCTTGGACGATGTGAACTTTGAAGACGGTAGCCTCTGAAGTTGAAGGTAAAAGCCTCTGAAGAATGCAGCAGCATTTTGGCAAGAACTTCTGATCTCTGATCTTTGAATGTGTATGTGATCCCCCAAGGAAGGACTTGAAACTCTATTTATAGAGCTCTGGAAATAACTACTTTGTAGTTATTCTGGACTGCGCAACTTGTATTGCGCTGCATTGGACTGCGCACGCGTCCGATTGCGCTGGCAGTTACTTGATCGTGGGCCAACTATCTTGGACACATGGCATTTTTTGATTGAAATACGCATGATCGTGTCTAGACGGTTGCCACGTAATGAGCAATTAATGGCATGAAGGCCACATGTACTTTGTCAGTTGATAGAGATGGAGTGCGCCACTTGACTTACGCTGGCTTCGGATTGTGCTAGGATGGACGGCGATGAGATGGACTGCGCTACAGACAGATTGCGCTGCATGTAGAGCTATCCTCGAGCACTGTGCTGTACGATAAACGAACAGTTTCCTCGTTCTCCGTACTGTCAGCTGTCTGAAGATCTTATTCTCTGTCAAGTAATGATGACGAGGCCACGTCATCATACGCACTTGGATGAGTACGCACTTCAGCCTGCGCAATCGAATGGTTGCACAATCTGTCTTTTGTGCAGTTCACTTGAAGGATGTATAAATTGATTTTGATGATTTTGTTGATGGGTACAACTTGATTTTTAGGACCTACAACTGTTCTCCTACGTTTTGCAAATTACTTAGACTTACTGTATGGACATCCCATAGGACATTTGACAGAGAGCGCACCAACGATATCAACTTACAGAAGCAACAAAGTTAATAAATTCTATCGATAGTCCAAGGACGTAAAGCCATGCTCTAATACCATTAATGTCACGCCCTGCTCCTGTAGAGCGATCGTCCTCGCTAAGGCGTGATGTCACACGGGCCTAAATTGTACTCGTGCAAGGCGGGTTTCATAACGGTTGATTACAACGGCTGCGATGGGGTCGTCGCACAGAAGTCCCAAGCAGAGACATTGAATAATAGCAACAAAAATTTGAAGCAAAACACAAGTTATTCAAAAGAAGCTCTTTATTGATATTAAAACAAAGATTACAATCTGGCGCAAGGCCAAGATTACAATCTCTTAAGCTCACTCTTCTCACATTACAAGTCACTCAGCTCTCCCTCATCTTCCAATACAAGTCTTGAGCCAGCGGATGCTTCGGAAGGCGATGTCCATATATTATGTCCCGTATAAGTTCAGACTCCACGTGGCTGCACGCCTCGAATCACCAAGGAACTTCGTGCCTCGATGCATCCAAGTTAGCTCCATGCCACGAGCTTCTATATGTGCCTGAACATGAAAACTGTATGGGTGTCAGTACTCAACTTGTACTGGTGGAATGAGCTCCTAGCCCGGATACACAAAATTGACACGTTCATTTACTTTGTGCAACATAACCCTTTTAATTATCTTTCTACTCTTGTCTTAGGATCAGTTTTAGGACCGACGCCTTGGCCTATTTTGTGTCTCTAGACCATCCCGTGCTTGCAACAACAACGTCAACTCATACTTTGCCTCTAGACCCCTTCTCGTATCAACAACGTTGACCTATCAAGTTGTTTTTGTCTTACGGCCCAAAATTAGAGATGTGACTACACGATAGTATCTAATTTCCTCGTGACAGTGCTACAAGTCCATTATGCCGTACCTCGCAACTCAGTGAGACTTGACCATATCGTCGCATCACGGTCCTTGCTACTTTATTCACCAACTGACCTAATCAAGACTTGTGGGCTAAATATCACTCGATCGACTTTGCCTTACGGCGTTTCCTGACTTAAACTCAAGATGACTCAAATACAACTTATACAACTTATATGCCGACAATTTAAGATTTGACGCCATATCTCGTGCCAAAGCACGTCGCCTATGATGTAGCCAAACCTTAGGCCCAATATTTTGTTCTAACTGTACATACATCCAACTTGACTCAATCCAAAGGCACACACGCGGGTTGTTTCCATACCGATTCATCTATATGAACAAGTTACCAGCGCCCAATGCTATCATGGACTACCTTTATAGCTTTTGTTAGAAGGATGCCCCTTGCCAGCGTGAGTAGCGAGCTCTGCTGCAAGTCCTCGCCAAACCCGTGCGGTCATCCAGCACAGCTATTACGTCTACCATCGAAATGGTCCCGTTGGCCGCCAGGGACACCGTTCGAGAAACTTTTATTTTACCATGTAGATGTTGTCCAATGACCATGCACGACTCGATGTAACTCCACTTTTTCTTACTAATAGAATAGGGCAATTCTCTATATTATTTCTCTATTAAAACCTTTAAATGAATATTTTAAATTAACTTCCAGTACCTAAGATTTTATTTTAAAACTTAACTAATTTTATTGATTTCCTAAATTTTATTAATTTTTTTTATAGGATTTATTATTTTCTTAACTTTAATTCTTTTTTTCAACCAATGTCTTCATAGGCTGAGACATCCAACTCCACCATTCAAATTCCTTTGTAAACCAATGGATTAGACTTCGTTATTCTTCATTTATTTAAATTTTCTTTCAATAAATCACTTGGGCTGCACAACTGTGAGCCCATCACAGAGTTTCATTCCCACAAACTACCTAAACCTATTTTTCTCAAACGTTCTTCTATTCACTCATTCATTCAAATTTAGCTCACCTTTACTCATCCCTCCAATTTTCCTCCACTCCACTGCTATGTAGACGTCGACGACAACAAAGCGGCGCTCGAAGGAGAACACGAAGCTTCCAGAGATTTCTGATCCATCGTAACTGTCCAATCATAACAACCTTCTAACCTTCGACCTTCCGATCATAATGGTTTTTCTAATCGTTTTCTAACCAACTTGCCGCCGACACCTAACCGTCGCTGCATGCCCAACCGTCGGTCATTGACCGTGCAACTGCTTGCCCGTTCATCCACCGCCTATAAATAGACCCCCAGTCTCTTCCTTCTTTTCCACCATTATTCGATGGCGAAGTGCTGACGAATTTTTTGTTGGCCTTCTTCTTCCGCTTATTCTTCCTCTCGTTCTTTATCCTATGTGCGTTCGAGTTGCAATGGCGACCATGGCAGAGCATCTTCTCTTCGAGTGGTGACTAGACGGTGACATTCTCGTACCCAACTCGACACGGATCGGAGATGAGTCATCGACGGCACCGACAACTCGGATCGACGCAGTGCTGGTCACCTTTTCGTGCGGACTGGATGAATCCATGCTCAATTCTAAGCTCGACGATGAGTTTGCAGACGTCAATGGCGGTATCAATCCCTTCAACTGACAAATCAGGAAATTTTGAGATCAAATATCTCTTGAGTTCTGTCGTTGTTCATTCTTGTGATCGGAATCGATTGATTCGTTTCGTTTCCTTTTTCTAATTTCCATAAAGGAATGAAACATGAAGCATTCATTCAACGGTATTCCTTTCATGCACGCATAGTGTTCGAGTAAATGCTTGAATTGATTGTGATATCAAAATCTGGACACGGGGAAGCAGGTCTAATAACATAGGATCCTTAGTAGCCTCTACACAGATATACCCTTCTCCCTATTGATCAAATAGGACCTTCTCCATTTCCTTTATACTAGAATTTTGGTGAGTGTTATTAAATCTATCTTGGACACGGACTGTATGTGATGGCTATGTCATGAGGACACGGTCTGGTAAGCACTGGATTACATATGTTGGTTTGGTTGTTGCAGTTATTGTAGAGGAACTATGTGTTATAGCTTTGTGTAGTATTTGAATAAGTTAGCCGTTATTGGTTGGCTTGACCTAAGTTTTGATCTAACTTTCTACTGGACTTTAGCCGACCTGACCTTGCTTCATCTAATAGCATGTTGACTTGGACTGGAGCCATGCTAGTGGGTGAACAGAGAGTTATTTTGTGCTTATCTGAGATTGAGTTAATTAGGACAGTGAAGCAATATGGTAGGAGTATTAATTTAGTGTTAAGTACTAGTAACACTTGTCTTGGCTATGGTGGTTTAGTGACTAAAACCAATTACGAAATTAAGGAAATTAGAGTGGATTAGAGTGGACTTTAGCCGACCTGACCTTGCTTCATCTAATCGCTTAATTTAAGTGAATCTAATTCGCTCTCTTCGTGACCCTCATTCATTATCCGTGACCATACCGTATTATTTTTCTATGATCTATATCGCGATTTCTTACAGCATAATTTTGTTATCGATTGTTCCCCATCGATACCCCCTTGTGTCTTCTCACACCCCTACTAATTCTTAATTTCGGGGACGAAATTCTTTTAAGTTGGGTAGGATGTAAAATTCCTAAATTTCTACTAATTTTTTTATTAAATTTGGTATTGATTTAAAATTTTGTACTGTACGTCGCGTAGTCGTATTTTACGTCGTGCACGAAATTTTATTTTTCTTGCTCGTCGAGTGCGAATATGTGCGAGCGTACATATTTTAGAAAAATATTTTTTATTTTATTATACACTTTCAAAATATTACATATAATTATTATTCTTGCTATAAAAAGCCTTTTGTTTTTAAGAGTTATTAATCATAAATAATATTTTATTGTATACTAGGAAAAGCATAATCTTGTATGCATTATTCGTGCATACATATATTTTGTAATTATTTATTAGTTTATTTTAAATAAAAATGTAATTATTGTGATTTATTAATATTAATATTTTATTATTCAAAAAGTTATTTAAAAATATTTATTATTTTCGAAATTATTATTATTGGTATTTTTGAAAAATATATTTGGAAGTTATTGTGGCCATTTAAATCTTGATTTGATTTTTGGATTTATTTAAATAGTGAAACATTTGAAATTTGATTATCCCATTGATTTTAAACCAAGAATTTAATTAGATTTAAATTTGATTTGTATTTGGAATTTGATTTTGATTCGGATTTGGATTTATTGAATTAATTTAAATAAATAGATGAATTATCTAAATTGGGTTTAAATTAGTCCTAGTCTATATCCAATTGGGAATTCTCACATCCTATAAATAGGCAGGTACTCATCCACAATTCTCCACAATTTATTCTTCCATAAATTTCTACCACAAGTGCGTGCACCGTGTCCGTGTTCCCTTCCCATCTTATTCTAATCTTTTATATATACATTTTCCTCATGTCAGACACACCCCCGACACAAATAAAACCTGACCCTAACCCTAAACCCTAGTTACCGCTTCATCCTCCGTCGTGTCATGCTGCTCCGCGCCACCAAACTGGATCCCATGTTCACTACCGACCACCACAACCGACACCAACCTAAACACTGGTGCAACCACCGCTACCCCTTGTCCGACCAACCTCACCAGCACCTCCACCCATTACCGTCTCGGACCACCTCGTTCACCACCTCCTTTTTCCAGACCCAACCCTACTGTTACCCATCATGATCATACCGCAGCAACCCCGGACTCCCCACCACCACCATCGACTACCATGGCCGGCCGACCAACTCTCTGGTCGCCGCCAACCAACACCCTACACCAGCCCGGCAGCCATTACCCACACAATTTGACACCACCACCACACCCCTGGTTCACCACAACCAGCCACTGTAGCCAACTACGGCCACCGGCCGAAACCTCCCAAACACACAACCAGACCGCCGCGGTTGGCCGTCCGCCGTGGCAAACCCTGGCCGAAATCGACATCCCAAAAATCCTCCAAAATCAAACACCACCGTACTCACCTCTGTCCTAGCCGCCTGCGTCCACCGCCGAAACCCCGATCTCGCTGTGAGCCCCAAGTCCGCCACCGCCTGACTCAGCCCAGCGCCGCCGCCACCTTCCCGGCCGTAGCGTCACCATCGGACTCTGATCCTCCTCCGACTTCCTTTTTCAAACCCTCTCTCCCCTCCGTTCAACCCTTTCCTCCTTTTCCGAACTCCTCCCCTCGCCGCGCCAAACCGCCGTCGCCGCTCAGCTCTTCTCGCTCTCACGACCACCAAACCCTCTCCCCGTTCACATTTTCTCTTTCCTGACCTCTTTTCTTCTTTTTGTTCTTATTGTTAACTTAACCCTGTCTGTCTCGTACGAAAAAAGGAGGGACACAGCTGCATAAACTTTTCAGGTTTTATTATATTATATTATTATAATATATTACTTTCATTTCTTTGATTTTCTTTTCCCCACCTTTCTTCACTCTCACCTCCCTCTACGATTCTTTTCCTTTTATTAAAGTTTGTTGTGTCCTCTCCATCGAGAGGAGAACACTGTGCATTCCAATATTTTATTGTTAATATTTTATTATTACCATTATTATTAATATTATTATTATTTTTATTATCAGTTTTATTACAATTTTTACGGTATGAGTATTTTATCCTATTTATTATTATTATTATTGTTATTTTCCCTACTATTATAAGTAGTAGTAATATTATTTTATCATTATACTCTATTGTTACTGTTATCAATATTATTGTTATTAGTTTATATGTATTTTCAACAATGTATATAACTAGATATTTGGGTATAAATTTATTTCTATTTTGCTAAGTATAAATTTTAGAAGTCTTATGATTAGTTTCATGTCCATTTTCACCTTTATTAATACTAATTTTTTTTTTGTATGGGATAGCTTCTCGGAGTAGAAATTTTACTTTGACAAGGCTAGTTTAAAGTTCTAAAAATCACTTTACTAGATTCTTATCTTTTTCTAAAGAATATTTTATACACAATAATGATTTTTAGTTTATATTTAATCGTGACTAATAAAAACATAGCTTCCTACCTAAAAAGTGTATTTTGACAGACTTAAAGTTTTTGCCTAAAAATGATGCTTATATTTTTAATCTATTTTTAATAATAATGTATTTTTCAAAGTATTATCGATAGTTTTCTCAAAACAGTATATAAAATTTATCAATTTTCTTCGATCGTCTTCTATCAGTAATTATCCCATTATTCCTATTTTCTCGCCAATTCAAGTCTACCTTATGTCCACCCTAACTAATTTGACCCTTCTGGACCTAATGGAACCGTCCGTGCCACCATCCGAGAAAACCTTGTATAGTTGTTACACCGAAGTCGCAGTTCATGCCACATTGATCATTGCAGCACACCAGGCGTACTAACAGGCAAGACACCTTGCCATTTGCTGTTTATTTATTTTAGCTCAAATTTCATGCATTATTTATTTTTTTTATGCAAAATAAACTGTGATATATGGCATAACCTGTTAGAACTTACTGTTCATTTCTATTTTCTGCTATGTATTATTTTTCTTACACATTAAACCTAGATTTAAGGGACCACCTTGTGTGTTGCATACATTAGCCTTGACACATTATAACACGAAGTTGTGTGTCGCATGTAGAACACGGACATGTATGACTGGCTGTCCACCGGTGCGTATAAGCCGTGCGATAGGAATAATCGCTAATAGAGGTTGCATGCTTAGTTTGACTTAGCGATTATAGAGGTTACTGTTGTGGATACAACAAAGTAGGCATTGGGTGGGGAGGGCAATTCCTTAGCGTATGGGCTTCGATGCACTTCTCTTGTGACCCAGACTCTCCGCTGGAGATACGGAGTTGATGACCCATAATTACTGACGGCCACTAACGATTCTGCGGAACGTCATGCTCTTACTGATGGGGCCTCTGGTGCCCAAAGGGGTACTATGCCAATCCTATTCAGCCAGGGTCCATGCGTAGAAAGGATTGTTCTTAACTATATTTTACTTAGAATGGCAGGCTACCTTTATCCGTTAGGTACGAGTACTTTTGGTTTGGGTACTTGTATCTGACCGTGACTTGGAACAATAACTTATCGCGAATTAGTTCGTCACATCTTGTCCTTGTTTGGTTGTAGGTGTAACTTACTACTTCGATGAGAAGTTATTGAACCTTGTTGGGGTCCGGATACCGTATTGGATTCTTATCATGGAAAGATACGTCACCGTGAATTAGTTTACCATCTCCTGTCCTTGTTGGATTAGGAGGATGGTACGCTCATTCAGTAGGTGCGTATTGGACCATGTTATAATTCGATTGACTTATTTATTTGAGCAATATTTATTCAGTTTATATGGCATGATATTATGTATCTTGTTACGTCCCTCTAAGGACCTGGTTATCTCTCCAGGTGTGTGCTATTGTCTTTCGCAGGTGTTCTAGCTCTAGCAGTGTTCATCGCTATTTCTTCGAGGATGATTGCACTTGGATCGTCTTCGCTTCTCTCGCCAAAATTATTTTATTTTCCATGTATTTTTCCTTTACTTGTTGGTAGTAGATTTGTCTCCGCCCAACTACATGTACCAAATGACAATTTCATAGTTGATTATATGAGATCTTCTATTCATTTATTTTGTGTGGATGAGATTTGTTATGGTTCTACTGTATTTTACAGCTTACGTATATTAATTATATGGCTGGCATGTCTATGTTCCTAGTCCAACGTATTTTGGGACTGGGGCGTTACAAAACTACCTAAACCTATTTCTCTCAAACGTTCTTCTATTCATTCATTCATTCAAATTTAGCTCACCTTTACTCTTCCCTCCAATTTCCCTCCACTCCTCTGCTATGTAGACGACGATGACAATGAAGCAGCGCTCGAAGGAGAAGACGAAGCTTTCAGAGATTTCCGACCCATCGTAACCGTCCAATCATAACAACCTTCTCATCTTCGACCTTCCGACCATAACGGTTTCCCTAACCGTTTCTTAACCAACTCACCGCCGACACCTAACCGTCGCTGCCCGCCCAACCGTCGGTCATTGACCGTGCAACCGCTTGCCCGTTCATCCATCGCTTATAAATAGACCCCCAGTCACATCCTTCTTTTCCCCTTTATTCGACGGCGAAGTGCTGCCGAATTTTTTGTTGGCCTTCTTCTTCCGCTTCTTCTTCCTCTCCTTCTTGATCCTCTGTGTGTTCGAGTTGCAATGGCGGCCATGGCAGAGCATCCTCTCTTCGAGTGGTGACTAGACAGTGGCGTTCTCGTACCCAACTTTCTATGGCTCGGTGATGAGTAATCGACGACGGCGACAACTCGGATCGACGCAGTACTGGTCACCTTCTCGTACGGATAGAAGAATCCACGCTCAATTCTATGCTCGACGATGAGTTCGCAGACGTCAATTGCGGTATCAATCCCTTCAACTGACAAATCGGGTAATTTTGAGATCAAATTTCTCTTAAGTTTTGTAGTTGTTCGTTCTTGTGATCGGAATCGATTGATTCGTTTCGTTTCCTTTTTCCAATTTCCACAAAGGAACGAAACATGAAGCATTTATTCAGCGGTTTTTCTTTCATGCACGCCTAGTGTTCGAGTAAATGCTTGAATCGATTGTGATATCAAAATCTGGACACAGGAAAGCAGGTCTAATATCATAGGATTCTTAGTAGCCTCTACACATGTATACTCATCTCCCTATTGATTGAATAGGACTCTCTCCATTTCCTTTATACTGGAATTATGGTGAGCGACACGGACTGTACGTGATGGCCATGTCATGAGGATACGGTCTGGTAAGCACTGGATTACATATGTTGGTTTAGTTGTTGCAGTTATTGTAGAGGAACTACGTGTTATAGCTCTGTGTAGTATTTGAATAAGTTAGCCGTTATAGGTTGGCTTGACCTAAGTTTTGATCTAACTTGCTACTAGACTTTAGCCGACCTGACCTTGCTTCATCTAACAACATGTTGACTTGAACTGGAGCCAAGCTAGTGGGTGAACAGAGAGTTATTTTGGGCTTCTCTGAGATTGAGTTAATTAGGACAGTGAAGCAATATGGTAGGAGTATAGTTTAGTATTAAGTACTAGTAACACTTGTCTTGGCTATGGTGGTTTAGTGACTAAAACCAATTAGGAAATTAAGGAAATTAGAGTGGATTAGAAGGCTCTAATTATATTTTCCTATTTTAGGTGATTTGAAGAAGCTTGGACAAAACCCCAGAAAAGAGGCAAGTATATGTACTCAGTATTACCATCATTTCATGCATCGCATGCACATTGTCATCGTGTCATTGTTCACTTGTTCCTACTTTATTGCTTGTATTGTTTTTTGTGTCGGGTGAGGGACGTTCTAAGATATGTGATTGACTAATATTGGACAAATATTGCCTGATAGCATACACCGTATGCTTGATGTCTATTCCTTGCGTGACTGATAGCATTGTCGTCAGACATGCCCGATTATTATATGACTGATAGCATTGTCGTCAGACATGCCTGATTATTGATTAACTGATAGCATATTCTATATGCCTGATTACATATTAGTCCCCACATGTTGATAACGTCCAATTGTACATGTACACATAGCTAGTGCATAATTTATATTCACATCGCTTCTCTGCCTTTCAGTTCTATTTTTGATAATGTTCTATTGATCTTATTTGGTGAGTTTTATTGAGTTACATTGTGCTTTGCTCCTTACCTAACTTGATCGTTGATTACAGGTGAGATGGATCTTTAGATTGCCATGGCTGGCATTGGAGCTCAATTGACATTGAGATATCTAGATTCATGTATAAGAGATTGATTGAGTGTATTTGATTATATGTTGTTGTAGCATTTATCTTTTACCGGCTTTGCACCCAGTCATTCATGTGTAAGTTGTAATAATTATATAGTGGATTGCTGTGATGGCTAGTGTAGATTCTGAGATTAGATGTTGTGATGAGAATATTTCTTGTTATTGATGACTAGACGGCTCACTACCGCTGTCAACGACAGTATAGGCCGGGCATGCATCGGCCCATACCCGATTATTCGGGAGCGGGGCATGACACCTGACATGAACTGACGTCTCACACAGACATTCTACTTCTAGTGTTACCATACCTTTCAGGGCCAAGTTCAATACTTCTCACATCTGAGACCTCGCCTCGACGACCCATGGTCGCGAGCATTCTTCCTTCTTGTCCGATCATTTCATTTAACTCAGGAACGACTATTTGAAAGCCCTTCTTCCAACTAAATTTAATCAACCGTGGCCCATGCCTTAAAAATACTAAGTCTGTGACATCGTGCCTTAAACCAACTTGAACTTCTATGTGACACCACCGCCCAAGTCATACTCTATATATGATCGTAAAACCAAGTGATATCGACAACTGTAGAAAACGTGGGACAGTGCTTAGAAAAGACTTCGATAGCCTAACCTAACTCAGCCAAACTTAATCGTGCAACAACTTGACGAGCAAGGACTGCGTCAAGCCTTGGACGATGGGACCGTGCACGCTTTATGAAGCCTTTATACGGGCGACGCCTATGACTTAGGCTAACTCTTAGCATGTGGCAAAGACCAACTTTTCCTTCTCCCGAGCCACGGGACGAAGGACCGAGTGTTATTTTCAAAGCATGCCGTGCACCAACTCTAAGCCGACCGTTGGACCTTTCCATATTCTAACTCAATTCGTCCCGTCGGGATTATTTCCTTATCTATGTAGATTCGTCTCTTTTATTATCAAGCCTACTTGTGCAAGTTGAAAATATGTGATTTATTATGTAAAGGCTAGGATGAGGCGAGTTCACCGAAACTACCCCACTTGAGCGAGGAGTCATCTCGACCGAGCGATGTCTCCGAACAGCCATTGCAAGGCTAAGTCCGAACGCCGTCGACGTTCCGATTCCTTCGATTGACTGAGTAGGACGGGGCACTATAGGCTTAATATTGTTGTGCTTCCAGTATGCGCAACATCCATTTGATGGGGGCATTTAATGGTTCAGCCCTTAAGCTACTCGAGCCGCTCGAATCATTCTCTTCGTTCACGGCTGCAAGTTCTCCGACATCTGAAATTAGAAGGCAACTTATGTTAGTCTTAGAAAATATTACGTACTTACTATATGGAACAAGTCATCTCATCAACACAGGATCAAGGGTACGAAAACTCAAAACAGGAGGCCTAAGGACGTAAAGTTGTGCTCTGATACCATAATGTCATGTCCCAATTTTTTAAGAATCGATAGTCGTCCCCCAGATGTTATGTCGTACTTCCCTAGGTTGCACTCGCATAAGGCACATTCATAAGATTATCCAAAACACAACAACAAAGAGAGTACACAAAAAATTTGATAACACACATGTAGAAGAAAACTTTTACTTTATTGACAATGAACATCATATTAAGACTCAATTACAAAGGTGCCGTGTGGACTTACAACTTGACCCATATACAAAATAAATACGGATGAGATAGTCATTCCATACATTTACATCCCTTTACACATAAGCAACAAAACACTCTCTTTGACCTGGGATCGGAGAGAGTTGATGAGATATGGTGTAGTCGCGATCGGAGTCTTCAAAATGTAGGATGCCTTTGCACGTTAGCAAGGCTTCCAAAATGTCCAAGCGTCGACTTCAGTTTCTTGGCACACTATCTTGATTTGGAGCACCTTTGGAGACCGAGGATCAGTATATTACTGTGTACTAGTGGGTGGCTAATTATATTTTGTGCTCTCATTTGGTTAAAAAGTTATGTGAACATGCATATATAATTGGTGAACTTTCTAGCCATCCTAATTAATTCATGAAAGCATTTGAAAGGCATAATTAACATAACTATGATAAATCTTAGCCACGGCAGAGCGTGCAGTTGCAGTATAAAGATTACCATGTTCTTCCCTGTCATATTCATAATGATGAATACAATAGTGTGTATTTTATGAAGGACATTGGCATGACAAGCCATCCTAGACATATAATTTGGTAGGACAGAGGTCCTTCAGCGCAGGTAGCAAGTCCCATTAAAAGCTACTGCATACTATGGCATGTATGAAGCATAGCTCTCCGTGTTTCTTCCCAGACCGGATCGGTCCCCTGGTCCCGGGATACCGTCCGAAGAAATAATCGCCCTTGTGAACAAGCTGTCCATGACCTTGCTAAGCTAAAGTAATTATTTAAGGCATGTTTCATGGTATTGTTGCAACATTCATTTAATCTATTCGATATTTTCTTAGCACAGTTCCGTATAAGCATGGTATATGTAAGCATATAACAATTCTATGATAAATCAGTTATATGGCCAGTGTACATAAGAGCTTGTACAATAGTTCATTTAACGTAAATATTTGTGTCGTCGCAGCTACATTGATTCATATTGACGTTATCGATTGATCGAAGAAAAGAGGGTCAAGGGGAGAAGGGTCAGCCACTCACCTGGATTTACTTGAGGCGAGAAAAGAAGATGGTCGTGCTAGACTATGCCTACACGATCACCTGAAATTGCACAAGCAATGAATTATCAATCGACCCTTCTATTCCGAGTTCGATATGAAATGCAAAGTTTGAAGAACACAAGCCATAAAATCCATCAAGAACATTCACGAAAGCACATTCATAAAACCAAAGCCAAAGAAGGAAGTTCTGCTTGAAAAAAAGCAACGAGAGGTCTCTCCCGACTCAGCCGCAAAGTTCTTGCTCGAGGTGCAACCCGCTGAATATGGAACTTGATTTCGAAGAAGTCATTCCATAACGAGAAAAGGATCTTTAATCAACTAGTACCAACCAATCGATAGCGACAGTGTTATTTAGCTGCGTTCTCTGTATCACGAACGAAAAATGGGGCAAGATATTGGGATGTGGACTGCAATTAGTAATTGTAGTGCACCAACTACTATCATTCAAATAAGTAAAGGTGTATATGGCACGTCCTGGGCTATAGCGTGATAGCTATCTTTCTAGTTACAATCGACAATCTTACTTCATACCCCATGTCTATAACATAATTTTAATATAGTTATAGATTTTAGAAAGTAATAGGTGATTCAAGTAAAGATTATTGTAGCGATTCAAGTGGTGATTCAAGTGCAACAAGTAATCATGCATAACATAAGTAATAAATTGTGTCATAATCACGATAATCTATAATTGAACAACAATATGAAACAAAAAATATAAACATGAACAAGAATATGAAATATTGATACGTACACATTAATAACCAATGTAAAAGTGAAACCATCTAAGTATACTTGCATGCTCCATCGATTTGATATGTAATTACAATTGTTAGGCGATCATGAGGCACTCCTCTTACTATACTTATATCATACAACACAAACTATCATGTCCCGCTCTCAATATAGAAAGATTGGGGTACATGAATACATCCCCATATTATGCATGAAAACAAAACTCTCAGTTTACATATTTACAATTATCCCCTGTAGAATTCTAGTATTGAGTACGATGCATCCAGGAAAGCTAAAAGAATTTGACAAATATTACATATAAGACATTCTTCTTCCTTACATATTTATACATATCCAAGAAACTTAAAAGGCTTCTTACCAAATTGCTTATTATAGAAGATAGCAATTGTTTTCGATTTTTACAATAAACTAGAAGTTAGTAACATCAACAATATGAAATTTTGCATAAGGCAAATCTCAATAATTGAAATACAAGGTTATATATATATATATATATATATATATATATATATATATATATATATATATATATATAAAAATATATATATATATATATATATATATATATATATATATATATATATATATTCTCAAAAAAAAAAAAAAAAAAAAAAAAATTATATATATATATTCTCATCTTTTTTCCTCCATCCTGACCTTGGGGGTCGTTCTCTCTACTTCTGCCGGCCTCACCCTCCAGTTTTCCTCCCTTTTGCCCCTCTCCCCAATCCACCACTCCTTTGTCCCTACCTCCCCATTTTCCGTCTTTCTTATTTCTTTATAGATGTCCAGCTTGTACGTTGTGGTTACAGCTAGGAGGCCGCCATCGGCTCCATATCCAGTTCCTTCATTGTCCTACTTCTCCTTTCATGTCCTTGTGCACTTCCTAGGGGGCCCCGTGGCCTTTTTTGGGCAGAGGAGATCGCATCTCTGGTGGTTCCCTTCTGTTTTTCTTTAGTGTGTAAATTCAATCAAGCGCGCCCGTCAGTGGATGCTATCTGTGCCGCTTTACCTTTCTAGCTTTTGAGGGGCAGATTACGGTAGGTGTCATTGACACTAAACACCTCCTCATTCGCCCGAGGCTGGAAGCGGACTTCCTTACACTCCGAGCTACGATCCTTTTGTTCATTGCTAATGCTCTTATGAGACCGTTCGAATGGTCTCCGAACTTCTCACTGTTGAATGAATATCTTTTGCAACAATATGGTTATCCCTTCCTGGTTTACCTCGACACTTCTTCGCATAAGATCCACTTATTGCCAAAGTAGGGTGTCTCGGGTCACCACTCATGATGGACTAGAAAACTGTGGCTCACTCTTACCCTTGTCGTTTCCGCGTTCTTCTAAAGGTGGACGTCAGCAAAGTCCTACCGAAGTCTATTAGAATCAACTGCCCATAAGAAGCTAGTTTCTAGCAATCAATTGAGTATGTATCCTTTTCGTCATACTGCTCTTTTTTTTTGCACCAAGGCCACGCTTCTACTTATTGTAAGAGAAACCAAAACAAAGATATTGGAGGTAGAAATAAGGGCAAGGATAAAATTCTAGAGCCAACCGTGTGAATGGGAGAATCGCAGTAGATAAAAAAAATAGGATATATTCAGATGAATTCCACTATTGTTTAAACACAGAGCCTCCTCTTTTTTATGGGAGAATCATTAGGCACAAAACCCTACAGAGTGCTACAAGACATAATCTAGGGTAGCAATTTTGTTAATGCTGCTTACATTGGTACCGCCACTCGGAGGGGGAGGATCGCTCTGAGTTAATCGGTTCCATACACCTGATACTGCGATATGGGCTTCCCGAACCCAGGGTCAGAGGCTTGGGGTTCGTATGTTGTTTGTGCAGATATCGAAGGAAGCAAAAAAAGATCCAATTGTGGAACAAAGAAAGGAATGTGCCAAAGTCATTCAGCTTTCGGCTACTTCAGTGGAAGAATTTCTAGATCATTCGAAACAACTCTCTTTGCTATTTGGGAATTCACTAGATGAGGAGGCAATATCTGATAGGGGATCAGATAAATAAGCAACATCATTCACTCTCCATAAAAGATGGGATTCCCTCACGGAACTGGTTGTCTTTGAGAAAAAAGATACCAATATTCGAAAAAGGATCAAAGACAACAGAGAGTGTGGCTCTTAGCAAAAGAAAGAAGGGTCAGTAGAAGAAACACTCAGAAGATTTTTTGATGTCTCTTAGATCAACGGCTAAAGCATCCCTCTATAACTATTCATTATGATCAATGCTCTAATTTGGAACACGAGGGGCATGTCATGCCCCAATCCCGAAGGATCGAAAACTGGCCACTGGACGTGATGTTGTACGAGTCTAGATTGTACTTGTACAAGACAAAACTATTACAGTTCTTGGTATTTCTTAGAAAACAACGACAACTCAGCAAAACCAAGCAGATAAATTAAAGTCGCAACAAGATATGAAAAAATATATCTCTTTATTGATAATTGTGACAGATTGCAAGACTTACAACTGAATACAAAATTCATAACATATTACAACGGCTCTTGAATAACCAACTGAATTACTTGCCACTTACGCTTACAACCGAACATGTCGACTTGGCTTACAAAGAACTTACCGATTTGGCTTACAATCTCACTGGTTCATCTAAATTATAATGTTCAATATATGATGTCCAATATAGGAGAAGATATCATCTTGAGATAAAAGCTTATGCATCCCCATCTGATTCATCGATGCCAAGCACTAAATGATTTTCCACATACATGAGCCCCTGTAATGATGCCCACAAACTTGGATTAGTACATTCATCTATGTACTAGCGAACGATGCTGGCCCAACTCACCTAAGAAGATAACACAAAGTAATCATTTAATAGGAACATTATTAAGAGTGGTCTTTCTCGTTGCCTTATGGTCAATTTCATGTTCATAACCAACAGAAGTAAAGCATGATATCATTCATAGCCGATATAATATAAAGCATATATATTATCACCCTTGGGGGATTCTTACCCACGGTCATATAGCTATCCCTATATATTTATAATACTTACTCTGCCTGCATAAGACATTTTTATGAACAGTATTATATTTATCAAAATTATTACCGTCCAGGTGTTTCTTACCAACAACCGATATTTTTTCATGTATTTGAGTAATAACTTACTCTGCCTGCATAAAACATCATTAACATGCGACCTGTCTATATACGGATCACTGACTATCAAACTTATGGTTAGACGGCTCCCCTTCAATGGTGGGTAGCTAGCCCAGTCCGAAAGGTTTTTGAATCACTATGCTACTACTTCATCACTGTGCTACTACTTCAACACTATGTTCCCCATAGGACGGATTGGTTCTATAGCCATGGAGTACAGTTCAAAGAACTATACCTTGTCGACAAGTTGTCCATGATCATGCAAGTATATACAACTTATCTACGAAGAAAATATATAATGCATGATGAAAAAAATAAGTAAATAAGGCACCATTCTGATTTGTATTGCCACATATGTCTTGAGCCGATGCTCACATTTCTATCTGCCCAAACCGGGGTCTTAATGCAATCATCATTATACAACAGCTTTGATTAATAGAATGTAACTACTCAGTCTTTTTTTTCCATATCTTTAATACTATACATTTTTTCGGGTCATGCTAAAACATATTTACTGCCTAGTTCTCAGGTTTTATTATCTGTCTTACTGTTTGTTCATCGAGCTGAAGCTCGATATACTCACCGCCCAAGTATTTGGGACTTTCGCTTAACCTGTTATGTATTTCATTGTAATAGTACGCAAGCAAGCAATTTATGAAATACTTCGCAACAGTTTTTGTGTCATGTGATTAATTATCTTTTATTATCTTTTTGGGCTCCATGCAAGATAATATTTAGCAACTCAACAAGCCAATATAATATACTAATCCTTTTTATTAAGCATGAAGCTAAAGGATCTTCGAAGGACTCAACACTACTCACATTTATAAGATGATTTTCGCCACGATCGCATAGCCTTTCGAGCAATCCTTCCGTATATTCCTAAGTCCAACAAGGCTTCATCGAACTAACCAGCCATCATAATGCACTGTGAGGTTGGGGAACTACATAATATCCACTTCGAAATAGTTTCGTCCAAAAAATTAAACAAAACTCATCTCTATAGCTTCAACTGAATTTATAAAACTTTCCATAATCAACATGCACTATTTATCATTTCTCTATAATATCTCGATCGATTTCAATGATGTACTATCTTGCCATAGCAATCCAATCTGATTCAAAATAGTTCACCATTCTTGTTATTTCCTCCAACATTTAGGCAATTCCTTAGAAATGATAATCCTCCCGCTCGTGGCTTTGTTTGAATTCAGCATACCACTTAATTTGGATCATACACATATTTTAGGCATCCCAAAAATATATGCATTTCAACCAAGTGCAGTTATAGAGAAAACGAAAGAACTATAGGTATAACTTCATTCTCAAATGTTAGCAAATCCTCTTGAACATCTCATATAGTCTCAATTTTTTTATTCAATCTCCCAACCGACAAATAACATAATAAATGTTTTCAATTCCAGCTCGAGTAATTTTCCACAACCGATCCAAAATTTTCCAATGTACTTCGACTTAGTAAAAATTAAGTTTTTCAGTGAATCCAGAGTTCCCTTTCAAGTCCATTGTCATTCATAGCACCATCACTGATAAAGCCATTAGTCACATTTCTTTTCGATACCACGATTCTCATTGATCAAATTATGTATCCATTATTGTTTGCATCCCCAGACTTTATTTGCAACCCGTAACTTTTTCGATTATGATACATCTTCCAAGTTATACCATCATTCGAATCTAAAAAAATTTCCCATGTACTAAATTTTTTTTTCGTATTGATCAAGCCAACATATTATCATCTCGCATGTGAAACTCTTACTTCTAGCAGCATTATTATGAGGGTCACATCAATTTCAATCGCTCTCGTCGATCTCGACTACATGCACTACCTCATCTCGTGTTATACTTATTCTCAATTCTGATCTGATTATCCATTAATAAAATTATTTCGACTGTCTCAAGGCAAATACAATCAATTTGTGCAGCTCAATAAGATTCAACTGACTAATCAAATCCAACCACTTCTAACAAATTTCTACATTCCAAATAAAAGCATCCAAGTTTCTGAAACCAACACGATCCGTCATTCCATCCAACGTTATAACATCGAATTTCCCAATCTCCATTCCATTCTGAAGTTTACTTTCCGAAATATCTCACTCATTCCGACTATACCCACACAGCATCAACAGGGAGATCCTAAGGGTCTCCAACAAACAACTTAGACTTCGGTTAAGTCTCTACAGTCAACTATTCTAAGCTAAACCTGACATTCAGCTAACCCATCTGAGATGGATAGCTATTAGGGACATACTTATCTCTTATCTTAGAGGCAGTCAATTCTTATCATAGGGACTCTATCTGTCTCATGGATAATATTATAATCTGACAAATCTAAGGGACATGGGATGCTACTTCAATCTCATGTGCTTATTACCAAATTCAAACAACTGAAATATTATCGCCGACCAATCCACAACGTAAGCAACTATATAATCATATTTCTTCTGAAAGGATGCTTTATGAATTTTTTTCTAGCACAAAACACAGTCATCTCTTAGCAACTTATGTTAACCATCAATATTCATTTTGCATCATTTATTTGTGATTCCATAAGAAGATTCATTATTCGTGTACCAATCCAATCACTATAGCACCAATCATCTAGCATTCGTATATCGGTCATCTTGTTGAATATGACATAACTCATGCAGCTAAGTTATTATCCAACACTTCTACATTCCAACTACTTGTTATTCATGCGACAACATTATCCGCCAACATGATCTATTACTTATTGCTGCAACTTGATGCTTATTTGTATTCCAGCCATCAGAGTCTCATAAGTAACATCTACTACAAGTGCTCATTCACTATGCCTCAAAATAATCAATGGTCATAATTTGTTAATTCGGAACACATCAAATTCTCTCAAGCACAACTGTACATGTGCAAAAGCCTACTATTTCCTCAAGTCCATATCTACTTTTTGGGTCGTTGATGCAACTCTCTACATCCACTGAATAATTCACAGCATCTCAATAAGCCCTTAACATCACCATAAATTTGTCGATGTCCAACATGCAATTCCATCTACTTAATTCCAACATCATTCAATATTCGGCTTAAAATTGTTCTTCCAAAATCTTTTGATAGCAACACCCCACCATCGTTACTGAACCAACAATCTTTTTACCCAACTGATTCAATTCATCACTTGAATCTATAATTCGTACCATTTCTAACTAAGACATTCATTTCATATTCTCAATTTCTCATTACCCAGCATAATGCTAACCATCAAAATCTCACAACGAGTTATCCAAACTAAATTATCAAGGGACATACCAAGCCATCATGTACCAATTATAATTCCAGCTATGACTCGATACTACCATATACCTTATAGGTAAAGCATCACTATACTATGAACAGAGTCGAGGGATGTCTTATCATTGAGAGGGTAGAGGCAATATAGCACTCAGAGCTAAAGCTATTATCGACATAATATTCCTCCTCTTACCAAATCAACATCCATAATGGACTATCCATCCCACGGTGGTTCTGCTGACCACAATTACCAGCTAATTCCCTCGAATCTAAAATATAACCAAGCCAACACATATAAGCCAACTCAAAGATTCTGTCGATTTCCATTCACTGAAATCTAATGCACATTCTGTTCCAACATACCATGCCATCACCCACTGTCGACTGCCATATAACATCGACTTCTATGAATCCCACCTTAAGGCATCAAGCAAAAATTACCAAATATTTACTACATCATATCATTTTGTTTTGGTATCATTAGGAATTCAATACAGCTCATACATTACAACCCACATATTTAGACTTATTATATGCAACACCTAGTGAGCGGCCAGAGGATAAATGGATTTTTAGTCAAGAAAGCAACTTAGGATAATTTGGAACAACACTGAATAATTGCGGATGCATATTGAGTCATCGTGGAAGCAACTTTGATTCACCATGCAACCAACTTTGAGTAATCGAGGAAGCACTTCCATTCATCGCGGAAGCAACTTGAATCATCATAGGAGCATCTTTGATTTGAAAAAAATCGAATAAGGATCGAAGGACGTAAAGCTATGCTCTGATACTATTCTGCTACACTCGTATCTCGGAGGATCCAAAACTAGCCACCGGACGTGATACCGTGTAATGCCTGTGTTCGTATTACATATTTTGGGATACGTATACGTATTTTATTCTCTATTGCATGATTCCTTGTTTTGCTCTTGGCTTGGTTTAACTCTCGGTTTGGGTTGGCTTGGTTTGGCCGGCCCAATGCTTGGTTCATCATGGGCCAAGGGTAGAACACCTTAGCCTATGCTTCTCCTTCATTTCCACCACAACCCCCCCTCTTTATTATCCCCACCAACCTTCTCTCTCCTCCATAATTCTCATTTACTTCTCCTTCCCCCACCATTACTCTTCTCCACTAACCAAGAATACCATAGGCAAGTACAACTTGCTTCCACAAGAGAACTCCTTTTGATGGTTTCATTAGCTTCTCCTCATGATTCTAAACCACATTAGAACTTGTCATTTTCCATTTTGAGGCTTTAATTCTTGTAGATCTAGAAATTAGTTATTTTCAGATTTTGGTGGTTTTGATCTATTAAACTTCTTTGTTTTCAAGTTTTGATGGTTTTATGTTGTAGAGAATTTCATTCTACCCAATTTTGACCTTTGGAAAGTTGGATTCGGACTTGTTTTGACCATGATTTGGACAATTGAAGCTTAGATTCAACTTTAGAGTTCTTGTTGTTCTTGCCATTTGGAGAAGACAGTGAACAGTGAGCTAGCTTTTTAGCTTACGCCACTGAGCTGTACGCTGCTCTTTAGCGAGCGTACGCTGACTTGTGTACGCTGCTCTTTAGCGAGCGTACGCTGACTTGTGTACGCTGCTCTTTAGCGAGCGTACGTTGACTTGTGTACGCTGTACGCTGCTCTTTAGCGAGCGTACGCTGACTTGTGTATGCTGCTCTTTAGCGAGCGTACGCTGACTTGTGTACGCTGCTCTTTAGCGAGCGTACGCTAGCCTTGATACGCTGCCTGTTGGTAGCGTGTCTTGAGCGTACGCTAGCTTGAGCGTACGCTTACCTGTAGCTTGAGCGTACGCTGACCTGTAGCTTGAGCGTGCCCTTGTGTACGCTGACCCTTGCGTACGCTTCCCATTGGAAGTACATGGATCCTTTGGTACACAGACCTGAGCGTACGCTAGCCTGAGCGTAGCCTGGCTTGAGCGTAGCCTGATTATCTTCTATAGCCCTGTATATTGATATTTTATTAGATATTTAAGTCCATTTTATATCCTTACGCCTTTTGTCCTGAACTTGATAATCATGAATTTATGTAAATATGTTTGGAATTGATAATTGAGCATGACACGATAGTGACCCGTAGTGGTGCACTCCTGACATAATAACCTGACATGACCTGATAGTGGCCCGTCGTGGTGCACTCCTGACCAGTACACTTGGCATGATAACCTGACATGATTATCTCGAATAGCTGTTGCGACGGCTACCTGACATGACATGACCTGTATAATTAATCTGGACACCGTGGGCGATTGTATTTGTATAAATAAACCAGTCCTGTCTTGCATCATGTCTAGGATGGGACTCCTGAGTACCACGGTCAGGAGTACCTATTGAAATAAACTAAGGACTAATAACTAGATTAATACATTAGTTATGAAGAGATTTTCCAGCTACAGGCAATCCCGTTACCTGGGCACGCCTTGGGATCTGTAGCCTGCCGGCGAGTAAGGCACATTTCCAGCACACTGTCATGTGTTGCACCCTTCAAGCTATCTAAGGTACATTCGTTTCCTGGACGATGTACCCACCTGAATTCAACTCTAATCTTTTAACCCGGGGAACCTGGATGGTCTGCAGGGCTTGTGGCTGTGGAATAATCTCGCTGCATCTTATTAGTAATTAGGCTTGTGACAACCCTAGTTAGTTAAAGTATCAAGTCGTAATTCTTGCTTGGCCGTGAAGTGATTAAACGGAGTCTAACCAGTCTAGTCTTGCCCTGATCCTGTTCCAGATTACTACATGACCATAATGCTTGTATTTATTTTACCGATAAATGGTGAGAATTTCCAAGTTCTGTTCAGACGAAGGGTTACAACCCCGATCCTTGTGTGGTTTACGGATTGTAACCTGGCTATCTGAATAGTTCCATAATTATCTCGTCGTATATCATCCTGGTGTATTCTCTTTATTACCAGTTCTTACTTTTATTTATATCTTGTGCTGAGTGCTGGTTTTAGTTCTTAAGTGAAGCCTCCTTTGTGGCACTTGCTCTTTCTGGGGTCTGACCCAGCTGGTTTTGTGTGGCCAGATTTCGGAGCAGCTCCAGAGGATCTACCGACCTTCCAGCCAGATGGTGGCTACTAGACGGAACCCTGGCAACGAGTGGGTTATTTTTGGCTCTCCCACTCTATTGTAAAAGTTATTCTTTTAAGGCGTTTAGCCGACGAGCACCTGTTTAGCTCGATTGCATTTACTTACTGTCTGCCTACGGGTTGTAACATGATTAACAGATCCTAGGGTTGATCATGTATGACTAAACTCTTGCTAGTCCTAACATTTTGTAACGACTAGCTTCATGATCGGCTGAATATGTAATATTTGGGACGCCTTATTATTGTATATTTGATGATCATACATCTTGTAACTTTTACTTACTTGCTTGTGATTGAGATAATAGGCTGTTCATGACCTTAAGAGACTGCTGGCTTATAGATAAACCCTTATGTATCCTAGACAGCCGTGACCGTATAGCGAGATGGATTCCATTTCATATACGTAGCTGGCTATGTCTGCCCCCGCTCTCCAGTATTCTGGTTCTGGGGCGTGACATACCGTACAAGTATAGATTGCACTTGTATAATGCAAAACCATTATAGTTTCTGGTATTTTCCAAAAAATAATGACAACACAGCAAAACCAAGCAGATAAATTAAAGTCACAACAAGATATGAAAAACATACCTCTTTATTGATAATTACAATAGATTACAAGACTTGCAGCTGAATATATAGTTTACAATAGATTACAACGACTCTTGAATAGCAAACTGAATTACTTGCCACTTAGGCTTACAACCGAATATGTTTACTTGGCTTACAAAGAACTTGCCGATTTAGCTTATAATCTTACTGGTTCATATGAATTACAATATTCCATACATTATGTTCCATATAGCAAAAGATATTGTCACGACCTACACCCACATGATATTCGAGTAAGAGTGCGTGAGGCACGCCCAGCCTATGATATAGAAGTGACGTAGCGTGCGGCTTTAGCAAGTCGAGCAAGCAAACTCAATCACAGTGCTAAAGAGATGCATAATAAGAAATAACAAATTTATATAAGCTGATAAACAAAGTGACATAAGCAAGTGAATCCAAAAGTTGATCAAAAATTATTATAAAATACTAAAAAAAATGTCTCCCTGAGACAAATCCGGTAACATATAATGGAAATAAAACAAGAAAAGAAACTAAACAAGAACCCTGAGTTAAGCTATCCAAAGATGACTTCGTCCTGCTTCATCGGATGAGTAGATCACATACAAGTCCAAATAAAATCTAAAATTGACAAAGTATCCAGTCAGGATTGAAGCAAGTACTGTTAAAGTTACGAAATTTCATAATACAAGTATAAATCTATCATGACAGAAAAGTACAATAAACAAGACTAGACTAGTAAGTAAGTAAGATGTGATAAAATAACATCATGTAACAGAAACTAGTAATAAAAAGACAACTAGAAACATGAAAGTTGCAACATGAAGGCAAGCAACTAAATAATCATAAAAATCAGGATTTGATAAGAATAGTAATATTATGTGACCTTAGAATACAAGGTTCGACACGTGGGGGCTAAGCTAAGTCCGACACACCATACGTGAGGTGTACGACTGCTATCTATCAGATCGAATAGGGAAATGGGATTGACTACATGTCTACTAATGTATTCTTCCGCCCAACACTCTAATATCAAACACGTAAACAAGAAATCACGAATATAGATAATCATGGCTCTCAAAGAATAGATAATCATGAATCACAATACAGATAGACACATGTTACGAATATGGATGCTCACAAAGTATGACACGGATGCTCATGAAGCCATAACATGGTATCATGTACCATGACTAAGACTCATGCATCAAATTTGAGTAATCCCGAATCTTGACGCGGATGCTCACAAAGTCGTGACACGGACCACACGTATCATAACCTTGACCCATGCAACATATCCGGATAACAATGATATCATGACATGTATGTAACTCATTCATGTTTCAAGAACAACCATCCATGTGCATGGATCATAGTTTAAAAACAACTAGCAAGTATGGTATGGAATATTCATAATACATTTATAGTATAAAGGTAAATCCATAGTTGTAAGGTACTTGCCTCGATTTAGTCGGAGTCGACGTGCGTGACACTAACGTGTTGACACAGAATTGGTATAGATGCTACACTTCCCAAGATGATTCCAAATAATGAAACATACAATTCCATTGAGTCCAGAATAGTCCAAATAGCCCAATTTGATATACAGATGTCCACATTTAAAAGTTGACACGATTTCTGAGATTAAGATAGAAGCCAACATTTGTAAAGAATAGAAATGATTAGATTAGTCATGATCAGTAATTGATCAATTTAGTAAAAGGGAATTTTATAGCTATTAGAATCCATTAACAATAATATTTAGTAAAAATGACTTTTAGGAAGTATTTAGAATTCTAAGTTCAAATATTATAATAAGGCTAAGGGCTAAATGTCATTCATACAGATAAGCCCAAAGCCTATAACTCAAATCGCCATTTAGGGCTTAAGACCCATGTGACTACTATAGGGCATAGGCCCAATTATGCTAATTAAATAAATTAGAAAACCATATGTGGGGCTCAAGGCCCAATTTGCAATAATGTTTTAGAGTCCAATGAGTGAGTCCAACCATTTATCATTATTATAGAAGATGTAGGGCTCAAACCCCAAGGTCCAGATCAAATAAAATCCAAGTACTAATAACTAATCCATTAAATAACATATCAACCCAAAAAAAGCAAAAGAAATATATATATATATATATATATATATATATATATATATATATATACATATATATATATATATATATATATATATAGTATATTATATTATATAGTATATATATATATAATAAATAAAAAATATATATATATATATATATATATATATATATATATATATATATATATAGTATATTATATTATATTATATTATATTATATTATATTATATTATATTATATTATATTATATTATATTATATTATATTATTTTTTATTTTATCTATATAATATAAATATATATATATATATATATATATATATATATATATATATATATATATATATATATATATTTTATATAAATATATATATATATATATATATAAGTTTTAGAATATATATATATTATATATATATATATATATATATATATATTATATATATATATATATATATATATATATATATATATATATAAGTTTAGAAAATATTATTAATAATGGCGTAAGCCACATTTACTTAATGGATTACTTAGAAAACCCAAATATAAATATAAATTAGAAAACCCAAATATAAATATAAATTAAATTAAATTTAATGAGCCCATTGCATACATGGGAGCCCATTTATTTAAATATGGGCCCAAATATTTAAATCTGAATTGATTTCCTTAGTGGGCTTAAAGTCCAACGAGTTATAAAATCCCCCCAAATAGACACATTTTTACTGTCTCCACTAAATCACAGGAAAGAGAGAGGGAAGGAAAATGGGAGAGATCGAGAGGAAGAGTGAGAGGAGTGGTATGAGGCGCTGACCATGGGGCGGTGGCCAGAGCAGATGTTGTCGGCACTGAAGGCATCGAGGGTGCCGGATCACCGGTGATGCCGGGTACGGGGACACGCGGCACGGTATCGCCGGGGCTGGAGGCGGGCGCGGGGTCACGGATGTTGAGGAGTACAAGAACTGGAGGAGTGAGGGGAGTTGTGTCAGGGGCGCCGCTGAGTAGGAGGTGACGACGGCGGCTTGGATGTCGGCTGGGGTTACAGGGAATGGTGCTAGTGGTGGGGGATGTCCGGGATGGTCGTCGGGGCGGTTGAGGAATTGGGTTGTGGTACTGGTTGACTAGAAAGGAGTGGTGGATGGATGCCACCGGTCGGAAGTTGCATGGGGATGATGATGATGCTGGTGGTTATGGTTTGGAGTGGAGGTCGGGAGAGCAGGGTGTGTTGGCCTATTCAGCAATGGTTGAACCGATTTCGCTAATTGACTTAAAACTATGAGCTCGATATAAAAAGAAACAGAAGATCACAAGTTTTGTCTTAACTAATTTTTCCTATTTTATTCTGTATTTTTATTTCTATTAAGTCTAGAAAATTGTGCGTCGGGACCACTGGCAAATTTAGAAGACCCTACTCACAAAATTCGTAATTCTGACCCAAAACAAAAACCTAAAATTTTTATTTCCACAAACCAAAAAGACCTAGAATTGACCTAACCGAACTCGGCCAGAGTTCTGCCCGAACTCGGTCCGAACTCGGTCAAGTCAAATCACTCCTGGTCAGCTGTATTTTTCTACTCCTTTGGATCAACAACGTTCAAAATTAAAACATTAACCCTATGGAGTTCTGCCCGAACTCTGCCTTAGAAAATTATATATAAATAGAAAAATTTGTCATTTCTATTCATTCATTCATTCTTCATCTTCTCTATCTATTTCAAAGCTTTCTATCTACTTAAAGAGCTTCAATCTTTAAATCTGCAAGACAACTTCAATTCTTCTAAGTGTCGATGGTTTTCGATTAGGAGTATTCGAGGTTTACAAGCTGGGCGTATAAAAGCTTTCCTCAAAAAGGTGTTTTGAAGTTTGATCGTGGGCTTCGGCTAAAAACACGACGGTGTTGAAGTTGGCGTATTCTTCGGAATAAAGCACGCAGTGTAATCTTTATTCAAAATAGTGGATTATAGCGAGCAATAGTTCTCGCGAACTGGACTAGTCCTCTTAGAGAAAAACCAGTATAAACCTTGGTGTCCGCGTATTGCTTTCTTGCCTCTACTTACTTATTGCTTTACTTCATTGCATTAAAGTTTATTTATATACTTGCTTCACATGCTTTATTTTTAATTGGGGCATATTTTCCGTTGCACTCTATTCACCCCCTCTAGAGGTGCCATGACCCTACAATTGGTATCAGAGCACGGTTTCTCTGTAGTTGGATTAAAACTCCTGTGAGATATGGCATCATCATATCCAAGCAATGGTGAAGGCCAATCAACAAATAGGACACCCCTATTTGATGGCACAAACTATATGTATTGGAAGACACGTACGAGCTTTTACCTCAAGTCTCTTAATTTTGATTTATGGTCAATTGTCATGAATAGTTATACGAAACCACTGCCTATTATGGTAGAGGGTAATCTAGTTGAAAAACCATTTGATAGATATACCGACAATAAAAAGAAACAAGCTAGTCTTGATGTAAAAACGATAAATGCTTTATTGTGTGCTATAGATAGAACTAAGTTTAACAGAGTTTCAACATGTGTCACGTCTCACGAGGTTCGCAAACTTCTTGAGGTTACTCATGAAGGCACTTCACAAGTGAAGGAGTCCAAAATCTCACGACTAACACAAGAGTATGAGGCCTTCAAAATAAAGTCTAATGAGACAATTACAAATATTTTACTCGGTTTCTAGATATTGTTAATCCTCTATCTTCCCTTGGAAAAATACAACAATCATAAAAAATTGGAAGGTACTTCGTGGGCAAACAAAGAACTGGAATCCTAAAGCGACGGCCATTATTGAAGGAAATGATCTCACAATGATGACTCTTGAAACCGTTATGGGAAAGCTTATGATGCATAAGCAAGACCTTAAATATTTTGAAGAGTTAGCACCAAAAGAGAAGGCGATAGCATTCAAAGCTAACCACAAGACAGCCTCCGATGACAAAAGTGAGACAGACAGCTCAGACAACAAGCAGATGGCCCTCATGACAAGGAACTTCAGAAAATTCCTCAGATATGATAAGTCAAACAAGAAGAAGAAATATTCTGGAGATAACGAAGAACCGATCTGCTTTAGCTGTAAGAGAACATGTCACATCAAGAATGATTGACCTGTTGTAAGAAAAGGAAGCATGCATGTTCTGTTAGGCAAGAGAAGGACTTCGACTAGAAACTATTCTAACACTAGCATCTTGTGTGAAAGCGAAGCTAGTGATTCTGAAGAAGAATAGAAGCCCCGCAACACTGCAAATCGATGCTTTATGGCCACAGATGCTATGGTAATATCGAACCCTCTCTATGAAGAATTTACTTTTGATGAACTATCTGATGCTTTCACTAATCTGTTAGAAGACCAGAGGAAAATAATGGATTTGTATAAAAGTGCTAATAAGGAGCTAAAATTTGTACAATCTGAGTTCTCTAAGCAATCTCAAATTTTAGAAGATATTAGAGATTCTCCTAGTGACACAAATGAGATTACTTCCTTAAAGTTAAGCATACATGATACCCTTAAAAAGCTTGAGAAAGCTAATCAAAAAATGTAAAACTTAACGATCTTTATGAACTAGAGAAAAAAGTAAAATATTGCTGCTCAGAGAACAGATGCACTTATGGCTAAGTATAATGAAGCTTGTGACATCTCTAAAAAATTAGAGATTAAACTGGACAAACAGGTTATCAAACCTATAGCTCAAGTGAACACAAGTCAAACTCAAGTGAACACAAGTCGCAAGGCTAAGCACAAACACAACACGACCAACACCGCTGAACTACTAGAAGCCATGCATATATGTAAACCTTTTCACACAACAAGAAAACACACACTTCTTCAAAAATACATATGCATGATCTGCGAACTTTACCTAGCACTAACAAGTTTGCTATATGTCATTATTGTGGTATAAAAGGACAAGTATCACACCAGTGTAAGGTTAGAAATATAGTAGATATGAATGTGTATACATGGGTTCCAAAAGCTAACAAATCAGGACCCTCAAGAAAGTGGGCACCAAAGATTAAATCTTTAATTTGTGTTGTAGGTGGACCTTCCTTCTCCCATTAAAAGAAAGTGGATCTTCGATAGTAGTTGCTCCAAGCATATGACAGGTGATAACACATTTTTTTCTAAATCTATCAATCAAGAAAGAAGGCTATGTCTCCTTTGGGAATAACCTGAAAGGACATATAATTGGAATTGGCGACATAGGTACTTCACCCTTACCCATTATTAAAAATGTATGCTTAGTAATAGAATTAAAACATAACCTGCTAAGTATTAGTCAACTGACTGATCATGGTTATGAAATTAATTTTGTTAAGAATAAATGCTTTATCTATGATAAAACTTCTGGAATAACTTCTTTTGAGGGAATAAGAGAGGACAATATATATGTATTGCATTTGTCAGAGAATACTAACAGTAGAGGAAAGTGTCTGTTCATAACTCGAGACGAAAGTTGGGTATAGCATATGCGTCTTGGACATGTGAACATGGACACTATTGCAAGATTGACCATAAAGAAACTGGTAAGTGGCTTACCTGATATTACATTCAAGAAAGATATTATTTGTGCCGAATATGAAAAAAATAAGACATCTAGACCATCTTTCAAATCAATAACGCTGTAAGTACCTCTAGACCAATGCAATTATTACATATCGACTTGTTTGGACCAAGTAGAGTCGCCAGTCTTGGCGGTAAGCTATATGCTTATGTGATAGTTGATGAAGGCATAAAATGAGGAAGGATTCATAATTACTTGTATACTCATACATAGGTTTCTCTAGTACGAAATGAGCCACTTCAAAGAGGTTCATTGCTACGGCCCAGAATACGTTTAATCCAACATGAACCAAGCGAAATCGGTGGTTTCTTGGTCACGACCAACTAAAGTTTGGCATTCTCGGACAAATTGATAAGTTTGGCATTCCCGACCCACCAAGTGAAACCGGTGGTTTCTTGGTCACGACCAGCTAAAGCTAAGTGAACATGGAGGAGAATTTGAAATTCATGAATTTAAATTCTTCTATGATTCAAATGGGTTATCATATGAATTTTTTTGCCCCAGAACTCCTCAACAGAATAGTGTTGTGGAGAGGAAGAATAGAACTCTTGGCGATATGGCTAGAGTTATGCTAAACCAGCATAATCTTCCAAAATACTTTTGAGCGAAAGCTGTGTATACGGCATGCCATATTTTGAACTGAGTTCTTATTAGAATAATCTCTAAGAAGACTCCGTATGAATTATAGTTTAATAGAACTCCTAACACCAGCTATTTCAAGGTGTTTGGTTTAAGATGTTTCATCTTGAACACAAAAGACAAGTTGGAAATATTTGATGAAAAAGCTGATGAGGGCATATTCTTGGGTATGCTACAAAGAGGAAAGGATATAGGGTATTCAACAAAAGATCACTTGTTGTTGAAGAGTCTATTAATGTCATATTCGACAAGCTGAATAGTCAAAGCAATGACGATAATGACAATGAGGAAGAGAAAACTCCTTCAAACAGAATATTAGAAGATACAACGTCCTCGTCCTACCTGGAGAGTCTGCCAAAACGATTGCGGTTTACACCAGATTATTCGAAAGAACTGGTAATAAGTGATGTATCAATCAAGCATAAGAGATTTAGTTGTTAATGTTGTATTTATTTCTAAAATAGAACCTAAGGATGTTTTATAAGCTTTTAATGATGAATTTTGAATTTCTGCAATACAAGAGAAACTAAACCAATTTGAATATAATCAAGTTTGGTAGACTAGAAACTAAACCAAGGCTATAATCAAGAAGAAGACATTGACTATGATGAGACGTATGCTTCAATTGCTAGACTAGAGTCCATTCGTATGCTTTGTACTTTTGCAAATTTTTATGGTTTTAAACTTTTTCAAATGGACGTCAAAAGTGCTTTTCTAAATGGTTTTATAAAAGAATAATTTTTTGTAAAACAACCTCCTGGCTTTGAAGATTTCAAAAATCCTGATCACATATTCAAGCTTCACAAGGCTATCTATGGTCTCAAATAAGCACCTCGTGCAAGATATGAGCGCCTTAGTTCCTTTTTACTTTAACACGGTTTTTCAAAAGGGAAGATTGACTCTACTATTTTCATAAAATCTTTAGATAAAAATATTTTATTAGTGAAAATAAACGTAGATGACATAATTTTCAGATCAACTAATGAGATGCTATATAATAAATTTGCTAAGTGTATGCAGAGTAAATTCGAAATAAGCATGATGGGAGAACTAACATTCTTCCTCGGACTACAAATCAAGTAAAGTTCACAAGGGATATTCATCAATCAAACAAAATATACAAAAGACTTGCTAAAGAAATTTGACATGGACAACGTCAAACCTATCGGCACACCTATGGCAACGTCTACAAAGCTTGATATAGATGAAAGTGGTACACCAACTGAAGTACGTAAGTACAGAGGTATGATTGGTAGTTTACTATATCTAACTGCTAGTCGACCAGAAATTATGTTCTCGATATGTTTACATACTAGATATCAGGCTTGTCCTAAAGAATCACATGTAAGCGCTGTTAAGCATATCCTGCAATACCTTAAAGGTACTTTGACAACTGGTCTATGGTATCCCAAAATTGATTCGTTTGACCCGATAGGTTACTCGGATGCAGATTTTGTCGGAAGCAAAGTCGATCGTAAAAGTACCCATAGCACATGTCATTTTCTAGGAAAGTCAATAGTCTTCTGGCTTTCTAAGAAATAAAATTCTGTTGTATTATCAACAACCGAGGCTGAATATATAGCCGCAGGACGTTGTTGTGCTCAGATTTTGTAGATAAAATAAACTTTGGAAGACTACCAATTATTATTTAACCATATCCCTATTTACTGCGATAACCCTAGTTCTATAAATCTCACGAAGAATCTTGTATATCATTCTCGCACTAAACACAGAAATTAAACATCACTCCCTTGGAGACCATATTTTACAGGGAGATATAAGTTTATAATTTGTTGACACTGAGCATCAACTAGCTGACATCTTCACTACCATTGGCTGAAGATCATTTTAACTTCATACGAAGATAATTAGGAATTTTGGATGTTGAAGTCATATAATTAAGTGTTAATTAATTAAAATTCTTAAATTTGTAGAAAATATTTTGGTTATAAGCCAAAAGAGCCCTTATGACAAAAAATTGTAAAAGACTAAGTGACATGGTGCCAAGTGTCTTCGGACTACCGCTAGCTGGGATCTGGCCCCTACAGCTAACCCGAAATATTCTATACGGTTTGTGTCTTTTGGTTCACTAATATAAATTATATTTCTTCAACACAAATATTTCTAAGTCATCTTTGCATTTATGTTAAAACCCTATCACAAACTTTCCAATTCTATCCTGATTACCTATGGACCAAATTCGATCAGAGTTCTGGCCGAACTCGGACTAAACTCGGTCTGGGTGGAATCAGAACAGAAGCTGGACTATCGGGTTCTCATTTATTTAAATCCTCAAAATCATCATATTCTTCACCAAGCCACTCAATATTCCACCAAAAACCCTAACCCTAACCTCATAGTTCCCCTTCCTCCAAGCTTCTCAAGCTCTCAAAACATGGATTCAGGGCTTTTTCGAGGTTCTATTCTACTATCCATCATCAACTTCAAAAAATCTCTACTATTTCCATCTATCTCAATTCCAATGGCTCCTAAAATTTCTCATTTTTCCAAAAAAATAGGAAAGTTGATGAACGTTCATCCTCTACCGCTCATGAGGTGGCCTCTTTTTCATTGTTTAGTCCCTCCAAACCGGATGATGATTTCTTTGATGATTCCATTTTTGTGTCACAAGATGCATCCAATGAATGATTTAGTGATTTCCATCAAAGAAAGATTTGTTCAGGTAGTCCTATCAGTTTTACATTATTTTCCAATCACTTAAACATTTTTGAACACTTTGAGTTACTAGATTTAGTTCAATCTAGTTTTTCATTTTATTAAAATGTAATTCGTATGTTCTATTGCAATTTGTCAGTCGATAACGGTACAGTTAAATCAAAAGTTGGCGTAATTGACATTGAGTTTGATGCCGGTGATTTGGCAATTATGATTAACATTTCTAATATTGGGGAAGCATTAGTTGATAGTACTTCAGTGCAATTTCAAGGTAGTATAGCTTTTGATTCTTTTCATGATTCATTATGTGCACCAAACCCTCGACCTCAAGGCACTCTTCGCCCTAGTCACTTGAACAACTACTTCTATGACCTTCATAGAATAGTATTTTCTACCATTTTTCAAAGAATATAACAACTGATGAGATTTCATACTTGAAACTTTTTGTTATCTATCATCTTCACTTCTATGTCCCCTTTCGTCTGCCTAAGACTATCATCGCCGCTATGGAAAAGTATCACAAGAAACTGCGACGACTTCTCTGTACGATCTATCTGCCTTACACCTTTCAGTTCTTCGAGGTCATCCTTGAGGATTATCTGCAGGATGCTGCACCTGCTTATCTTTATGAGCATCATTGTACTACTCATGTTCTCGCAATTCAGGCTCCACCTCCACCTCCAGTTGACCCATTACCTGCTAACTCCCATCATACTCATCCTCCTGGTGGTGTTACTCTTGAGTCACTTCAGGCTCTTATGATGGATTAGTTTTGTTCTATAGACTTCTGTACCACTCTTCAGCTTCAGGCCATATCTAATACAGTGCAGGATGTTTTCTACCGCTTTGCTCACAACCCTGGTGGGCCTATTCCTATGGTTCATGATCCCACAGTGCTTGGGTATCGCATTGATGATCCAGAGGCTCAGTGATACTTTAACCCTGCTGCTGCCGGTTATGATCCTCACCGTACTGCTGAGACAGGTCCTTCTAGGACGGCAGGTGCTGATAACAATGATGATGAGGATGACGATTGAGGATGTGTTTCCTTGTGATAGAGCATCACTAGTTACGTTTTAGTTTTTTTTTATGTCTGATATGTATTAGTGATAAATGCTTCTTTCAAGCATTATCAGTTTGAGTTTATTTGGCCAGACTTGTATGCACTTTCTACTATTTTTATTTATATCTCAATTTCCTATTTTTAGTATATTGCATTATTTAATGTTTATTGTTCAAATTTTGCTCTAATCTCTATTGTGCTGAGTAATGTTATTAGATCGTTATGTCATTTTGCTTATATGACAAAACGGGAGAATAATATGATACTTTATCATATTGTTGATCACTATACTATTACTTTATCAACTTGTTGATTATTATGCTACCTGACTAACAAGTTTGACGTTAGCTCTAAATTTTTTTTGAGTTCCTGTTTTTTAGATTTTTCAGATGTTCAGCCTTTATATCTTGTTACGGGGGAGTAATAAGACTTGACCGTACATTACTGGGTATCAAATACATTGTACCAATGTTTCAAGCCAAGCTACTTCCGTGCCTTCCATACCACATCAAGTCTTCTTCCAAACCGAGCTGAACAACTTCTTAAGTATCACTCGTAGTTTTGTCAAATTATCAAAATGGGGGAGATTGTTGGCCCATTCAGCCATGGTTGAATCATTTTCGATAGTTGACTTAAAACTCCAAGCTCGATATAAAATGAAACAGAAGATCGCAGATTTCGTCTCAACTTATTTTTCTATTTTATTCTGTATTTATATTTTTTTGAGTCTAGAAAATTGTGCGTCGGGATCACTGGAAAATTTAGAAGACCCTACTCACAAAATTCGTATTCCTGACCCAAAACAAAAATCTAGAACTTTTGTTTACTCAAAAACTCCACAAACCAAAATGACCTAGAATTGACCTAACCGAACTTGGCCAGAGTTCTGCCCAAACTCGGTCCGAACTCGGTCAAGTGAAATCACTCCTGGTCAGCTGCATTTTTTACTCCTTTGGATGTGCAATATTCAAAATTATGAACGTTAGCCCTACCGAGTTCTGCCCGAACGCTGTCCTAGAAAATCCTATAAAAAGAGAGGACTTTGTCATTTCTATTCACTCATTCATTCTTCATCTTCTATATCTATTCCAAAGCTTTCTATATACTTAATGAGCTTCAATCTTTAAATCTCCAAGACAACTCATATTCTTCTAAGTGCCGGTGGTTTCCGATTAGGAGTATTCGAGTTTTACAAGCTTGGCATGTAAAAGCTTTCCTCAGATAGGTGTTTGAAGTTTGATCGTGGGCTTCGGATAAAAATACGACGATGTTGAAGTTAGCGTGTTCTTTGGAGTAAAGCACACGGTGTAATCTCTATTCAAAATAGTGGATTATAGCGAGCAAGAGTTCTCATGAACTAGACTAGTCCTCTCAGAGAGAAATTAGTATAAACCTTGGTGTCTGCGTATTGCTTTCTTGCCTCTACTTACTTATTGCTTTACTTCATTGTATTAATGTTTATTTATATGCTGGCTTCACCTGCTTAGTTTTTAATTGGGACATATTTTCTGCTACACTCTATTCACCCCTCTCTAGAGGTGCCATCGATCCTACAGGGTGAATGATCAGGACTAGACGGGGAAGGTGGCTCGTGGCTGGTGGCAGCTGGTTTACAGGTGGTCCGACGGGGAGGTCGGTGGCACGATCGGCTCGAGCTGGGGCGGCTTAACTTCCAGCGAGGTCATCGACAGTAGGAGGATGTCGGCAGGGTTAGGTTTAGGGTTTGTTTTGCTTTTCTGGATTTTAGCCGTGTCAAAAATTGTTGTTTATTAAATTGTGTCCAAGTACTGGATACATGAAATAAGTGTCGGTAGATCGTGTCTAAGTCGGACACCAGAATTATGTACTGTAACACGAAATGAATGAAATAGATGTGGACCCGAACACATAGGTCCAAATACGACTGTGATAGTGGTTGATCAGGAACTATTGGATGTTGCTTGGGAATTGGTTGGACAATTTTTGTAGGGAGTAGCTTATTTTATAGGAGGGCTTGTCTTGGGGAGCAAGCATATAGGAGAGGACATTCTTGTTAATTAGAGCAAAATGAGGGACAACGATGTAAACATTGAGAGATTAGAATGTTCTAGGAATTTTGAAAGTAGTCACAGGGTTAATGGTCGAGAAACCATTACATAGTTAATGGACTAATCATTAGTTAAAAAAATCATAGTTAACTAATTTAAAATTTAACTATTAACAAATTAAAATTAGATATAAAGAATATGAAGTTTTCCTTGAATAAATTATTTAAAATTATTGTAAAATAAATTTCTTAACAAATTCTAAAATTTGAGAAAAACATTTATAACTAATTCATAAATTCAAAAATTTTAAAAAATTCTGATTTTAAGGAGTTACAAATCTACCTACCTTAGAAAAATTTCATCCTTGAAATTTAAGTAATGACTACGATAAACAGATTTGGCTAGTCATGGATATAAATCATGAGATTCCTTGATAAGGAAATGTTGATCAAGAAGGAAAAAAGGAAGGAAAGAAAATCATAATATTGGCTTGAGATAGGAATAGGCTTATGGGAATCATGGCTCTACCATTTGATCCCGAGAGGTCTTCAAATTAAAGGTAAGTACTAGTAATAGAGAAATATGAGATTGCACGTTACCATTTCATGGTAACAAAATTAAGGGAAATTCTAGTACTATGAAGGCATAATGAAAAGGGGGAAATATGGCTAAGGTAGTTTGGAGGGAAGAATATTGGACGGGTAAGTAGACCAAGTGTAAAACTAAATCATGGCACGAATTGAAAGAAAGAATAGATACGTCACCTATATGAGAGTTTGATGAAAATATTGACAACCTATAGCTCCTAGATACTCGTATAACCTCGAACTCTTGGTCGATCAACCTATAAAAGTAATACTAACCATTAATTATATGAATCCTTATTGCAGCTTCTCTCTAATATTCTAGTCTATTTTAACCATGATGATAACATCTATAAGGTTCTATTAAAATGGGACTAATATAATACCCGCATCTACCTGAATGGTCTAGGGTAGCTAATGCTGGTAATCCTCTACTACTGGATGAGTCAATCTCGGAATAGTTGGTGGAGGAACAGCCTTGCACTCGGTGCTCCGCTGATCCACAAAAGAGACATTGGCCCAATCTTCTCCTACAATTATCCCAAACATGTCCAGGTCCTCGACAATATGCATACACACCTATTATCCTATTATATTTCTCCTGTTGCGGGTGATGGTACGGAACCAGCATTATAACGGGAGAATGTTGTTGTGGCTGGAATTGTTGAAGTCGAGCTCCATTAGGAAGATGGTGCTGTTGATGGTGTTGAAAGTTTCCTTGCTAAATATTGGAACTTTTTTTGTTTCTGAACTAACGTTGCTTCTACTAGAATCTCGGTCCCTCTTCGAGTTATGGTCCACATCTACCTCGATCCTTTGAGCCACAGGTAACATGTCGTCATAGGTCTTGGCACCTTTAGCTACAACTAAGAGCCTAGCTTCCTTGGCTAGACCTTGTCGAAACTTACCGGCTCGAGTTACTAGGTCTTTAACTATATAATCAGTAAGATGACTGAGTCTGCTGAATTCAATGACATACTCATCCACTGTATGGTTGCCTTTCTCCAAATTCTAGAATTTTCTTTCTAGACTCTCCTTTGTTGTTGCTGGAAAGAACTTCTCCTTGAATAGGTCTTTAAACACTTCCCAACTGAGGTCTGGTACTGCAAGCTTGGGTTCATTCCTGAACCAAGTCCTTGCAATATCATGGAGCTGGAGTCCTACCGCCTCAATCTTCAGATCATCAGGTAGTCGAGAGACGTGAAGAAGTCTCTCAATGTATTCTAACTACTCATCCACATATAAGATACTCTCAGCACCACAGAAATTGTAAGGGTCTATCTTCTTAAATTTGAGATACTTCCTATCTTCGGCTGAGAAATTTGCTGAGTAACTATTTCCAAAGATGTTAGAGCCATACGTTGGGCATTCTCCAAGCCTTCCTTCAAACTACAGTCTTCTCTTTCTGAGCCTTATTCTGCGACTTATAAGTTTCAACCTGAACTTTTTTGCATCTCTAGGAATCCTCTAAACATCTCTAGAAGCTGCGCAATATCCAATAGGGCTACTTCGGGAACTAATGGATGAGAAACTCTACTGGGAACTGAACTAGGAGAACTGAGGGTGCCTCTATAATGAGTTGGCAGGAAGGATGAAGAGGAAAAGTCTCTGTTGTCTTCGAATCTGTTGGTCCTTCTTCTAACGCCTTTGAGGACAAGGAGTAACGACGATGTCTATGCCTGGATCTCGCCATTCTGACAAAATTAAAGAATCAAGTGTTTTAGTGATACATAAGATTATCTAATGACACGAGATTGATCAAAATTCAATGATAATGGAATTCAAACAATTTAAAGTTGATAGAGATGATAAGTTAAGAACCACTCTATGATAAAATCTGAAAATCATATATGTCTAAAATTATGTCACCTAGAATCTTCGCCTTGTCATCTATTATAGCTACGGTAAACTCTAGAATCCATAATTAAGACGGACGGTTGTAGTTCTCACTATCTTGCCTAAAATATGTCACCAGAATGTACTATTGACAGTTCATAAAGCTCATATCAATACAAAATTGGAGTTCAACGACGGACATGTATCCAAGCTAAATTAAAAGTTTAGGTAAACAAAAGCAAATGGAAGGCAAGATTCTCAAGAGACATACCAGGAATCTGTCAAAAAATTCCTAGTCTATGATTGAGTACTAACTTCCTAAATTTTCCTATAATCCATCAATCTTATTTTATGGCAGGCTCGTAGCAGTACGACTAAGCCTAAGTAGTACCACGTCTTCGTACTATTTGCGAAGATGAGACCTGCATGGGTCACCAAAATAAATGTGTCATGACCCACGCCCGCATGATATTCAGTTACGAGTGTGTGAGGCACGCCCAGCTTGCAACTCGAAAATGATGTAGCGCACTGTTCTAGCAAGTCGAGCAAGCTAACTCAATCACAGTGCTAAAGAGATGCGTAATTGGAAATAACCAAATTTATATAAGTTGATTATCAAAGTGACATAAGTAAGTGAATCCAAGAGTTGATTACAAATTATTACAAAATACTAAGAAAATCTTCCAAAGGCAATTTCAGTAACAGATAATGGAAATAAAACTAGAAAAGAAACTAAACAAGAATCCTAAGTAAGGCTCTCCAAAGATGACTTCGTCATGCTTCATCGGATGGGTAGATCACAAGTCCAAATGAAACAAAAAATTGTCAATATATCTAGTCAGTATTGGAGCAAGTAGTATTACAGCTATGAAAGTACACAATACATGTATAAGTCTATCATAATAAAAAATGTACAATAAACAAGACTAGACTAGTAAGGAACAACATGTGATGAAATGATATCATGTAATGGAATAACGTCTGTAGGATCGATGGCGCCTCTAGAGGGGAGGTGAATACAGTGCAGCGGTAAAATATTACCAAAAAATTCAGCAAGTAAAGGCAGATATATAAGAAACTGAAATGCAATAAAGTAAAGCAATAAGTAAATGGAGGCAAGAAAGAAATACGTAAAAACTAAGATTTATACTAGTTTTCCTCTGAAAGGACAAGTCCAGTTGTGAGAACTCTTGCCCACTATTAATCTACTATTTGAAATAGAGGTTACACCGCGTGCTTTAATCCGAAGAACATGCCAACTTCAACACCGTCGTATTTTTATCCGAAGCCCACGATCAAACTTCAACACCTTTCTGAAGAAAGTTTTTATACTCCAACCTCGTACAACTCAAATACTCCTAATCAAAAACTACCGGCACTTAGAAGAATAGGAGTTATCTTGGGAATATAAAGATTAAAGCTTTTTGTAGATAGGAAGGCTTTGAATTAGATAGAGAAGATAAAGAATGAATGAGTGACTAGAAATGACAAATTCTTCTCTATTTATAGGAATTTTTAGGCAGAGTTCAGGCAGAACTTGGTTAGGGAAACGTTCATAATTTTGAACGTTATAGATCCAAAAGAATAGGTATTTTCTGCTGACCATGAGTGAGCCAAGTGGACCGAGTTCGGTTAGTGGATTTTTTTGGGTTTTCTGACCAGTTTTGGTTCAGCTAGGGTTTTGTATGAACAAAGGTTTAGGATTTTTTTTGGGTACAAAAACATGGGTTTGTTAGATGATCTTCTAAGTTGCCAGTGATCCCAATTCACAATTATCTAGACTCAATAAAAAGAAAATACAAAATAAAGTAGAAAAAGAATATGTTCGATATCTGTTGTGATCTTTTTTTTATATCAGAGTTGGAGTTTAAGTCAATTATCAAAATCAGTACGACCATGGCTGTATGGGCCAACAATATCTTCCATTTTGATTGCAGTAATAGAATACTTCTTCTTTTCTAATTCCTCCTTAAGTTTAGCATTTTCTTGAGTGCTTTTCTCAATGTAATCAACTGCCTCATGCAATCTAAACTCAAGTGTGAAAATCTCAGTAGAATTATCAGAAGGAGAAATATTTCTAGCATCATTCAATAAGCAAGTAAGTTTCTCATTCTCATGCTTATAGGATAGAATATCCTTTCTAGCTTGCTTATACTTATCTAATACTTTCTTGTGTTCTTCTAATATATCACTGAAAGCACCAGATAACTCATCATGAGAAAATTCACTATCTTCATAAAATGAATTACTTTGTACCTCGTTAGATAATTCCATTGACACTACGCCAAAACATACATTTTTTGACAAACCAAAACTGTCGTAAATCACGATAAACGACAGTTTTGATCCGTCAGAACAACTGTCGTTAATAGCATGTCCCAAAATATAAACGACAGTTATGGACTGTCGTTTCCTAGTTGGAAAAAATGACAGTTATTATCTGTCAAATAAAAACAACAGACAAAAACTATCAATTAATATGTGAATTGGTCTGCCATTATCTTTTTCGTTTCAATAGTTAAAGTCTGTCTTTTTTTTGGAAGCAAAATTCAAAAAAAAAATTCTCATTTCACCCATATCAAAATTATATAAGCATGTCCATCCTCTATATAAAACTAAAATATATCAAAAAAATTCATATAAACCACAACAATCATCAACAATAAAAGAAACTTAATTAAAATTTTATTAACTAATAAATGTATAGACTTTACATTGCAATATTTCATCAAGATCAAAATGTAACTCCAATGTTGCTAGTTTACAATGGCTTAGTTCTTATGATGAACAAAAAAGAGAGAATGTTATTGATCGTAATTCTTGCATTGGTGACGAAACAGCAAAGGAAACAATATCTCCAACGGAAGACAGACAATCCTGACCACGGTAGACTTGCATCAGCTCACCTCCTCGCTCCCTGACGTTCAGATCGAACCAAACTGGAAAATTTCATCCTGCTACCGGAACAATATGCATGGACTCATGTAACGTGTATCGATCATTATCAGTCTACCTGAAAGTTACAATATATCTACGTTAGGTTCAGTTGAACATAATCTAAGCTAAAAGAAACATAATGATGCAAAAAGTTTTAAGTCAAATGTTTGGTTCGTCGGTTTAACCACATATTACTTCCAAGAAAACATCAATGATATGATACTGAAATTATTTCTTATATATCAATATGATATGATACTAAAAATATATACAAAAAAAGCCAACAAAATTGTATAGAATTGGAAAGAAAATTCAAACACTTTTGATACTAATTATCAGCATAAAACTTATCATCATGGCCCTAAAATGAAAAGAAAATCCAACATATAAGCTGCCCCAGATCATAGAGTGTATTGCCCTCCTCATTATCGAAGGCTTGGCCCCAATGAAATCATTGGGAAATCATCAACCTAGGAAATTATTTCTAGTCATTGTGTCTATATATAAATTGAAGCAAGGTTAACTAATGGTACAACTCTCTCGAAAGTGTCCTCCAAAGTTAATCTTAGCTTTGCAACAGATATTTTCAAGAATCTACAACCCCAACATGTAGAATTTTGTTCCCTTTGAGCCCCACAGCATGCTTGCCTCCCGTCGATGGCTGCTACAGCACTCCTACCAAAATAGAACTTCCAGTTGACAAGACTTGGCGAACAAGGGTTTTTGTATTCGATTTTAAAAATTAAGAACTCTTGAGTTACTCTAGGATTTTTGTTTTCCTTGTTGGATCTTTAATACAAAAATGAGAAGAGAGAAGCAGCCAAACCTGAAGATTAGCAACACATGAGCCATCATTAATCCTCAAGTAAACAACAGAAGGAATGTTCTTCATCTCCTCCTCCTCCTCCTTTCCTACAACAAGCTTCTTTGGCGCTCCGTCGTCTGCAACCTCACCCAGCTCTACCCCGGCAGCCAGCTCCACGACAAGCTGATCTCCGACATCCGCCACCCCTTCGATTCCTTTCTCAGCCAGCTCCATTGAGCATCCATCTTACACGAACAGTAATAGGATACGACATGATACAGGAACTTTGATATCTAGCAATTGAGATTGTGTTATATAGGTAGTAACTTACAGTTTGTTAACTCCGATCGGATTATTGTCACTCAGAAATAACAGAGCCATTTAGAGAATTCTAATCGACTCGTGCATTTTCAGCGAGTAATATGTATCAATCTCATATATGCATGCGATATATATATATATATATATATATATCAATTTCATCACTAAAATACTAACATATTAGTTGCATTATGAAAAAAGTAGACTAGAAACATATGTAGATATAAAAAAGGCTATATGCAGATGGCATGTATATGTAAATTACAAGTAAAAGTGGGAAAACAAAAGAATAACTATCAAATAATTCTTTCACTTCAGCCCCAAGGCAACTACCAGGTACTAATATGTAGAATGGACTCTACAATGATGCCCAACACAATACAAATATATAAAAGCTCACAGTGCAGTAGAATGGACTACTGTCTCCATATGCTAAAAAAAACATACTCCTACTCCAACCCAGTTACCTTTACATTCTATGTTCGAGTTAACCAAACTATATCCCTTACTTGAGCTGTGTTTCCATATTATTATCATTCATCTTTCACTATAGTGTTACATCATATTCTAAAACTAGTAGTTCTTTGCATGTACAAAACAAGCAACGGGAACAATGGTAATAGTCTCATACCGAAGAAAGAAGGAACCTGTGATCCAACCCATAACAAGATCCGAGATTCCTGGAGGTAGTAAAACATCATCACAAATCACCATAGCTTTTTGCTTATGGACTTCTTATTTCCATGACAATAAAAATAAGCAAATTTAGGAAATAGAAATGTCAGCATATCTAAATGAAAAAAAAGAAGGAAGATATAAACCATGATGCTGAATGAATTAGATCATTGTATAGGCATACCTCAAAATTGAAGGGTTGCTTGCTAAGTGGTGGTATTAGAATCTAGGTTGCAAAGTGAATTTCAAGTGCAGTTGAGATACATACACCAACAAATCAGGAGTTGGACTTCAATGTTTCTCCTTTCACCACAGCTATATTGATTATTGACTCTCCAAAGTAACAAAACCAATAACAAAATCTACAGCTTGTAGAGGGCTAGTTTACATGAAAAGGCAAACTTGTTCATTTCTATAAAATTGATATGTTAGGCTTTCAATAGTAACATCAAATCAGAAGCAGAGTAGGCAGTAAAGTTGACAAAATTGACTCCCCATTCCTATAACACAAAATTGTTCTCCCTGGTGCATCCTTGAATTTTGCTTGGCATTCTGGTTTGAAACTGCCAAACAGTCTATCCAATGCTCTAAGGTATCTCAAAATCCAAGATTTTGATCCATACCAACTTGATGCTTTTAGGCTCCTCCAAACTATTTCTCTAGGCGCCTCTGTCACTCCCTATTTTAACTTTGGAAAAAAATACAATATATATTTTGAATGTTTCCTATTTACAGATTACGAGATTCAAATTTTTCTAATTTCATATATAATTATAATGAAAACTGGTTTCTAATATACATTTCAAATGTTCCCTATTTTCAGCTTACAAGATTGAAATTTTCCGTCTAGTGGAGAACAAGATTCCATCAAATGACATTCAAGCAGGCTAGATCATTGATGTCCAATGAAGAAAACATTAGATTCTGCAATTGGAGATCTCTGATATGGAAAACAATGCTTAAAGCATGAAATACAGAATTGACAAATAAAAGTATATGCATTGTTGGTGATGATTAAGCTAATGGGACACATAATACGAGAAACTAATTGAAAAGGGTTCATAGGAATTCATTTCCTCGTCTTCTACACTTCAAAATATTAAGTCCAACAAAAGAATAATACTTTTCATAAATAACAATGACAAAACTCAGTATTTCTAAGTTCTGACATTTCATCATTCACATGGGGAAAGACCTCGCACCAGTATTAAAATTATGCTTCATAGATGTTGCAGCAATGTTATTAGTGTATTATTTTTGACAAATTGAAGCTCTATAATTCACTTAGAGTTTTGTGTTACGAGTTCTAAATGGTGACTTATGAGTTATGATGCAGATAGCAAAATTATACGTATTGACTCTTAGTTCCTTACTGCTACTTTCTTTGTCCAGAATTTATTTCGACCTAGTCTTTTTCTTCCTTTCAGGTTAGAGGCTTGTTTGTCAGAGGCGAAAAGCACATTTAGGCACCAAGGCTCTCCGGCCTAGGCACAAAGAGCAAAAGTAAGGCATGCACCTTACCACAGCAAGGTGCACCTATAACAAGAACAGAACTCCTCAAACCTCAAAACTGCTGTGTTGCTCTGAACCGTCTCACTCGTTCACAATAAAACAGGAAAGATTCAAAGGAGACAACTAACCGAGGAGGGTTGAGAATTCTATCAGATCCTTGAATAAGGATAGAAATGTTTGCAACAAAACCTGCATGTGCGCCTAGCTGAAGCAAGGTACAACCTGCCTTGGCATAGTGCTTCTCGGCTAGGCACGTGCCTAGGTGCAGTTTTAATAGCTATAGTTAAGGGCTATTTTCCATAACGTTGTACATATTGCAAGTAATATACAAATACCTAATTGTCAATTTTATAGTTGTTCACCTTATTTTGCTTAGTGCCATATCCTTTGGCTATCATAAAGAATCTACTACTATTACTACTGTTGTTCAATAGTGTCAACATTGGTAAATTATCATGACAGCAACTTTCTCGCAATGAACTATGTGCCTTATTATGTTACTTGTATCATTTGCTACCAATAGGGGGAATGTGCAGGCACCATTCGTTACCCTTTGTATCTGTCTTTCCTTCTATATAAATTATTCAATAATGTAACATCAAGTGCAACGCCCTTCAACAGTCAACTTCAAAGTGCACCAGGTAATTAAACTTGTTGCTGCATAAAACCCAACATTTTCATGTTCGGTCAATTAGCCACTACTTCATGCATTTTTTTTGTATTGCACCCAAAGTACCAAGAAGAGAGTGATAGTAGTGCATGACATATCAGCTTAGTCTACAAATATGCCTCAGCTTTCACACAACATTGTCAAATTCCATTGTGTTATTAACAAATTATTCAATCAAAGATTGTAGATCCATGTGTTTGTCAAATTAATTGATACTTATCTATGAATGAATCGGAAGTGGAAAAAATGCAACAAGAATTCAGGAAAAATCAAGCTTCAAGTAATATTAGATGAAGTAGAGGTTTAGAGGCACAATAGTACCTCGTGATCATGCCCATGATAGTGGTCCCCATGTCCCTCCCAAGGATGCCTCCATCCCTGTAAAAAAATATTGAAAAAACTGAATGGTAAATACCCTTGAGGTACTAAAAGATGAGGTAGATTAAATAGAGAAGAACATTACCAACAGGACAGACCCATCTTGCTTAGCCTTCTACAGAACCCGAAACCTACCAAAGAAACAACAACAAAGTAGAGATTATTTGAAGCAAATTTTGTTAATGTCAGTTAACACAACATTGAAAATTCAGCTTTTAACCTTCCAAACATTGTTTCACACGATTATAGTTATCATACACATCACTATTACTGGTGAATTTGGGATTGTCATCCTTCACTCTTTAACATAGTGTGTTATAGAGATGAATGCAATTATCTAAAGAGAGGCACAACATGCATAAGACGTTCTAACTTGAAGGGGTATATGTTGATGCTAGTGAGAGTAGGTTTCGAAGCATTATTCATGCAACGCATATATTCTCTTGAGATCTCTCTTGACTTCTATTGCATTTTAGAATCTAGGATCTTGACTATGTGTTAAATTTAAGAACAATAGCATGTAAGAAGGAAAAGGCATACAAATATGAGATGTATGTATCCTCTTAAAGTTCAAGCTGCTAGGTTACTTCAAAATTTTCATTACACATGAATCTAAGCAGAAAAAGATAGTTAAATTGGAGAGGAAAGACAAATGGTCAAAAAAGCATGCCAAAGATGCACACAAACTAGACCTGAGTTTTGAGTTATCAAACTTTTCCCCCTCTTTTGAGTTGTACTAGTCAACACAAACTTTCATAAGAGGTTGACGCCACATTGCTCTGAAACGTATGCATCTCTAGTTCAGGTTGCAGTCAAAGAGACACAAGCTATTCATCGACATCATACAAAAAGAAAAATTATATATAGTTCATGGCACAAATATAAGTACAGTTCAAGCGATAATCACCCATCCAACCCTTAAGAGGCCTAAGATCAGCAATAAGAACAACACAATAGTAGATAAAGTAATCAAAGAATCAAACTTTTTAGTTTCGAAACAGGCTCGTCGTCTCTATTCCTGTATTGTTTCTACAACGAGAAAATCGGTGATGTATCCATGTAGGGATGGTTGGAACCATAAAAGTTGTGATGCACACTCCAACCTTTGATGCTTCTAATGGTGTGTGCGCCCCTGCAACATTAGGTAGCTACGGAATGGACCCATCTGCGGATTGAGAGATGCCTTCACATAATGTTTCTTCTCCATTTCTTTCCTTATGGTAATAAAAAGTCCTTAAATTTTTGGGGGGTTTCTCAATCAAATGTCTACTACGATCTCTTATCAACCTATCTCCATGATTCAGCAGATGGATCCATATGATTAGGGTTTTTCCAAAAATAATTGGAAGGAGAGGATGAATGGATCTAGAAGGTTAATGGGTTAGGGTTTGTAGGGGTGAGGCGGATGAGATTATCGCATAACTGTGCAAAAAACTCTGATCCAGTAATTATTTCTTCATCCTAGAACAAATTCAAACATAACACAGAAGCAAAGGTCTAAGTCGAAAAAAACTACAATGAAAACGAGCAAGAGATTATTCCATCCCATGGCGTGCACCTCAGTCCTTACCTTTTCGATCAGATTGGCGGTTGCCCACCACCGCCACCGCAGACACCGCCGCCACTATCACCACTACCACTCCTCTCTTCTCTAACCAAAATACATAGGGAGGAGAAAAGAGAGTTTCAGAGAAAATGGTTTTAGAAGAAAGGAATTACCTAGGGTCCGACATGGTTCCAGCGGGAGGGATGAGTGTTTTGAGAGAAGTTTGAGAGGGAGAAATGAAAAGAAAAAATAGTTTTGAAGGTTCCAGCGGGAGGGGCACGAATTTAGATAAAAATTTGGGAGCCAATTTTTTTTAATAAATTAGGAAACTAAAAATTTCAACGAAAATTTGTATGTTAGACAACATTTCTAATCCGTCAAATTCAAGTTTACTTTTATTGTGAACAAGTTTTAATGTAAAACAACGGTTGTAATCCGTCGAAAATGTAACGACGGTTTTAATACGTCGTTGTTGGACAACTCTAACTGTTGCAAATAGTACATTTTGGTGTAGTGTGAGCATAAATTTGCAGCTTGATGATGTCTCTCTTCTTCTTCTGAATCGCTTGCTTCATTTTCATACCATATGCATGTGCTAGCGTACTTGATAGACAATGATCTTCCTATATTTGATCGTTCTTAGTGACTCTCCTTTCTAGTAGTAGTACAATCTTCTTGGATGTGGCCTATATTCTTGCAGTTGTCATATACAAGCTCTTCTTTGTATAAGGAATTGCGTTGTACCTTAAATCTCAATTCCATTATGTACATATTTGCATCATTATGAAGACTATCCTCCTCTCTGGAGTTGCTAGCTTTGCTTTCATACCTGCACTCATAAGTAGCTTCAAGAACTTTACAAATTCTATCAGATGTTGTGTAAGTAGTAATAAGATTGAATACATTTATGTCTACAGCACAATAAAAGGTATGCTTTTGCATCAAGGCTATCTAACTTCTTCTCTTCCTCCATGTAACTATAATAAAGCTTGTTGATTATAGAGGTTGTGAGAATAGAAGTGATAGTAGGCTTTTTGTAGCCATTTACAACAATTGACCATAAGTCAAAATCTAGAGACTTTTGGTAGAAGCTCATTCGTGTCTTCCAATAACTATAGTTTATTCCATCAAATAGTAGTAAAGTACTTACTTGTCATTTATGATATAATAATCTATGTAACAGCAGTTATATAATAATAATAATACCTCGCTTTATTTGTATAACCCGCTCTGATACCAATTATAAGAATAATTGGAATCAGAATAAAATAATTGATAATAAGAATCCGCTCCAAGGATGTTAATCCAAATAATAGAGTCCTCGCACTGTTACCAATTGTAGGAACAATTGGTATGAGCAATAATACCTCTATAAGGAGCACCTGCAATAATATCTCTATAAGGAGCACCTGCAATAATATCTCTATAAGAAGTACCTGCTGTGATACCAATTGTAGATACCAATTGTAGGAATGAGATGTAAGGCACTATACTCTAGAGGGGGGTGAATAGAGTAGGCTGCAAAAATTTAGGTATTAAAAATTGTTAGCAGCAAGATCACAAAATATATATCACATATATGAAAATAAAAAGTAGAGAGCGGAAAGCAGAAAGCAAACGCAAACACAAGGATGTATAATTGCTTCCCTCTTGTGAGGACTAGTCCAGTCGGAAGAACTCTAGCTTCCAGTTGAATCCACTATGGAAAAATATTACCTATTTTCATCCACAGTCCTTGCAATTTCTACAATGCGAGCTTTGATTCGAAGTACTCGACCAACTTCAATTGGAAAGTATCTTTCTTCAATCAAGCCTCTGATTAAAATCACTCTGAAACTTCTAGACCATACTGTACTGGCAAATTGACTAGAGGATTGTAACTGGCTTGGGATTTGAAAATGAATAGCTCAGAACACTTTGGAAGAACATATTAAACTTAAAAAGAAGAGAAGAGAGATGTGTGTTGAAATGAGATAAATTTTTCTCTATTTATAGTTTTTCCGAAGGAAGAATTCGGCATAATTCTTTGAGAGAATCTCGGCAGATAGCCATTGCATCCGTAACTGCTGGATGACCAAGTTCAAAATCCAACGGGGACTAACCGAACTCGGACTGAATTCGGGCCGAACTCGGTTCAAAATCTGTTGGTCCAGAATTGGTTTAGTTAGAGTTTTGTAAATCAGGATTTGGACTTTTTGAAAGGTTAAGCAGTTAGGAAGTAGTTTGGGCTTTTGTAAGTAGGCTTATTTTCAAAATAAAGGGGTATTTTGAAAATGTTTCTTGGGTAGCCTATTTGTCAGTACGATAAAGTGTATATTGTATTCCTAGACTCAATAAATATGACAAATAAATTGATAAAATAGGAAAACCAAGAGCCCTTTGATGACGTCTTTCTTCTGATATTTGAGTAGACCTGAAGATGCATTTTTCTTTGACGACGGTCATCCTGAAGACCTGAAGATCCCCTCGACCCCAGTCCATAGACCGGGCAGCGAAGCCCTCGATGCGAGGCCCCGGATAGGTCGTTGGGTGGTTCAGAAAAATTTTCTTGTATAATGTCGTCTTTGGCCTATTAATAATTCTCCATTGCATATGTCCTGGGTTGATCATGCTTACTGCTTGCCTGCAAGTACATGTTAGACGAATAAAGTAGTATATAATAGCAAATAAGATAACATTTAGTAAATAGTAGGACAATTCTAAGTTTAAATAGCAACATGATAGTGATTACAAGAATATTAGTGATGTCATTATGTTAAACTTAATCGATTAGGCATATTCAAAAACATGATATAATCATTGAGCTAACAACTTGCACAAGATTTTATAGCATGCTTAATCATATGTGAGGTGTATGATTAACACTCACAAGGAACTAGACTTGCACAAGAAGAGTATTGACCACAAATCTAGACTAATATTCTCCGCCCCCGACTGGTATACTGGATCCAACCTTGACACGTTATGATACGGGATTTTAGGAGAAGGTAGCAAGTCTTCTCGAGAATCGATATCCATATATTGCACAAGAACAACTGGGCTTGCAAAAGATAAACGAGGAATAACATCTCAAAACAAGATTCGAAAATACCAATCCGTGTAACCAGTGTGTCGAGAGTCAAGGATATCTACACTAAATACACGAAATATAAAAAAATACCATAAACGAGAAATTATCAGAGAATATACTCGCCTGAGATCAAGTGTAAAATTTCAGCGACGTCCGATACGGCACACCGAAGACAAATATTGTATCAATATCATGTTTGGAATTGAAAACAAGTCATAGTAGTTCATTTCTAGGTCAAATTGGTCAACTCTAGGTTAATCTAGTCAAACTTGGTCAGCTTAACCATTTCTAAGTTGTATGTGTCCTATTCTAGGCTATTGGATCCATATCCTAAGTATCTAGGCTAATTTAGCTTTGTATGATACTAGGATACCTATACCATAGTTTATCCTAGGATACTATAGTGGTTTTAATCTATTATCAATATTACTTAGGTAAGATATCCCAAATCTTAGATTTTACCTACCCTCAATCCATTACCTATTTTCTATTCCTACCTCTACATACACATACCATATTATATGCTTATCCCATGTATCTGTTGGATATATTTCCTCTCTACACTATATGCATATCAGTATGCTAATATACCTATAGATATACAACACTAAACGTATATATATATATATTTTATATATATATATATATATATTATATATATATATATATATATATATATATATATATATATATATATATATATATACCTATAGATATACAACACTAAACGTATATATATATATATATATATATATATATATATATATATATATATATATAATATATATATATATATATATATATATATATATATATATATAAAATATATATATATATATATATAAAAAATATATATATATATATATATAAAAAAAATATATATATATATATATAAAGCGGATCAAAAGTCCCATTTAGAAAACCCCCTAAAAAAACCCCTCACTCTAATTCGTAATATTAATGTTAATATTAATGTTAATATTAATATTAATGTTAATATTATTTATTTTATTTTATATTAAATTTAATGTTAATTTTAATATTAATGTTAATGTTAATATTAATTTTAATGTTAAGTTTAATGTTAATTTTAGTATTTAATGTTAATATTAACATTAACATTAATATTAACAATAAATTACGGATTAAAGTGAGGGGGGTTTTAGAGGATTTTCTAAGGGGGCTTTTGATCCGCTTCATATATATATATATATATATATATATATATATATATATATATATATATATATATATATATATATATATATATATATATATATATGAATAATATGGGATACACTACTACATACATCATTACTGTTCAGTCCAAGAGTGAACTAACACCCCCTATTCAGTCTTGTCCAGACTGAAATATCACATCCTCCATTCCCTGTTGCATAGAGCAATGACAAGTGCACAGTCCACACCCTAGATAATCTAAATTACCTAACACACACAAAGTGGCACCATGTGTGTGTTCATACTTACACCAATCTAACTGCCCAAAACCTCTCATAACTGAGACCAATATCAGTTGAAGACTGATAACCATATCAGTTTCAAACTGATAACAATAGCAGTTGAGAACTGATACCCAAATTTCCCCTAACTGTTCAGTTAACTGAACTCAAACCCTTCCTTACATCATGATACCTCCTATTCTCTAATCAGTCCAGAGCTTCTTCACCCAGTTGTTACTCCCAAAACCTTTTTCCTATTCAGTCCAAAAGTATATCCACACACCCCAACTGCCTACCCTTCCATTTCAGTTCAATCGATGGACTGAATAAGGGTCAGCCACAATGATTACTAGGATCAATCCATAACTGATCACAAGATCAGTCCAGTGATCACTAAGATCAGTTCTTGACTGATCACGAGATCAGTCCACTGATCACTAAGATCAGTTTTAACAGTTTAAAACTGATACTCAATATCGGTTTAAAACTGATACACCATATCAGTTTGAAACTGATACACTATATCAGTCAAGAGACTGATATAAATCAGTCCTATAAATTAGTCCTAAGGACTGATACAATCATCCAAATCAGTTAAGAACTGACTACTACAATCAATTGAGAATTGATTCCCTAATCAGTCTAATGACTGATCATCCATATCAGTCTAAAGATTGATTAAGATATTAGTCTAATGACTGATATACCCAACTTCCCTTACCTTCAAATTCTCATTCAATCACTTCCCATTTCTTTGAAATCCTCTTCCCTCTAATGTCTGAAACTAACCTTCATTCTATGCCCCAATGTGACCCAAAATACCACATACACACACATATTCAATAGGACACATAAACCCCCAGTTCAGTAAGAGAAAATTGAACCAACTTCCCCATCCATGTTCCTTTATTCAGTCCAAAAGATGTATCCCTATACCCCTATTCCCTATATATATAGCAGTATATATATATATATATATATATATATATATATATATATATATATATATATATATATATATATATATACATATATATATACATACTTATATACAGAAGATATGAACTAAGTTTATATCTATAAACAATATATGTAGAGTAACATATAATCCTAGTTGGATATTAAAAAGCAAACATATTTATCTATATACAAGATGCCATATACATATAGCTATTTATTCATACAACATATACGCTACCTATGCATATATATTAATATACATAACGGGACTCATAGGCATATACATATACAATGTACATGCCTCTGTACCTTATGAAAACATTTGTATATATAGGGATACACACAAATTGTGAGCCATTAGGCTAGTGTCAACGTGTCATGATAAAATAGAGTGTGCACTACATGAGTAGGAGTCCAAAAACTCCCAAATTGATCATGTGTCCAAATACAACATGACACAACCTATTGGTATCCATTTGCGGACTCGATACTAGCCTCAAACACCACCCACATCTCCATTTTAGCCTATAGAACAATATGACAAACACTTGGTGTGCCATCCTTGGATTTCTTCCAAAAGTGGCACAAAACCCATTCTAACTTTCAAATTTGGACTCAATAGAGTCGTAAAACTCTTCCTATGGGTTGTCCTTATACATGGGTGAATGTTAGAGGGTGTTATACCTATTGGGAGATGGATTTCCAATGAACAATCAAATGGACACAATCCAGACACAAAACTTCTTAGCAAATGGACTCTCCTCCTTGCTCCTAGCTCCAAGCTCCTTGTAGGCTCTTCCTTCTGGAAAGGATGAGAGAAATAGGTGGAGGAATGAGTGGGATTTGGAAGGAAACTAATGGTGGAAATGGAAGAAAACCAAATTTGGAAGAATGGAGGCTATGGCAAAATAATGAATAAAGTGAAGACTCCTCTCCTTATGGCCGGCCACCTTATGCTAGGTTAGGACCAAGGTAGAAAGTCCACTTAGCCCTCTAAAGTTGTTATTTGGATAATTAATTGCATGTGAAGGTTTGGGGCCATTTTAGCCAATAACCAAATCTCTTAATGAACTAATTGGTCATGAATAATGAGTCTAATGGAACTAGTCTAATGAGTTGGTCTATGAGTCATGTGATGCTAATTATTGGGCTCTTGTTTAGTGTCTAAGCTAACCGGTCTACTAACACAAGTCTGGCAATTGGGCTAGCCTCTAACTATATCAACTAACACAAATAAAATAAATAAATACACACAATACTACTAAATAAATATTCATATTATATAATAACTATGAAATGATAAATTTACCCCTATTTGGAAAAGTGGTAGTGACAAGTCTACCTCCCGTAAAATAATTTTGTCCTCGAAATTAAAAGGCGAAACTATCACAGCTAACAAAATCAGAACAAAGGAAGACTAACACCTCAAGGCTCGAAGAGATAAGGGAATCGCTCTCGCATGTCGTCCTCCCTCTCCCAGGTAGACTCACCCGAAGAGTGATGCCTCTATGCGACATGAACCAAAGGAATAACTTGGTTCCAGAGCACCTTCTTCCTACGATCCAAAATCTCAACTGAAAACTCTGGATAACTGAGAGTTGGCCCTACCTCGATCTCGAAGTGGTTCAAAACGTGACTGGGATCTGTTATGTACCAGCTCAGGTGTATAACATGGAACACGTTGTGCACTCCCTCTAGTGCAGGCCGTAACTCTAGTCGGTATGCTACTGCACCGACCCTCTCAAGGATACTGAAAGGTTCGATGAATCGCAGACTAAGCTTTCCGCCTCCACCAAAGTGAATCGTGACCATTGTCAGAGAAATTTGCAGGAATACTAGATCACCCACCTATCACAAAATACAATCTTAAAACTTAATCTATAGCAAACAATCACAATCAGACACAAATACTAGGAATCTAAACTATACTTCAAACTCCAAAGGTCTCCGGTAGCTATCGGCCCAATATTGTTGCATGTCTTGCGCCATCCGAAGTCTATCCCTGATAAGCTTGACCTTCTCTGCTGCATCCACAATCATCTTCGGGCCAAGCAAAGCTCTCTCACCGATATCGTCCTAAGACAAGGCAGTACGGCACCTCCGTCCGTATAGAGCCTCAAATGGTGACATCTCTATACTGGCTTGGTAGCTGTTGTTGTAGGCAAACTCTACCAAGTAGAGATGATATTCCTAAGATCCCCTAAAATTTAGCATACAGGTGAAAAGCATATCCTTGAGAGTTTGAATAGTCCTCTCCGACTGCCCATCCATCTGAGGATGATATGCGCTACTAAACTTGAGCTTGGTGCCCAAGCTAGCCTGTAAATTACTCCAAAAATGAGAAGTAAAACGACTATCCCAATTTGAGACGATGCTTATGGGAACCCCGTGCGACCTGACTCTCACATACATCTCAGCCAGTCTCTCCGTAGACAAACCCACCTAAAAAGGCAAAAAGTGGACCGATTTGGTCAGCCTGTCAACGATGACCCAAATCGCGTCTCTCCCTCCTGGAGATCGCAAAATTTTGGACACAAAATCTATAGTAATGTGCTCCCACTTCCACTCTGGAATAGGTAATAGCTAAAGTAGTCCACCTGGTTTCTGCCTCTCGGCTTTCAACTGCTGGCACACCAAGCATGTGGATATAAACTATGCCAGCTCCTACTTCATGCAGTACCACCATACGTTCTCCCTTAGATCCCTATATATCTTGTTGTCACCAGGATGCATAGATTACTGAGATCAATTCACCTTCTGAACCACCTCTACCCGTAGCTCTCTACTAGGCATGCACAATCTTGCATCGTGCCTCAGCGAACCATCCTCTACAATAGAGAAATTATCCAATAACCCTGCCTACACTTGCTCTCTGACACTACCAAAATAAGTCATATCAACGACGTATTTAGCGACTCCAAGAAAGAACGTCGCTTTTAGCGATGTTTATCTAAGACATCGCTGTTTTTTGCCAACAGCGACTAATAGCGACGTCTAGCGGCTACAATTTTTTAAATGGGAATCTGCATCGCAAGTTCGTCGGTACACGTCACTGATATAGCGACGTGTAGCGACGCATTTTAAGCAGCGTCACCGTTTATTAAATATCAGCGACGTTTAGCGACGGTCGAGAAGGACGTCGCTAAATGTTTCATATAGACGGCGAGGGTTCCTTTTCGATCATTCACAAATTTCCCCCCAATTTTTTGCGTGCTACTCCTCCGCGACGCTCCTCCGGCGATTTTCCTCCTCCGGCCTCCTCCTCCGCGGCGCTCCTCCGGCGATCTCCCTCCTCCGGTCTCCTCCTTCTCCTCCTCCTCCTTCCTCAGGTAGCGCCTCTTCAGGTAACTCTCCCCTATCCCCGCTTCCCAGTTTCTCCTCGTCTTCTAGCTCTCTCTCGCTTCTAGTTCGTGTCCACGAGAGCGTGGACTCGCTACGGGGGACACGAGACTCACAGTGGACTCGCTGCGGGGGACACGAGAGCGTGGACTCGCTTCTAGTTCGTGTGATACCTATTTTGTTGGTTTAGACACGTCGTATCCTACTGTGTGGACACGAAACTCACAGTATGACACCTATATACTGATAATGAGAGTTTTTTGGATATATCAACTGTCAATTTGATGTTTTGCTTGGATTCAAATTCTAATTTAGGGTTCGAGCCCTATTTACTGATACTGGGAGTTTTTTGGGCATTTTTAGGGTTTTGAAATGATGAATAAATTGACTAATAATTATTATCGAGCTCTATAAAATTTTAGCTATGTCATGAAGGATGGATACTAATCCTGTGAATGAGTTTTCTCCTAAGTATTCTCAACAGTTGAGTATAATTTAGCTCACTGACATTACTGAAATATGGAATGATTAGTGTGGGGTATGTTGGTCAGGTTTTGGCAGAGTTGGGATATGATAGTATGCATGTTATAATTAACAAGGAATGTTGTTGACACCAAATATTGCACGACAGGTTACTTGAGTAACCTGGAATGTTTTACCTACTGAGACAAATGGTTTGGGCAAGGGTGTGTATAGGTTTATCATCAGATGGTATGGGATTTTGCCTGCCAAGTTCTGAACAGCAGTCCAGGCTACCTGCTTAGTTGAAAGTCTTAATTAGATATTCTGTTCAGTACCCTTTGACTGAATTAAGTTGACCTGAATACCATATTTTAAATCATAAATCTAAGTCTGCAAGCTGTTCAATTCATGACAGGTTATCTTGTTAACAGTAAATGCCTTCCTTTTTAATATGTGTGAAACTCAGAGGTAGGATAAATCCAGTACAAATTAGGGACTGTCATGTTCAGGCAGTTGGTACCAGTATTTAAGACTAGTTTGATTTATATAATTTAATGTTAAAGGCAAATAGGTAGTTCCTGTATGAGAGACTGGATACCTAGGTAGAAATACACCTACAGCCATTCGACTGGCGAGGTAGAATGTCAGGCATTTTAGAAAAATGGTGAGATACACCAAGTCCGATACTGTCCCTATAGCCATTCGACTGGCGAGGTAGAAATCTATGTACGACATTTGCTATAAGGACATTGGATTAATCTACGGTACGACATGGTGATCAGGACATAGTCCCTGCAGCCATTTGACTGGCGAGGCAGAAACTATGTAGCCGTAGATTAAGTTGACTGTCCTCCGACCCTTATCCCTCGACAATGATGATACGACAACCAATCACTATATCTTATATAGTAGTAGATGATGTCTTAGTATTACATTATGTGAGTTCATCTTGATTCTGTTACATTCTTCTGATACTAGATACGATAAGAACATATACTACACCATATGTACAGAACATAGATGATTCATACTAATGTATGCTAGAATGAATCTTGGGTTGTGTTCTGAGCCATCCTTTCTCACACTTGGCAAAAAATTGAATTTTTTGTACTTTATCTGCTTTCAAAAATGTACTCAAATTACATGATGGTTCCTTTAGTTAGCTTGCTTATGTTATAATTATATTATTTGTGAATATCGATCTTACCAGATGGCACCCATGACCCGAGGAGCGGCACGTCGTTTGAGGGAAACAGTGAATGTTGAGGTGGCTCCTCCTACAGTTAAGGAGAAAATAGCACCGGTTGCAAGTGAGACCGGGAGTTCTATTCATCCAGCACAGGTAGCTAGTGAGACCGGGAGTTCTATTCATGCAGCACTTGCAAGGGAATACATCTCTCCTCATGCCAAAGATCCCACTTTTTTGAGGAGGTTGCGTGATCGTATCACTGAGCGTTTGCGTGAGCTACGTGGTTTTCATTAGCTATTAGTACTTATTTGTATTGGACTATTTGTATTGGGTTGTTTTTGTATTAGACTATTTGTATTGGACTACATATATGAGTTAGTACTGTGCCAATCCCTGGATGTATTGGACTACGATATGGTGATCAGGACATAGTCCCTGCAGCCATTCGACTGGCGAGGCAAAAACTGCGTATCCGTAGATGAAGTTGACTGTCCTACGACCCACATCCCTTGGCAATGATGATACAACAACAAACCAGAGAGGATACTCTGAGAGATCCATCTGAGTAGGAAGTATACTCTAAGAGATCACCTTTACAAGTATGATATCAGTAGTGGGATTGAGTGTTGGAGGAGATATTATCATAGTATACGTCCTACTCAGATGGGTCTCTCACCGTTACTATTTTTTTCTGACAGCATGGTGGATGTGCTCCATCAACAGATTCTTGCTCCGAGCCAAAACTTTGCCCCGGAGCTCAAGTGGACATCCTTTGTATAGAGCCCGAGTGAGAGGTTCCTAACAGCATGGTGGTCTCCTTTGTCAAAGTATCCATGCTCATCACACATTGGTTGTGGGACGAGCACGGATACTTTAACAAAGGAGACCACCATGCTGTTAGGAACCTCTCACTCGAGCTCTACATGAAGGATGTCTACTTGAGCTCCGAGGGAAAGTTTTGGCTCAGAGCAAGAATCTGTTGACGGAGCACATCCACCATGCTGTCAGAAAAAAATAGTAACAGTGAGAGACCCATCTGAGTAGGACATATACACTCAATCCCACTACTGATATCATTCTTCTAAAGGTGATCTCTCAGAGTATACGTCCTACTTAGATGGATCTCTCAGAGTATCCTCTCCGGTTGGGTTGTGTTCTGAGGCATCCGTTCTCACACTTAAAATACATATGAATGAAAACTGTGTTTTGTATTTTCGGCGAACCCAGGGATTTGATTCTGTATTTTATATTTTGGTTTCGGTTTTTTGGCTCCAGCTCCATTTGCATTAATCTACGGTACGATATGGTGATCAGGACATAGTGTCTGCAGTCATTCGACTGGCGAGGTAGAAACTATGTAGCCGTAGATAAAGTTGACTGTCCTCCGACCCCCATCACTATTAACGACCGTGCTGTCTTTTTCTTCGACGTCGTCAGACGCACTTCATTTGCCCCCTTTCATGTCCTCTCGTTATGTCGCGAACCTCTTCCTCTATGCCATCAAAATTAGAATCCTCGACTCTCTTTCGCTTCTTGGATATTGACCCAGCTTCCGATCTCTTATTTTCCTCCGGGTCTACTCTACTCCCAATCTCTTCCTCTTTTATACACGGATCTACAGAATCAATACCATCCAAGGAAGGCAAAATTGAATCAGCATTGTCTTCCGGATCATCCTCATCAAGGCATAACGGGCTGCTCAGCGTGCCCAGCTTCTTCAACTTCTCGCTGGCTGCAGAGTCAAAATAGGAACGGGTCCTTTTTGCCGGCCCGGAGCTCTGACTCGCACTCGTCGCCTTGCTACCGGTTTTCTCTCCTCCTCTGACGTGGGTCATAAGAAAAGAAATTCTGTACCTCTTCTTCACATAAACATCATTGCCGCCTTGTACTCGAGCCTCCTCGTCTGTGACGCTATCCAACTTCTCGGTGCCTACATTGTCACTAGAATCTCCCCTTCGACTCGTATCGTCCTCTTCTTCGCCTGTCTTTTCGCTCCCTGTCTTGCAATCATCTGCTATCACCGCCGACTCATTCGACTCCTTCTCCGATGACTCCGAGGAGGAGAAGAAGGAGAAGGAAGAGGAGGAGGAGGACGAAGACTCAGAGAAGGGGTTGAATGAGTCGGTGGTGATAGCAGATGATTACAAGACAGGGAGCAAAAAGACAGGTGAAGAAGAGGACGATACGAGTCGAAGGGGAGATTTGAGTGACAATGTAGGCACCAAAAAGTTGGATAGCGTCACAGACGAGGAGGCTCGAGTACAAGGCGACAATGATGTTTATGTGATGAAGAGGTACGAAATTTTTTTTCTTATGACCCACGTCAGAGGAGGAGAGAAAACCGATAGCGAGACGATAAGTGCGAGTCAGAGCTCCGGGCCAGCAAAGAGGACCCGTTCCTATTTCGACTCTGCAGCCAGCGAGAAATTGAAGAAGCTGGGCACGCTGAGCAGCCCGTTATGCCTTGATAAGGACGATCCGAAAGACAAGGCTGATCAAGCATCTTCCTTCTCCTCTCCTCCACCCTGGCTCTAGACCCATCTGCTCCTCCCTACTTCCCTTCTTCTTATTTGACTCTCTCAGCCACATATGATATCCACCTCAAGTGTAGAGTCGGAGGAGAAGAAGTGGGCAGGAAGATGAGGGGGAAGCAGCACAGCCGGCGGCATGACCTGGAGGAAGTACAGATGTTTTCTTCAAATCCGTAGGAGAACTATAAGGATATATCTTTTCACAACATGTCACCTTGTCAAAGACCCTTAATGTGAATATCATGTTACCGCGGTGTCGGAAGACTAACATGTCATAATTTTTTAAGCCGTGTTTTTTGACATAATCCTCTCAACTCTTTCCTCCTATGTAGTAATCTTGCACTACTACAAAGCAGGAAAGAGTTTGGAGGATTATGTCAAAACATATGGCTTAGAAAATTATGACATGTTAGTCTTCCGACACCGCGGTAACATGGTTGTCACATTAAGGGTCTTTGACAAGGTGATATGTTGTGAAAAGATATATCCTTATAGTTCTCCTACGGATATTGAAGAAAACCTCTGTACTTCCTCCGGGTCAGGCCGCCGACTGTGCTGCTTCTCCCTCCTCTTCCTACCCACTTCTTCTTCCCCGACTCTACACCTGAGGTGGATATCATATGTGGCTGAGAGAGTCAAATAAGAAGAAGGGAAGTAGGGAGGAGCAGATGGGTCCAGAGCCATGGTGGAGGAGAGGAGAAGGAAGATGCTTGATCAGAACTTGAGGTAGAAAAGTTGTGACGTTGATAGCGTGAGAGAGGGAGGGAAGTGGCTGCATGCCTTTGGCTCACTCGAGCTGTATTTGTCCTCCGACCCTCATCCCTCGACAATGATGATACGACAACCTATCACTATATCTTATATAGTAGTAGATGATGTCTTAGTATTACATTATGTGAGTTTATCTTGATTCTGTTACATTCTTCAGATACTAGATACGATAAGAACATATACTACACCATATGTACAGAACATAGATGATTCACACTAATGTATGCTAGAATGAATTTTGGGTTGTGTTCTGAGCCATTCGTTCCCATACTTGGCAATTAAGTTGTGGACCATTATGTTTGACATTGTTGTTACAAATTTTCATATATCTGTGTTGATTGATGAGATTGTGTTTCAAACGTGTTCGAGATTGTGTGTATCTGTGTTGTTTGATACTGTGTTCGTGATACACACCGTCGTTGTTGTAACAAATGGTGTAAGGGATGCTACAAATGCTGTAAATGCTGCAAATGCTGTAGGGGATGCTGTAAATATTGTATTATTTTTCAATATTAGCGACGTTCAGCGACTCTCAGCGACGTTCAGCGACGAAGGTAACGTCGCTAAGTAAGTATCACAACGTCGCTAACTGTGATGAATACCGTCGCTGATCGTCACTAAACGTCGATACGTAAGACATCGCTAGACGTCGCTATATGTCGGTACTATAGCGACGTAACAAAGTCGCAAAACATCGCCATTTGGCTCTCAAGCCAGGTCAGCATCGATGTATATCAAGTCGCTCAACGTCGCTAGGTTGCATCGGTAAATGATGACATTTTACGTCGCTGGTAGTCGCTAAATTCGTGACGTGTCCGTGTCGCTAAGTGTCGTCGCAATAGCGACGTATTGCGACGTTTTGTTGTTTGGCGACTAGGTTAATCGCGACTATGTGCAAACGTCGCTAATCGATATTAGCGACGTATTTTCCCTATTTAGCGACGTCCTATGGCATCACTGATTTGACAGATTTTAGTAGTGTGATACTTCTCAGAGTCACATCATCAAACTATGTTGCTCTGATCTTGTCCATCAGCTCAGACTGAATCTGCAAATCCTATATATATACCTTAATCCCAGGGACTATGACCTCAATGCCCAAACTCTCCAAATCTGCCAGAGGTGATGGTCCATCGTCAAATACATGGCTACTGGATGCCTGCTCAAAGCATCGACAACCACGTTGGCCTTCCCTGGGTGATACTATAAGGATATATCAAAATCCTTCATCAGCTCTAACTATCGCCTCTGCCTCATGTTCATCTCTTTCTGTATAAATATGTACTTCAAGCTCCTATGGTCAATAAAAATCTACACATGCTCTCCGTACAAATAGTGTAGTACCCCGCTCCGCGAAGGCACTAGATAAACAGAGAGATCAGATTGCTAGCTCTGCAACAGAAGATGATTAATCTGGATAAGTGGACAAAGATGCATTTTATGATTTGCTAACGCCTAATAAGGATTTGAGTTTTTGATTGAATGTTATTGTTAATAACAAGATGGCAACAATTGAGATTGCTAATACAACGAATCAATATGTTGTTAAGAGAAGTCGTATGTTGCTCTGCTATAAATAAGAAAAGAGTTAACATGTATGCTAATAAGAAACGATATAATGCCTTGTTAAGAAATGAATAATGCCTTGATCGATAAACTGTTGCCATGTTAAATCAAATGAGATGATGCCGTGCTAAATTAGAGATGTGCTTCGAATGAATGAACTGTTGTCATGCTTAATAAGAAGATAAAAGAGAATGTTTACATGTCCTTGAATAGAGTATGACTATCAAGCGTAGAGTTTATGCTTGTTGATATCGTGATTGCTCAAATAAATATTGTTCATTGTTCCTTGATTGTTGCTATAAAGACAGAGATGTATAGAGATGGCACATTGTGCTATTAAAACAGATGATATGGCTTGTCCATATAGAGAAAAGAGTAAAGCTACTGGCTCGGTCATATGAAGGAAGACAACAGACAAAATATGAATGTTGTACAATGATCTGTGCATAGTAGAGTTTTATTTGATAGAGTTACGTACCCGCATTGGTCCTGGATAACTTGTGCACAATTATAGATCCTCATGACCGGTTCTTGGGCACTGGAACTGCTCGGCCCGGGGGAGGATAGAGTAACGCCATGAGGTAAAAAAGATCTCATGGTGTATAGAGAGAGTGTCCACTAGCGACGAGCTGAACACAAGAGTCACAATGGCTAACTATGGAGAATTACCCATGGACCAACAAATAGATAGGTATCGATTAGTGAAGAGTTGAACCCTGAGTCGCAGCTGCTAGCATATGTGTTATCAGAGCAGAGCTGAACCTTGGGTCACAGTTGCTAGTCTACACTTGTGTTGGTGCAGAGCAGAGCCTTGAGTCACAGCTGCTAATCGATGACATGCATAAGAAAGATTTTGATAAGAGTTATCAATGCAGAGATGAACATGAGAAACGTTGGTTTTATTATGTTTATGCTAATCCTTGTCTTGTGCAGGGATGGACCGATGACAATGGGTAAGAATCACTAAGAAGTGATATATATGTATTGCTTAAGTTTTCTATATGAATTGCTTGAAGAGATTAATCTACTGCAAATAAATGCTATATCCCACTAAAGAAAAGATGTGATATCGTGCTTGTAATTGTCCCTATGAGTGGCTTGAACAAGAGAAATGATGTAACTCATGAAACACGTTGTGCACTGCACACGAGATGAATAGTCATCGTGCTTGAAATGAATAGTCCCCTTGTATGCTTAAGATTAAATGAAATAAACTATGACTTTTTAAAGATGTTTCCAAAAGAGATATAAATTGACTCTGTACTACATAAAATGAATATAGGTAAAAGTAGCAAGATCACATCACAAGAAATATTTTCTCACTAAATAAACAGTGATCGTTTCAGACAAATGTAGCCCTTTGTTCACAATCACCAGTACGCTGATATACTGACCCATCATCAATCTACACGCAGGTGCATGAGGCATCGAGAATAATATTCCGAAGCGATAGCCCCTGCCTCATCCTCAGGAGCCAGAAATCAGAAGAGATGCCAAGAGATGGACATCTATTGCAAGCGTTAGTTTTGTATATAAAGGGATGTAATATATGGAATGGGATCATTGTAATCTGTAATATTTCTTAGAGAATGTAAACATTGTATCAGAATATGTTCAAATGAAATCCATAAAGAGAATTGTTTCATGTTACCATTGTATTCAATTCATATATTATGTAATATATCACGCCCAAGCGAGGACGAACAGTCTCACAGAGTGTGAAGCGAAGACGAAAGGACTTAACGAGATCGGGGCATGACAAATAGTATCTCCACAGTTTTAGAGCAAAAATGATCGCTGCCAACTCCAAATCATGAGTCATGTAGTTCTTCTAATAAGGACGTAACTGCCTGGATGCATAGGCAATCACCTTCCTATGCTGCTGAAGAACGCAATCTAATCCCTTTCCCGAAGCTTCACCGTAGATCGTGAATCCTCCGGACCCTGATGGCAACGTTAAGATAGGAGCCGATGCCAACCTCTTCTTCAGCTCTTGAAGGCAACCTGGCACTCCTCGGACCAGACGAACTCTATGTCCTTCCTGGTGAGTCGGGTCATCGGTTTGGCAATCCTGGAAAACTCCTGTACGAACTTCTTGTAATAGCCAGCCAGACCCAGAAAACTCTGAATCTCTGCAACTGAGCTCGGCATAGACCAGCACTCTACTGCTGTGAACTTTTTCAGATCTACTGAAATCCCATCAACATATATGACATGTCCCAGAAACTAAACTATGTCCAAGAAGAACTCATACTTCGACAGCTTTCCATACAACTGCTTCCTCCTGAGAGTCTCCAGTTCAATCCTTAAGTGCTCTTATGGCATCTTCGAATAGATGAGAATGTCATCAATGAAGACCACCACCAACTTGTTACGGTACTGATAGAATATCTTGTTCATCAAGTTCATGAACACCGTCGAAGCATTAGTCAACCCAAACGGCATGACAGTGAAGTCATACTGGCCATAACGAGTTCGAAAAGCAGTCTTTGAAATGTCTTCCTTCTTCACCTTCAACTGATGATATCCAGACCTCAAGTCTATCTTTAAAAATACCTTCGCATTGCTCAACTGATTAAATAAGTCATCGATCCTCGACAGCGAATATTTGTTCATGATATTAAGGTTCTTCAACGCCCTGTAATCGATACACATATGCACCGATCCATCCATCTTCAGTACAAATAATACCGGAGCACCCCAAGACGAAGAACTACACCAGATGAACCCCTTGTCCAGCTGCTCGTCGACTTGCTTCTTTATCTCTGCCAACTCGTTGTTGTTCCCCAGATAGACATGCTGCGAGATAGGCTCTGCGCTCGGCACCAAGTCTATAGAGAACTCAATATCTCTGTCCGGCGCCATCCTTGGCAACTCATCTGGAAAGACATCCAAGAACTGTCAACGGATGCAGCAACTGCTCTCCTTCCACCATAGCTCCACAGAAACCATCTTTTTTCTTTGATGTCCCTCTGATAATCTCGAACTCTAGCTCTCCCGGCAGACTAAACAGAACCCTGCCTCCTCTACAATCTATGCTATCATGGTGCATGTTCAACCAATCCATCCCGAGTACAATATGGTAGCTCAAAAGTGGCATTACGAGCAAGCACGCTCTCAATTTCCGGCCTCCTAGTGAAAATCTCGGACCCTTGCAAATATCATTGACAAGGATAATGCCTCTCCCGATCATGATCTTGTAAGCCCTACCCAATGGTTCAGCAACAATATTGTGTCTAAGAGCAAAAGAGACAGATACGAAGCTATGTGTAGCACCAGAGTTGAATAATGATAAAGCTGGAAAGGAATCGAGAAGACCAGAACATGCTATGGCATCGTCGAAAAGCTTGGCCTCCTCTACTACCAGAGTAAACGTCCTGTCCTAAGAACCCCTCTGCTGCTGGTGCTAACCAAAATGTTGCAGCTAGGTCTGGAGTGGTGGACCCCTTGGCTGTGCTGTAGGTGGTCTCACTGGTGCTCCCTGAGATACACCTGCTCCCGGGATTGCGCTACGAGGGTTCGAAGGGCACTTCCTCAGCTGATGTCATACGGCACCATAATAGAGGCACACCCCTAGCCACTTTCCTATAATCCTTCAAAATATGACTAGGCATCTTGTAGAAGTGGTACGGAGGGGCATGTTGTACTGGCCTGTGTTGCTGCTGTGGCATCTACTAAACGGGTGCCCTAGTTGGGGTCTTATTATGCTGCTGCGGTACCTAGAACGAACGGTGCTAGAGCTGAGGATGCTTAGCTGCCCCCGTATTACGAGTTGCCCCCGAAAAGAAATTACGGTCCCTCTTGGGCTTCCGGCCCAACTCTTGCTCCACCTTGTGTGACTCCACAATGGACTCAGAGTACGTCAAATAAAAAGAGGAGATAAGGAACTTCATATCCCAAGTCAAACCCTCTCTAAAGTGGCTTGCCCTGATCCTTGGGTCCCACACCATGTACTCTGCATATCGGCTCAACCTGTCGAACTCTTTAGCGTACTACTTTACAGACATACCTCCATACTGGAGGTTCTGGAACTTTCTTGCCAGTTCTATCTTATCCGTGGGAGAGAAGAACTTCTTCTAGAACAAGTCCATGAACTCTACTCAGGTGTAGCCCTCTCCAGTTAGAGTCGGCTCATTTCTGAACAAGGTGCGTGCAATGTCCAGCAACTGAAGTTCCACCGCCTCGACCTTCAAATCATCTGCGAGGCTGGATACTCTCATAAGACGCTCGATATACTCGAGCCAGTCATCTGCAAAGATAATGCCCTCGGTCCCCTTGAAGTCCTGCGGTCCCAACTTTTTGAAGTCCTGGATACTACCCGGCCTCTGTTGCGCACCCTGCGTTGGAGCTCCTCGCTCTACTACAGCTAGAGCGAGCTGGTGGGCATCCTCCATGCCTTGATGTATCACATTCGACTTCCTCTGTTGAGCCTCATACTGGGCTCACTGGGCCTCAAGCATCTCCTGAAAGAAGGCGAACATCTATCCCATATCGGTAAGTACTGGAGGAGAAGGAGGAAGATCCTCTACAATAGGCGGAGGAGTCCGGTGCGTAGGAGGAGAAGAAAGAACACCTACGAAAACTCATGTCGCAACCCTGGTATTGTGGTAAGAGCACCTACAGCGACCTCAGAAACGATCCTCGTAACTGGCAAAGGAGCACCCCTGAAAGCGGCTATCGATACTTCGACTGTTGTAGACACAATGGGGTCAGGCCCGCGGGACATAGCAGACCTCTCTATATCTTTCGGCCCCAATCGCTGGGATCCGGTCTTCACCATCCTGAAGATATATCGAAAGAAGGAAGTCAATATGGCACAAGATAGATCATTTCAAAGGAGGACAGTTAGAGAGCAAATATTCAATATCAAGAAAGGACAGTTGTATAGAAACAATAATTGAAAGTTTTCCTGATTGTGATTAAGTATGCTTAGCCTATAGCCTATATCCTAGGTATATACAACAGGCTCATAGCAGCACTCTAAGTCAAGCGCCACAACGATATTGTACTAATTGCAACTTCTAACCTGTATGGGCCACCACTAAAAATGTGTCACAATCCGCACCCGATATATGGGTATAATACGTGATAACGCCCAATTTATGCCATAGAGTCGGCTATAGAACGATGTCTAGGTCTACAATAAATATAGTGAAAAATAATAACCTGTCAATATATCTCATCTCTAATTGGAGGACAAATATGAAATAGCATACTCAATCACAAATCTATGAGAAAGATATAAAGGCACGATAAATGATTCTGACAATAAAGAATATCCAGAGTACAAATGTCAAACACATATCCAGAGTTTGAGTCAAATATAGTTATACAAGTCTAAAATAATAAACATGCAAACTGATAAAACTAGAGACAGAGTCCAGTTAAACCTAATCTAACTGAGTCGCCACTATAGCCTCCTCAGCTGGAACTAAACCCTGCTGGACTAGGGTCACCTGGTCTATACCCACTACATCATGTGGACCATAGTAGGTGGTGCACTCGTCCTCGTCGTTGTCTGAAAAATATATCCAGTCAGAATTAGAGCGAAGCACATTTCCAGCAACAGTTATAGTAAATGATAAGGACTATGTAACAGTAAATAGAAAGACTGTACGAGAAATAATAAAGTATACATGAAAGTAACATGGCATGGTGAAACTATAAACAAGAACAGGAATAGTAAAATAGGTTATATCATGTACAAGTGTCCAAAATCATACTATCTATGTGAGTGAATATTAGCTTTGACATGTGGCCGACATGAAAACTTGTACAAGATTTTATGGCCTCGTTTATCATATGTGAGGTGTATGATTAACACTTACAAGGAACTAGACTTGCACAAGGAGGGTATTGACTACACATTTAGACTAATATTTCTCGCCCCTGACTGGTACAATGGATCCAACCATGACACGTTACGACACAGAATTCTAGGAGAAGGTAGCAAGTCTTCTCGAGAATCGATGTCCATATATTGCACAAGAACTACAACGGGGCTTGCACAAGATACACCAAGATAAATGAGGAATAACATCTCATAACGGGATCCGAAAATACCAATCCGTGTAACCACTGTGTCGAGAATCAAAGATATATATACTAAATATACGAAACATAAAAGTACCATAAATAGAAAATTATTAGAGAATGTACTCGCCTGAGATCAAGTGTAAAATATCAGCAACGTCCGATACGGCGCCACAAAGACCTAAATATGGAATATTGGATCAACATCATGTTTGGAATTGAAACAAATCATACTAGTTCATTTCTAGGTTAAATTGGTCAACTCTAGGTTAATCTAGTCAAACTTGGTCAACTTAACAATTTCTAAGTTGTATGTGTCCAATTCTAAGCTATTGGATATCCTAAGTATTTAGGCTAATTTAGCTTTATATGATACTAGGATACCTATAGCATAGTGTATCCTTGGATACTAGAGTGGTTTTAATCTATTATCAATATCACTTAGGTAAGATATCCCAAATCTTAGATTTTACCTACCCTCACTCCATTACCTATTTTCTATTCCTACCTCTACATACACACACCCCATGTAAGATATCCCAAATCTTAGATTTTACCTACCCTCAATCCATTACCTATTTTCTATTTCTTATGCATATCCCATGTATCTGTTGGACACATTTCCTCTCTACACTATATGCATATCAGTATGCTAATATACCTATAGGTATATAACACTAAACATAAAGAGATATATATGTATATCTATATATATATATATATATATATATATATATATATATATATATATATATATATATATGAATTATATGGGATACACTACTACATACATTATTACTATTCAGTCCAAGAGTGAATTAACATCCCCTCTTCAGTTTTGTCCAAACTGAAATATGTCATCCCCCATTCCCTGTTGCACAGAGTAATGACAAGTGAAGTGCCCACACCCTAGCTAATCTAAATTACCTAACACACACAAAGTGGCACCATGTGTGTGTTCACACTTACACCAATATAATTGTCCAAAACCTCTTCTAACTGACATCAATATCAGTTGAAGACTAATAACCATATCAGTTACAAACTGATAACAATATCAGTTGAGAACTGATACCCAAATTTCCCCCAACTGTTCAGTCTAACTGAACTCAAACCCTTCCTTACATCACGATACCTCATATTCTCTAAACAGTCCAGAGCTTCTTCACCCAACTGTTACTCCTAAAACCTTTTTCCTATTCAGTCCACAAGTATATCTACTGTAACACCCCCTTTTCTTGAATGAGGGTAATTTTAAAATTTTGTAATTATAACCATTTAATAATGATATTTAAATCATATTGTGAATTTTGGTAATTTTTAATCAATTTAAAACTATTTAAAATATTGAATTGTGATTTTGATGGTTAACTAGTTAAACCCTAGTTTTGCTAAGCCTAGAGACTAACCATGACCAAGGGAGCCTAGTCATGTGATTAGAATGTCATATTACTACTTTTTAGCCTTAGAGTATTTTGGTCATTTTGAGAATTTTGCGAAGTTGTAATTTGCATTAATTAAATATTGTGCTAATCTTTTAGTTAAGCCTTAACCTAGAATCTTAGCCTAATCTAGATTCGCCTTGAGCCTAGAATCTTGATTAGGATAACCTAGTAAATGACAAGATTAACAATATCTAGATATTTATAAGTAGGATATTTACCCCTTAGGATATTTGTGAAAAAGAAAGCTTTAGGACTAATTGAACCGATAGGAAGACTTGAAATTGGGTGGACAAGCCCTAGCCACTCATCTACATCTAAAACCTAACCCTAATTCATCTAGAGGCAGCCACAATAGTATCCCCCTCCTATAAAGTATCCTTAAGAAACCCTTGCCTTATTTTTACATCTACATAGAACCCTAACTTGTTCTTCCCTAAATTCTCTCCTTTTATCCAAATTGAGTCCAAATTGAGTAAAACCAATTGCATCATCATCTCCAATAGTAAAGAAGACTTGTGGAGGATTGCTAGCAAGGTTTCAGGATATTTGAACCATAGCAAATCGAGGAAGTCATCAACTCTGGGCTCTTTACATTGAGTTTGAACTCTCAATAGGTAAAACCCTACAAACCCTAATGAATTCCTAATTTCTTTGCATAAATGCATCCATTTAGGGTTACCCTAGGTGTAGCCCAAGTTTGGTAGGAATTCGCATCCATTTTGTGTCCGTATCGCACACGTATCGGTGTTTTTAAATAAGTGTTTGGTGAAATGCCTCAAAGAAATGGATTTTAGTAATTTGCAAAACTAATTACATGTATTTATAGCTAATTAGGTGTAGAACATATATCAAATCGGCTGAGTCAATTTTTGTGATGTTTTGACACTGTTTTAGGGCACGGATATGCAGTACGAGACACCGCACGGGGCTCGTGCGGCTCCCCTGCTGCTCGGGGTCGACACAGGACATGACACGGCACCATGTGCCATAAAACTTCATGGACACGTGGTGGCACCCACTAACATCATGTCCATAAACTTTCATGCAACCTCGATCAGTCTGCGCGAAGAAATCGCATGTGCACTGGTCCTTACGTACGCGTGGCCGTGCGGGTTTTTGCTCTCTGACACGCATCGATTGACACGTGCAGACACTATTTGGACACCTCGTGTCATATCCAGAGTGTAGCTCTAGTGCTAATCTATACGTGGGTATGACCACAAGGTGTGTCGTGTCCCGTGGCGTGTCTACGAGGGCCATGACACACCGCACGAGGCTGTGTTCAGAGTAAACACTGATACTTCCTGTTTTGTGAATTGTACACTTCGTCCCCACTTGTGTGGACACGAATACACCCTTCTGACATACTGACATGTGGCACACACTCTGCACATACTGATTTTGGGTTTTGATTGGTTTTCAAGTTCGAATTTGGGGTTTTCAATATCGAAATAGGGGTGTTCTGATACTGTTAACTGAAATATTTTTTGAAGGTTTAAATGAGCTGCTAAAATGATTAAATATGAAATTAGATGTTAATTAGTAACTATTATATACTAAGAATTTATAGGAGTATTTGTTTTGACATTTCATGGAATTTCGAATCTGAAATTGGGGTGTACACATGTGGACTGTTAACTGAAAACTAGGATAATGAATAAAAATTGAGAATGTAATATAAACTTGGGTTTTCATTGATCGTGGGATTTAGAATTTAGGTTTTATATTAAAAATTGATTCCTGATATGAATGTAGTATAGATTGTTGGGTTTACATTGATGCAAAACTGAGAATTGATTTAACTTTTAAACTGAAGTTAGATATACAAACCTGAGATATGAAACATAAAAAACTGAGATGTGGGTTTATGGATTGGGTCTGTATAAAACATAGATTTAAACTGAAACTGGGTTAATATAAAAATCGGATTTGTTTTTACTGTTAATGTTTACTAAAATCTGAGTTTAGTTGAGCATGACAATGAGAGTTGGGTTTTTATTTGAAAACTGAATTGGGTTTTCAACTTTCTAACTGAGATTGAATGGCACATATAAAACTGAGTTTTCATGGGAGAGTGTTAACTTACCAACATATGAAATTGTAAATGCTTTGATGGAAACTGAGATCATGCACCCACACTCCTTGTTTATTCCCCTTCCCTCTATATATAGATATATATGTATGTAGGTAAATATGCATGATATGACTGAACTAAATTTTTTGAGATTAATACAATGTATGCAAAATTGAATGTATGTATACAATGTATTCAAATAAGAAGGCATGTATGTATATATTAATGTATGCATACATGTATGAATATATGTATGCATGTATGAATATATGTGTGAAGTGTAACATACATGAAGGTAATACAATATATAAATGCAAGAATGCATCCTAATCTAATGCAAGCATGTAGGATTGAATGTGATGAATAGAAGTAATGTGTGTGTGTGTATATATATATATATATATATATATATATATATATATATATATATATATATAAATATATATATATATTTTATATATATATATATATATATATATATATATATATATAAAATATATATATATATATATATATATATAAAATATATATATATATATATATATATATATATATATATATATATATATATGGTAGCTACAATGATTTTTGAATGTAAAGTCTTTGATTGTATATATGATATTGATATAAGGTTTTGGTATAGGCTTGGATTAGTGATTGACCTAGTTGACTAGAGTTGACCTAGATTGGACTGTTGACCATAGTTGACCAAGAGTTGATTTTAACCCAGAATGACCTAGAATTAACTAACCTAGACTGTTGACCAAACCCTAGCTAGTTTGACTGTATAGTTGACCAGAGTTGACTTTGGCCTAGATTGACCTAGAAATCATATAGATGCATTGTACACTTCATTTATAATTCATTGTATACATCTTGACTTGTCTTGCTCTAAATAGGAGTCATATACCTCGATTCGGACGGTATATTCTCACAGAAATTCAGATCGCAGGTGAGTACATTCTCTGACCGTTTCATACTTGTTAGGATTTATATTCTGGCTCTAGATTTCTTTACTTGATGCTGACACGATATCATCACGGATTGGTTCTATATGGATCTTTTCATGGGATGTTATCCCCCTTAGCAGGCACATCGGATATTTTATGTCATATGTTTCATGTACATCATGTATTCTTTGCTCTTGTGTTATTCATGTACTCTCATGTTCTTTCATGTGCTTTCATATAGGCTCATGTACTTTTATGTGCCCTCATGTACGTTCATGTTTTCTCATGTACTTCATGTGTAATCAAAACATCATGTTCATAACGTAACTTGATTGGATTCTTGTGCATTGATTGTGGGTATTGGTGAGTATAAATGGTCATGTGATTTACCCATCATGTTCACTCTGTTACTTTTCATGTGTTTTCATGTACAACACAGCCTTCTTGGCTGCTGTCCCTCATGTCTACCCATGTATATCATGTTCAACCCAAGCTAATTATATGTCATCTCGTACTCTAAATCACTAGTCACTTACAGTTCTTACTTATCATGTATATATTTCCCATTATCAAATATCTCTCATGTTTTCATGTACATTTTCTTACAGCGTTTCATGTATCTTACTATATTGTTTGCTTTATATTTCTTGCCATGATATGAACTACGTAAGATGTATTGTACTCGTTTCTGTCCTGACTTGACCTGTTGAAAATATTACAGAGGATAAGAAGGAGTTATGCCCTACCTACTACGGAGCAGGCTTAGATGACACTTGCAACCTGGACCCTAGGAGGTTCAGGCAGTTGCTGAGGTTCCTACCATTACCTAGAGTAGATAGTTAAACTGTTATTTCCTTTCTTCATGTCATTTATTTATGGTTTTAGAGTTGTATTATATTTGAGATATTGAGACTCGTGGTTGTTAACTTGGATTTATTTCTCTTCTGTTTGTACCTCAGTTTGAGGATTTCATTATCTATCATATCGTGCTATTTTCCAGCTTTAGACTTGTGATTGAGTTGTACCTTCTGTGATTGGCCTCCATTTGGAGAGTATATCATATTGGGGTTAGTTGAGATCATGACTTAGCACAGCGTTCTACCGTCGACACTGCGGCGTAGGCTGGACGTACCCACTTATCGTGCCCCTACACTGGGTACGGGTCGTGACATCCACAAACCCCAACTGCCTACCCTTCCATTTCAGTTCAGTCAATGGACTGAACAAGGGTCAGCCACACTAATCACTAGGATCAATCCATGACTGATCACAAGATCAGTCCAGTGATCACTAAGATTAGTTCTTGACTGATCATAAGATCAGTCCACAGATCAGTTTAAAACTGATACTCAATATTGGTTTAAAGCTAATACACCATATCAGTTTGAAACTGATACACTATATCAGTCAAGAGACTGATATAAATCAGTCCTATAAATTAGTCCTAAAGACTGATATAATCATCCAAATCAGTTAAGAACTGACCACTACAATCACTTGAGAACTGATTCCCTAATCAGTCTAAGGACTGATCATCCATATCATTCTAAAGACTGATTAAGATATCAGTCTAATGACTGGTACAACCCAACTTCCCTCACCTTCAAATTATTATTCAATCACTTTCCATTTGTTTGAAATCCTCTTCACTGTAATGTCTGAAACTAACCTTCATTCTATGCCCCCATGTGACCCAAAATACCACACACACATATTCAATAGGACACATAAACCCCCAGTTCAGTCAGAGAAAACTAAACCGACATCCCCATCCATCTTCCTTAATTCAGTCCAAAAAAAATATCCCCATGCCCTATTCCCTATATATATATATATATATATATATATATATATATATATATATATATTATATATATATATATATATATATATATATATATAAATATATATATTTTATATAAAAAAAAATATATATATATATATTATATATATATATATATATATATATATATATATATATATATATATTATTTTTATTTTTTATTTTTATATATATAAGATATGAACTAAGTTTATATCTATATACAATATATGTAGAGTAACATATAATCTCAGTTCGGTATTAAAAGATACACCTATTTATTTATATACAAGATGACATATACATATAGCGACTTATTCATGCATCATATATGATACATATGCGTATGTATAAATATACATAATGGGACTCATAGGCATATACATATACAATGTATATGCCTCTAATACCTATATGTATACGAAAACAATTGTATATATAAGGATACACACAAATTGTGATCCACTAGGCTAGTGTCAATGTGTCATGATAAAATAGAGTGTGCACTATATGAGTAGGTGTCCTAAAAACCCCAAATTGATCCCGTGTCCAAATACAACATGACACAACCTATTGGTATCCATTTGTGGATACGATACTAGCCTCAAACACTACATGCATGTCCATTTTAGCATATGGGACAATATAACAAACACTTGGTGGGACATCCTCGGATTTCTTCTAAAAGTGGCACAAAACCCATTCAAACTTTCAAATGAGCACTCACTAGAGCCTCAAAACTCTTTCTATGGGTTGTCTTTATACATGGGTGAGTTCCTAAGGGTCCAATATCAAAATTACAATCAAAATGACAAAGTTAGAGACTATTATACCTATTGGGAGATAGATTCCCAATGAACAATCCAATGGACATGATCCCGACATGAAACTCCTTACAAATAGACTCTCTTCCTTGCTCCTAGTTCCAAACTCCTTGTAGGCTCTTCCTTCTAGAGAGGATGAGAGGAATGGGTGGAGGAACAAATGGGATTTGGAAGGAAATTAATGGTGGAAATGGAAGAATACCAAATTTAGAAGAATGGAGGCTATGGAAAAATAATGAATGAAGTGAGGACTCCTCTCCTTAAAGCCGGCCACCTTATGCAAGGTTAGGACCAAGGCACAAAGTCCACTTAGCCCTCTAAAGTTTTCATTTGGGTAATTAATTATATGTGAAAGTTTGGGGCCATTTTGGTCAATAGCCAAATCTCTTAATGAACTAATTGGTCATGAATAATGAATCTAATGGAACTAGTCTAATGAGTTAGTTTATGAGTCATGTCATGCTAATTATTTGGCTCTAGTTTAGTGTCTAGGCCAATCAGTCTACTAACACAAGTCTAACAATTGGGCTAGTCTCCAACTATATCAACTAACACAAATAAAATAAATAAATACACACAATACTCCTAAATAAATATTTATATTATATAATAATTATGAAATGACAAATTTACCCCTATTTGTAAAAGTGGTCGTGACACAAGTACACAAAGGATCTGCTAAAGAAGTTCGATCTGGAGTGAGCCAAGCCTCTTGAAACTCCAATGGCAATTTTAACTAAGCTTGACGTAGATGAACAAGGCAAACCAGTTGACACACGTAAGTATAGAGGTATGATCGGTAGTTGATTGTATTTAACTGCTAGTCGCCTATATATAATGTTTAGTATTTGCTTATCGCACGATTCCAAGCTAACCCTAAGGAATCACACTTGTGTGTTGTTAAGTGTATCTTCTGATACCTTAAGAGTACTTCTTTTGTCGGCTTATGGTATCCTAAAACTACGTCCCTTGAACTGACCAGTTATTCTTGATGCTGACTTTGCTGTATACAAAGTAGATAGAAAAAGTACTAGCCGCACGTGTCATTTCCTAAGCAAAGTTTTAGTCTCTTGGTTTAGCAAGAAGCAAAAGTTTATCGTATTATCAACTACTGAGGTCGAGTATATCACCGCAGGACGTTGTTGTGCTCAAATTTTATGGATAAAGCAAAGCCTATAAGACTACAACTTGTAATATTATACATTTTCATATTCTATGACAACACTAGCACGATAAATTTGACTAAGAACCCTGTATGTCACTCACGCACCAAGTATATTGGAATACGACATCACTTTCTTAGGGATCATCAATTAAATGGAGACAATAATTTAGAATATGTTGACATAGAACATCAACTAGCTGATATCTTTAGTAAACCTTTGGCAAAAGATAAGTTCAACTATTTACGTCAAGAATTAAAAATTTTATATATCAATAATATTAATTAACTTTCTTTATTGAATTAATACCAATACATAACGATTGTTTTAGAGACAAGCTTACAAAGGGTCTGTCTATCATCAAGGCGATAAGAGCTTAAGAAAAACAGAACTTAAGTGTCTCCTCGTGGACATCCGCTAGCTGGGACAGTAACCCTACAGCTAATTTGAGATAGTTAATGTGTAACAAAAATAAACATATTAAATACTTTTAATTAAATTAATTAAAATTTAAAATTAATAATTTTAATTAAAAAGTTTAAAGGAATTGATAAATTTGCAAAAGTGAACACTATTTCACTTATAAACTAGCCAAAACAAAGTTCAGCAGAGTTCTGACCGAACTCGGGCAGAACTCGATTCGGCTAAGTTACAGCAGAACCAGTGGGCCTCACTTCTCCTATTTACCATCTTCCTTAATCCTTTTCCTTTTTTTGTGAATAGCAGCAAAGAAAACCCACCAAACCCTAACCCTAATCCAATTTTATTTCTCAATCTACTTGGTATTTTGACTCTAAACTTCGGATTCGGGAACTTGGGTTCGTTCTCCACAGCATACTAAATTTTTAGAAGGTATAATCCCTATTTTCCTTCCGTCCTCTATTTTAATTTTTTTTAGAATCTTCATTTTTCAATGGCCCCTAAGCTCTTTAGGAAGAAAAGGAAGAATGATGAAGGATCCTCATCCTCTCAACAGCTTTCCCTTTTCTCTCCAGTCTAACCGGATGACAGTTCCTTTTGCGAACTCGTATTTGCAATGCTAGACCAATCCATATAGTGGTTTGGCGATTTTCATACCCGTACCCTTTTTGTTAGAGCTCCGACTAATTTTAATACATTCTGGACCATCGTGGAGCTTTTCAGCATCTGCAACTTAACGACTTAGTAGCAACATTTTTTTGTCGCTCTTAATACTATTAGGTTATTTTACTGCAACATGACTTTTGATTCTAGAGTTATATATTTTCTATCGGCAAAATTGATATTAAATTTGACGCAGAAGACTTAGCAACGATCCTTTGAGTTCCTAACGAAGGAGAAGCGCTAAATGACCTCGCTAATTTTAATTTTCCTCCTGATATGTCTTTGAATACTTTCAAAGCCTCTATCTGCCATCCTGGACAATATACTGTTGGCAAAATCAAAGCTAAACACTTGATTTTATATTTCTATAACCACAAATTATCTTTTCTGTTATCATTCCAAAGCAGATTCCATAAATGATATCACCTCCCTAGAGCTGTCCGCCATCTACCATATTCACTTTGGGATTTTCTTTTCAATTCTAAAGACTATGATTGAGATGATGGTACATGCTCGTAAGAACAAGAAATATCTTGTTTACGCGATGTACTTGCCACTTGTCTTTTGGCTCATTGATATTAACTTTGACGAGTGCAACGTCCTTGCTACACCTGCACATCTTAGAGCGGCTAGGCGTTCTGAGACTCCTGCGATTCCTCCTCATGTTTCTCTACCCGCCTACTCCAACCCCTACCATCCCAGCCCCTGATTATCCACAAACTATTGAGGGCCTCCATAATATGATGAAAGATCACATGCAGTTAACTTAGGATCATCATCGGGCTACTTTGGATCAACTTAGTGCCTTAGAGACTCGTTGGACTAAACGGTTAAAGGATTATGAACACCGTGATGTCATTTTCACTCAAGTGATCTCTACCACACTTGTTGACCTCCGCTTTGCCCAGTCTCATCAGCCTGGCGGCCCTGGCTTCTTTCCAATAGATCCTACATTTTTCGGCTATCGTGTTGAGGATCAGAAAGTACGATAATACATCAATCCTGCTGGCACCTTTAATTGGTTCAGATCTTTTGGTGAGCCTGCTCATACTTCTGGTGGTGGTGACGATGCTATTGATGAAGATATAGACGAGGATTGATGATATCTAGTTGTCACTGTCTTTAGCTTAGATATCATGCATACTAGATTTCTATTTATTATCATCATGTCTTAGAAATATCTTACATTCTGAGAACATGTTGTAGCTATTCATGCATTCTATTTACTAGTTGATTGTATGGATTATCACGGTCTTTATCTTGTTGTGCAAGCTCGACTCAAGGTGCTATTGGGCCAATCGTGCTCCACGATAGCGAATTCGAAGTTCGATTCCCATCTCCGCCAAGTCTCGCTGTATGTTACGGTTGATAGACAAGCATCCAGTAAACATTCTACTCAAAGCGTCTGCCACGACGTTTCCCCTACCTGGCGTGTACTCGATAGTCAGATCGTAGTCTTTGATGAGTTCGAGCCAACGCCGCTACCGTAAGTTCAAGTCCCATTGGGTAAAGATATATTTGAGGCTCTTGTGATCCGTATAGATGCTATAAGCCACACCATAGAGATAGTGCCGCCATAGCTTCAATGTGAACACGATCGCCGCTAACTCATGATCATGCGTAGGGTAATTCTTCACGTGTTGCTTCAATTATCTCGAAGCAAACAAAATCACCTCATCCCTTTGCATAAGCACGCATCCAAAACCAGTTCGCAATGCATCGCTAAATATTTGAAATCCTTCTGGCCCGTCCGGAAGTGCTAGGATCGGCGCTGAGATGAGCTATTTGTTCAACTCTTGAAAGCTCGATTCGCAGGCGTCGTTTCTCTCGAATGCGACTCCCTTCTGGGTGAGGCGAGTCAGAGGCGATGCAATCTTGGCAAAGTCTTTCATAAATCTTCGGTAGTAGCCTGCCAAGCCGAGAAAACTTTGGATGTCACCTGCTGAGGTAGGCCGCTTCCAATCGACTATCGCTTTAATCTTCTTTGGGTCCACCGTGATGCCATCAGCTGAGACAACGTGCCCAAGGAACGTCATGCTGCTCATCCAGAATTCGCATTTGCTTAACTTGGCATATAGTCGGTTTTCACGCAGAGTCTGTAGCAACCGTCTTCAAGTGCTCCACGTGCTCGGCCTCGCTTTTCGAATATATGAGAATGGCATTGATGAATACGACGACAAATTTGTCTATGAACGGTCGGAACACCCGGTTCATCAGATCCATGAATGCGGCAGGAGCGTTTGCCAAGCCGAAGGGCATAACTAGAAATTCGTAGTGACCATATCAAGTTCGGAAGGCAGACTTCGGCACGTCCTCGGACTTGATCTTCAATTGATGGTAGCCTGAGCGAAGATCAATCTTAGAAAACACCATTGCCCCTTATAATTGGTCAAACAAATGGTCTATCCTCGGCATCGGGTACTTGTTTCCTATCGGGTTTATTAAGTTCTCGATAGTCGATACACAGCCGCATCGACCCATCTTTCTTCCTTACAAACAACACTGGAGTACCCCATGGGGACGCTAGGACTAATATATCCGTGATCTAGCAACTCTTGTAGGTGTCCGGAAAGGTGTTGATGCTGAATTCTATCTCTCGGTCCGACGGCATCCCTGGCAACTCGTCTGGGAACACATCAGGAAATTCTGCCATGACTTCAGTGGGTGTAAACCCCAATAATTTCTAACTATTTTACTGCTTTAAAAATATTTTTCTATATTAGTTAGAATTAGTAATTGGTATATGTACATAATTATAGATATATATTATATGATTGTGTGCTTGGTATTTTAAAATACTACTAAATTTAGCCTACCTTTGTTACAAAACATTTTTGATACTTAATTACGAATTATAGAATTTTTCTTGTAAATATATATATATAGTTATTGTTAAAAAAAACATTGAGAGTGATGATCGAAACCCCCACCATCAGCAGCAGCTAAGCTGCGAAGGGGGAGGAAGGGACGACCCCCTAAACCCACAACCCACTAATTCAGCAGCAGCAGCTGCAAGGGCTTAAAACCGAGTCCAAACCTTTAGCAAACCCAAGCCCCATTGTCCTAGTACTAATAGAAGACAGAGGCGACAGCAGTATATATGACTGCTCCGCAACCAAAACCCTAACCCCCATATCTCTTCTCCCTCCTGAAGCACCTCAACCTCGAACCCCAGGCGAACCACCCCGAAGCCCTGAGCTGCCGCCGGCAACTGGACGATCGCCGGACAGGCTCGATAAACCGACAGCCGCTACCCTGCTTGGTGTTCGCGCGGCAAGGTACTGTCTTCAACCAAGTATTTTTCCCTCCGTTCTTAGCTAACTCTCGTACCGTAACTTCCTAAGGATAACCAATAAACCATCTAGGAGTTCCTTTAATTGGATTGGAGAGTACTCGACTAGATTTCTTAGGAGATTGATTCGAAATTTCCCGAGAAAACTTGCAAAAAATATTATAGATGACTGCCCCAACCCCCTAACTTGGAAGCCAGATTTCGATCTGTGTGTCGAGATTTTTAGAAACTAATTGAACACTTGTGAAGACAACATAACCACGATTAAAACACAACTTGTCGATCTGTATTTTGATTTCTGTGTAAGAACTAAATCAGTGTTAAACTTGCGAAAAAAAACTATTTTCAAAATAGTTAATTTCAGAGAATTTTCCCCGATACGACGTGCGCCGCGACAAACCGGGCGACATGGTCGCACGCTATATGCATCGAAAGGCGCGTATGGACGTTGTCAACGTGTGGGAACTGACGGAACTCCGTTTCGTCGTGTGTGTGCGCGACAAAATCAGTCTGTATCCATCGAGATACCCCCATATCGCCAATTGGCAAAGTTTGCCCTAACTTCGTGTACAGTCATCGATTCGAAATGAAACTTGTGCCAACAGGTCCGAATCGAAATTCTGGTCCTGTGTGCTAAGTTTTTTTTGATTCTGAGAAGGTCGAATCGAAACCCCTTTTTGGCGGGCCCGCGACCGATCAAACGGGCAATTTTGTACACGACCCATCGGAATCCAAAACTGGACATACCGTTGAGTTTCTCTCCTCAAATAGAATTCGAAGACATGTAGTTTGATGGCTTTAAAGACCATAGACTTTGGCATGCATTTCGTGTAAAGCGGGTCCAACGACGGACATTGTTTTGACCCGAAATTACGATTTTGCCCCTGTTCCAGAATTAGACTTTTGGACAGGCATTTCCTAGGTATATCCTTTACACGAGTATGTTTTTTATGTTATTTCAGCAGCCGGAGTTGTTTGGAGATTGTGACATTTTGGCTGATATTATGATTTTCGGGACTTGCCATTTTTGCACCATCACGCAAGATACCTTGCCACCCTACTCTGTGATTATTGTATTCTTATTTCAGTGTTATTTTCAGTATTTCTTATTTTTTGATATTTAAACTGTGCGTCCAAGTCACACTTGGGTGCAAGCGACTCTATCGGTCATTTTTTACGCTTTTATTTATTTCTCTTACATTGACTTAGTCTAGTGACCTCCCATTGATGATGAGGTATTGTATATCTCATACGGCCTTGACACTTGCTTTACCACGTATTGTGAGTCACATGTAGGATACATACCCGCGTAGTCGGATGGCCACTGATACGTACGGAGCGTACGACGGATAGGAGTAACTGCCAATAGAATTGCATGTTAGAAGACTTGACGGTTACTAGAGGTTCATATCAGTCATGAGATGATGATACTAGGCATTGGATGGGGAGAACAATACCTGACGTATGGGCTCTTTGCACTTCCCTGATTACCTGCGCGCTCCTCCGGAGACGCAGACTCCAGGCGCCCTCTGACGTTTTCCCAGAGCATTATGGACGTAGCCCCTTGCACACGTTGCCCTCTGACGCTTCTAGAGTGTTATGGACGTAGGCTCCTGGTGCCCATTACGGGAACTATGTCAATCCCATTTACAGCCATAGCTCATGCGTCGAAGGATTGTATCTCAACTACATATTCACAGTAGAATGGTCAGGAACCCGATTGCATGCATACCTTTTTCTTTATTATGTTACATAGTTTATATGTCATAGTATTTCTTGTATCTTGCTACGTCCCTCTGAGGACCTGGTTATCTCTCCAGGGATAGATAATTTTCTACAGGAGTACAGAGCGGCGTTGGAGCTATCTACATAGATGACGAGGCAGTTCCTACTGATTTCTAGTCTATTCTTTATTTGAGACATTAGTGGACATTATTTTTTTACATCTTTTTCTTTCTATTTTGCGGAGGTTGGACTCCGATCTTGTGAGACTATTTTTCATAGTTGTTTGGAGTGAGCATGTTCATCCGGCTACCTTTTGATACTCTTATTTATTTATTTGGACTCTATTTATCTTTTGTGTTGAGCTGTAATGAGATTAGATTATATATTCTGGCCTGTGATTATATTATTTACAGCTTATGTGCATATATGAGGATTCCAATATTGGAGTATTCTTCGTACATGTGCAGCTGGCATGTTCACGTTCTTGGTCTTATGTATTTTGGGACGGGGCGTTACACTAGGCCGTGCTTACAATATCCGTTCTCGTATTTCGAACTGATGCTAGGTACCCGCTGCACCCAGAATGCAACATATGCCATGCAGAAATTGCCGATATCATTATTGCTGACTTTGACGCTGCTCCGCACGAATATGAGAACTCGTTTTGAACGAAAGGCGGAACACAACTCTCTTCTTCGCGCACTCGATCGTTGCGTGGCATGCAATCCATGCCGAGGATTATATCGTACTCCTTGATGTCGAGGACGATAACTTCCAAGGATAGATTTTTTCCTCTGATACAGATGTAACCATCACTACAAATTTGAGTGGCAGACATATCTACTCCCGATGGAGTGCTAATGCTTAGATTCATATCTAAAAGTTGCATGGGTAGTTTTTCTTTTCTACAAAGTTGGAAGATATAAACATGCGTAGCACCCGAATCGAACAGTACTCTAGCAGGCATTTTTTATAGAGTAGTATACCTGTCACGACATTGTGGACGCGAACGCTTCGTCCCGAGTCAGTGCATAGACTCGGCCTTGCGCCCCTTGGCAATTTTATGGGTTTAGGGTACTGCGTTTACGCCATGGACGGGAGGTGCCCTGTTCTGATTCTGGACGTTCTTGGTGGATATTGGTTCGCCCTCTCCATTCGACAATCTATCGCCTTGTGACCTAGCTGGCCACACTTGAAGCATCCACTTGGCAATCGACTGCCGGCCTATCTTGTCGCAGCGATGGCACCATACGCCTGGGTGAGGCCCCCGATACTCGAACAAGTTCTGGCGCTTTGGCGTACCTGATCTTCTCGTGTCGTGAGGATGCTTGTTGAAATTGTTGCGGACGCTTCACCCGATCTTCTGCGAAGCTCGACCGAAGATCCGCTTACTATCAAGGGTGGCGTTATATGATTTCCTGTAAGTCTGGCATCTTTGGTTCATGACGTCCCGAATCATCATTCAGGCCTTGCTGGAAGTGCTCGCACCACGCCTCCTTGTTCGTCAGAAAGGCCCCGACAAACTTTGCAAGCTTCACGAACTTCGCATCGTAGTCTTCAACGGACAGTTTCCTTGCTTCAAGGACATGAATTTCTCTTCCTTCTGTTGACGAACGGCGAGGAATGTATTGCACGAGGAAGGCCAGTTTGAACGTCTCCCACGAGATCTTAGCATTAGGGTCGGCCTCTTGGAGTTCTTGTTTCTTCGCCTCCCACCAGTCGAAGGCCCTCAAGTTTAGCTGTAGGACTGCACACCCGACTCTCTTGGACCCCTTGACGCTGAGGAGATTGAACAGACCCTCAATATTTACTAGCCACCCATGACTTCGTCAGGTCTGCTCGGTCGTTGAATTTTGGCGGGTTTATTTTCTTGAATTTGGTCATCTTGAGCAGGGAGGAGGAAGACATGTGCTTCTTCGTTACGGGTTGCACTTCTTCTTCTGACATGGCGGTCGTCGAGTTCTGTTGGGTCGCTATGGTACTCACGATCTGGGTCAAGGCCTCTATCTGCTTTTGTTGGGCCTGATTTGGGCCTGGATATGTTCTTGCAGCTGGCGTTATTGCATCTCCGTCTGACGCTCTTGGAGTTCCATGAGGCGTAGTAGTCGCTCCATGGCGGACTCGCTAGGCGTCGCATCTTGGGTGCTATCCGTGCTAATCAACGTGACGTTGACAGCGGGGACACCCGGTCTTTTCGATATTCCTACAAAACTGAGCAAACCCGTTAGTATTCTCAAAATATCTACGAGCTTACATATATGGAACGATTATTTCAGGCTGCATATGTCGAAAACATAGTTTTTGAAAAATTGCAACGACATCTAAAGAAGGTATTTGGAAAGCTCCGATGTGTGAACCATGCTCTGATACCAACTTGTCACGCCCCGACTCGCCGAATCGGTCATCCTCGTCTTGACTCGGGCTAAATCGATCCCACGAGCCGGGACGTGATACCGTACAAGTCTTTATTGGACTTGCACAAGGCAAGGATGTGCACTTAGGATTTACTTTGACACGACGTTGAAATTAAACAGTGCAGAGAGTTGAAGACATAGCATAGGAAGAAATTTAGCTTTTCATTCATAAACTTGCAAAGTATGTGCAAGGTCATTTTTACATTACTATGCCATTGCGGCTAAATCTTAAAACGCAAAAGAAAACTCTCGACCAGCTTGCGTAAAATAATCTTCGGCGTTCCATACATTCATGCCTCTTTATACATTTGAACAAAAGCCTTCGGTCTGAATTGGGCTTCAAAATACTTCAAAATATGAGAGCTTTGTGCCGCCTCCCGTTCTTCAACTCCAGTCTAGTCTCGAGCTCCCGCAGCGCGCTCGTTACCTGGAGAGTTGGGGGTTAGCACAATTGCTAGTGGATGGGACGAACCCACTCGTCTAAATCGACACTGCTTATTAAGGATTCTGGCATACGAAGTGATCTTTCTATTTAGAACTATATGAATTTCAGTTCATATTGAAGGCACATTTTAAACGATAACAAAATAGTCAATTTTAACCATTCTTACCACGGTCGTGCTCCTTTCCTGCACAAAATATACATAATACTTACCACCTGCACAAGACAATAGGTGAGCATACAATCTATCCTATATGCGGTCATTGGTGATATCGACACCATGAAGGACGATTACGTAGCATTGCGACGTGCCCACCAGTCCAGTTTGCGAGCCTAACTGGAGGTCTCGCAATGCCTCGTTGCGAAGCATAATTTCCATAATTCTTCCTAGGCCGATTCGGTACCAGGGCCCCGGGTACCGTCTCGAGGAAAGCTCACCTTGTGCACAAGTCGTCCATGACCATGCGAATGTATGAACAGTTTAAATCAATGAAGTAAATTGTATAGCGTAACCATTATCAAACCACATAATCATTCCTGCTCGTGCAAGGGTCCTTTTCCCCGAAACTGTACGTTCTGATTTAGCATCCCGTAGGCACCAAATTCTCCGAGGCATGATATACTGCAACCAAGGTTTCTTCGTTGTGTTTTGCCGAGCATAAAATAATTTTATCTCTTTCCAAGGACATTATCTTTTCTCTACTTAGAGTGAACTTATAGATTCATAGTTAACTTCTCTAGGTTGCCATATTATCCCGAGCTCTTGATCTTAGTGGCAAGCATACATCCCGTTAGAATCATCGATTTGAACGTTGAACTTTAAGAATTTAGGTGGCGGGAAGGAGTAGAAAGAAGGGGCCGAAGAACCACCCACCTAAGGAGATTGCGCCGAGAGTAGGAGAACGCTTCGCGACGGTCAAGCGTGTAGTGTCCCGCTCCTAGCGGTTCACTATGTAAGGCTTGTGGCTTGGCTAACTCGGTCGGAACCGAGTATTGGGGAAACTTACCGTCGGCATCGAATCGATCACGACAAGTGCATAAGAACCTTTCCAACTAATGGATTGGTTTCTCTTGAAATGCGTCCAAGAGTTTTCTCTGGATGTTTTGCTGCTGGTTTTGTTGCTTGGTTTTGATGGATGCTTTTCTGAATGATTTTTGATGATTTGATTCTTGCCTGTTTTATCGATTTGTATAGCATTCATTCTTAAGAATTCTGAGAGAAGAGAACACAATGAGACGGATTATTAACCAAACTTTTGGTGCCAATGCAGACTGACGCATGATGGAAGGCTAAGCGTACAAGTGTTCCTCTCTCTCGGTGATTCTCTAATTTTGTGAGTGTGGATCTCTGTGGTGGTATTGTCCCTCTCGCTATTCCTTCATGCCAACTAAATAATTGTCTTACAACATCCGTTGATCGATATCAAGATACTAATACTACAAGTCACTACCACTAAGAAGCTAGAGATCGAACATTGAAATGAATTGATTGCACTGCAATGAATTAAATACTGAAATGAAATGAATTGATGCCAGAATGATGGTTATGAAATGCTAAGAATGATCATGTTGCTTATTACTTGAAATATTATATGAACACTGTGTATATCGAGTCGAACACATATTCGCCTGACCATGGACAACTTGTATACAAGGATTTAGCAATAATTTCCTCGAACGTACCGGGGCACCGGGACCGATTTGGCCTAGGAGAAAATAATGAAGTGCTTTGGGGAACATGAGTAATGTGAGGTATCATAGAGGCTAGCACCCTACTATGTTGTCATCTCATTATCTTGAAGTCCCAAATGCAAATAAATGAATGAAAAGAGTCCATATGGTTGAACACCAGTGGTCACATTGTGGGAGTATGCTAATCAATGTCTTATGCAGGGGCGGAAGTATATTATTATTATCCGGTATCTTATGCAGGATAGCTAGATTCGGCCAATGGTAAAGTAAACATGGTTTCATAAACTACCAGTCATTTGAATTGTGATTTACTCTAAATATTGCATGTCCCTAACAAGTTCATATCTTTAAAATGCTTGTCATTAAAAAATGTTGGTTTAGCTGAGTGGGCCAACGGGGCTCACCAGCGCATTGTTATAATGTGCTGACCCCCTCCATATTTACTGGAGAAGGCTCGGGCGCACATGCAATTAAAACTTTCTGAACTGCTGGTTCTTTTCAAGTTGTTTTTCCTAAAGACACAAAGTATTGTAGAGTTTTCAAAGATAGCTGCTTATGTTTGAAAGTACTAAAGGGGCATGAGGTATGGAACGAAAAATTATTTCATGGCAGCCTATCAGTGTACTTCTTTTCATGAATCAATTAGCAGAATGGGCATTTCAAATATTATCGAGAAAAGTTGATTCTGACTACAATCATCAATAAAATGTATTATTTTTCCTATTTCGCTTACTCAATGTCTCCGCAACTATGGCTTATTTTTCAAAGTGATGAAATGATAAATGTGCATGTTCTAGCCTTGTACAAGTGCAACTCCAGACTTGTACGGCATCACGCCTTAGCGAGGACGATCGATTCGGCGTGAATGAAGCAAAGCGAGCGATTCCCCGAATCGGGGCATGACAAGTTGGTATCAGAGCACGGTTTCACTTCCTCGGATTTCAAAATATTTTCAAAAAGGAAGTCTTGATGCAAATTTTCTCGATTGATGGTGTCGATAGCGCTGGAATGAAATAATGTTCCATACAATAAGCCATAAATATTTTATGAGTGCTAATGGAATTATTTCTTTGTTGTAGAATGACCAAGGGTGACAGCGCAACGACGAATTCATCGTCTGACCCAATTAAGAAACTGATTAAACAAATGGAAGCTCAGAGAAAGCAGAGCGAAGCTCAATATTGCGCGCTTCAAGAGCAGTTCAGTATCAGTTTTAGGAGCAGCTAGATGCTCAACAAAAACAAGTGGATAATCTATCTCAGATTGTTATCAAGCTGACGGTCGATTCCAATATTTTGCAAAGGCGCAGTAACCGAGACCGTAGAAGTGCCGGCAGAGAAACCTGAAACGTCGACACGAAAGAAAACGAGCTTCATGTTCTCGAATTTAAGAGCTGCAATCCGCCTAAGTTTAAAGGGAGAGAGCAGCCAGATGAGGTGATGGGCTTCTTGAACACACTTGAGGGCTATTTCCGAATGTTGGATATACAGGACAACAAAGAGTGGAGTGTACTGCTGTACAACTTCGTCTCAAGGCCCAGGAATGGTGGACCTCACAGAGACGCACTTTGCGGGAATAATCAGGATATGAAGATCTCTTGGGAGACCTTCAAGCAGGCTTTCATTGCACAATTTATTCCACTTGTTGTCCGTCAACAGAAAGAAGATGAGTTCATAGCACTCAAACAGGGCAGTATGTCAGTAGATGACTACGAGACAGAATTTTTAAAGAGAGTCGCATTCGCTGGGTACATGGTACCGAATGACGCCGCCAAGCGAGGAAGATTCGTGCAAGGCTTGAATGAGGGCCTGTAGCGGGATGTGCTAAGTCAAAATGTGTCTTACCGGGAGGCGTACGAGACAGCTCTCGAGATGGAGAGATTTCATAAGCCGGCTAGTCGTGAGACAACGAAGAGCATCCAAGGACTCAATAATCAGAAATGACCTTGGTCTGCTAGCAGAAACGACGCACCTAAGCGTCACAATACTGGAGATAGGGGGTCTCAACATGCAGAACGTTGTAAAGCATGCAACCGTTGGGGTCATCGATCGAAGATTGTCGGGTTAAGTTTTCAAATATGGCGAACAGGGCCATAAGGAAGCTGACTGCAGAAATAGAGGAGGGAATCAGTATCCTCTCGTGGGCAAAATAACAATAATCAGTATCGTGGGCATAACAATAATCATAACCGGGGCCAATATAACAACCAGCATCTTGGCCAAGCGCCACCAGCCTTACCGGCTCCAGTTGGGAATACACCGAATCAACAACAAGTGCGTAAGCAAGAGTTTATCTTGATCAAGAAGAAGCCCAGACGCAGAGAATGTAATAACAGGTACGTTGCTATACAAAGGCACACCTGCAAGAGTACTTTTTGATTCCGGTGCTACTCATTGCTTTATCTCGTCTGATTTTGCAATGGAAATAAATTTTGTATGACCCAACTAGAGATAGCTTTGTGTGTTAGCACTCCTTCGGGAGTAGATATGCATGCAACTTTGATTTGTAGGGATGGCTACATTAAAACTGGAGGCAAGACTTTATCTCTGGATGCAATTGTACTCGACATCAAAGAGTACGATATCATCCTGGGAATGGACTGGCTCAATGCCTGTCATGTAACAACCGATTGTGCGGAAGGAGAGTTGTGTTTCGCCTACATGGAGAAACAGAGTTCTCTTACTTGTGCGGATCGGCTTCCAAGGACCTATGGTAATATCGGCAGTTACAGCAAGGCACATGCTGTACTCTGGGTGCGAAGGATACTCGCTTCTATTCATGAAACTCGAATAAAAGGTGTAGATTTGAATCAAACCAAAATTGTGGCAGAGTTCTCCGATGTGTTTGGACGAGATACCTGGAATGCCGCCGAATAGAGAAATTGAATTCATAATTGATACATTTTCGGATACTCGTCCGATATCAAAGCGCCGTACAGGATGGCTCGGCAAAATTAAAGGAATTAAAGGTGCAGCTACAAGAATTACTAGACCAGGGATACATTCGCCAAGTGTATCTCCATGGGAGCTCCAGTGCTGTTTGTAAAGAAGAAGGATAGGACGATGCGGTTGTGCATCGATTACAGAGAACTAAACAAGGCAACCATCCGTAACAAGTATCCCTTGCCAAGATAGATGATCTGTTCGATCAGCTACAAGGGGCGACCGTGTTTTCTAAAATCGATCTTCGTTCAGGATACCATCAATTGAAGATCAGACCCGAAGATGTTCCTAAGTCAGCATTCCCTACGAGATAGGGACACTAGAGTTTTTGGTCATGCCATTTGGCTTGACTAATGCTCCAGCAGCCTTTATGGATTTAATGAATAGAGTGTTTCGACCGTTCCTAGACAAGTTGTTGTTGTGTTATCGATGACATCTTGATCTACTCAAAGGACAGGAAGATCATGTCGAGCACTTAAGAGAAGTACTTCAGACGCTGCGGGACAACCAGTGTATGAAAACTAAGCAAGTGCAAATTTTGGATGAACAACGTGTTGTTCCTAGGACATGTTGTTTCGGCAGAGGGTGATGCCGTTGACCCAAAAAGATTGAGGCAGTTGTAGACTGGAAACAGCCTGCATCAGCTAGTGAGATAGGAGTTTTTGGTTTAGTCGGATACTACCATAGATTTGTGAAAGACTTTTCAAGAATCGCATCGCCTTTGACTCGCCTAACTCAAAAGGGAGTCGTATTTAAGTGGATCGACGACTGCGAGAGTAGTTTTCAAGAACTCAAGCAGCGGCTCGTCACGGCTCCAATTTTAGCACTTCCAGAGAGATCTGAGGGATTTAAATCTACAGTGACGCATCGGGACTTGGTTTGGGATGTGTTCTCATAGAACATGGGAGGACAATATCTTATGCGTCGAGGTAACTCAAACAGCATGAGAAGAATTACCCAACACATGATTTGGAACTGGCGGCGATTGTGTTCGCTTGAAATTGTGGCGACACTATCTCTATGGTGTGTCCTGCGAGATCTTCACGGATCACAAAAGCCTGAAGTACATATTCACGCAGAAGGAATTGAATTTGAAGCAGGCGTTGGTTAGAATTGATCAAGGACTATGACTTGACAATCTTCTACACGTCGGGTAAAGGAAACGTGGTAGCTGATGCCTTGAGTCAAAAATTGTTGGGTCCCTAACAATAGCAAAAGAGGTACTACGAGATCTTGAAGAGATGGGCATCGAGTTCAGGATCCGTCCGCAGAATGTGCAGTTGGCTCAATTACAACTTGAGCCGAGTCTCCAGGGAAGGATTAAGATTGCTCAGAAGGATGACCCGTTTCTGCAGAAGATACGCGAGTTGATTCTAGCAGGAAAGGCGTCGGACTTTACCGTTGAAGATGACACTATTCTGTCAAGGGGAGATTGTGCGTCCCTAAGGATGAGAATATCAGAAGGAAATACTGACCGAGGGTCATTTTGCGAAGTACTCCTTGCATTCGGGAAGCACGAAAATGTATAAGGATCTGCGCTCAATATTTTGGTGGCATGGTATGAAGAAGGATATGGCCCTTTTTGGTCATAATGCATGGCTTGTCAGCTTGTGAAGGCCGAACACAATGGCCAGGCGAAGAACTACAAAATTTGGCTATTCACTATGGAAGTGGGACAATATATGTATGGATTTTATAGTCGGTTTGCCAAGAACTTAGAAGGGAAATGATGCAATTTGGGTTATCGTGGATAGATTAACCAAGTCGGCACATTTTATTCCAATAAAAGTTACATGGGGCGTAGAACGGTTGGCTCAGATCTATATAAATAAAATTGTTCGATTACATGGGGTGCCAGCTTCTATAGTGTGGATAGAGACGGAAGATTCTTGTCGCGATTTTGGATAAGTCTGTATTCGGCAATGGGCACAAAGTTGAACTTCGGTATGGCATACCATCCGCAGACTGATGGGACAGAGAGAGTAAATCAAATTCTTGAAGATATGTTGATTGTGCATGCTCGATTCGAAGACAAATTGGGACAGACAACTCGCATTGGAGAATTTGCCTATAACAATAGTATCAGGCAAGTGTCCAGATGGCCCCGTACGAAGCCTTGTATAGACAGAAATATCGATCACCGATATGCTGGGATGAAGTCTGTGAACGAAGTGCTCGGACAGAACATGTGGAACAGGACGTCGAGAGGGTTCGCTTAATTCGAGAAAGACTTAGAGTTGCTCAAAGTCGACAGAAGAGTTATGCGGACGTACATCGACGACCTTTGGAATTCGCGGTAGTTGATCATGTATTCTTGAAGGTCACACCCATGCGAGGTGTGATGCAGTTTGGGATAAAAGGAAAGCTGAGCCCGAGATTTGTTGGACCATTGGAGATTTTGGAGAAGGTAGCTTCAGGCTTATCGACTTGCACTACCTCCAGCTCTGGCTGATGTGCACGATGTCTTCCATATTCCAACTGCGAAGTACGTGCATAATCCAAGCTACGTAGTAAACTTCGATCAGCTATAGCTGAGCGCTGACCTATCATATACTGAAGATCCTATCCAGATTCTGGATAGGAAAGAGAAAGTTTTGCGGAATTGGACAGTATCTTTAGTCAACGTGTTGTGCGGAACCATGCTGTCGAGGAGTCGACGTGGGAATTAGAAGAGGAGATACGGGTGAAATACCCCTCGCTGTTTGATAATTTTGAGGTAGGACCTTTACTTTAAGTTTCGAGGATGAAACTTTTTCTTAGTGGTATATTATGTAGTGTCCCGCTCCTAGCGGTTCACTATGTACGGATTGGTTTCTCTTTGGAACCGAGTATTGAAAAAACTTACCGTCGGCATCGAATCGATCACGGACAAGTGCATAAGAACCTTTCCAACTAATGGATTGGTTTCTCTTGAAATGTGTCCAAGAGTTTTCTCTGAATGTTTTGCTACTGGTTTTGTTGCCTGGTTTTGATGGATGATTTTCTGAATGATTTTCGATGATTTAATTCTTGTCCGTTTTCATCGATTTGCATAGCATTCATTCTTGAGAATTCTGAGAGAAGAGAATACAACGAGACGGATTATTAACCAAACTTTTGGTGCCAATGCAGACTGACGCGTGACGGAAGGCTAAGCGTACAAGTGTTCCTCTCTCTCTCGGCGATTATCTAATTTGGTGAGTGTGGATCTCTGTGGTGGTATTGTCCCTCTCGCTATTCCTTCATACCAACTAAATAATTATCTTGCAACATCCGTTGATCGATATCAAGATGCTAATGCCACAAGTCACTGCCACTAAGAAGATAGAGATCGAAATTGAAATGAATTGATTATACTGCAATGAATTGAATACTGAAATGAATTGAATTGATGCCTAGAATGATGGTTATGAAATGCTAAGAATGATAATGTTGCTTATTACTTCAAATATTATATGCACACTTTGTATATCGAGTCGGACACACATTCGCCTAACCATGGACAACTTATACAAGGATTAAGCAATAATTTCCTCGAACGGTACGGGGCACCGGGGCCGATTCGGCCTAGGAGGAAATAATAAAGTGCTTTGGGGAACATGAGTAATGCGAGGCATCATAGAGGCTAGCTCCCTACTGTGTTGTCATCTCATTATCTTGAAGTCCCAAATGCAAATGAATGAATGAAAAGAGTCATATGGTTTAACAACACCAGTAGTCATTGTGGTAATGTATGCTAATCAGTGTCTTATGCAGGGACGGTAAGTAATTATTATTATCCTGTATCTTATGTAGGAAAGCTAGATTCGGCCAATAGTAAAGTAAACATGGTTTCATGAACTACCATGTCATTTGAATTGTGATTTACTCTAAATGTTGCCTGTCCCTAACAAGTTCATATCTTTAAAATGCTTGTCATTAATAAAATGTTGGTTTAGCTGAGTGGGCCAACGGGGCTCACCAGCGCATTGTTATAATCTGCTGACCCCTCCTCCACAGGTACTGGAGAAGGCTCTGGCGCACATCGCAATTAAAGCTTTCTGAACTGCTATTTTTTTAAGTTGTTTTTCCCAAAAGACGCACAAAGTATCGCGGAATTTTCAAAGATAGCTGCTTATGTTTCAAAGTACTAAAGGGGCATGATGTATGGAACGGAAAATTATTTCATGGCAGCCTATCAGTTGTAGTTCTTTTCTGAATGAATGTAGCCGAAAGGGCATTTCAAATATTATCGAGAAAAGTTGTATTCTGACTACAATCATTAATAAAATGAATATTATTCTTCCTATTCCGCTTACTCAATGTCTCCGCAACTGTGTTTATTTTTCAAATGTGATGAAATGATATAAATGTGCATGTTCTAGCCTTGTACAAGTGTAACTCCGGACTTGTACGGCATCACGCTTAGCGAGGACGATCGATTCGGCGTGAATCGAAGCAAAGCGAGCGATTCCCCGAATCGGGGCGTGACAAAGCGTCAGTTACACGAACTCCTGCAATGGCATGAGCATCGAATTAGAACCTTTCCTTCAATCCCTCCTTCGAAATTTCCAAAGACGTATTCAAATCGACGCGAAAGCACACTATCAAATCCATGCAAACAATTCGTTCAGAAAGCCAAAAACCAATAAAACCAATAGCAGACGGGTTGTGTCACTCTCTTTAGAGTTCATTCGCCAAGACGTCGCCTACTGCATCTAGGACTTATTCCAACAGTAGTCGATCCATTAGTTGGAATGGTACTCATATCACTCGTCCAAATCGATTTTATTGATGCCATTTTTGTATACCAAACTCGTCGCCGAGTCAGACTAGCCATCTATGTTCCCGACCATGTCTGACTTGCTACGAGCCTATTACATAGTGCTTCGCCCCAACGGAGCGGGGCACTACATGCACATGGGGTGTGGTGGGTACATGTAGTACCATGTGGGGTGTTTTCCTAGGAGAAAATGGATTAACTCCTCAAAAAAACATGTAGCTTTTTGTCGCTCCGACTCAGACGGGCTCAAGGGCGCAAAGTGGCACGTCGCGCATGCACGGATGTAGACACAGACTAGCGAATGACTCCACTGATTGGGATGATCTAAATATCAATTGAGTTGGTATTTTAGTCCCACATCGGATAGGAGAAGTGGTGGAGTTTCCATCCTCTTTATAAATAGACCCCTGGGCCTCCTTTTGGAGACACACAAATAAAAGATAAAATAAAGTATTGAGTTCAGGGAGTCCATTCGAGTCACAAAAGAGTTGACTACGAGCGTTGCAGAAGTTATTTATGAAATTGTTGGTTCTTGGGAGCAGATCGCGGCAGACAAATATTGCTTTGAGCAACGGTGATATTTATCACTCTAGTAAGAATAGTTTCTTTCTCTTTAAGTCTTTTAAGTTGTAATCCGTTATGTCTTTGCAACTGCGATTGCAAGAAAGATCGAGGAGTCTGTTCTGTCTGGTTGCAACTGTGTTTGCAAAAAAGAACATTTTATTTTGTTGGTTGTAATCAAAATATACTGAAGTAGTTCTTCGTTGGAATCGTGAGTAGTCAGAGAGGAACTATTATGTGAACCTATGATCTCGACTACAACTAAATAGTTCTTTGTTGGAATCGAGACCAGTCAGAGGGAAACTTTTGTGTGAATCTCGAATCTCGACTACAACTTCAGGATCAACCAGACAGTATTCGAAAGGATAAGAACCTATTCATGGCCATTGTTCTTCCATCATTGATCTATTTTGGGAATAAAACTATCAAGTCTTCTTACTCAATTCAAAACATCAATCCTATTTGATTTAGTCCACAATTCAATACAATCTATATTGATTTCCTTACCCAATCCAGCCATTTCACAGTCCTGAATCCGTAGCCAATACAATCAAAGATTTTAAAAATTATTCTCATCGTCTTAACCAAACCAACAAAGTACATTCAATATCATTACAACCAAGTAAACTTCTAAAGTGAGGCTTTGAACTATCCTATTTTTGTTGATAGACTCGTTAAAAACCATGTCCTCAATTAATCAAACATCACCAAGGCTACCTAATACACCACTCAGGGATCAAGCTACTCTGCAATTCCTCAAAATCAAACTACAAATAACATATGATCCATACTCTGAACCAACGTCCATTTCGGATAATCCTTACCATGCTGATGCTAATGATCAAGCATCATAACATCTACTGAAATCAAATTGCAACCAACCACTTGAACTTCCAAACTCATTCTATTCCTCAAAATCCAAGCATACATCCTCTAACTCACACCAAACAATCTTAGATCTCACTGTAACACATCTAGCGATAACCTATTGCTCATCTAAAAATCCAATATCCAACTTAACCCACCCAACTTCTTGCTCTAAACATCCAACTGCTTAGGCTGATCACACCATCCACAAATCATGTCCCTGATTAAACAATACTACAACAGTAAAAGATGCTACTAAAATGATACCTACCACTACGTCACCCTATATCAATGCCTCCACCAGAGACAAGGTAAATGTTTGCCCCTCGCCTTGCTATGTCCCGTACTCCTATCTCTGCTAGCCATTCTGTTGTGGCCTATGATAACCTAACTATTGTTATTGAGCTGGTGCCGTCAATAATGCATCAAAACCATGATGATCATGCCCATCCACAATTCACATGATCTCCAAGTAAAGTCCTTGCTGGAACCTTATCTCCCTCTCCAAGGCTATCTGCAACCCTTGGTTAAAGATAACATTATGCTCATGTTGATGATGCGATTGGCCAATAACCCACGAATAATCTACAATAATGCGTGAGGGCCAACTACCTCTGAAATAGTTGTAGGTATTGGAACCGTGGCCCTTTACTGTTCAAATTGCCCTGTTACCGGCCCAATCGGAACATGACCTTGAGGAGGTGCTACCTCATGTTAGTGCTCCGTCAAACCTTGCTCTGTTGACTGCTCTGCCATGCCTGCTGCCCCAACAGAAGAGACATTGTGTTCCCAAAGGAAAAGGACACAAGATGTCAATGACAGGACGAGAAGGAACAAGTATGCAAACAGTTTATTAGTTCAAGCATGGTGTAAGAGAGATCGGATTAGGATATCAAGGAGACATGTTTGATTAATACTTTCTATAGTACAACACCTCACAAGCCTAAAAAACATATCTGCATAGGCCACCACTAAAACCTTGTCATGCCCAGTACCGGAATATGGAGAACAAGGGTATGACATGCCCAATTGTGCACTATAGAGTATACCAGCACCCACCATACGGTCATGTTTTTACTAGACAAGGGATGCATACTATAATAAAGTCACCTAACGTTGCGCAAAACATCTATGTCTCAATCAGTCAATCAAGAAATAGTAAATAAAGAGCATGTAGGATAAAATAGTAAGGCATCTTCGATGCTCTATCAAAATAATCAGGAAAATAGCTATGCAAAACAATCAGGAAGTACAATACCAAGAGTACATAATCATATGTCAGTTGTAGTTTGAATAAGTAAAATCATGTAAAATAAAACTAAATGTCCAGAATATTCAGCTAAACAGGTACCAATGGCTAAACGCTAAAAGATAAAAATGCTATATGAGTGGTGGAGAAAAAAACTACTCAAGTCCTTTGGTGATTATCCTCCTGGTGTACGCCATCGATCAGATATAAGGCTGGATCCTCGGGCTCGTCTCTAGATCTGGCCAAACAAAACCAGTAGGTTCCGATCCCAAATAACAAGTATCATAAGGAAGCATGAATGAATGAAACAAAATCTAAATAATACATGAGTAAGTCTTAAGCCAAAATCATATGTATATGCTATCATCAAGAAAATATACTACTCATACATCAAAAGGAACAGAGGTATTGTATCACGCCAAGAAAGAATACATCATCCAATCATGGCCAGGCTTAAATTCTATACCCAATATAAAATCAAAGTTATTTATAGAAAATTTAAACAACCTTGCATGAACTTCATGCCTGTACATATAACCGGATATGTGAAACAAAATCTATCAACAAACAACGTGCTACACATTAGCCTAAAAAGGCATTTAGAATTGTAACTTTGTGTTTCTAATATTTTTAGGGACACAAAGTAATCGCGCTTAAAAGTGGTTATCCAATTATAAGAATACTTTATAGACGTTCCTAATTTAGTTTTGGAATGGTCAGAGGTCATTCCTAAAATTTAATTTGGGAAATTTCTTAACCGTTCCTAAATTTAGCTTCGGAACGCATTATAGGTATTCCTAATTTAGCTTCGGAATTATGTCTAACTTTCATTTTAAAAGATTTTGTATGTGATAAAATTAATTTTAATAGAGTATGGGACTGTTCTCGCATCTTTTTTTAAATGCTTCTAGGAATTTCCATATTTTACTTTGTACCACAAATATGGTGACTTAGTTTCAAAAATGGTCAGTGAAAGAAAATTTGTAGTGCAAGAATTCTTTAGACAAATTCCCTGAATCGACTAAGAATTTATATCCCATAAATATACAAATTGATATGTTGGATCATTTAATTATATTTTCTTTATGGGAGAAATACATTATTGGAATATACGAAATAGTCCTTTCTCACACTTAATGAATAGACACACACCCATTTGTTGTCTAGAAACTTTTGGAAAGATTGAAAGAATCAACAACATTCATAATTGTCTCCTTCACAAAATAAGAGTTCGTAAAAGAGAAATGGTTTCCAGAGATTAAACTTCTCGCATAAAGTTACGGAATGGAGAAAAGTATAATGTTTACATTTTCGTATTAAAATTTATATTTAGTGAAAACATGATTCTCAAAATATTGTTTATATATGGTATCAGAGCCTAATTGTAATGTCATATTTTTCCTAAAGGATCAAATCTCTTCTTCTATTCGTATCTTTTTTTAACTCGAGTGGAAAGGATGCACATGCAGTCTCATCACTAAAATAATGTCAGAAGTGGGATATGAACCCTTGCCCTCTCTCAATGACCAGAACTTGAGGCTGGCCCCTTAGAGCATCTCCAACCCTGTTGTCTTATTTTGTGTTGTGAATCTTAGGTGGAATGGGACACAAGACAATGTCTTGTATAGGTGGAAAAATTGTATTCACAAATGACAATGAGTTTAAAAAATCATTTCCAATGCAAAAATATTGAGAAGACAATAAAATTTTTTACAACTTCCAAGACAACTTTTACTCTTCTACTACTTTTTATAAATATTTTTATGTTGGGAATGAAGCGCGAAAACCGTTCCCCCAAACCAGAAAGTCCTACGAGAGAACCGAGCAAAAACACACAAACCAAAAACGCCAAACACAATCGCAGACAAAGATATTTGACGTGAAAAACCCTTGCGGGAAAAACACGGGACTATCGGAGTCCAACCCTGAAGAACCTCCACTAATGGAATAAAGATAATACACCCTCTACAAGCTCCTCCGATCCAACATGGATCACCACAACTCACTTGAAAGAAAAAATTTGATTGCGGACTCCGAAGAACAAGAGATGCGAAAAATTATTCGAAGCAATCTCTCCTTCACAATAGTCCTTAATCCTCTCTCTCTCTCTCAAAGATTGTAAAGCACTATTTGTTTTGAGATGATTTTACAACTAGCATGCATCACCCTTTTATAAGCCCTTGGTAACCCATACATGGAAGGCCAAATATATGGAAACTTCAATATAAATCAATCATATATTTATGGAAATCCAATCATAATTAGCTTACCATAATTGGAAACCCAATAATATGGAAAGCTACTATATGAAGGGTCCAATCATAAATATATAATCAAAGTAAATATGGAAATCCAATCATATATTTCTTAATAAATCTCCCCGTTCACAACTATGTGGAGGAGGTCGTCATCCCGACGATCTGCCTGCAGTACTCAAACTTTTCCCTCGGAAGAACCTTCGTGAGCATGTCCGCTCCATTGTCATCAGTATGAACCTTTCAAGCGCCGCATCCTTCTTCTCAATCATATCCTATATCCAATGATACCGAGTCACGATGTACTTGGACTGACTAAAATCTCTAGTTCTTCACAAGGTGAATAGCACTTTGACTGTCGCAAAGCAAAGTAATTGCTCTTGCTTCAGTCCTATTTCGGTAGCAGCTTCTTCATCCACAGCAACTCCTTGCAAGCATCCGTCGCCACAATGTACTTTGCCTCTATTGTCGACAAGGAAATACACTTCTGCAACCGCGACTGCATGATACCGCTCATCCAGTAAACATATCACATAGCCCGAAGTCGACCGCCTCGTGTCTACATCTTCAGCCATATCAGCGTCAGTATACCCAACCAGCTTTGGCTCGTCACCACCAAAAGAAAGTCGCCAATCGGCAGTGCCCTGAAGGTATCGTAGAATCCACTTGACCGCACTCCAATGTACCCTTCCAGAATTTGAAAGGTACCTGCTAACTGTGCCAACTGCATGAGTGATGTCTGACCTCGTACACACTATAGCATACATAAGACTTCCCACAGCTGAGGCATATGGAACCTCCATATATTCCTTTTTGTCCTTGGTAGATGGACACTGCTCCTCAGTGAGCTTAAAGTGAGCCGCAAGGGGGCAACTCACTTTCTTCGACCCGTCAATACCGAAACGCTGAAGTACCCGGTAATGTACTTCTTTTGGGACAAATATAGCAGCTTGGACTCTCTCTCTCGGCTGATCTCCATCCCAAGAATAGTCTTTGTTGCCCAAATCCTTCATAGAGAAGGTCGTACCCAGTTGGCGCTTCAACTCCGCTATCCTAGTGGTATTCTGACACACTAATAGCATATCATCTACATAGAGCAATAAAATGATGAAATAATCCTCGGCAAAATACCTCATAAATGCACAATGGTCCGACGTCGTCCGTGCATAACCATGCTCCCCATAAATGACTCGAACTTCCTGTACCACTGCATCGGAGCCTGCTTCAGACCATACAAGCTCTTCCTCAACCGGCAGACCAAATGTGACTTGCCCTTCTCACAGAATCCCTCTGGCTGCTCCATGTACAACTTCTTCAAGATCACCGTGGAGGAATGCCGTCTTTACGTCCATCTGTTCGACCTCCAAGTCGAGACTGGCTGCTAATGCTAGCACCACCCGAATAGACGAATGCTTGACGACAGGCGAAAAGATCTCATCATAATCCATGCCTTTCCACTGACCGTAGCCTTTGACTACCAGCCTCGCTTTGTATCGAGGGCGAGTAGCATCATCCGTCTGCTTCACTCTAAACACCCATCAATTTTTCAAAGCCTTCTTGTCCTTTGGTAACCGCACCAGCTCATAAGTGGAATTAGTGTGCAAGGAATTATCTCCTCCTGTATGGCCTCCATCCACTCTTGTCTATGTTCGTCTTCCATAGCCTCTGCAAAGCTTTGGGCTTCCTCCATCAGTCAATAGCACATACTCATCCGGTGAGTATCTCGTAGATGGTCGACGAACTCTATCGCTCCTTCTTAGTGGAGCCACTGGTGTTGGCTGTATACCAACAGCTCCTTCCCTTCAGGAACTCCCCGGCATGCTTATCCTCCTGAGGGACACCCTGACCACCATCAGCAGGCTGATGATCAATGTTGGGAGCAACTCCATGTACTGGCTCCCCATAATGGGATCCTCTGCGATGTCCTCTGGAAACTGGTCAAAGCGAAATGACTCTAACTCAGGCAATTCCTCATCCTCAGAAGGCGTCTCAGAATCCTAAGTGTTGGTCATGGTCTGATCCTCGACGAAGGCACATCCCTGTTTTTGTAGAGCTTTCTTCCCACCGGTCGTAGAGTCTATAGCCAAACTCATCCGACCGTAGCCGACAAAGATGCATCGCCTCGTCTTCGGCTCAAGTTTGGTCCTCTCGTCCTTCGGTATATGCACGAAGGCCTTACAACCAAACACTCGCAGGTGATTGTATGACGGCTCTTTAACGTACCATACTTTGTCAGGCACATCACCCTGCAAAGGAGCACTAGAGACAAATTAATAACAGCGGCTGTGAGAAGAACCTCACCCCAATAACTGCCCGGCAAGTTTGTTTCTGACAGCAAACACCACCCTCTCCATCAGTGTCATATCATGCGCTCTGCTACACCATTGAGCTGAGGTGTCTTTGGGGATTCTTCTGGTATCGTATCCCCTGCTCTCTGCAATAAGCATCAAAGGGACCGATGTATTTGCCGCCATTGTCGGACTGAACACACAATAACTTCTTGTCGTCTCTTTCAACAGAGGCCTGAAACTCTTTAAAAGTAGGCAGCACCTGATCCTTGGTCTTTAAGGCATAGACCCAAACCTTCCTGGAACAGTCATCAATAAAAGTTACAAAGTAAGAAGCACCACCAATAGATTTTACCTTATAGGACCGCAGACATCCGAGTGAATCAACTCGAGCAATGTCGGCTTCCTTGAACTTGGGTGACTTTAGAAAGACACCCTATTTTGCTTCCCAGCTAAGCAGTGCGTGCACTTCTCCAACTTTGTAGACTTGAGTCCTGGAATCTCCTTCCTGTTCACCAAGTAGCTCATCCCCTTCTCGCTGATATGGCCTAGCCGCTTGTGCCACAACTCGGTAGACGCATCACTGACTGCGTTCAACTCATGTGCCCCTGTGTGCTCCCCTCCATATAGTAGAGATCGGACTTCTTGCTTCTTCTGGCAATCCATCGAACCTCTGGAAAGCTTCCACTGACTATTTTCGAAGAGACTGAAGAATCTTCATCATCCAACCTTCCAACCGACACCAGGTTGAAACGGATATCAGGGACATAACGAACATCTTTGTGAACAAGAACTGCACCCGTCTTCGTCCTCAAATGTACATCTCCAACGGCAATCGCCTTTGACACATCTCTATTGCCCATCTTCAACACTCCACATTCGTTTATCGTGTAAGTGGCAAATAGTGCCCTGTTGTGAAATACATGCGCTGAAGCCCCTGAGTCCACCAGCCAAGAATTGTTATCGCAAGCAAGGTTTGTGATAACCTCATCACCTACGACGATCACATCGCCTCCATGTATCGAAGCAGCCGCTGTAGTATTCTCATCTTGCTTCCCTTGTCGCCCTTCTTCTCTCTTCCAAGTAAAACTGTTCTGCTTGATGTGGCCCTTCTTGCCACAATGGTAACACTCCGAGTCCTCGTACCAACCCTTGGACTTCCCCTGCTCTTGTCTCTGCCACCACCTAGACCCCTGCTTTTGTCCCTTCTGTGGCTCTCTAAAACTAGTACCTGAGTGATAGGATGTGGATGAAGTGCCCTGAGAACGTCTCTGCATCTCTTCATTCAGTACCCCACTCTTAGCAAACTCCAGACTGACCATGCCTTCTGGAGGAGAAGCGATCATAGATACTCGTACGGTCCCATAAGTCTGGCAATATATATAGCAACCAAAGTCCTTGAACCTCGTCATCAAACTTGACTCCCATCGAGGATAGCTGGTCCACCATGCCCTGGAACTCACTCAAGTGATACGTAATGGATGCACCATCTTTGTACCGCAGACCCATCATCTCCGGATTAGGAACAATTTGTTTATCCCGGTCTTTTTTGCGTACAAAGATTCCAGCTTCTCCCACAAATCTTCGCATGCTCAATATTGGCAACGTGGTTGTACACGTTCTCGTCAATGAACTGCCGCATGTACCCACACCTGTATATGCTCGAAGTTCCAGTCCTCATCGGATTTGTCACTGGGCTTCTCGGATGCAAATACTGGAAGATGTAGCTTCTTGACGAACAGCAAATCCTTCATCTTGCTCCGCCAATAATGGTAGTTGGTACCATTCAGGTTCACCATGCGCACCGGCTTCACGTCCATCTCTGCTTCTGGTTTGACTGTCAACCTGACACTTCTTTGAACCCAAAGCTCAGATACCACTCTGTTGGGAACGAAGCGCGGAAACCGTTCCCCAAACCAGAAAGTACGAGAGAACCGAGCAAAAGCACACAAACCAAAAATGCCAAACACAATCGCAGACACAAAGATATTTGACGTAGAAAACCCTTGTAGGAAAAACACGGGACGATCGGAGTCCAACCCTGAAGAACCTCCACTAATGGAATAAAGAGAAGACACCCTCTACAAGCTCCTCCCGATTCAACATGGATCACCACAACTCACTTGAAAGAAAATAATTTTTGATTGCGGACTCCGAAGAACAAGAGATGCCGAAAAATTATTCGAAGCAATCTCTCCTTCACAATAGTCCTTAATCCTCTCTCTCTCTCTCAATATTGTAAAGCACTCTTTGTTTTAGATGATTTTACAACTAGCATGCATCACCCTTTTATAATCCCTTGGTAACCCATACATGGAAGGCCAATATATATGGAAAATTCTAATATAAATCAATCATATATTTAATGGAAATCCAACATAATTAGCTTACCATAATTGGAAACCCAATAATATGGAAAGCTACTATATGAAGGGTCCAATCATAAATATATAATCAAAGTAAATATGGAAATCCAATCATATATTTCCTTACCATATATGTACCAAAATAAAATCCATGCACTCCCCAAGCTTCTCCGACACACGGATGGCGCTCGTCGCTCTCCGGGGTATTCTCCACATAGGTGGGAACCCCACCCATTCTAACATTTTATTCACAAATAATAATGTGGACATAAAGACATTATGAAGTGCATTGTCTAGATCTAGACAACCAACTTCACATTATCTTTACCATGTGATTATCATGTCAACTCTATACTTTATTTCACATTTGTATTGAAGAAGTATTTTGGAAAAAAATGGTTGTCATATGCGGCAACCATTTTTTTCAAACTCGCAATAGGGTTGGAGATGCTCTTAGACCACTCGGCCATCCAGACACTAGTACCCCAACCATGTACGTGGAATCGATCAACTGGTAGTATCCCTGCTATGTTGTTACTCTATGAGAGTGATCCACCATTCGATTAAATATCAACGGCTTATAATTTATTCTCAAGTAATGTTTTCTCATTCATCATGTCTGGACAAAATATAAATAAGACAAAACATAACATGATATAAAGCATGTATTTTTACAGTATTGTAGTCTCATGAGAAGTTTGCTTTATACATGCATAATGATATCAACCTTTTCTTGATTTGGTCCTATCTCTCTGAGTTGCATTATGTCATTTGAAATCATAATATGTGCATGTGAGAGATTTTAGATTCATGCACTGGCAGTGAATTAGGGTGCAACAATTTTTTTATTATGCATATATCTTCTTTTTATTGAAAAGTTATGTATTAATTTTATATTACAAGATTGTTATTGTTATCACCAAAGTGGTCCAATAACGTTATGTTTATACCTGTAGATGCTTTATGCCTAGATTACTTTTCATATTATTGTGGGTACTTTAAATTTCTTTTATTGATCACTAGATATATAATATTACCCAAAGGTGAATAATTATTTAGTGATTGATGAATAAGACGGATAAATTACATGTGTTTTATTTTTGTATGCATTTAATATACAAAGATAACATGTATACTCAAATATAATGTAATTTTATCAATTAGTGTAGAAACTAAAAGCATCATTATGAGAATGTAGTATTTCATGTTTTCTGCCCAAAGGTGATGCATAAAAATACTTTAAATGTTTTATGTTAAATTCAAAGAATTAACTAGTATGTGTTATAATATTACAGTATCATCGTCCTTTTACTTCATCGCTGGCTTCATCTTCCAATGCTTACAGGAATGAATTTTCCTGATTGGTCTGAACAAGTCCAATTTAACCTTGGTGTGCTTGACCTCGATCTTGCACTCCAGATTGATAAGCCTCCTGATCTCACTGAGACAAGTATTGAAACTCAAAAGGCTCTCCAAAGCTTGGGAAAAGTCGAATAGACTCAGCATTATGTTACGTGAATGACAGTAGTAAACAACATTAAGACTACCTTACCCAAAACTGACAAAACTATTAGAGCAAAGGAATATCTCAAAATCATTAAGGATCGTTTTAGAAGTGCTGATAGATTACTTGCTGGAACACTTATGAGCAAGCTTACGACCATAAAATTTGATGGAAGGGGGTCTATGCATGATCATATCCTCGAAATGACCAACATAGCAGCTAAACTCAAAAATCTTGGGATGGCTGTGGATGAAACTTTTATAGTGTAATTCATTTTGAACTCCTTACCTTCTGAATATGGGTCATTTCATGTTCATTACAACACTATTAAGGATAAGTCACTACAACAAAAAGGCCTATTAATAACGCTCGATAAGACGTATTGATGACGCCTTATACCTAAGTTATCAAATTTGAAATACCTTTTTTCTATGACGGTTTGGGCTAATTATGGGCTTTTTATAACGTTTATAAAATAAAGCGTTATTAATATTTTAGAGCGGTGGCAAACTTGTAATATTTTGCAAATTTATTAATATTAAGCGTTCGAAATATTAGGGTTCGGTCTAGCGCCCTCTTCCTTCCTTCGCTCCTCCTCCTCTTCCTCTGCTCCTTCATTTTCTCTCCTCCTCCTCTTCCTCTTCCTTGTGGCTATGAAGTCGAAGACCAGTCCCCATACCCAGACCTGGCTGCCCCTCCCTTGTACGGGAACTCCCACGTGATGAGTAAGGTCTCCACCCGGAGCGGGACGGCGAGCTGCGCCTTCTGGCCTCGACGAACCCCCTCGGGCGTGTCTTCACCTTCCAGGAGATCATGGACGCGACGAACAAGTTCGACGAGGGCCTGCTCCTCGGCGTCGGCGGCTTAAGGAAGGTCTACAAGGGGACGCTCGAGGACGACACCAAGGTGGCCGTCAAATTTGTGAGGAAAAAAAATCCTTGTGCCTATGCCTCTTATTCTTGTTTTCCTTTTCGTTTAATAAAATTACATATTTTCTCCCTAGCTGTGAAGAATGAGATTGGGGAAAATCCAAATATTTAGAATTATCAAATAGTAACCCTCTTCCCTCCTTGCTATTAACCCACAAAAGCCCTAAAATAAACCTGAAATCGACAAGATAGAAGAGAACATTCTTTGGAGAAAGTTTATTGAATGAATAATTGCCAATTTAATTACAAAAGTCCCTTCATATCATAGTTTACAGTATCGGCCGCTACTGATCTGATACAACCGATACTGATATGGTTTGCCATGTCCCGATCCGATACTAAACGATACCTGATATTGACCGATCCGACATTGGAGGTCTCTTTTTCGGTCAATTCGGCAAAGAAAAATGAATGAAAAAAGACCAATCAACAATGGTGTAAAGCATAGTAAGGTTGTAACATTACTTCGCCCTCTTAAATAGACAACAGAAAAAAAATGGTTAGAACTCTTGAGCAACTCTTAAGCAAGTTGGACTACTTCGCCCTCTTAAATAGCTTACAATTCAACTCCAACTAAACGTTCTATATAGATAATTTGAGTGCTTATATGCATATTGATTCTCTCCCTTTATCAATTGTGAGCTGTAGTTTCAAATATTAAAAATTACAAATCTAATTACAGCAAGAAGATCAAGTGGAAATTTATTAATAAACACTCGACTATGAGTAACACCAGAACGATGTATAACCTTAAAGTTGAACCTCAAATTTAATTTTACAAACCACACAAAACACTTTGGACATCTTAGTCAAGCACTCTTGCTTCCATTCCTCTTGCTTTCCTGCTGACATTAAGGTGTTCAGAGAATATTTTCTCTGTTGTTTATTTTTCTTTGTTTATATGATTTACTTTATTTTACTACTTCAAGGTGGGTCCAAACTAGGTAATTAGCAAAGTCAATGTGATTATATTGCAGTATTTTGTACATAGAAAGGATCAAGTCCATCCACATCATATGTTAATCCTATATCAGTTAAGAGGAGTCATTTTCCAATAGAAGCTTTTGAGCAAAATTTTCCCAACTAAGGGTGAAATTGTTATTGGCAATTCTTATAAAAAAATGGACACCATAAGTTTATTGTCATAAGTTGTTCGTAAACTTGTTTAGTGGACAATGAAAATATTTCCGGTCAATTATTTGCTTTCCGATACCAAAAAAGAATATGATACTCCGATTCGAAACTGAGATACTGCCATTACCACCGATCCTCATACTCATAGGAATAATCTGATACCAATTCCGATACCGATACTATGAACCTTGCTTCATAGACAAACCTAACCCTAATCATACTAATTAAATAATTCTAAATAATAAGATCATACTGAGGAAATCATATCCTAAACAAATTAATCTCAGCTAATCCTGCTAGTACTAGCATAATAAACCTGGTCAAATCTAGAAACAACAGAAAAATCCAAATCTGACTTGATCCAAATTGTCCTATAGTCAGATTAGGAGGATAAACAGAAAAGAGATGTTGAATCATAAGAGAGTAAGGTTAGCAGTATAAAGAAAAGAAATGTTGTCTCATATTAAGCTTTATGCTCTTGCCTTCAGTTGATGGGGTTGCCATGAGAACTTATACTTTATAGCATTGCATATTTTTATACTAGATGGATGTTCCACGATATTTTTCACCACTGCAACAATGATATGATGTTGACAGCCATGTATAACTATTATTTTTATGTTCTTCAAATAGGTGGGAGATCTTATGGTGGTGACGGTCAAGAGGGCCGTGGGCGTGGAGGGGAGGCCGTGGGCGTGGAAGAGTCCTTGGCCGGGATTCTGATTTCGGTTCTTCCCTGGATGGGGTTCTGGTTCGAGGACGACACAAATTTTATAACCTGCACTGGTTATCTTCTTTGTCATCTTAATTATCTTAATATTGGTTTTCTTTGTTTCTTATTCATGTTATAGAAGTATTGGCATTAATCATATGAGATTTTCAATGTTTGATCTTAAGTAGCTTAGTTGACTAGCCTTCAATGCATATGCTTTATGAGATACTTTTACCTGGTTTAGGGGACACTGTCATTTAACTAGTGTTCATGTCATTTTAGTACCATATGTTATATAGCTACTGACAGTGTAGAAAAACTTTTAAAAGTACATCTCTTCCGCTAATCTAGGGTACATATCTTTTGAAGAACCCAACTATCATTTCAACTAATACGATTAAAAGAGAATTCTTTTTTTTTCTTCTCCACATTTCTTATGGCTCAGGCAACTTGCATTCTATGCTGGTTGCCTGGGGCATATTTGATTTTTGTTTTTATGATCTTCTTGATCATTTGAAAAGACTTTATTAGTATGGTTGCCTGGGGCATATTTGATTAACCTGAGACAATGCTCAAGAAGGTGAAAATGTGTATTATTCTCTATGGTTTGGTGTGCACAAATACTCATTTCCTTTCTAAGGGATTGATTTAGAAAGGTAATGCCAGTTCCTCAGTTTATGTTTTTGTACATTAGCAATATTAAAAGTATATTGAACCATATTTTTATCTTTTTAGGGATTTGCTACACGTGATGTTGACAGTTTTGATGTGCTCAAGTTGAAGCCAAAGTAATTACTTGTTTTGAGGATCCATTTAAGTAGTAGTTGTAAATATATGTATTTGGATACCCTATTTTGAGATAATGTAATGAAGATGGTGATATAACATTTCGATGTTTTCTTGTGAATATAGTTCAAAGTGGTTGTTTTAAAATTGAATTGAGAAGTTTTTGGAAAGTAATATATAATGTGCAGTATTAAACGTTATAAATGTGATGAGTTCAGTAATATTGAGTGTTATAAATATTCTCCATTGAGCTTATACAGATTATCTATTCATAACGCTTTCAAAATGTCCTGAATTGTGCACTATATATTAACTATTCAACACTTTTATAGAAACTATTCATGACGGTTTTTTTATAATGCTTTTAAAAAACATTTATAACATCCGTTTTCATAACGGTTGCTTTGGAAAAAAAAGCATCATGGTTCTTCATTAATGACGCTTTTTAGCCGTCATTAAAAGGGTTTTTTGTTGTAGTGAGTGGAACATAAATGAATTGGCAAGTATGGTTGTGCAAGAGGAAGCGAGACTCAAACAACAAGTTATCAATACAGTATCTTACTACTCAAGAAGCAAGTAAAAATATTGGAAAGAAGCGTGGGAAAAATAAACACAAAGCTTTCCAGAAAGATGGCACCAGTAATGGAAACAAGGGAAAGAAACAGAAGAATGAGAACTGTCATTTCTACAAGAAACCTGGTCATTTCTAGTTCGATTGCTCAAAACGTAAAGCATGGTTCAAAAAAGAAAGATAAGCCTTTGGCTTTTGTATGTTTCGAATCAAATTTAATTGAAGTTCCTTCTAATGCTTGGTGGCTTGACTCTGGTGCTATTGTTCATATTTCCTTAAAATGCAGGTATTCCATACGACCCAAACCATTAAGCCAAATTATCATTTCTTACACATGGGGAATGGAGTCAAAGTTCCTGTATAAGCAATAGGAACGTATCGATTATTTCTATCTTCAGGGCATTTCATTGATTTGTATCAAACCTTATATGCACCACTACAACAAAAAACCCTTTTAATGACGGCTAAAAAGCGTCATTAATGACGAACCATGACATTTTTTTTCCACAGCAACCGTTATGAAAACGGGTGTTATAAATATTTTTTAAAAGCGTCATAAAATAACCATCATGAATAGTTTCTATAAAGCGTTACGAATAGTTAATATATTGTGCATAATTCAGAACAATTTTAAAACGTCATGAATAGATAATATGTATAGGCTCAATGCAGCACATTTATAACACTCATATTACTAAACTCATCACATTATAACACTCAATACTGCACATTATATAATACTTTCCAAAAACTTCTCAATTCAATTTTAAAACAACAACTTTGAACTATATTCACAAGAAAACATCGAAATTATATCACCATCTTCATTACATTATCTCAAAATAGGGTATCCAAATATATATATTTACAACTACTACTTAAATGAATCCTCAAAACAAAGTATCTACTTTGGCTTCAACTTGAGCACATCAAAACTGTCAACATCACGTGTAGCAAATCCCACCACTTCAATAATAGTTGCATCTTCATGTGCACCTGAGAAAGAAAATTAATACTAGTTAGCTACAATTCTACCATGCATCTATAACAAGTATTATCAACACATTAAGATAACACCAACTTACAAATTTGAAAATAGAGAGAGCTCTATGAGCTAATCTTCACCAACTTACAAATTTTATATGACAAGTTTTTTGACAAAAAAATTAGTGAGAAACATACCAGAATAAGTTGGACTATATTTGTTGGTTGTACATAATAAAGTGGCACCCTGCTGTCCCTTATCCAGAATCATGTTCATTAAATCCATGTATAATTTATTCCAATGTTAGACCTAATAAGCATTATCATCACGATCAGTATCAATATCAACTTTCTTCCATCATTATGATGCTCTAATAGCTGCACAATAATTCTTGAGAAGCAATTGAAAAGATTTTGACTAATTAGTTTACAACTGGTGGTTCACCTGATATCACGCCTCATCAGTTAATGACAAATTTCAAATTATGAAACTAGAGGCAAGAGAGCCTTTAAATGGCCATGAAAACCAGTTCTACGATAGAGAGACCAAGCATATTGGTCACGTACTTTAAGAACAAACAAGAATGAAACAACCCATTCAACTTTTTAAAACCAATAAATGAGAGAGAGCAAGGTATAATAGATACCAAGCATTCATTTTGTGATGAATTGACTACAAAGTATGTAGGAAAAACAGACCAGATATGTCCATGTCTGATCTTCCCGTATTGTACTAAAAGGTTCTTGATCCAGATGAAGACTAGTGCACACATTGTTTGGGACAACCAAATTCTGGAAGTCTTCATAACTACCATACTGCAAATTCTGAGTTAATTCCCAACCACCACCACAAAAGGTTTCTGTAGAGTGTGCAGATTGTCCTCCATGCCAGTACCATAAAGATAGTTATGATCGAACCCAACCTTGTCTGCGCGACCAAACTCTAATTGATCAGAAGAACTGCAACTAATTATTGCATGAGGACCACCAAACATGAGGAGCTTACTGCTGCTTTGCTACTGGTGTGGGACGGCTTCAAGCTGCAGCAGAGACGATGAAGTTGGCGCGCTTTCAAGATCAGAGACTGAGAAGAGCTGCTGCTGCTGCTGATATTCTTGTTGTTGGAGTTCGTTTGGCTTCCTTCGGGATAGCGGAATCCCTAACAGCTTCTTCTTCAGCTTGGTGTTCCAGTAGTTCTTGATGTCATTGCCAGTCCTGCCCGGCAACTGCGCTGCTATGATAGACCACCTGCGCGATTGATGCATGAATAAAAAAAATCAAGATCTACAAGTTAATAAATTAGGACACGCCACTTCTATAGTATAGCACATCAATTATATACAGAAATCCATTAAATATTATGCAACAGCGAGTCCAAAGATCCGAGAATATTATGTTATACAATTTTCTTAGACTGAATAGGTAGATTCATTCACAAAAGAGATGTATAAAAATTAACCTACTAATAATTGATCAAACGTGCATTTACTAGTTCTACTATATAATGAGACTTCAAAACGGTTCAAAAGTGAGCAGTTTAAACTATATGTATATCATGGTCCATTTTATTTAAAAAAATTAAATTATGTAAAAAAAATGTTAAAAAAAGTTTAAATTTGTTATATATGTTCAACATGAGAATAAAACTCAACTAAATAAGAAGAATATCTCCCACATTAACATGAGTTAGAAGAGTTATTTGACTATAATTGGATATACACAGTTATTATACGTTACTAGATATATGTATATAACCTGCTTCCGATGGTAGCAAGAGTGTGCAGATGACCATGTCCTCATCATTGGAGAAGGCTCCATGCCTGATGTTTGGCCTCAGATAGTTGAGCCATCTCAACCTGCAGCTCTTCCCACATCTCTTCAGACCTGTACTATCCAATGATCAGCAAGTACAAATTTCTTTGCATACACGCACGCACGCACGCACGCAGTACTACTACGTACTTAGTTGGTAGAGACTTTTAATGTTATTACCTGCTTTTTGGGGGAGAGCAATCCAGTTGCCACCAGTCCCATTCTTGTCTATGTACTCCTTGAGCTTCATGTCTTCCTCCTGGGACCATGGCCCTTTCTTCACCTTTGACTTGTCACAGCATGGAGCCCTCCCCATCACTCTAGCTAGCTACTCTGAAGAAGAAGAAGAAGACAAATACAATCTCTCTCTCTCGGTTAGCTAGCAAGGAGGAAACAAACACAAAGAGCACAAGTCAATGGTCTGCTTTCAATGATCACTGCAGTTGGTTGGATCTCTATTTATAAATAAATAACAACAGACATACGTACCTATGTTCCCTTAATTTTCTCTTTGCTCCCTGAATAGAAAATGCACCAGGAAAGTGACAGCTTCCAAGCCTCAGGTCTGTTTTTTCTAGATTTTTCCTAGTTTTTACAGGACACACTTTGAGAATCGATTCTCCATAAACCCTCCAACTCCAGTTGCTGTGCGACGCCGTTGCTGCCACAGAAAGGATAAGGTTTGTCCAATGATAGGCAAACCCATGTTTCCTGGCGGGAGTCTACTAGAGAATCAGATTCCTTTCGGTCGTGGCAGAGGTGGCCTTCGGGGTCGCATGGGGAATAAAAGGGTTTTTAATTTCTTTAAAATTAGGGTTAGGGTTTTGGAGTTGGGGAAAGGAAGGAGAAGAAGAGGAGAGGAGGGTGTAAGGAAGAGGAACTGACCCATGAGGGCTTCGGATCTGAGGCCGACGCCGGAACCCATGAAGTGGCGGAGGTTGCGGACCCACGACATCGACGACGCCGGAGGAAGGAGAGGAGAGCGCGGAGAAGAGGACGAGCATAACCCTAACGCTCCTCCTTCGCGTTCTTGTCGATCGCGTGCACGACGGCCTCGAGCTTGTCCTGGAGGGCGACGAGGAGCGTGAGGCCCTCCTCGAAGATTTTGGATCTAGGGTTAGGGTTTTGGAGTTGGGGGAGAGGAGGATAAGAAAGGAGGAGAAGGAGAAGACCAGAATGTTTTGGGAGGGAGAGGCGGGCTATAGCAAGGATTTTGCCAACAATTAAACTTAAAAAATATTACAAGTTTGCCACCGCTCTAAATTATTAATAACGCTTTTTTTATAAACGTTATAAAAAGCCCAGAATTAGCCTAAACCGTCATAGAAAAAAGGTATTTCGAACTTTGATGATGCTTCTTTATCAGCCGTCATGAAATCCACTTATCAAGCATCTAATAGGTCTTTTTGTTGTAGTGACCTTCTATTTCCAGAAATTTAGTATCTATGTTAAAACTTGATAAACTTGGTTATGTATTCAACTTTGGTAATAAAAGTTTCAATTTATTTAAGAATACTATTCACATAGGTTCTGGTTCTTAATGATGGTTTATATAAATTCAATCTTGATGATACCTTCTCAAAAGCTTTTTTAACTTTGCACCCTAAAGTTGGAAACAAAAGAAAATTGATGGAAGAAAATTCATCATTCTTGTGGCATAAACGCCTTGGTCATATTGTGGCATTTGCTCCCAAATTAGGAATTTAGGGTTTTTTTTCCATTTTTTACTATTTATTTGACTACGATTAACATTTTATGGTCAGTAGATGGCCATGCCCAAGCCTATAGGTGTAGTATGGTGGTATTAGGTCACATATGGTCACTAAGGTCCTAGAGTAGCCCCAAATAATTTAGTTTAGTATTTTAGATTTCTAGAATTTTTGAAGATTTTTTTTTAGAATATATATATATATATATATATATATATATATATATATATATATATATATATATATATTATCGGCTTTAAAGATTTACTGTAGAGTCATTTGGGACTATTTTGGGACAAGGTATTTTTATTAAGGCTTTAGGAGGTTACAAATATTTTCTACATTTTTTATAATTTTTTTTAGAATTTTAAAAAATTTATTTGGAGTTATTTGGATTTAAAATAATTTTTAAATTATTTCCTGAATTTAATTACCCAGTCAGCAGCGCATAGTTAGCACCCTGGCCCACATGTTAGCCCAATCAATGGCTGACTGTGCAGCTTTCTTATATATGGAAGCTTGGCTCCGTTTGGCTCAAGCCAAACCGCATCACCATCCGTTCGTCTAATTTTTTAGCGGAGCGGTCATGATGGCGACACATGGCACATGCCATGGCTCACCGACTCAAGCCAGCATCCATATATATATAATCGTAGAATTCAGAAACCTTATTTACTTTTGGTCAATTTTGAGAGAATTTGCTCTTTGAGATCCCCAACTTCACGGAGTGATTTCGGACAGCCCCGACCTCGGTTTTTGTCATGACCCGCACCCGGTTTTCGGATACGAGACGTGTCCAAGCCAGCCTACGCCGCAGAGTCGGCGGTAGAACGCTGTCAAGCCCGCAAGAAATAAATGCTCAAAAATATAACATTTGCTGCTCATTCACATTTCTAAATTTATTACAACAGTTACAACATTTATATTTAAAGAAAAAAAATACAAAGTTTTACAATTAATGAAATGATACAATGGCTATCTATTTCTAGGTTGTCTTCAGCATACCCAAGTTCTCCCAGTACTAAGAGTGATCGCGGCTAAACCTGAAAAATATTGGTTATCCAGTCAGGATTGGAACAAGTACACAAACGACGGCAGTGCAAAACACAATAGAATTATCAAGACATGAAAATAGCATATGAGAAATGAAAACTGTAAGATAAAGTGATGTCATAGCACGATAGAGAAATAAACAAGGAAAAGCTAATAAAAGACATCTATCTAAGTGGTGTGAAATATCCTTTCACCATGTGGACGGCTAGAGGTAAAATCCGGCATACTACGTGTCGTGTGCAGCAGCTATCGTTCAAGAATAGACTCATGGGATATTTCTGGGTAGTCCACATGTATACTAAGATATTTCCCCTCCCGACAACTTCGTGTGACGAGCGTGTCAACAAGCAGCAAGATATATGTATAGACATGAAATGAAAAGACTACTATGAATCGGAAAGCAATCAGAAAGTGCACTTGCCTGAGGTCCTTAGCTGGAGAAACCAAAATACCATACCACTCAATGAGCCACAATCAGTCAACACATGCAGAAGTCTCCGGATGCTGAAATAAATATTACCAACGTTCTCAGAATAGTCAAATTAGCTAGGATTGCCTGTCCTTAAGTCCAATTCTGGACACAGGGGCAAAACGGTAATTTTGGGCAAAAATGATGTCCGCCGTTGGACCCGCTTTGCACCGAAAAGCGTGCCAAGGTCAATGGTCTCTAAAGTCGTCAAACTACATGTCTACGGATCCAGTTTTTCGATACGAACCCAACCGTATGTCCAGAGTTGGATTCCGGCGGACCGTGCACAAAATCGCACGTTGAGTCCGGAATAGCCTGTTAGCCTAGGGTCGACATGAAGTAGTCAAATCTCGCAAATAGGGACATATGACTAGTCAGGGTTAAGGTAGACTCGAAGGAACTATAATTACCTATACTAAGGTAGAAAACATATGGGTATATATATCTATAACCATGGAAGCTTTGCACATAACCCCAAGTTTTTTAGGTGTTTGAATGCTTAGCCAAGGTCTTCACCCCAACTCCCTTCACGTTTAAATCTGCACTCAAAGAATCTGTCCATACAAATCATTTAATTCTACGCATATGGTTTCCCCTTACTAACACCCTAAACATTCTAACCTAATCTGGACACTAGATAACAGCACAAAATACCCAACACTGACATCAACCTTCATGTTCTTACTCTGAACTCAGTTATTGAGCTGGAGGTAATAGCAGGGCTCTAACTGTTCTATCTCATGGTGTTTCCTAATACCTCCAGGCTTGAACTAACCTCTGACCCTCAATGAATTGAACCCTCATACATCTGTCCTGCTTCATGGCCAAGGGTGCAGGTATCTATATGTACTCACTTGGTTATTGTTGGATGCCTAGATAGAGTTCCTGTGACTTACATCTAATCCCATTCTTCCCATTAATTGGCAGATGAAGTCTATGATTTCTCAACTCTGTATAGTCTTTAACTCAAGCAACATGGATCTTAATAACTAGTGATACTTGGTCTATCAGGATTGATATATGATTTATGGGCTGATTGGTGCTTTCAAGAGTCAGGATTGACATCCTAAGACTGGGCTGGTCCTATAGCTTTCCTATTTTAGTCTTGTCTGCCTTGCTATAAACATGTTGCACTGTGCCTTTCTAACTTACCTACTCATGTGCTAACTCCCCAATTTAGAAATTTGGGACACTCCTCTCTAACCTGAACAGTGCAAATGAGCCTCCTCCTAGTTTACAGAGTTGGCTTTCCTCAACTGGGGAAACCAGATGATGCAGCTATAACTGTTGCTTCTCTACTATGGTTGTGTTTGGCCTTCCTCTACCCATATAAGCTCTGTACTTGTATACACATGGTATCTAATATGAAGGGAAAAATAGTGAGGGTACAGCAATTAGTTGAATGAACAAGGTATTGGCTAGAAAGCTTAGGACATGCCATGTAACCCTGAGACAGGAATCATCAAGATAAAAGGAAATCCAGTTTAGGGAGGCATAAACACATGTATCACTACACAGGAAACATTTTAATTTTGCAGGTGTTTGATTACTCAAACTCGAAGCAGATAGTACAAGTTCTGCTGTCAATCCATGTACCTGGGTTTCAAAACTCAGATTTGACTTCGAATGTTAAAATCGAGTTTGATAATAGAAATCCATGTACCTGGTGTTACCTCAGTTTATCCGATATCAGTACAATACTAGATATAAGGTTATATTTACTAGGCCTTCAAATGGTTGTCTGAACCATCCACTATTGAGACTGGGTAGAGACAGGGCATATGTATATTGGTTAATGGTGCAATACTGGTACTCCTCTTGATCCTTTTGTCCCAAACAACTATACTGCATCCTTTCTCAACCATGAAAGCTCACCCTTGGCAGTGCTTGACAATAAAACACCAAAGGGACAAGTACACTAGATAAAACACTTGTTTGCAGTTCATACTACAAGCTAGTGGAAAGAAATCTTAGTGAGTACTAGTACAATAGCCTTTCCTCTTATTATTTGACATACAGGGTCGTACTGCCTTCACAACCTACCTCCAAGTCATGTTGCTTTCCTTCAATCAAAGATTATTGCTTAATGAATTTATTTAGAAGGCTCCAGTCAGAACATTACAGTGTACAGCTGATACCAATCCACACTTTGGACAGCAACCAGGAAGGTAAACTGATATAGATGAGTCGATTTAAGATCTGAACCCTCCACATGATAGGCAATAGAGGGACTAATTAAGTGGTATGTGTCTCGATATCTTCCTTGGCTAACTATACTGCTCTATGTGGCCACCTGGAGAGTATGGAGAACAGGCTATACAACTAATGTTCCTACATAGCTATGAGGACTTCAGATTATGGGTTACGTGCATAGTCTTGTCATCTGGCTAGTTTAGAGTGGTGAGGAGTGTTGAAGTCGAGGCAATGCTAGTTGTCCTCTGGGCATAACAGGGTTACATCTGATATCTAGATATCAATGTGATTCTTGATATTCCTGCGTGCATAGCCTTGTCCTAGGTTGATATCTCTACGAGGCTACAATGTATACGTCTAGGTGCAGGCAATAACTCATCTAGACTCTCTAGGTCTATTCTTAATTCCAGATTTCTAATATGGTACTTGGTAACAAACACCCTCCCACAAATCTACAAGTT
>JANAVB010029815.1:12741376-12841972 GCA_029216955.1 Iris pallida | reverse complement strand
ATGTGGTTTGGCGATTTTCATACCCGTACCCTTTTTGTTAGAGCTCCGACTATTTTAATACATTCTGGACCATCGTGGAGCTTTTCAGCATCTGCAACTTAACGACTTAGTAGCAACATTTTTTTGTCGCTCTTAATACTATTAGGTTTATTTTACTGCAACATGACTTTTGATTTAGAGTTATATATTTTCTATCGGCAAAATTGATATTAAATTTGACGCAGAAGACTTAGCAACGATCCTTTGAGTTCCTAACGAAGGAGAAGCGCTAAATGACCTCGCTAATTTTAATTTTCCTCCTGATATGTCTTTGAATACTTTCAAAGCCTCTATCTGCCATCCTGGACAATATACTGTTGGCAAAATCAAAGCTAAACACTTGATTTTATATTTCTATAACCAAAATTATCTTTTCTGTTATCATTCCAAAGCAGATTCCATAAATGATATCACCTCCCTAGAGCTGTCCGCCATCTACCATATTCACTTTGGGATTTCTTTTCATTCTAAAGAATGATTGAGATGATGGTACATGCTCGTAAGAACAAGAAATATCTTGTTTACGCGATGTACTTGCCACTTGTCTTTTGGCTCATTGATATTAACTTTGACGAGTGCAACGTCCTTGCTACACCTGCACATCTTAGAGCGGCTAGGCGTTCTGAGACTCCTGCGATTCCTCCTCATGTTTCTCTACCGCCTACTCCAACCCTACCATCCCACCCTGATTATCCACAACTATTGAGGGCCTCCATAATATGATGAAAGATCACATGCAGTTAACTTAGGATCATCATCGGGCTACTTTGGATCAACTTAGTGCCTTAGAGACTCGTTGGACTAAACGGTTAAAGGATTATGAACACCGTGATGTCATTTTCACTCAAGTGATCTCTACCACACTTGTTGACCTCCGCTTTGCCCAGTCTCATCAGCCTGGCGGCCCTGGCTTCTTTCCAATAGATCCTACATTTTTCGGCTATCGTGTTGAGGATCAGAAAGTACGATAATACATCAATCCTGCTGGCACCTTTAATTGGTTCAGATCTTTTGGTGAGCCTGCTCATACTTCTGGTGGTGGTGACGATGCTATTGATGAAGATATAGACGAGGATTGATGATATCTAGTTGTCACTGTTTAGCTTAGATATCATGCATACTAGATTCTATTTATTATCATCATGTCTTAGAAATATCTTACATTCTGAGAACATGTTGTAGCTATCATGCATTCTATTTACTAGTTGATTGTATGGATTATCACGGTCTTATCTTGTTGTGCAAGCTCGACTCAAGGTGCTATTGGGCCAATCGTGCTCCACGATAGCGAATTCGAAGTTCGATTCCCATCTCCGCCAAGTCTCGCTGTATGTTACGGTTGATAGACAAGCATCCAGTAAACATTCTACTCAAAGCGTCTGCCACGACGTTTCCCCTACCTGGCGTGTACTCGATAGTCAGATCGTAGTCTTTGATGAGTTCGAGCCAACGCCGCTACCGTAAGTTCAAGTCCCATTGGGTAAAGATATATTTGAGGCTCTTGTGATCCGTATAGATGCTATAAGCCACACCATAGAGATAGTGCCGCCATAGCTTCAATGTGAACACGATCGCCGCTAACTCATGATCATGCGTAGGGTATTCTTCACGTGTTGCTTCAATTATCTCGAAGCAAACAAAATCACCTCATCCCTTTGCATAAGCACGCATCCAAAACCAGTTCGCAATGCATCGCTAAATATTTGAAATCCTTCTGGCCCGTCCGGAAGTGCTAGGATCGGCGCTGAGATGAGCTATTTGTTCAACTCTTGAAAGCTCGATTCGCAGCGTCGTTCTCTCGAATGCGACTCCCTTCTGGGTGAGGCGAGTCAGAGGCGATGCAATCTTGGCAAGTCTTTCATAAATCTTCGGTAGTAGCCTGCCAAGCCGAGAAAACTTTGGATGTCACCTGCTGAGGTAGGCCGCTTCCAATCGACTATCGCTTTAATCTTCTTTGGGTCCACCGTGATGCCATCAGCTGACAACGTGCCCAAGGAACGTCATGCTGCTCATCCAGAATTCGCATTGCTTAACTGGCATATAGTCGGTTTTCACGCAGAGTCTGTAGCACCGTTCAAGTGCTCCACGTGCTCGGCCTCGCTTTTCGAATATATGAGAATGGCATTGATGAATACGACGACAAATTTGTCTATGAACGGTCGGAACACCCGGTTCATCAGATCCATGAATGCGGCAGGAGCGTTTGCCAAGCCGAAGGGCATAACTAGAAATTCGTAGTGACCATATCAAGTTCGGAAGGCAGACTTCGGCACGTCCTCGGACTTGATCTTCAATTGATGGTAGCCTGAGCGAAGATCAATCTTAGAAAACACCATTGCCCCTTATAATTGGTCAAACAAATGGTCTATCCTCGGCATCGGGTACTTGTTTCCTATCGGGTTTATTAAGTTCTCGATAGTCGATACACAGCCGCATCGACCCATCTTTCTTCCTTACAAACAACACTGGAGTACCCCATGGGGACGCTAGGACTAATATATCCGTGATCTAGCAACTCTTGTAGGTGTCCGGAAAGGTGTTGATGCTGAATTCTATCTCTCGGTCCGACGGCATCCCTGGCAACTCGTCTGGGAACACATCAGGAAATTCTGCCATGACTTCAGTGGGTGTAAACCCCAATAATTTCTAACTATTTTACTGCTTTAAAAATATTTTTCTATATTAGTTAGAATTAGTAATTGGTATATGTACATAATTATAGATATATATTATATGATTGTGTGCTTGGTATTTTAAAATACTACTAAATTTAGCCTACCTTTGTTACAAAACATTTTTGATACTTAATTACGAATTATAGAATTTTTCTTGTAAATATATATATATAGTTATTGTTAAAAAAAACATTGAGAGTGATGATCGAAACCCCCACCATCAGCAGCAGCTAAGCTGCGAAGGGGGAGGAAGGGACGACCCCCTAAACCCACAACCCACTAATTCAGCAGCAGCAGCTGCAAGGGCTTAAAACCGAGTCCAAACCTTTAGCAAACCCAAGCCCCATTGTCCTAGTACTAATAGAAGACAGAGGCGACAGCAGTATATATGACTGCTCCGCAACCAAAACCCTAACCCCCATATCTCTTCTCCCTCCTGAAGCACCTCAACCTCGAACCCCAGGCGAACCACCCCGAAGCCCTGAGCTGCCGCCGGCAACTGGACGATCGCCGGACAGGCTCGATAAACCGACAGCCGCTACCCTGCTTGGTGTTCGCGCGGCAAGGTACTGTCTTCAACCAAGTATTTTTCCCTCCGTTCTTAGCTAACTCTCGTACCGTAACTTCCTAAGGATAACCAATAAACCATCTAGGAGTTCCTTTAATTGGATTGGAGAGTACTCGACTAGATTTCTTAGGAGATTGATTCGAAATTTCCCGAGAAAACTTGCAAAAAATATTATAGATGACTGCCCCAACCCCCTAACTTGGAAGCCAGATTTCGATCTGTGTGTCGAGATTTTTAGAAACTAATTGAACACTTGTGAAGACAACATAACCACGATTAAAACACAACTTGTCGATCTGTATTTTGATTTCTGTGTAAGAACTAAATCAGTGTTAAACTTGCGAAAAAAAACTATTTTCAAAATAGTTAATTTCAGAGAATTTTCCCCGATACGACGTGCGCCGCGACAAACCGGGCGACATGGTCGCACGCTATATGCATCGAAAGGCGCGTATGGACGTTGTCAACGTGTGGGAACTGACGGAACTCCGTTTCGTCGTGTGTGTGCGCGACAAAATCAGTCTGTATCCATCGAGATACCCCCATATCGCCAATTGGCAAAGTTTGCCCTAACTTCGTGTACAGTCATCGATTCGAAATGAAACTTGTGCCAACAGGTCCGAATCGAAATTCTGGTCCTGTGTGCTAAGTTTTTTTTGATTCTGAGAAGGTCGAATCGAAACCCCTTTTTGGCGGGCCCGCGACCGATCAAACGGGCAATTTTGTACACGACCCATCGGAATCCAAAACTGGACATACCGTTGAGTTTCTCTCCTCAAATAGAATTCGAAGACATGTAGTTTGATGGCTTTAAAGACCATAGACTTTGGCATGCATTTCGTGTAAAGCGGGTCCAACGACGGACATTGTTTTGACCCGAAATTACGATTTTGCCCCTGTTCCAGAATTAGACTTTTGGACAGGCATTTCCTAGGTATATCCTTTACACGAGTATGTTTTTTATGTTATTTCAGCAGCCGGAGTTGTTTGGAGATTGTGACATTTTGGCTGATATTATGATTTTCGGGACTTGCCATTTTTGCACCATCACGCAAGATACCTTGCCACCCTACTCTGTGATTATTGTATTCTTATTTCAGTGTTATTTTCAGTATTTCTTATTTTTTGATATTTAAACTGTGCGTCCAAGTCACACTTGGGTGCAAGCGACTCTATCGGTCATTTTTTACGCTTTTATTTATTTCTCTTACATTGACTTAGTCTAGTGACCTCCCATTGATGATGAGGTATTGTATATCTCATACGGCCTTGACACTTGCTTTACCACGTATTGTGAGTCACATGTAGGATACATACCCGCGTAGTCGGATGGCCACTGATACGTACGGAGCGTACGACGGATAGGAGTAACTGCCAATAGAATTGCATGTTAGAAGACTTGACGGTTACTAGAGGTTCATATCAGTCATGAGATGATGATACTAGGCATTGGATGGGGAGAACAATACCTGACGTATGGGCTCTTTGCACTTCCCTGATTACCTGCGCGCTCCTCCGGAGACGCAGACTCCAGGCGCCCTCTGACGTTTTCCCAGAGCATTATGGACGTAGCCCCTTGCACACGTTGCCCTCTGACGCTTCTAGAGTGTTATGGACGTAGGCTCCTGGTGCCCATTACGGGAACTATGTCAATCCCATTTACAGCCATAGCTCATGCGTCGAAGGATTGTATCTCAACTACATATTCACAGTAGAATGGTCAGGAACCCGATTGCATGCATACCTTTTTCTTTATTATGTTACATAGTTTATATGTCATAGTATTTCTTGTATCTTGCTACGTCCCTCTGAGGACCTGGTTATCTCTCCAGGGATAGATAATTTTCTACAGGAGTACAGAGCGGCGTTGGAGCTATCTACATAGATGACGAGGCAGTTCCTACTGATTTCTAGTCTATTCTTTATTTGAGACATTAGTGGACATTATTTTTTTACATCTTTTTCTTTCTATTTTGCGGAGGTTGGACTCCGATCTTGTGAGACTATTTTTCATAGTTGTTTGGAGTGAGCATGTTCATCCGGCTACCTTTTGATACTCTTATTTATTTATTTGGACTCTATTTATCTTTTGTGTTGAGCTGTAATGAGATTAGATTATATATTCTGGCCTGTGATTATATTATTTACAGCTTATGTGCATATATGAGGATTCCAATATTGGAGTATTCTTCGTACATGTGCAGCTGGCATGTTCACGTTCTTGGTCTTATGTATTTTGGGACGGGGCGTTACACTAGGCCGTGCTTACAATATCCGTTCTCGTATTTCGAACTGATGCTAGGTACCCGCTGCACCCAGAATGCAACATATGCCATGCAGAAATTGCCGATATCATTATTGCTGACTTTGACGCTGCTCCGCACGAATATGAGAACTCGTTTTGAACGAAAGGCGGAACACAACTCTCTTCTTCGCGCACTCGATCGTTGCGTGGCATGCAATCCATGCCGAGGATTATATCGTACTCCTTGATGTCGAGGACGATAACTTCCAAGGATAGATTTTTTCCTCTGATACAGATGTAACCATCACTACAAATTTGAGTGGCAGACATATCTACTCCCGATGGAGTGCTAATGCTTAGATTCATATCTAAAAGTTGCATGGGTAGTTTTTCTTTTCTACAAAGTTGGAAGATATAAACATGCGTAGCACCCGAATCGAACAGTACTCTAGCAGGCATTTTTTATAGAGTAGTATACCTGTCACGACATTGTGGACGCGAACGCTTCGTCCCGAGTCAGTGCATAGACTCGGCCTTGCGCCCCTTGGCAATTTTATGGGTTTAGGGTACTGCGTTTACGCCATGGACGGGAGGTGCCCTGTTCTGATTCTGGACGTTCTTGGTGGATATTGGTTCGCCCTCTCCATTCGACAATCTATCGCCTTGTGACCTAGCTGGCCACACTTGAAGCATCCACTTGGCAATCGACTGCCGGCCTATCTTGTCGCAGCGATGGCACCATACGCCTGGGTGAGGCCCCCGATACTCGAACAAGTTCTGGCGCTTTGGCGTACCTGATCTTCTCGTGTCGTGAGGATGCTTGTTGAAATTGTTGCGGACGCTTCACCCGATCTTCTGCGAAGCTCGACCGAAGATCCGCTTACTATCAAGGGTGGCGTTATATGATTTCCTGTAAGTCTGGCATCTTTGGTTCATGACGTCCCGAATCATCATTCAGGCCTTGCTGGAAGTGCTCGCACCACGCCTCCTTGTTCGTCAGAAAGGCCCCGACAAACTTTGCAAGCTTCACGAACTTCGCATCGTAGTCTTCAACGGACAGTTTCCTTGCTTCAAGGACATGAATTTCTCTTCCTTCTGTTGACGAACGGCGAGGAATGTATTGCACGAGGAAGGCCAGTTTGAACGTCTCCCACGAGATCTTAGCATTAGGGTCGGCCTCTTGGAGTTCTTGTTTCTTCGCCTCCCACCAGTCGAAGGCCCTCAAGTTTAGCTGTAGGACTGCACACCCGACTCTCTTGGACCCCTTGACGCTGAGGAGATTGAACAGACCCTCAATATTTACTAGCCACCCATGACTTCGTCAGGTCTGCTCGGTCGTTGAATTTTGGCGGGTTTATTTTCTTGAATTTGGTCATCTTGAGCAGGGAGGAGGAAGACATGTGCTTCTTCGTTACGGGTTGCACTTCTTCTTCTGACATGGCGGTCGTCGAGTTCTGTTGGGTCGCTATGGTACTCACGATCTGGGTCAAGGCCTCTATCTGCTTTTGTTGGGCCTGATTTGGGCCTGGATATGTTCTTGCAGCTGGCGTTATTGCATCTCCGTCTGACGCTCTTGGAGTTCCATGAGGCGTAGTAGTCGCTCCATGGCGGACTCGCTAGGCGTCGCATCTTGGGTGCTATCCGTGCTAATCAACGTGACGTTGACAGCGGGGACACCCGGTCTTTTCGATATTCCTACAAAACTGAGCAAACCCGTTAGTATTCTCAAAATATCTACGAGCTTACATATATGGAACGATTATTTCAGGCTGCATATGTCGAAAACATAGTTTTTGAAAAATTGCAACGACATCTAAAGAAGGTATTTGGAAAGCTCCGATGTGTGAACCATGCTCTGATACCAACTTGTCACGCCCCGACTCGCCGAATCGGTCATCCTCGTCTTGACTCGGGCTAAATCGATCCCACGAGCCGGGACGTGATACCGTACAAGTCTTTATTGGACTTGCACAAGGCAAGGATGTGCACTTAGGATTTACTTTGACACGACGTTGAAATTAAACAGTGCAGAGAGTTGAAGACATAGCATAGGAAGAAATTTAGCTTTTCATTCATAAACTTGCAAAGTATGTGCAAGGTCATTTTTACATTACTATGCCATTGCGGCTAAATCTTAAAACGCAAAAGAAAACTCTCGACCAGCTTGCGTAAAATAATCTTCGGCGTTCCATACATTCATGCCTCTTTATACATTTGAACAAAAGCCTTCGGTCTGAATTGGGCTTCAAAATACTTCAAAATATGAGAGCTTTGTGCCGCCTCCCGTTCTTCAACTCCAGTCTAGTCTCGAGCTCCCGCAGCGCGCTCGTTACCTGGAGAGTTGGGGGTTAGCACAATTGCTAGTGGATGGGACGAACCCACTCGTCTAAATCGACACTGCTTATTAAGGATTCTGGCATACGAAGTGATCTTTCTATTTAGAACTATATGAATTTCAGTTCATATTGAAGGCACATTTTAAACGATAACAAAATAGTCAATTTTAACCATTCTTACCACGGTCGTGCTCCTTTCCTGCACAAAATATACATAATACTTACCACCTGCACAAGACAATAGGTGAGCATACAATCTATCCTATATGCGGTCATTGGTGATATCGACACCATGAAGGACGATTACGTAGCATTGCGACGTGCCCACCAGTCCAGTTTGCGAGCCTAACTGGAGGTCTCGCAATGCCTCGTTGCGAAGCATAATTTCCATAATTCTTCCTAGGCCGATTCGGTACCAGGGCCCCGGGTACCGTCTCGAGGAAAGCTCACCTTGTGCACAAGTCGTCCATGACCATGCGAATGTATGAACAGTTTAAATCAATGAAGTAAATTGTATAGCGTAACCATTATCAAACCACATAATCATTCCTGCTCGTGCAAGGGTCCTTTTCCCCGAAACTGTACGTTCTGATTTAGCATCCCGTAGGCACCAAATTCTCCGAGGCATGATATACTGCAACCAAGGTTTCTTCGTTGTGTTTTGCCGAGCATAAAATAATTTTATCTCTTTCCAAGGACATTATCTTTTCTCTACTTAGAGTGAACTTATAGATTCATAGTTAACTTCTCTAGGTTGCCATATTATCCCGAGCTCTTGATCTTAGTGGCAAGCATACATCCCGTTAGAATCATCGATTTGAACGTTGAACTTTAAGAATTTAGGTGGCGGGAAGGAGTAGAAAGAAGGGGCCGAAGAACCACCCACCTAAGGAGATTGCGCCGAGAGTAGGAGAACGCTTCGCGACGGTCAAGCGTGTAGTGTCCCGCTCCTAGCGGTTCACTATGTAAGGCTTGTGGCTTGGCTAACTCGGTCGGAACCGAGTATTGGGGAAACTTACCGTCGGCATCGAATCGATCACGACAAGTGCATAAGAACCTTTCCAACTAATGGATTGGTTTCTCTTGAAATGCGTCCAAGAGTTTTCTCTGGATGTTTTGCTGCTGGTTTTGTTGCTTGGTTTTGATGGATGCTTTTCTGAATGATTTTTGATGATTTGATTCTTGCCTGTTTTATCGATTTGTATAGCATTCATTCTTAAGAATTCTGAGAGAAGAGAACACAATGAGACGGATTATTAACCAAACTTTTGGTGCCAATGCAGACTGACGCATGATGGAAGGCTAAGCGTACAAGTGTTCCTCTCTCTCGGTGATTCTCTAATTTTGTGAGTGTGGATCTCTGTGGTGGTATTGTCCCTCTCGCTATTCCTTCATGCCAACTAAATAATTGTCTTACAACATCCGTTGATCGATATCAAGATACTAATACTACAAGTCACTACCACTAAGAAGCTAGAGATCGAACATTGAAATGAATTGATTGCACTGCAATGAATTAAATACTGAAATGAAATGAATTGATGCCAGAATGATGGTTATGAAATGCTAAGAATGATCATGTTGCTTATTACTTGAAATATTATATGAACACTGTGTATATCGAGTCGAACACATATTCGCCTGACCATGGACAACTTGTATACAAGGATTTAGCAATAATTTCCTCGAACGTACCGGGGCACCGGGACCGATTTGGCCTAGGAGAAAATAATGAAGTGCTTTGGGGAACATGAGTAATGTGAGGTATCATAGAGGCTAGCACCCTACTATGTTGTCATCTCATTATCTTGAAGTCCCAAATGCAAATAAATGAATGAAAAGAGTCCATATGGTTGAACACCAGTGGTCACATTGTGGGAGTATGCTAATCAATGTCTTATGCAGGGGCGGAAGTATATTATTATTATCCGGTATCTTATGCAGGATAGCTAGATTCGGCCAATGGTAAAGTAAACATGGTTTCATAAACTACCAGTCATTTGAATTGTGATTTACTCTAAATATTGCATGTCCCTAACAAGTTCATATCTTTAAAATGCTTGTCATTAAAAAATGTTGGTTTAGCTGAGTGGGCCAACGGGGCTCACCAGCGCATTGTTATAATGTGCTGACCCCCTCCATATTTACTGGAGAAGGCTCGGGCGCACATGCAATTAAAACTTTCTGAACTGCTGGTTCTTTTCAAGTTGTTTTTCCTAAAGACACAAAGTATTGTAGAGTTTTCAAAGATAGCTGCTTATGTTTGAAAGTACTAAAGGGGCATGAGGTATGGAACGAAAAATTATTTCATGGCAGCCTATCAGTGTACTTCTTTTCATGAATCAATTAGCAGAATGGGCATTTCAAATATTATCGAGAAAAGTTGATTCTGACTACAATCATCAATAAAATGTATTATTTTTCCTATTTCGCTTACTCAATGTCTCCGCAACTATGGCTTATTTTTCAAAGTGATGAAATGATAAATGTGCATGTTCTAGCCTTGTACAAGTGCAACTCCAGACTTGTACGGCATCACGCCTTAGCGAGGACGATCGATTCGGCGTGAATGAAGCAAAGCGAGCGATTCCCCGAATCGGGGCATGACAAGTTGGTATCAGAGCACGGTTTCACTTCCTCGGATTTCAAAATATTTTCAAAAAGGAAGTCTTGATGCAAATTTTCTCGATTGATGGTGTCGATAGCGCTGGAATGAAATAATGTTCCATACAATAAGCCATAAATATTTTATGAGTGCTAATGGAATTATTTCTTTGTTGTAGAATGACCAAGGGTGACAGCGCAACGACGAATTCATCGTCTGACCCAATTAAGAAACTGATTAAACAAATGGAAGCTCAGAGAAAGCAGAGCGAAGCTCAATATTGCGCGCTTCAAGAGCAGTTCAGTATCAGTTTTAGGAGCAGCTAGATGCTCAACAAAAACAAGTGGATAATCTATCTCAGATTGTTATCAAGCTGACGGTCGATTCCAATATTTTGCAAAGGCGCAGTAACCGAGACCGTAGAAGTGCCGGCAGAGAAACCTGAAACGTCGACACGAAAGAAAACGAGCTTCATGTTCTCGAATTTAAGAGCTGCAATCCGCCTAAGTTTAAAGGGAGAGAGCAGCCAGATGAGGTGATGGGCTTCTTGAACACACTTGAGGGCTATTTCCGAATGTTGGATATACAGGACAACAAAGAGTGGAGTGTACTGCTGTACAACTTCGTCTCAAGGCCCAGGAATGGTGGACCTCACAGAGACGCACTTTGCGGGAATAATCAGGATATGAAGATCTCTTGGGAGACCTTCAAGCAGGCTTTCATTGCACAATTTATTCCACTTGTTGTCCGTCAACAGAAAGAAGATGAGTTCATAGCACTCAAACAGGGCAGTATGTCAGTAGATGACTACGAGACAGAATTTTTAAAGAGAGTCGCATTCGCTGGGTACATGGTACCGAATGACGCCGCCAAGCGAGGAAGATTCGTGCAAGGCTTGAATGAGGGCCTGTAGCGGGATGTGCTAAGTCAAAATGTGTCTTACCGGGAGGCGTACGAGACAGCTCTCGAGATGGAGAGATTTCATAAGCCGGCTAGTCGTGAGACAACGAAGAGCATCCAAGGACTCAATAATCAGAAATGACCTTGGTCTGCTAGCAGAAACGACGCACCTAAGCGTCACAATACTGGAGATAGGGGGTCTCAACATGCAGAACGTTGTAAAGCATGCAACCGTTGGGGTCATCGATCGAAGATTGTCGGGTTAAGTTTTCAAATATGGCGAACAGGGCCATAAGGAAGCTGACTGCAGAAATAGAGGAGGGAATCAGTATCCTCTCGTGGGCAAAATAACAATAATCAGTATCGTGGGCATAACAATAATCATAACCGGGGCCAATATAACAACCAGCATCTTGGCCAAGCGCCACCAGCCTTACCGGCTCCAGTTGGGAATACACCGAATCAACAACAAGTGCGTAAGCAAGAGTTTATCTTGATCAAGAAGAAGCCCAGACGCAGAGAATGTAATAACAGGTACGTTGCTATACAAAGGCACACCTGCAAGAGTACTTTTTGATTCCGGTGCTACTCATTGCTTTATCTCGTCTGATTTTGCAATGGAAATAAATTTTGTATGACCCAACTAGAGATAGCTTTGTGTGTTAGCACTCCTTCGGGAGTAGATATGCATGCAACTTTGATTTGTAGGGATGGCTACATTAAAACTGGAGGCAAGACTTTATCTCTGGATGCAATTGTACTCGACATCAAAGAGTACGATATCATCCTGGGAATGGACTGGCTCAATGCCTGTCATGTAACAACCGATTGTGCGGAAGGAGAGTTGTGTTTCGCCTACATGGAGAAACAGAGTTCTCTTACTTGTGCGGATCGGCTTCCAAGGACCTATGGTAATATCGGCAGTTACAGCAAGGCACATGCTGTACTCTGGGTGCGAAGGATACTCGCTTCTATTCATGAAACTCGAATAAAAGGTGTAGATTTGAATCAAACCAAAATTGTGGCAGAGTTCTCCGATGTGTTTGGACGAGATACCTGGAATGCCGCCGAATAGAGAAATTGAATTCATAATTGATACATTTTCGGATACTCGTCCGATATCAAAGCGCCGTACAGGATGGCTCGGCAAAATTAAAGGAATTAAAGGTGCAGCTACAAGAATTACTAGACCAGGGATACATTCGCCAAGTGTATCTCCATGGGAGCTCCAGTGCTGTTTGTAAAGAAGAAGGATAGGACGATGCGGTTGTGCATCGATTACAGAGAACTAAACAAGGCAACCATCCGTAACAAGTATCCCTTGCCAAGATAGATGATCTGTTCGATCAGCTACAAGGGGCGACCGTGTTTTCTAAAATCGATCTTCGTTCAGGATACCATCAATTGAAGATCAGACCCGAAGATGTTCCTAAGTCAGCATTCCCTACGAGATAGGGACACTAGAGTTTTTGGTCATGCCATTTGGCTTGACTAATGCTCCAGCAGCCTTTATGGATTTAATGAATAGAGTGTTTCGACCGTTCCTAGACAAGTTGTTGTTGTGTTATCGATGACATCTTGATCTACTCAAAGGACAGGAAGATCATGTCGAGCACTTAAGAGAAGTACTTCAGACGCTGCGGGACAACCAGTGTATGAAAACTAAGCAAGTGCAAATTTTGGATGAACAACGTGTTGTTCCTAGGACATGTTGTTTCGGCAGAGGGTGATGCCGTTGACCCAAAAAGATTGAGGCAGTTGTAGACTGGAAACAGCCTGCATCAGCTAGTGAGATAGGAGTTTTTGGTTTAGTCGGATACTACCATAGATTTGTGAAAGACTTTTCAAGAATCGCATCGCCTTTGACTCGCCTAACTCAAAAGGGAGTCGTATTTAAGTGGATCGACGACTGCGAGAGTAGTTTTCAAGAACTCAAGCAGCGGCTCGTCACGGCTCCAATTTTAGCACTTCCAGAGAGATCTGAGGGATTTAAATCTACAGTGACGCATCGGGACTTGGTTTGGGATGTGTTCTCATAGAACATGGGAGGACAATATCTTATGCGTCGAGGTAACTCAAACAGCATGAGAAGAATTACCCAACACATGATTTGGAACTGGCGGCGATTGTGTTCGCTTGAAATTGTGGCGACACTATCTCTATGGTGTGTCCTGCGAGATCTTCACGGATCACAAAAGCCTGAAGTACATATTCACGCAGAAGGAATTGAATTTGAAGCAGGCGTTGGTTAGAATTGATCAAGGACTATGACTTGACAATCTTCTACACGTCGGGTAAAGGAAACGTGGTAGCTGATGCCTTGAGTCAAAAATTGTTGGGTCCCTAACAATAGCAAAAGAGGTACTACGAGATCTTGAAGAGATGGGCATCGAGTTCAGGATCCGTCCGCAGAATGTGCAGTTGGCTCAATTACAACTTGAGCCGAGTCTCCAGGGAAGGATTAAGATTGCTCAGAAGGATGACCCGTTTCTGCAGAAGATACGCGAGTTGATTCTAGCAGGAAAGGCGTCGGACTTTACCGTTGAAGATGACACTATTCTGTCAAGGGGAGATTGTGCGTCCCTAAGGATGAGAATATCAGAAGGAAATACTGACCGAGGGTCATTTTGCGAAGTACTCCTTGCATTCGGGAAGCACGAAAATGTATAAGGATCTGCGCTCAATATTTTGGTGGCATGGTATGAAGAAGGATATGGCCCTTTTTGGTCATAATGCATGGCTTGTCAGCTTGTGAAGGCCGAACACAATGGCCAGGCGAAGAACTACAAAATTTGGCTATTCACTATGGAAGTGGGACAATATATGTATGGATTTTATAGTCGGTTTGCCAAGAACTTAGAAGGGAAATGATGCAATTTGGGTTATCGTGGATAGATTAACCAAGTCGGCACATTTTATTCCAATAAAAGTTACATGGGGCGTAGAACGGTTGGCTCAGATCTATATAAATAAAATTGTTCGATTACATGGGGTGCCAGCTTCTATAGTGTGGATAGAGACGGAAGATTCTTGTCGCGATTTTGGATAAGTCTGTATTCGGCAATGGGCACAAAGTTGAACTTCGGTATGGCATACCATCCGCAGACTGATGGGACAGAGAGAGTAAATCAAATTCTTGAAGATATGTTGATTGTGCATGCTCGATTCGAAGACAAATTGGGACAGACAACTCGCATTGGAGAATTTGCCTATAACAATAGTATCAGGCAAGTGTCCAGATGGCCCCGTACGAAGCCTTGTATAGACAGAAATATCGATCACCGATATGCTGGGATGAAGTCTGTGAACGAAGTGCTCGGACAGAACATGTGGAACAGGACGTCGAGAGGGTTCGCTTAATTCGAGAAAGACTTAGAGTTGCTCAAAGTCGACAGAAGAGTTATGCGGACGTACATCGACGACCTTTGGAATTCGCGGTAGTTGATCATGTATTCTTGAAGGTCACACCCATGCGAGGTGTGATGCAGTTTGGGATAAAAGGAAAGCTGAGCCCGAGATTTGTTGGACCATTGGAGATTTTGGAGAAGGTAGCTTCAGGCTTATCGACTTGCACTACCTCCAGCTCTGGCTGATGTGCACGATGTCTTCCATATTCCAACTGCGAAGTACGTGCATAATCCAAGCTACGTAGTAAACTTCGATCAGCTATAGCTGAGCGCTGACCTATCATATACTGAAGATCCTATCCAGATTCTGGATAGGAAAGAGAAAGTTTTGCGGAATTGGACAGTATCTTTAGTCAACGTGTTGTGCGGAACCATGCTGTCGAGGAGTCGACGTGGGAATTAGAAGAGGAGATACGGGTGAAATACCCCTCGCTGTTTGATAATTTTGAGGTAGGACCTTTACTTTAAGTTTCGAGGATGAAACTTTTTCTTAGTGGTATATTATGTAGTGTCCCGCTCCTAGCGGTTCACTATGTACGGATTGGTTTCTCTTTGGAACCGAGTATTGAAAAAACTTACCGTCGGCATCGAATCGATCACGGACAAGTGCATAAGAACCTTTCCAACTAATGGATTGGTTTCTCTTGAAATGTGTCCAAGAGTTTTCTCTGAATGTTTTGCTACTGGTTTTGTTGCCTGGTTTTGATGGATGATTTTCTGAATGATTTTCGATGATTTAATTCTTGTCCGTTTTCATCGATTTGCATAGCATTCATTCTTGAGAATTCTGAGAGAAGAGAATACAACGAGACGGATTATTAACCAAACTTTTGGTGCCAATGCAGACTGACGCGTGACGGAAGGCTAAGCGTACAAGTGTTCCTCTCTCTCTCGGCGATTATCTAATTTGGTGAGTGTGGATCTCTGTGGTGGTATTGTCCCTCTCGCTATTCCTTCATACCAACTAAATAATTATCTTGCAACATCCGTTGATCGATATCAAGATGCTAATGCCACAAGTCACTGCCACTAAGAAGATAGAGATCGAAATTGAAATGAATTGATTATACTGCAATGAATTGAATACTGAAATGAATTGAATTGATGCCTAGAATGATGGTTATGAAATGCTAAGAATGATAATGTTGCTTATTACTTCAAATATTATATGCACACTTTGTATATCGAGTCGGACACACATTCGCCTAACCATGGACAACTTATACAAGGATTAAGCAATAATTTCCTCGAACGGTACGGGGCACCGGGGCCGATTCGGCCTAGGAGGAAATAATAAAGTGCTTTGGGGAACATGAGTAATGCGAGGCATCATAGAGGCTAGCTCCCTACTGTGTTGTCATCTCATTATCTTGAAGTCCCAAATGCAAATGAATGAATGAAAAGAGTCATATGGTTTAACAACACCAGTAGTCATTGTGGTAATGTATGCTAATCAGTGTCTTATGCAGGGACGGTAAGTAATTATTATTATCCTGTATCTTATGTAGGAAAGCTAGATTCGGCCAATAGTAAAGTAAACATGGTTTCATGAACTACCATGTCATTTGAATTGTGATTTACTCTAAATGTTGCCTGTCCCTAACAAGTTCATATCTTTAAAATGCTTGTCATTAATAAAATGTTGGTTTAGCTGAGTGGGCCAACGGGGCTCACCAGCGCATTGTTATAATCTGCTGACCCCTCCTCCACAGGTACTGGAGAAGGCTCTGGCGCACATCGCAATTAAAGCTTTCTGAACTGCTATTTTTTTAAGTTGTTTTTCCCAAAAGACGCACAAAGTATCGCGGAATTTTCAAAGATAGCTGCTTATGTTTCAAAGTACTAAAGGGGCATGATGTATGGAACGGAAAATTATTTCATGGCAGCCTATCAGTTGTACTTCTTTTCATGAATCAATGTAGCCGAAAGGGCATTTCAAATATTATCGAGAAAAGTTGTATTCTGACTACAATCATTAATAAAATGAATATTATTCTTCCTATTCCGCTTACTCAATGTCTCCGCAACTGTGTTTTATTTTTCAAATGTGATGAAATGATATAAATGTGCATGTTCTAGCCTTGTACAAGTGTAACTCCGGACTTGTACGGCATCACGCTTTAGCGAGGACGATCGATTCGGCGTGAATCGAAGCAAAGCGAGCGATTCCCCGAATCGGGGCGTGACAAAGCATCAGTTACACGAACTCCTGCAATGGCATGAGCATCGAATTAGAACCTTTCCTTCAATCCCTCCTTCGAAATTTCCAAAGACGCATTCAGAATCGACGCGAAAGCACACTATCAAATCCATGCAAACAATTCGTTCAGAAAGCCAAGAAAACCAATAAAACCAATAGCAGACGGGTTGTGTCACTCTCTTTAGAGTTCATTCGCCAAGACGCCGCCTACTGCATCTAGGACTTATTCCAACAGTAGTCGATCCATTAGTTGGAATGGTACTCATATCACTCGTCCAAATCGATTTTATTGATGCCATGGTTTTTGTATACCAAACTCGTCGCCGAGTCAGACTAGCCATCTATGTTCCCGACCATGTCTGACTTGCTACGAGCCTATTACATAGTGCTTCGCCCCAACGGAAGCGGGGCACTACATGCACATGGGGTGTGGTGGGTACATGTGGGTACCATGTGGGGTGTTTTCCTAGGAGGAAAATGGATTAACTCCTCAAAAAAAACATGTAGACTTTTTGTCGCTCCGACTCAGACGGGCTCAAGGGCGCAAAGTGGCACGTCGCGCATGCACAGATGTAGACACAGACTAGCGAATGACTCCACTGATTGTGGGATGATCTAAATATCAATTGAGTGTTGGTATTTTAGTCCCACATCGGATAGGAGAAGTGGTGGAGTTTCCATCCTCTTTATAAATAGAACCCCTGGGCCTCCTTTTGGAGACACACAAATAAAAGATAAAATAAAGTCTATTGAGTTCAGGGAGTCCATTCGAGTCACAAAAGAGTTGACTACGAGCGTTGCAGAAGTTACTTATGAAATTGTTGGTTCTTGGGAGCAGATCGTGGCAGACAAATATTGCTTTAAGCAACGGTGATATTTATCACTCTAGCAAGAATAGTTTCTTTCTCTTTAAGTCTTTTGTAAGTTGTAATCCGTTATGTCTATTTGCAACTGCGATTGCAAGAAAGATCGAGGAGTCTGTTCTGTCTGGTTGCAACTGTGTTTGCAAAAAAGAATATTTTATTTTGTTGGTTGTAATCAAAATATACTGGAAGTAGTACTTCGTTGGAATCGTGAGTAGTCAGAGAGGAACTATTATGTGAACCTATGATCTCGACTACAACTAAATAGTTCTTTGTTGGAATCGAGACCAGTCAGAGGGAAACTTTTGTGTGAATCTCGAATCTCGACTACAACTTCAGGATCAACCAGACAGTATTCCGAAAGGATTATAAGAACCTATATTCATGGCCATTGTTCTTCCATCATTGATCTATTTTGGGAATAAAACTATCAAGTCTTCTTACTCAATTCAAAACATCAATCCTATTTGATTTAGTCCACAATTCAATACACAATCTATATTGATTTCCTTACCCAATCCAGCCATTTCACAGTCCTGAATCCGTAGCCAATACAATCAAAGATTTTAAAAATTATTCTCAATCATCTTAACCAAACCAACAAAGTACATTCAATATCATTACAACCAAGTAAACTTCTAAAGTGAGGCTTTGAACTATCCTATTTTTTGTTGATAGACTCGTTAAAAACCATGTCCTCAATTAATCAAACATCACCAAGGCTACCTAATACACCACTCAGGGATCAAGCTACTCTGCAATTCCTCGAAAATCAAACTACAAATAACATATGATCCATACTCTGAACGAACGTCCATTTCGGATAATCCTTACCATGCTGATGCTAATGATCATAAGCATCATAACATCTACTGAAATCAAATTGCAACCAACCCACTTGAACTTCCAAACTCATTCTATTCCTCAAAATCCAAGCATACATCCTCTATACTCACACCAAACAATCTTAGATCTCACTGTAACACATCTAGCGATAACCTATTGCTCATCTAAAAATCCAATATCCAACTTAACCCACCCAACTTCTTGCTCTAAACATCCAACTGCTTAGGCTGATCACACCATCCACAAAATCATGTCCCTGATTCAAACAATAGTACAACAGTAAAAGATGCTACTAAAATGATACCTACCACTACGTCACCCTATATCAATGCCTCCACCAGAGACAAGGTAAATGTTTGCCCCTCGCCTTGCTATGTCCCGTACTCCTATCTCTGCTAGCCATTCTGTTGTGGCCTATGATAACCTAACTATTGTTATTGAGCTGGTGCCGTCAATAATGCATCAAAACCATGATGATCATGCCCATCCACAATTCACATGATCTCCAAGTAAAGTCCTTGCTGGAACCTTATCTCCCTCTCCAAGGCTATCTGCAACCCTTGGTTAAAGATAACATTATGCTCATGTTGATGATGCAGATTGGCCAATAACCCACGAATAATCTACAATAATGCGTGAGGGCCAACTACCTCTGAAATAGTTGTAGGTATTGGAACCGTGGCCCTTGCTGTTCAAATTGCCCTGTTACCGGCCCAATCGGAACATGACCTTGAGGAGGTGCTACCTCATGTTAGTGCTCCGTCAAACCTTGCTCTGTTGACTGCTCTGCCATGCCTGCTGCCCCAACAGAAGAAGACAATGTGTTCCCAAAGGAAAAGGACACAAGATGTCAATGACAGGACGAGAAGGAACAAGTATGCAAACAGTTTATTAGTTCAAGCATGGTGTAAGAGAGATCGGATTAGGATATCAAGGAGACATGTTTGATTAATACTTTCTATAGTTACAACACCTCACAAGCCTAAAAAACATATCTGCATAGGCCACCACTAAAACCTTGTCATGCCCAGTACCGGAATATGGAGAACAAGGGTATGACATGCCCAATTGTGCACTATGGAGTATACCAGCACTCCACCATACGGTCATGTTTTTTACTAGACAAGGGATGCATACTATAATAAAGTCACCTAACGTTGCGCAAAACATCTATGTCTCAATCAGTCAATCAAGAAATAGTAAATAAAGAGTATGTAGGATAAAATAGTAAGGCATCTTCGATGCTCTATCAAAATAATCAGGAAAATAGCTATACAAAACAATCAGGAAGTACAATAACAAGAGTACATAATCATATGTCAGTTGTAGTTTGAATAAGTAAAATCATGTAAAATAAAACTAAATGTCCAGAATATTCAGCTAAACAGGTACCAATGGCTAAACGCTAAAAGATACAAAATGCTATATGAGTGGTGGAGAAAAAAACTACTCAAGTCCTTTGGTGATTATCCTCCTGGTGTACGCCATCGATCAGATATAAGGCTGGATCCTCGGGCTCCGTCTCTAGATCTGGCCAAACAAAACCAGAAGGTTCCGATCCCAAATAACAAGTATCATAAGGAAGCATGAATGAATGAAACAAAATCTAAATAATACATGAGTAAGTCTTAAGCCAAAATCATATGCATATATGCTATCATCAAGAAAATATACTACTCATACATCAAACAAGGAACAGAGGTATTGTATCACGCCAAGAAAGAATACATCATCCAATCATGGTCAGGCTTAAATTCTATACCCAATATAAAATCAAAGTTATTTATAGAAAATTTAAACAACCTTGCATGAACTTCATGCCTGTACATATAACCGGATATGTGAAACAAAATCTATCAACAACAACAACGTGCTACACAGTAGCCTAAAAAGGCATTTAAGAATTGTAACTTTGTGTTTCTAATATTTTTAGGGACACAAAGTAATCGCGCTTAAAAGTGGCTATCCAATTATAAGAATACTTTATAGACGTTCCTAATTTAGTTTTGGAATGGTCAGAGGTCGTTCCTAAAATTTAATTTGGGAAATTTCTTAACCGTTCCTAAATTTAGCTTCGGAACGCATTATAGGTATTCCTAATTTAGCTTCGGAATTATGTCTAACTTTCATTTTAAAAGATTTTGTATGTGATAAAATTAATTTTAATAGAGTATGGGACTGTTCTCGCATCTTGTTTTTAAATGCTTCTAGGAATTTCCATATTTTACTTTGTACCACAAATATGGTGACTTAGTTTCGAAAATGGTCAGTGAAAGAAATTTATTTGTAGTGCAAGAATTCTTTAGACAAATTCCCTGAATCGACTGTAAGAATTTATATCCCACATAAATAATACAAATTGATATGTTGGATCATTTAATTATATTTTCTTTATGGGAGAAATACATTATTGGAATATACGAAATAGTCCTTTCTCACACTTTAATGAATAGACACACACCCATTTGTTGTCTAGAAACTTTTGGAAAGATTGCAAGAATCAACAACATTCATAATTGTCTCCTTCACAAAATAAGAGTTCGTAAAAGAGAAATGGTCTCCAGAGATTAAACTTCTCGCATAAAGTTACGGAATGGAGAAAAGTATAATGTTTACATTTTCGTATTAAAATTTATATTTAGTGAAAACATGATTCTCAAAATATTGTTTATATATGGTATCAGAGCCTAATTGTAATGTCATATTTTTCCTAAAGAGATCAAATCTCTTCTTCCTATTCGTATCTTTTTTTAACTCGAGTGGAAAGGATGCACATGCAGTCTCATCCACTAAAATAATGTCAGAAGTGGGATATGAACCCTTGCCCTCTCTCAATGACCAGAACTTGAGGCTGGCCCCTTAGAGCATCTCCAACCCTGTTGTCTTATTTTGTGTTGTGAATCTTAGGTGGAATGGGACACAAGACAATGTCTTGTATAGGTGGAAAAATTGTATTCACAAATGACAATGAGTTTAAAAAATCATTTCCAATGCAAAAATATTGAGAAGACAATAAAAATTATTTTTTACAACTTCCAAGACAACTTTTACTCTTCTACTACTTTTTATAAATATTTTTATGTTGGGAATGAAGCGCGAAAACCGTTCCCCCAAACCAGAAAGTCCTACGAGAGAACCGAGCAAAAACACACAAACCAAAAATGCCAAACACAATCGCAGACACAAAGATATTTGACGTGAAAAACCCTTGCGGGAAAAACAACGGGACTATCGGAGTCCAACCCTGAAGAACCTCCACTAATGGAATAAAGATAATACACCCTCTACAAGCTCCTCCCGATCCAACATGGATCACCACAACTCACTTGAAAGAAGAAAATTTTTGATTGCGGACTCCGAAGAACAAGAGATGCCGAAAAATTATTCGAAGCAATCTCTCCTTCACAATAGTCCTTAATCCTCTCTCTCTCTCTCAAAGATTGTAAAGCACTATTTGTTTTGAGATGATTTTACAACTAGCATGCATCACCCTTTTATAAGCCCTTGGTAACCCATACATGGAAGGCCAATATATATGGAAACTTCCAATATAAATCAATCATATATTTAATGGAAATCCAATCATAATTAGCTTACCATAATTAGAAACCCAATAATATGGAAAGCTACTATATGAAGGGTCCAATCATAAATATATAATCAAAGTAAATATGGAAATCCAATCATATATTTCTTTAATAAATCTCCCCGTTCACAACTATGTGGAGGAGGTCGTCATCCCGACGATCTGCCTGCAGTACTCAAACTTTTCCCTCGGAAGAACCTTCGTGAGCATGTCCGCTCCATTGTCATCAGTATGAACCTTTTCAAGCGCCGCATCCTTCTTCTCAATCATATCCTATATCCAATGATACCGAGTCACGATGTGCTTGGACTGACTATGAAATCTCTAGTTCTTCACAAGGTGAATAGCACTTTGACTGTCGCAAAGCAAAGTATATTGCTCTTGCTTCAGTCCTATTTTCGGTAGCAGCTTCTTCATCCACAGCAACTCCTTACAAGCATCCGTCGCCACAATGTACTTTGCCTCTATTGTCGACAAGGAAATACACTTCTGCAACCGCGACTGCATGATACCGCTCATCCAGTAAACATTATCACATAGCCCGAAGTCGACCGCCTCGTGTCTACATCTTCAGCCATATCAGCGTCAGTATACCCAACCAGCTTTGGCTCGTCACCACCAAAAGAAAGTCGCCAATCGGCAGTGCCCTGAAGGTATCGTAGAATCCACTTGACCGCACTCCAATGTACCCTTCCAGAATTTGAAAGGTACCTGCTAACTGTGCCAACTGCATGAGTGATGTCTGACCTCGTACACACTATAGCATACATAAGACTTCCCACAGCTGAGGCATATGGAACCCGCTCCATATATTCCTTTTTGTCCTTGGTAGATGGACACTGCTCCTCAGTGAGCTTAAAGTGAGCCGCAAGGGGGCAACTCACTTTCTTCGACCCGTCAATACCGAAACGCTGAAGTACCCGGTACATGTACTTCTTTTGGGACAAATATAGCAGCTTGGACTCTCTCTCTCGGCTGATCTCCATCCCAAGAATAGTCTTTGTTGCGCCCAAATCCTTCATAGAGAAGGTCGTACCCAGTTGGCGCTTCAACTCCGCTATCCTAGTGGTATTCTGACACACTAATAGCATATCATCTACATAGAGCAATAAAATGATGAAATAATCCTCGGCAAAATACCTCATAAATGCACAATGGTCCGACGTCGTCCGTGCATAACCATGCTTCCCCATAAATGACTCGAACTTCCTGTACCACTGCATCGGAGCCTGCTTCAGACCATACAAGCTCTTCCTCAACCGGCAGACCAAATGTGACTTGCCCTTCTCACAGAATCCCTCTGGCTGCTCCATGTACAACTTCTCTTCAAGATCACCGTGGAGGAATGCCGTCTTTACGTCCATCTGTTCGACCTCCAAGTCGAGACTGGCTGCTAATGCTAGCACCACCCGAATAGACGAATGCTTGACGACAGGCGAAAAGATCTCATCATAATCCATGCCTTTCCACTGACCGTAGCCTTTGACTACCAGCCTCGCTTTGTATCGAGGGCGAGTAGCATCATCCGTCTGCTTCACTCTAAACACCCATCAATTTTTCAAAGCCTTCTTGTCCTTTGGTAACCGCACCAGCTCATAAGTGGAATTAGTGTGCAAGGAACTTATCTCCTCCTGTATGGCCTCCATCCACTCTTGTCTATGTTCGTCTTCCATAGCCTCTGCAAAGCTTTTGGGCTCTCCTCCATCAGTCAATAGCACATACTCATCCGGTGAGTATCTCGTAGATGGTCGACGAACTCTATCGCTCCTTCTTAGTGGAGCCACTGGTGTTGGCTGTATACCAACAGCCTCCTTCCCTTCAGGAACTGCCTCCCCGGCATGCTTATCCTCCTGAGGGACACCCTGACCACCATCAGCAGGCTGATGATCAATGTTGGGAGCAACTCCATGTACTGGCTCCCCCATAATGGGATCCTCTGCGATGTCCTCTGGAAACTGGTCAAAGCGAAATGACTCTAACTCAGGCAATTCCTCATCCTCAGAAGGCGTCTCAGAATCCTAAGTGTTGGTCATGGTCTGATCCTCGACGAAGGCTACATCCCTGTTTTTGTAGAGCTTTCTTCCCACCGGGTCGTAGAGTCTATAGCCAAACTCATCCCGACCGTAGCCGACAAAGATGCATCGCCTCGTCTTCGGCTCAAGTTTGGTCCTCTCGTCCTTCGGTATATGCACGAAGGCCTTACAACCAAACACTCGCAGGTGATTGTATGACGGCTCTTTAACGTACCATACTTTGTCAGGCACATCACCCTGCAAAGGAGCACTAGGAGACAAATTAATAACATCAGCGGCTGTGAGAAGAACCTCACCCCAATAACTGCCCGGCAAGTTTGTTTCTGACAGCAAACACCACACCCTCTCCATCAGTGTCATATTCATGCGCTCTGCTACACCATTGAGCTGAGGTGTCTTTGGCGGATTCTTCTGGTATCGTATCCCCTGCTCTCTGCAATAAGCATCAAAGGGACCGATGTATTTGCCGCCATTGTCGGACTGAACACACAATAACTTCTTGTCCGTCTCTCTTTCAACAGAGGCCTGAAACTCTTTAAAAGTAGGCAGCACCTGATCCTTGGTCTTTAAGGCATAGACCCAAACCTTCCTGGAACAGTCATCAATAAAAGTTACAAAGTAAGAAGCACCACCAATAGATTTTACCTTTATAGGACCGCAGACATCCGAGTGAATCAACTCGAGCAATGTCGGCTTCCTTGAACTTGGGTGACTTTAGAAAGACACCCTATTTTGCTTCCCAGCTAAGCAGTGCGTGCACTTCTCCAACTTTGTAGACTTGAGTCCTGGAATCTCCTTCCTGTTCACCAAGTAGCTCATCCCCTTCTCGCTGATATGGCCTAGCCGCTTGTGCCACAACTCGGTAGACGCATCACTGACTGCGTTCAACTCATGTGCCCCCTGTGTGCTCCCCTCCATATAGTAGAGATCGGACTTCTTGCTTCTTCTGGCAATCTCCATCGAACCTCTGGAAAGCTTCCACTGACTATTTTCGAAGAGACTGAAGAATCCTTCATCATCCAACCTTCCAACCGACACCAGGTTGAAACGGATATCAGGGACATAACGAACATCTTTGTGAACAAGAACTGCACCCGTCTTCGTCCTCAAATGTACATCTCCAACGGCAATCGCCTTTGACACATCTCTATTGCCCATCTTCAACACTCCACATTCGTTTATCGTGTAAGTGGCAAATAGTGCCCTGTTGTGAAATACATGCGCTGAAGCCCCTGAGTCCACCAGCCAAGAATTGTTATCGCAAGCAAGGTTTGTGATAACCTCATCACCTACGACGATCACATCGCCTCCATGTATCGAAGCAGCCGCTGTAGTATTCTCATCTTGCTTTCCCTTGTCGCCCTTCTTCTCTCTTCCAAGTAAAACTGTTCTGCTTGATGTGGCCCTTCTTGCCACAATGGTAACACTCCGAGTCCTCGTACCAACCCTTGGACTTCCCCCTGCTCTTGTCTCTGCCACCACCTAGACCCCTGCTTTTGTCCCTTCTGTGGCTCTCTAAAACTAGTACCTCTGAGTGATAGGATGTGGATGAAGTGCCCTGAGAACGTCTCTGCATCTCTTCATTCAGTACCCCACTCTTAGCAAACTCCAGACTGACCATGCCTTCTGGAGGAGAAGCGATCATAGATACTCGTACGGTCTCCCACAAGTCTGGCAATATATAGCAACCAAAGTCCTTGAACCTCGTCATCAAACTTGACTCCCATCGAGGATAGCTGGTCCACCATGCCCTGGAACTCACTCAAGTGATACGTAATGGATGCACCATCTTTGTACCGCAGACCCATCATCATCCGGATTAGGAACAATTTGTTTATCCCGGTCTTTTTTGCGTACAAAGATTCCAGCTTCTCCCACAACGTCTTCGCATGCTCAATATTGGCAACGTGGTTGTACACGTTCTCGTCAATGAACTGCCGCATGTACCCACACACCTGTATATGCTCGAAGTTCCAGTCCTCATCGGATTTGTCACTGGGCTTCTCGGATGCAAATACTGGAAGATGTAGCTTCTTGACGAACAGCAAATCCTTCATCTTGCTCCGCCAATAATGGTAGTTGGTACCATTCAGGTTCACCATGCGCACCGGCTTCACGTCCATCTCTGCTTCCTGGTTTGACTGTCAACTCCTGACACTTCTTTGAACCCAAAGCTCAGATACCACTCTGTTGGGAACGAAGCGCGGAAACCGTTCCCCCAAACCAGAAAGTTATACGAGAGAACCGAGCAAAAGCACACAAACCAAAAATGCCAAACACAATCGCAGACACAAAGATATTTGACGTAGAAAACCCTTGTAGGAAAAACTACGGGACGATCGGAGTCCAACCCTGAAGAACCTCCACTAATGGAATAAAGAGAAGACACCCTCTACAAGCTCCTCCCGATTCAACATGGATCACCACAACTCACTTGAAAGAAAATAATTTTTGATTGCGGACTCCGAAGAACAAGAGATGCCGAAAAATTATTCGAAGCAATCTCTCCTTCACAATAGTCCTTAATCCTCTCTCTCTCTCTCTCTCTCAAATATTGTAAAGCACTCTTTGTTTTTAGATGATTTTACAACTAGCATGCATCACCCTTTTATAATCCCTTGGTAACCCATACATGGAAGGCCAATATATATGGAAAATTCTAATATAAATCAATCATATATTTAATGGAAATCCAAACATAATTAGCTTACCATAATTGGAAACCCAATAATATGGAAAGCTACTATATGAAGGGTCCAATCATAAATATATAATCAAAGTAAATATGGAAATCCAATCATATATTTCCTTACCATATATGTACCAAAATAAAATCCATGCACTCCCCAAGCTTCTCCGACACACGGATGGCGCTCGTCGCTCTCCGGGGTATTCTCCACATAGGTGGGAACCCCACCCATTCTAACATTTTATTCACAAATAATAATGTGGACATAAAGACATTATGAAGTGCATTGTCTAGATCTAGACAACCAACTTCACATTATCTTTACCATGTGATTATCATGTCAACTCTATACTTTATTTCACATTTGTATTGAAGAAGTATTTTGGAAAAAAATGGTTGTCATATGCGGCAACCATTTTTTTCAAACTCGCAATAGGGTTGGAGATGCTCTTAGACCACTCGGCCATCCAGACACTAGTACCCCAACCATGTACATGTGGAATCGATCAACTGGTAGTATCCCTGCTATGTTGTTACTCTATGAGAGTGATCCACCATTCGATTAAATATCAACGGCTTATAATTTATTCTCAAGTAATGTTTTCTCATTCATCATGTCTGGACAAAATATATAAATAAGACAAAACATAACATGATATAAAGCATGTATTTTTACAGTATTGTAGTCTCATGAGAAGTTTGCTTTATACATGCATAATGATATCAACCTTTTCTTGATTTGGTCCTATCTCTCTGAGTTGCATTATGTCATTTGAAATCATAATATGTGCATGTGAGAGATTTTAGATTCATGCACTGGCAGTGAATTAGGGTGCAACAATTTTTTTATTATGCATATATCTTCTTTTTTATTGAAAAGTTATGTATTAATTTTATATTACAAGATTGTTATTGTGTTATCACCAAAGTGGTCCAATAACGTTATGTTTATACCTGTAGATGCTTTATGCCTAGATTACTTTTCATATTATTGTGGGTACTTTAAATTTCTTTTATTGATCACTAGATATATAATATTACCCAAAGGTGAATAATTATTTAGTGATTGATGAATAAGACGGATAAATTACATGTGTTTTATTTTTGTATGCATTTAATATACAAAGATAACATGTATACTCAAATATACAATGTAATTTTATCAATTAGTGTAGAAACTAAAAGCATCATTATGAGAATGTAGTATTTCATGTTTTCTGCCCAAAGGTGATGCATAAAAATACTTTAAATGTTTTATGTTAAATTCAAAGAATTAACTAGTATGTGTTATAATATTACAGTATCATCGTCCTTTTTACTTCATTCGCTGGCTTCATCTATTCCAATGCTTACAGGAATGAATTTTCCTGATTGGTCTGAACAAGTCCAATTTAACCTTGGTGTGCTTGACCTCGATCTTGCACTCCAGATTGATAAGCCTCCTGATCTCACTGAGACAAGTATTGAAACTCAAAAGGCTCTCCATAAAGCTTGGGAAAAGTCGAATAGACTCAGCATTATGTTTACGTGAATGACAGTAGTAAACAACATTAAGACTACCTTACCCAAAACTGACAAAACTATTAGAGCAAAGGAATATCTCAAAATCATTAAGGATCGTTTTAGAAGTGCTGATAGATTACTTGCTGGAACACTTATGAGCAAGCTTACGACCATAAAATTTGATGGAAGGGGGTCTATGCATGATCATATCCTCGAAATGACCAACATAGCAGCTAAACTCAAAAATCTTGGGATGGCTGTGGATGAAACTTTTATAGTGTAATTCATTTTGAACTCCTTACCTTCTGAATATGGGTCATTTCATGTTCATTACAACACTATTAAGGATAAGTCACTACAACAAAAAGGCCTATTAATAACGCTCGATAAGACGTATTGATGACGCCTTATACCTAAGCGTTATCAAATTTTGAAATACCTTTTTTCTATGACGGTTTGGGCTAATTATGGGCTTTTTATAACGTTTATAAAATAAAGCGTTATTAATATTTTAGAGCGGTGGCAAACTTGTAATATTTTGCAAATTTATTAATATTAAGCGTTCGAAATATTAGGGTTCGGTCTAGCGCCCTCTTCCGCTTCCTTCGCTCCTCCTCCTCTTCCTCTGCTCCTTCTATTTTCTCTCTCCTCCTCCTCTTCCTCTTCCTTGTGGCTATGAAGTCGAAGACCAGTCCCCATACCCAGACCTGGCTGCCCCTCCCCTTGTACGGGAACTCCCACGTGATGAGTAAGGTCTCCACCCGGAGCGGGACGGCGAGCTGCGCCTTTCTGGCCTCGACGAACCCCCTCGGGCGTGTCTTCACCTTCCAGGAGATCATGGACGCGACGAACAAGTTCGACGAGGGCCTGCTCCTCGGCGTCGGCGGCTTAAGGAAGGTCTACAAGGGGACGCTCGAGGACGACACCAAGGTGGCCGTCAAATTTGTGAGGAAAAAAAAATCCTTGTGCCTATGCCTCTTATTCTTGTTTTCCTTTTCGTTTAATAAAATTACATATATTTCTCCCTAGCTGTGAAGAATGAGATTGGGGAAAATCCAAATATTTAGAATTATCAAATAGTAACCCTCTTCCCTCCTTGCTATTAACCCACAAAAGCCCTAAAATAAACCTGAAATCGACAAGATAGAAGAGAACATTCTTTGGAGAAAGTTTATTGAATGAATAATTGCCAATTTAATTACAAAAGTCCCTTCATATCATAGTTTACAGTATCGGCCGCTACTGATCTGATACAACCGATACTGATATGGTTTGCCATGTCCCGATCCGATACTAAACGATACCTGATATTGACCGATCCGACATTGGAGGTCTCTTTTTCGGTCAATTCGGCAAAGAAAAATGAATGAAAAAAGACCAATCAACAATGGTGTAAAGCATAGTAAGGTTGTAACATTACTTCGCCCTCTTAAATAGACAACAGAAAAAAAATGGTTAGAACTCTTGAGCAACTCTTAAGCAAGTTGGACTACTTCGCCCTCTTAAATAGCTTACAATTCAACTCCAACTAAACGTTCTATATAGATAATTTGAGTGCTTATATGCATATTGATTCTCTCCCTTTATCAATTGTGAGCTGTAGTTTCAAATATTAAAAATTACAAATCTAATTACAGCAAGAAGATCAAGTGGAAATTTATTAATAAACACTCGACTATGAGTAACACCAGAACGATGTATAACCTTAAAGTTGAACCTCAAATTTAATTTTACAAACCACACAAAACACTTTGGACATCATCTTAGTCAAGCACTCTTGCTTCCATTCCTCTTGCTTTCCTGCTGACATTAAGGTGTTCAGAGAATATTTTCTCTGTTGTTTATTTTTCTTTTGTTTATATGATTTACTTTATTTTACTACTTCAAGGTGGGTCCAAACTAGGTAATTAGCAAAGTCAATGTGATTATATTGCAGTATTTTGTACATAGAAAGGATCAAGTCCATCCACATCATATGTTAATCCTATATCAGTTAAGAGGAGTCATTTTCCAATAGAAGCTTTTGAGCAAAATTTTCCCAACTAAGGGTGAAATTGTTATTGGCAATTCTTATAAAAAAATGGACACCATAAGTTTATTGTCATAAGTTGTTCGTTAAACTTGTTTAGTGGACAATGAGAAATATTTCCGGTCAATTATTTGCTTTCCGATACCAAAAAAGAATATGATACTCCGATTCGAAACTGAGATACTGCCATTACCACCGATCCTCATACTCATAGGAATAATCTGATACCAATTCCGATACCGATACTATGAACCTTGCTTCATAGACAAACCTAACCCTAATCATACTAATTAAATAATTCTAAATAATAAGATTCATACTGAGGAAATCATATCCTAAACAAATTAATCTCAGCAAATCCTGCTAGTACTAGCATAATAAACCTGGTCAAATCTAGAAACAACAGAAAAATCCAAATCTGACTTGATCCAAATTGTCCTATAGTCAGATTAGGAGGATAAACAGAAAAGAGATGTTGAATCATAAGAGAGTAAGGTTAGCAGTATAAAGAAAAGAAATGTTGTCTCATATTAAGCTTTATGCTCTTGCCTTCAGTTGATGGGGTTGCCATGAGAACTTATACTTTATAGCATTGCATATTTTTATACTAGATGGATGTTCCACGATATTTTTCACCACTGCAACAATGATATGATGTTGACAGCCATGTATAACTATTATATTTTATGTTCTTCAAATAGGTGGGAGATCTTATGGTGGTGACGGTCAAGAGGGCCGTGGGCGTGGAGGGGAGGCCGTGGGCGTGGAAGAGTCCTTGGCCGGGATTCTGATTTCGGTTCTTCCCCTGGATGGGGTTCTGGTTCGAGGACGACACAAATTTTATAACCTGCACTGGTTATCTTCTTTGTCATCTTAATTATCTTAATATTGGTTTTCTTTGTTTCTTATTCATGTTATAGAAGTATTGGCATTAATCATATGAGATTTTCAAGGTTTGATCTTAAGTAGCTTAGTTGACTAGCCTTCAATGCATATGCTTTATGAGATACTTTTACCTGGTTTAGGGGACACTGTCATTTAACTAGTGTTCATGTCATTTTAGTACCATATGTTATATAGCTACTGACAGTGTAGAAAAACTTTTAAAAGTACATCTCTTCCGCTAATCTAGGGTACATATCTTTTGAAGAACCCAACTATCATTTCAACTAATACGATTAAAAGAGAATTCTTTTTTTTTCTTCTCCACATCTTTCTTATGGCTCAGGCAACTTGCATTCTATGCTGGTTGCCTGGGGCATATTTGATTTTTGTTTTTATGATCTTTCTTGATCATTTGAAAAGACTTTATTAGTATGGTTGCCTGGGGCATATTTGATTAACCTGAGACAATGCTCAAGAAGGTGAAAATGTGTATTATTCTCTATGGTTTGGTGTGCACAAATACTCATTTCCTTTCTAAGGGATTGATTTAGAAAGGTAATGCCAGTTCCTCAGTTTATGTTTTTGTACATTAGCAATATTAAAAGTATATTGAACCATATTTTTATCTTTTTAGGGATTTGCTACACGTGATGTTGACAGTTTTGATGTGCTCAAGTTGAAGCCAAAGTAATTACTTGTTTTGAGGATCCATTTAAGTAGTAGTTGTAAATATATGTATTTGGATACCCTATTTTGAGATAATGTAATGAAGATGGTGATATAACATTTCGATGTTTTCTTGTGAATATAGTTCAAAGTGGTTGTTTTAAAATTGAATTGAGAAGTTTTTGGAAAGTAATATATAATGTGCAGTATTAAACGTTATAAATGTGATGAGTTCAGTAATATTGAGTGTTATAAATATTCTCCATTGAGCTTATACAGATTATCTATTCATAACGCTTTCAAAATGTCCTGAATTGTGCACTATATATTAACTATTCATAACACTTTTATAGAAACTATTCATGACGGTTTTTTTATAATGCTTTTAAAAAACATTTATAACATCCGTTTTCATAACGGTTGCTTTGGAAAAAAAAAGCATCATGGTTCTTCATTAATGACGCTTTTTAGCCGTCATTAAAAGGGTTTTTTGTTGTAGTGAGTGGAACATAAATGAATTGGCAAGTATGGTTGTGCAAGAGGAAGCGAGACTCAAACAACAAGTTATCAATACAGTCTATCTTACTACTCAAGAAGCAAGTAAAAATATTGGAAAGAAGCGTGGGAAAAATAAACACAAAGCTTTCCAGAAAGATGGCACCAGTAATGGAAACAAGGGAAAGAAACAGAAGAATGAGAACTGTCATTTCTACAAGAAACCTGGTCATTTCTAGTTCGATTGCTCAAAACGTAAAGCATGGTTCAAAAAAGAAAGATAAGCCTTTGGCTTTTGTATGTTTCGAATCAAATTTAATTGAAGTTCCTTCTAATGCTTGGTGGCTTGACTCTGGTGCTATTGTTCATATTTCCTTAACAATGCAGGTATTCCATACGACCCAAACCATTAAGCCAAATTATCATTTCTTACACATGGGGAATGGAGTCAAAGTTCCTGTATAAGCAATAGGAACGTATCGATTATTTCTATCTTCAGGGCATTTCATTGATTTGTATCAAACCTTATATGCACCCACTACAACAAAAAACCCTTTTAATGACGGCTAAAAAGCGTCATTAATGACGAACCATGACATTTTTTTTCCACAGCAACCGTTATGAAAACGGGTGTTATAAATATTTTTTAAAAGCGTCATAAAATAACCATCATGAATAGTTTCTATAAAAGCGTTACGAATAGTTAATATATTGTGCATAATTCAGAACAATTTTAAAACGTCATGAATAGATAATATGTATAGGCTCAATGCAGCACATTTATAACACTCATATTACTAAACTCATCACATTTATAACACTCAATACTGCACATTATATAATACTTTCCAAAAACTTCTCAATTCAATTTTAAAACAACAACTTTGAACTATATTCACAAGAAAACATCGAAATGTTATATCACCATCTTCATTACATTATCTCAAAATAGGGTATCCAAATATATATATTTACAACTACTACTTAAATGAATCCTCAAAACAAGTATATCTACTTTGGCTTCAACTTGAGCACATCAAAACTGTCAACATCACGTGTAGCAAATCCCACCACTTCAATAATAGTTGCATCTTCATGTGCACCTGAGAAAGAAAATTAATACTAGTTAGCTACAATTCTACCATGCATCTATAACAAGTATTATCAACACATTAAGATAACACCAACTTACAAATTTGAAAATAGAGAGAGCTCTATGAGCTAATCTTCACCAACTTACAAATTTTATATGACAAGTTTTTTGACAAAAAAATTAGTGAGAAACATACCAGAATAAGTTGGACTATATTTGTTGGTTGTACATAATAAAGTGGCACCCTGCTGTCCCTTATCCAGAATCATGTTCATTAAATCCATGTATAATTTATTCCAATGTTAGACCTAATAAGCATTATCATCACGATCAGTATCAATATCAACTTTCTTCCATCATTATGATGCTCTAATAGCTGCACAAATAATTCTTGAGAAGCAATTGAAAAGATTTTGACTAATTAGTTTACAACTGGTGGTTCACCTGATATCACCGCCTCATCAGTTAATGACAAATTTCAAATTATGAAACTAGAGGCAAGAGAGCCTTTAAATGGCCATGAAAACCAGTTCTACGATAGAGAGACCAAGCATATTGGTCACGTACTTTAAGAACAAACAAGAATGAAACAACCCATTCAACTTTTTAAAACCAATAAATGAGAGAGAGCAAGGTATAATAGATACCAAGCATTCATTTTGTGATGAATTGACTACAAAGTATGTAGGAAAAACAGACCAGATATGTCCATGTCTGATCTTCCCGTATTGTACTAAAAGGTTCTTGATCCAGATGAAGACTAGTGCACACATTGTTTGGGACAACCAAATTCTGGAAGTCTTCATAACTACCATACTGCAAATTCTGAGTTAATTCCCAACCACCACCACCAAGAAAAGGTTTCTGTAGAGTGTGCAGATTGTCCTCCATGCCAGTACCATAAAGATAGTTATGATCGAACCCAACCTTGTCTGCGCGACCAAACTCTAATTGATCAGAAGAACTGCAACTAATTTATTCATGAGGACCACCAAACATGAGGAGCTTACTGCTGCTTTGCTACTGGTGTGGGACGGCTTCAAGCTGCAGCAGAGACGATGAAGTTGGCGCGCTTTCAAGATCAGAGACTGAGAAGAGCTGCTGCTGCTGCTGATATTCTTGTTGTTGGAGTTCGTTTGGCTTCCTTCGGGATAGCGGAATCCCTAACAGCTTCTTCTTCAGCTTGGTGTTCCAGTAGTTCTTGATGTCATTGCCAGTCCTGCCCGGCAACTGCGCTGCTATGATAGACCACCTGCGCGATTGATGCATGAATAAAAAAAATCAAGATCTACAAGTTAATAAATTAGGACACGCCACTTCTATAGTATAGCACATCAATTATATATACAGAAATCCATTAAATATTATGCAACAGCGAGTCCAAAGATCCGAGAATATTATGTTATACAATTTTCTTAGACTGAATAGGTAGATTCATTCACAAAAGAGATGTATAAAAATTAACCTACTAATAATTGATCAAACGTGCATTTACTAGTTCTACTATATAATGAGACTTCAAAACGGTTCAAAAGTGAGCAGTTTAAACTATATGTATATCATGGTCCATTTTATTTAAAAAAATTAAATTATGTAAAAAAAATGTTAAAAAAAGTTTAAATTTGTTATATATGTTCAACATGAGAATAAAACTCAACTAAATAAGAAGAATATCTCCCACATTAACTACATGAGTTAGAAGAGTTATTTGACTATAATTGGATATTACACAGTTATTATACGTTACTAGATATATGTATATAACCTGCTTCCGATGGTAGCAAGAGTGTGCAGATGACCATGTCCTCATCATTGGAGAAGGCTCCATGCCTGATGTTTGGCCTCAGATAGTTGAGCCATCTCAACCTGCAGCTCTTCCCACATCTCTTCAGACCTGTACTATCCAATGATCAGCAAGTACAAATTTCTTTGCATACACGCACGCACGCACGCACGCAGTACTACTACGTACTTAGTTGGTAGAGACTTTTAATGTTATTACCTGCTTTTTGGGGGAGAGCAATCCAGTTGCCACCAGTCCCATTCTTGTCTATGTACTCCTTGAGCTTCATGTCTTCCTCCTGGGACCATGGCCCTTTCTTCACCTTTGACTTGTCACAGCATGGAGCCCTCCCCATCACTCTAGCTAGCTACTCTGAAGAAGAAGAAGAAGACAAATACAATCTCTCTCTCTCTGGTTAGCTAGCAAGGAGGAAACAAACACAAAGAGCACAAGTCAATGGTCTGCTTTCAATGATCACTGCAGTTGGTTGGATCTCTATTTATAAATAAATAACAACAGACATACGTACCTATGTTCCCTTAATTTTCTCTTTGCTCCCTGAATAGAAAATGCACCAGGAAAGTGACAGCTTCCAAGCCTCAGGTCTGTTTTTTTCTAGATTTTTCCTAGTTTTTACAGGACACACTTTGAGAATCGATTCTCCATAAACCCTCCAACTCCAGTTGCTGTGCGACGCCGTTGCTGCCACAGAAAGGATAAGGTTTGTCCAATGATAGGCAAACCCATGTTTCCTGGCGGGAGTCTACTAGAGAATCAGATTCCTTTCGGTCGTGGCAGAGGTGGCCTTCGGGGTCGCATGGGGAATAAAAGGGTTTTTAATTTCTTTAAAATTAGGGTTAGGGTTTTGGAGTTGGGGGAAAGGAAGGAGAAGAAGAGGAGAGGAGGGTGTAAGGAAGAGGAACTGACCCATGAGGGCTTCGGATCTGAGGCCGACGCCGGAACCCATGAAGTGGCGGAGGTTGCGGACCCACGACATCGACGACGCCGGAGGAAGGAGAGGGAGAGCGCGGAGAAGAGGACGAGCATAACCCTAACGCTCCTCCTTCGCGTTCTTGTCGATCGCGTGCACGACGGCCTCGAGCTTGTCCTGGAGGGCGACGAGGAGCGTGAGGCCCTCCTCGAAGATTTTGGATCTAGGGTTAGGGTTTTGGAGTTGGGGGAGAGGAGGGATAAGAAAGGAGGAGAAGGAGAAGACCAGAATGTTTTGGAGGGAGAGGCGGGCTATAGCAAGGATTTTGCCAACAATTAAACTTAAAAAATATTACAAGTTTGCCACCGCTCTAAATTATTAATAACGCTTTTTTTATAAACGTTATAAAAAGCCCAGAATTAGCCTAAACCGTCATAGAAAAAAGGTATTTCGAACTTTGATGATGCTTCTTTATCAGCCGTCATGAAATCCACTTATCAAGCATCATTAATAGGTCTTTTTGTTGTAGTGACCTTCTATTTCCAGAAATTTAGTATCTATGTTAAAACTTGATAAACTTGGTTATGTATTCAACTTTGGTAATAAAAGTTTCAATTTATTTAAGAATACTATTCACATAGGTTCTGGTATTCTTAATGATGGTTTATATAAATTCAATCTTGATGATACCTTCTCAAAAGCTTTTTTAACTTTGCACCCTAAAGTTGGAAACAAAAGAAAATTGATGGAAGAAAATTCATCATTCTTGTGGCATAAACGCCTTGGTCATATTGTGGCATTTGCTCCCAAATTAGGAATTTAGGGTTTTTTTTCCATTTTTTACTATTTATTTGACTACGATTAACATTTTATGGTCAGTAGATGGCCATGCCCAAGCCTATAGGTGTAGTATGGTGGTATTAGGTCACATATGGTCACTAAGGTCCTAGAGTAGCCCCAAATAATTTAGTTTAGTATTTTAGATTTCTAGAATTTTTGAAGATTTTTTTTTAGAATATATATATATATATATATATATATATATATATATATATATATATATATATATATATATATATATATTATCGGCTTTAAAGATTTACTGTAGAGTCATTTGGGACTATTTTGGGACAAGGTATTTTTATTAAGGCTTTAGGAGGTTACAAATATTTTCTACATTTTTTTATAATTTTTTTTAGAATTTTAAAAAATTTATTTGGAGTTATTTGGATTTAAAATAATTTTTAAATTATTTCCTGAATTTAATTACCCAGTCAGCAGCGCATAGTTAGCACCCTGGCCCACATGTTAGCCCAATCAATGGCTGACTGTGCAGCTTTCTTATATATGGAAGCTTGGCTCCGTTTGGCTCAAGCCAAACCGCATCACCATCCGTTCGTCTAATTTTTTAGCGGAGCGGTCATGATGGCGACACATGGCACATGCCATGGCTCACCGACTCAAGCCAGCATCCTATATATATAATCGTAGAATTCAGAAACCTTATTTACTTTTGGTCAATTTTGAGAGAATTTGCTCTTTTGAGATCCCCAACTTCACGGAGTGATTTCGGACAGCCCCGACCTCGGTTTTTGTCATGACCCGCACCCGGTTTTCGGATACGAGACGTGTCCAAGCCAGCCTACGCCGCAGAGTCGGCGGTAGAACGCTGTCAAGCCCGCAAGAAATAAATGCTCAAGAAATATAACATTTGCTGCTCATTCACATTTCTAAATTTATTACAACAGTTACAACATTTATATTTAAAGAAAAAAATACAAAGTTTTACAATTAATGAAATGATACAATGGCTATCTATTTCTAGGTTGTCTTCAGCATACCCAAGTTCTCCCAGTACTAAGAGTGATCGCGGCTAAACCTGAAAAATATTGGTTATCCAGTCAGGATTGGAACAAGTACACAAACCGACGGCAGTGCAAAACACAATAGAATTATCAAGACATGAAAATAGCATATGAGAAATGAAAACTGTAAGATAAAGTGATGTCATAGCACGATAGAGAAATAAACAAGGAAAAGCTAATAAAAGACATCTATCTAAGTGGTGTGAAATATCCTTTCACCATGTGGACGGCTAGAGGTAAAATCCGGCATACTACACGTGTCGTGTGCAGCAGCTATCGTTCAAGAATAGACTCATGGGATATTTCTGGGTAGTCCACATGTATACTAAGATATTTCCCCTCCCGACAACTTCGTGTGACGAGCGTGTCAACAAGCAGCAAGATATATGTATAGACATGAAATGAAAAGACTACTATGAATCGGAAAGCAATCAGAAAGTGCACTTGCCTGAGGTCCTTAGCTGGAGAAACCAAAATACCATACCACTCAATGAGCCACAATCAGTCAACACATGCAGAAGTCTCCGGATGCTGAAATAAATATTACCAACGTTCTCAGAATAGTCAAATTAGCTAGGATTGCCTGTCCTTAAGTCCAATTCTGGACACAGGGGCAAAACGGTAATTTGGGCAAAAATGATGTCCGCCGTTGGACCCGCTTTGCACCGAAAAGCGTGCCAAGGTCAATGGTCTCTAAAGTCGTCAAACTACATGTCTACGGATCCAGTTTTTCGATACGAACCCAACCGTATGTCCAGAGTTGGATTCCGGCGGACCGTGCACAAAATCGCACGTTGAGTCCGGAATAGCCTGTTAGCCTAGGGTCGACATGAAGTAGTCAAAATCTCGCAAAATAGGGACATATGACTAGTCAGGGTTAAGGTAGACTCGAAGGAACTATAATTACCTATACTAAGGTAGAAAACATATGGGTATATATATATCTATAACCATGGAAGCTTTGCCACATAACCCCAAGTTTTTTAGGTGTTTGAATGCTTAGCCAAGGTCTTCACCCCAACTCCCTTCACGTTTAAATCTGCACTCAAAGAATCTGTCCATACAAATCATTTAATTCTACGCATATGGTTTCCCCTTACTAACACCCTAAACATTCTAACCTAATCTGGACACTAGATAACAGCACAAAATACCCAACACTGACATCATAACCTTCATGTTCTTACTCTGAACTCAGTTATTGAGCTGGAGGTAATAGCAGGGCTCTAACTGTTCTATCTCATGGTGTTTCCTAATACCTCCAGGCTTGAACTAACCTCTGACCCTCAATGAATTGAACCCTCATACATCTGTCCTGCTTCATGGCCAAGGGTGCAGGTATCTATATGTACTCACTTGGTTATTGTTGGATGCCTAGATAGAGTTCCTGTGACTTACATCTAATCCCATTCTTCCCATTAATTGGCAGATGAAGTCTATGATTTCTCAACTCTGTATAGTCTTTAACTCAAGCAACATGGATCTTAATAACTAGTGATACTTGGTCTATCAGGATTGATATATGATTTATGGGCTGATTGGTGCTTTCAAGAGTCAGGATTGACATCCTAAGACTGGGCTGGTCCTATAGCTTTCCTATTTTAGTCTTGTCTGCCTTGCTATAAACATGTTGCACTGTGCCTTTCTAACTTACCTACTCATGTGCTAACTCCCCAATTTAGAAATTTGGGGACACTCCTCTCTAACCTGAACAGTGCAAATGAGCCTCCTCCTAGTTTACAGAGTTGGCTCTTCCTCAACTGGGGAAACCAGATGATGCAGCTATAACTGTTGCTTCTCTACTATGGTTGTGTTTGGCCTTCCTCTACCCATATAAGCTCTGTACTTGTATACACATGGTATCTAATATGAAGGGAAAAATAGTGAGGGTACAGCAATTAGTTGAATGAACAAGGTATTGGCTAGAAAGCTTAGGACATGCCATGTAACCCTGAGACAGGAATCATCAAGTATAAAAGGAAATCCAGTTTAGGGAGGCATAAACACATGTATCACTACACAGGAAACACCTTTTAATTTTGCAGGTGTTTGATTACTCAAACTCGAAGCAGATAGTACAAGTTCTGCTGTCAATCCATGTACCTGGGTTTCAAAACTCAGATTTGACTTCGAATGTTAAAATCGAGTTTGATAATAGAAATCCATGTACCTGGTGTTACCTCAGTTTATCCGAGATATCAGTACAATACTAGATATAAGGTTATATTACTAGGCCTTCAAATGGTTGTCTGAACCATCCACTATTGAGACTGGGTAGAGACAGGGCATATATGTATATTGGTTTAATGGTGCAATACTGGTACTCCTCTTGATCCTTTTGTCCCAAACAACTATACTGCATCCTTTCTCAACCATGAAAGCTCACCCTTGGCAGTGCTTGACAATAAAACACCAAAGGGACAAGTACACTAGATAAAACACTTGTTTGCAGTTCATACTACAAGCTAGTGGAAAGAAATCTTAGTGAGTACTAGTACAATAGCCTTTCCTCTTATTATTTGACATACAGGGTCGTACTGCCTTCACAACCTACCTCCAAGTATCATGTTGCTTTCCTTCAATCAAAGATTATTGCTTAATGAATTTATTTAGAAGGCTCCAGTCAGAACATTACAGTGTACAGCTGATACCAATCCACACTTTTGGACAGCAACCAGGAAGGTAAACTGATATAGATGAGTTCGATTTAAGATCTGAACCCTCCACATTGATAGGCAATAGAGGGACTAATTTAAGTGGTATGTGTCTCGATCCATCTTCCTTGGCTGTAACTATACCTTGCTCCTCTATGTGGCCACCTGGAGAGTATGGAGAACAGGCTATACAACTAATGTTTCCTACATAGCTATGAGGACTTCAGATTATTGGGTTACGTGCATAGTCTTGTCATCTGGCTAGTTTAGAGTGGTGAGGATGTTGAAGTCGAGGCAATGCTAGTTGTCCTCTGGGCATAACAGGGTTACATCTGATATCTAGATATCAATGTGATTCTTGATATTCCTGCGTGCATAGCCTTGTCCTAGGTTGATATCTCTACGAGGCTACAATGTATACGTCTAGGTGCAGGCAATAACTCATCTAGACTCTCCTAGGTCTATTCTTAATTCCAGATTTCTAATATGGTACTTGGTACAAACACCCTCCCACAAATCTACAAGTTTGCTCATTGTTTCCTATACTTAGTTTACTTAGAGTACTACCCATGGGAGTTCTTCCTAGCCATTAAATCAAACACCTAGCATGTCATGGAAGGATTAAAATAAAAGCAAGAGGTTACCTGTTGGGGATACTTCGAATGCTCTGTTCTGTCCTCTCCACTACAGGCTTCACAATGCAAAGGCAGGGTGATATTAGGGTTTTGGGGAGGTCGGGTATTGGTGAACTCTCACCTATATACTAGGGTTTTGGAGGATGGGGATATAGGATCGGAATTTCAATCCTGATCGAGTAGGATTTGGAGTTCAAATCTCTCTGAGATTTGAATTCATTGGTCGTTTAAGTTTTAAACTGGAAAAGTACACTCCAGTCCCTCCCTCTTCTAATATTATGGCCAGGCCCTTCCCTCTTTGGATAATTGCAAAATAGTCCTTTCTTTCAAAAGTAATGCTAAGTCTATATATATATATAGATGATTATTCTAATAGTTATATATTAGTTAGTAATTTAGCAAAATAATAAATAATAAAAAATATGGAAATTTCGGGTCAAGGGCTTACAAACCTACCCACCTTAAAATAATTTCGTCCTCGAAATTTTAATTCGCAGCTATTCTTTAAAATTTTCAAAGTCTACCACTACCTTAATCTCCTCAATTTAATTCTAGCCATTTCGTAATTTCGAATACTGGAAGGCTTCTACCCACCTTAGAGGCTAGGATATGGTGGCAAGGTTCCTGTCACAGGGCTGGCCGATGGTAGCTACACTTGCATATACAACTATCATAGCCATGGGAATACTCTGTGTCTATCTATCAATTACGAGTTTTCGTCTTTCCAATCCGCGAAAGACAAAAGCAATAAAGAGTTCAAGAGGGATGTCACTGAACACAATTACATGATTCAAGGACGAATGTTTAATTCAAGAGGAATTGTCAAAGCAGTCGCGGATGAGGACCTAGGGACATCTATATCTCAATCCACGTAGGGTAATTAGATGAAGAGTGAACCAAAAGCATCATGGTTGATCAGACCGTAATACAATGATTCTGATTAGACAATATGTTAGCGGGCGTCCCCAATAAACATATGTCCCGAATCAAGCTCGATAAAAGAGTAAGCTTGCAAAACTAGGCTGTAATAGCAGCGTTGGTCAAGATAGTGAAAATATAAGTAGGCGAGATTTTTTTTTTTTTGGAAAGGAGGCACAAGTAATTCGAGTTTTATGAGAATCAAAATCTAACTCGAGATTCTGTACACGAATAACAGAATCAGAAATTTTAAACTAATTCTTACAGCAAAGAAAATTTTAAAATAGACAGTTCTAACTTATGATATAAAATTTATATCTAACAAAGCAAAAGAAAATTAAGCAGTTTAGCAAAATTAACGCCTTAATTCTAGGCAAGCCTAACATACCAAGCGAATAATATATCCATATTGGATCACATTGTCATATCAAAAGTAATAGTGTACCTATAGAGATCTAGCAAGCTATCTAAATTCAACAATTCTGTATCTAAATTGCATGGCCTATCAGAAAACCTTAACTACCCAACTAGTCAAATTAATAAGGGACCCTTATCCTAGTTATTCTCCTAAATCATTTTAATCCTAATTGTGAATGAGCATTTTCTGGGCGCAGGCTCGCAACAGTACGACTAACGTACCATCACGAGTTCGTAGTCTTTTGCGAAGACTGACCTGCATGGGCCACCACAAAAACTTGTCACGACCCGTACCCGATTTTTCGGATACGAGACGTGTCCAAGCCAGCCTACGCCGCAGAGTCGGCGGTAGAACGCTGTCAAGCCCGCAAGAAATAAATACTCAAGAAATACAACATTTGCTGCTCATTCACATTTCTAAATTTATTACAACAGTTACAACATTTATATTTAAAGGAAAAAATACAAAGTTTTACAATTAATGAAATGATACAATGGCTATCTATTTCTAGGTTGTCTTCAGCATACCCAAGTTCTCCCAGTGCTAAGAGTGATCGCGGCTAAACATGAAAAATATTGGTTATCCAGTCAGGATTGGAACAAGTACACAAACCGACGGCAGTGCAAAACACAATAGAATTATCAAGACATGAAAATAGCATATGAGAAATGAAAACTGTAAGATAAAGTGATGTCATAGCACGATAGAGAAATAAACAAGGAAAAGCTAATAAAAGACATCTATCTAAGTGGTGTGAAATATCCTTTCGCCATGTGGACGGCTAGGGGTAAAATCCGGCATACTACACGTGTCGTGTGCAGCAGCTATCGTTCAAGAATAGACTCATAGGATATTTCTGGGTAGTCCACATGTATACTAAGATATTTCCCCTTCCGACAACTTCGTGTGACGAGCGTGTCAACAAGCAGCAAGACTATATGTATAGACATGAAATAAAAAGACTACTATGAATCGGAAAGCAATTAGAAAGTGCACTTGCCTGAGGTCCTTAGCTGGAGAAACCAAAATACCTATACCACTCAATGAGCCACAATCAGTCAACACATGCAGAAGTCTTCGGATGCTGAAATAAATAGTACCAACGTTCTCAGAATAGTCAAATTAGCTAGGATTGCCTGTCCTTAAGTCCAATTCTGGACACAGGGGCAAAACGGTAATTTCGGGCAAAAACGATGTCCGCCGTTGGACCCGCTTTGCACCGAAAAGCATGCCAAGGTCAATGGTCTCTAAAGTCGTCAAACTATATGTCTACGGATCCAGTTTTTCGATACGAACCCAACCGTATGTCCAGAGTTGGATTCCGGCGGACCGTGCACAAAATCGCACGTTGAGTCCAGAATAGCCTGTTAGCCTAGGGTCGACATGAAGTAGTCAAAATCTCGCAAAATAGGGACATATGACTAGTCAGGGTTAAGGTAGACTCGAAGGAACTATAATTACCTATACTAAGGTAGAAAACATATGGGTATATATATATCTATGACCATGGAAGCTTTGCCACATAACCCCAAGATTTTTTAGGTGTTTGAATGCTTAGCCAAGGTCTTCACCCCAACTCCCTTCACGTTTAAATCTGCACTCAAACAATCTGTCCATACAAATCATTTAATTCTACGTATATGGTTTCCCCTTACTAACACCCTAAACATTCTAACCTAATCTGGACACTAGACAACAGCACAAAATACCCAACACTGACATCACAACCTTCATGTTCTTACTCTGAACTCAGTTATTGAGCTGGAGGTAATAGCAGGGCTCTAACTGTTCTATCTCATGGTGTTTCCTGATACCTCCAGGCTTGAACTAACCTCTGACCCTCAATGAATTGAACCCTCATACATCTGTCCTGCTTCATGGCCAAGGGTGCAGGTATCTATATGTACTCACTTGGTTATTGTTGGATGCCTAGATAGAGTTCCTGTGACTTGCATCTAATCCCATTCTTCCCATTAATTGGCAGATGAAGTCTATGATTTCTCAACTCTGTATAGTCTTTAACTCAAGCAACATGGATCTTAATAACTAGTGATACTTGGTCTATTAGGATTGATATATGATTTATGGGCTGATTGGTGCTTTCAAGAGTCAGGATTGACATCCTAAGACTGGGCTGGTCCTATAGCTTTCCTATTTTAGTCTTGTCTGCCTTGCTATAAACATGTTGCACTGTGCCTTTCTAACTTACCTACTCATGGGCTAACTCCCCAATTTAGAAATTTGGGGACACTCCTCTCTAACCTGAACAGTGCAAATGAGCCTCCTCCTAGTTTACAGAGTTGGCTCTTCCTCAACTGGGGAAACCAGATGATACAGTTGTAACTGTTGCTTCTCTACTATGGTTGTGTTTGGCCTTCCTCTACCCATATAAGCTCTGTACTTGTATACACATGGTATCTAATATGAAGGGAAAAACAGTGAGGGTACAGCAATTAGTTGAATGAACAAGGTATTGGCTAGAAAGCTTAGGACATGCCACTGTAACCCTGAGACAGGAATCATCAAGTATAAAAGGAAATCCAGTTTAGGGAGGCATAAACACATGTATCACTACACAGGAAACACCTTTTAATTTTGCAGGTGTTTGATTACTCAAACTCTAAGCAGATAGTACAAGTTCTGCTGTCAATCCATGTACCTGGGTTTGAAAACTCAGATTTGACTTCGAATGTTAAAATCGAGTTTGATAATAGAAATCCATGTACCTGGTGTTACCTCAGTTTATCCGAGATATCAGTACAATACTAGATATAAGATTATATATACTAGGCCTTCAAATGGTTGTCTGAACCATCCACTATTGAGACTGGGTAGAGACAGGACATATATGTATATTGGTTTAATGGTGCAATACCGGTACTCCTCTTGATCCTTTTGTCCCAAACAACTATACTGCATCCTTTCTCAACCATGAAAGCTCACCCTTGGCAGTGCTTGACAATAAAACACCAAAGGGACAAGTACACTAGATAAAACACTTGTTTGCAGTTCATACTACAAGCTAGTGGAAAGAAATCTTAGTGAGTACTAGTACAATAGCCTTTCCTCTTATTATTTGACATACAGGGTCGTACTGCCTTCACAACCTACCTCCAAGTATCATGTTGCTTTCCTTCAATCAAAGATTATTGCTTAATGAATTTATTTAGAAGGCTCCAGTCAGAACATTACAGTGTACAGCTGATACCAATCCACACTTTTGGACAGCAACCAGGAAGGTAAACTGATATAGATGAGTTCGATTTAAGATCTGAACCCTCCACATTGATAGGCAATAGAGGGACTAATTTAAGTGGTATGTGTCTCGATCCATCTTCCTTGGCTGCAACTATACCTTGCTCCTCTATGTGGCAACCTGGAGAGTATGGAGAACAGGCTATACAACTAATGTTTCCTACATAACTATGAGGACTTCAGGTTATTGGGTTACATGCATAGTCTTGTCATCTGGCTAGTTTAGAGTGGTGAGGATGATGAAGTCGAGGCAATGCTAGTTGTCCTCTGGGCATAACAGGGTTACCTCTGATATCTAGATATCAATGTGATTCTTGATATTCCTGCGTGCATAGCCTTGTCCTAGGTTGATATCTCTACGAGGCTACAATGTATACGTCTAGGTGCAGGCAACAACTCATCTAGACTCTCCTAGGTCTATTCTTAATTCCAGATTTCTAATATGGTACTTGGTACAAACACCCTCCCACAAATCTACAAGTTTGCTCATTGTTTCCTATACTTAGTTTACTTAGAGTACTACCCATGGGAGTTCTTCCTAGCCATTAAATCAAACACCTAGCATGTCATGGAAGGATTAAAATAAAAGCAAGAGGTTACCTGTTGGGGATACTTCGAATGCTCTGTTCTTTCCTCTCCACTACAGGCTTCACAATGCAAAGGCAGGGTGATATTAGGGTTTTGGGGAGGTCGGGTATTGGTGAACTCTCACCTATATACTAGGGTTTTGGAGGATGGGGAGATAGGATCGGAATTTCAATCCTGATCGAGTAGGATTTGGAGTTCAAATCTCTCTGAGATTTGAATTCATTGGCCGTTTAAGTTTTAAACTGGAAAAGTACACTCCAGTCCCTCCCTCTTCTAATATTATGGCCAGGCCCTTTCCTCTTTGGATAATTGCAAAATAGTCCTTTCTTTCAAAAGTAATGCTAAGTCTATATATATATATAGATGATTATTCTAATAGTTCTATATTAGTTAGTAATTTAGCAAAATAATAAATAATAAAAAATATAGAAATTTCGGGTCAAGGGCTTACAGTTTTGTATGCCATTTTTTATTGGATTCATCTCGAGGTTAGATTTTAGAATATTATTTTATTTTATCAGATTTTCTTCTGATTTTCTAGAGAATTATTTTAGTGTTGCTTGTCCAAAGCTTGACACGTCGCATGGTTTTCGAGATCCCGGGAGATCCCGAACTCAGATTCGCAATCCGTTTAAAGTTTTAGAAAACTAGCACAGCGATATTTGACATATAATTTTTCATGAATTTCAAAGGTTACTTTACTATTTTATTTATTAAGTTAGACTCAGATTTGATCAGTAAATCGCCGATTTGGTCACGGTTAGCCATAACGGCGATATCTCTTCACCAAAGCGTGATTTTGCGGCACAGTCAATTTCGGTACACTCATGGTACTGAAATCTACAAAAATTCACATCAAAATCTTGAGTTCATAACATTGACTAAATAGTCAACGGTACGCCTCGATTTGCTTGCCATGGTTTCTAAAATTAGAAATATGACTTTCTATGGCCAAACTTCCTTGTTTAAGTTATATTTTAGATTATTATTAGCTTAAATTAGATTTTAAGTGATTTATTCCAGAATTAATTAATATTAGATAAGAAAACCCATTAGCCACTTATTCCATGATTTTAGAATTAGAATCTTAGAATTGACTTTTGGTTTTTGTGTACGGTTCGTGGTACGATGTACGATATGGGTTGATAGCTTCTAGATCGGCAATCCTCTCATTCTTGACTTGTGACTACAGTTTGTTCAAGGGTTCAGGCAAGTACAGTATTGTATTATGTTTTGGTACATTATAATGCTTTCATTATTATTTTCTTGTTTGATATTCCGTTGAGATACGATAGTGACACGGTAAGCTTATTGTATTTTTTTTATTATATCATTGACCGTTATTTATTGTTAGTGAGTCAGAAGGGAAAATACTCGATAGGTACGTGAACAAACCCAAATATTGTTATTGAATGATAGCTAAGTCATATACCTCACGTATGAGTTAGCCATACCAATATTGAATAATAGCCATCCATAATGTGTCGTATTAGCCCAATCGTTCACGTATTAAAAGGTATTTCACACACATAGTTATTTTTATTATTCTTGATCATAGTTCAGTTATTTATCTTCATGTTTCTTTTCCATTATCTTGCTCGTTCATGATTATTGTTTTCCATGTCCAGTTCATATCTTGCTAGTTCTTTCTATATTCTTTATCGTTACTATTTTTTATTGATACTAGCTTATTTTGTGCTAACAACATTAAATGTAATATGGTTGTACTTTGCTCATTTTCTGACTAGATCATTGATATAGGTGAGGATGACGAGTATCTCTATACTTCTTATTATGCACCACCCGAGGATAGTACTGATGATGTTCGTACCGAGACTCAGGAGCCATGATCGGTCTCTGGAGGGATAAAGGGTTACAATTTATGCTTTAGTTTTCCTTTCTTAGTTGGACCGGACTTGTTCCCGGATGGACCATATTATATTCTGGATTTTAGTCTTTGTTATTGGATCTAGATATCATTATTTTTATTATCTATCATACTCTTATTTCCTTGGTTTGTGTTATTGTTGAGTATGATTGTATCGGTGATCACTTGTATTTGTGGAGGATTTATTGTGTATACTAGACAGCGTTCTACCACCGATACTGCGGTATAGGCTGGGATTGGCTACGAACTCGTACTCGGTTATCCGGGAGCGGGTCGTGACAAGTTTTTATAATGGTCATGCAGGTCAGTTTTCACAAAAGACTATGAACTCGTGGTAATACTTTAGTTATACTACAGCGGGCCTGCGAATAGGATTAGATTGCTAGGATCTCTTCCACATGTTTAACACATTATAGATCTTTGTATTGACTTCAACTTTTCCTTGATTTGCATTATGCTTGAATCTTTTTGCCGTTTAAAGATTTTATTTTGTTGCAGTTAATGGATTCTCAGGACAAGAACAATGCTCCCATGGACACCCCACCAGCTGTACGCAAAACTTCTACCGATAGGACCCCACCATCACATGGAGGCCAGCATACTCATCAGGGTGACTCGCCACATTCGCATACCTCGAGGTTCTGTAGAGATGATATTTCTACCACCTCCGCAGTTCACTCTGCAGACTCCACCTCCAGTACCTCTACTACCTCCAGCACCTGTACTGGACAATGCTCAGCTTCTTGGGATCTTCCACCAACTCACCAATTCTCATACATAGCAGGCCAACATCTTCTGCGATCGTTTGAGAGAGGCTATTCAGACTAGAGATGCTCCTTGACCACGCCCTGAAACTTCCAAGGACTTTATGAACCTCGGGCTATTAGAATTCTATGGGACAAAAAGGATTATCTATGCTGATGAGTGGATAGAGAACGTGGAGCGGTTTCTTCGGATGGTCCGAGTTCTTGAAGACCTGAAGATAGAGTCCGCCAGTATATAGATTTTCGATATCGCCTGGACGTGGTATAGAGTTGAGCTCCGACTTTCTAGACCAGATATGACATGGGCAGAGTTCAAGGAGCTGCTCAAGAAGAAGTTTTACCTTGACATAGCTCGAGAGGCGTTAGAGAGTCAGTTCAAGAGTCTGAAGCAGGGAAACCTCAACGTCGACAAGTATACCTCAGAGTTTTCTCGCGTCAGCCGCTTCGAAGAGAGCATGTTCAACACTCTTGAAAGCAAAGATCGAAGATTCAAGAAAGGATTATCTCACAAGATTCACCTAGTTGTCGCCACCAATCGAGCCACTACCTATGAAGAGATCTTGAGGGTCGCACAAGCAGAAGACAAAGAGTTGGATCGCAGGACGAAGAGAGACCGAGATACATATGAAGGAGGCACTACTAAAATACAAGATTTTAGCGACGACACTATCCGTCGGAAATCCGTCGGTAATTCCCAATACCGACGGATTTTCGATGGATACGGGCTGAAAAAATCCGTCGGGAATAACCTCGTCGCTAAAACTAGCTCGTCGCTAGTCCGCCGCTCTGCGACTAATTAGCGACGGATTTTCGTAGGCAAAATAAAAACTTTTAGCGACGGCGTACCGACGGCTTCCCGTCAACTACGACAGTTTAAATTTTAAATATATTCATAAAATTAGTGACGTAAAAGTTGTTGCTAAATCATCGCTAACCGTGTATCCGAGTATTTCTGATACGCAATATCCATCGCTCAAAGCGTCGCCATCCTCGACGGATTTGCGACGGACTTACGACGGATAATACGTCGCCACCCTTCTGAAAATCTTCCATATATTCCAGAATATGAGCGACGGATGGTCCGTCGCTCTTCCATCGCGTAATTTTTCCAGAAATAGGTCGACGGATAATCCGTCAAGAAATCGTCGCTAGCTGCGAATGTCAGTCGGAAACCCATCGGTAATCCGTCGCTACCTGCAAAAGTCCGTCGGCAAGCCGTCGGTAATCCGTCGCTAACTGAAATATTTTTGAAAAAAAATTGCAGGAAAGAGACTATTCCCTGTAATATAACATATTCAGCATCCACCATACACAAATATAACATATCCGACATCCATTATATCCAACAAATATCCATATTGCCAACACAATATCTCTAAACATCCAATATATCACAATATACACAAAAAATATCCAACACAATGACCAACAAAATATCGAACACAATATCCAACACACTATCCCAACATACATAGCAAATTATCCAAACATAAACAACCCAATACAAATACGAAGGCTCAATCTGGTTGCGTTGAGACATGTACCATTCTATCAGCCACTTTGCAAAATATCCAAACATAAACAATCCAACACAATGCCTCAAAAAAGACCGTAAGTCAGACGATGAATCCTCACAGCCAGGGATCATAGTTGCGTTGAGGCCTGTACCATTCTATCAGCCACTTTGCATACGAAGGCTCAATCTGGTTGAGGTCTTTTGTAGGGACAGGAGGGTCGGTCCCGATACTACTACTCTCTGACGGTGGCTCCTCCTTAACTTCAACCTTGGGAGCAGTTTCTTTCCTGATGGTCATCGGTTCTTCCTTGACCTCGACCTTTGGTAACACCTCCTCCTTAACAGTCATCGGCTCTTGTTTGACGATGGAGACTTCCTCCGTGTCGACCTCCAAGGGTTCCTTGCCTCGGCCCCTTCCTCGGTTAGCAGCACCACCTCGGGGAGTCTTTGGAGCAATCTCTCTGACAACATAAATTTTTATATAGGGTAAAGAAATTTACTCAAATTATAAAATAAATAAGAAGTTTATCAAAAAATTTAGCCACATATGATATCTACCTCGGGGAGTCTTGGGAGCCTTCTTCTCTCCTCCACCATGGCTCTGGACCCATCTGCTTCCCTTTTTTTTATTTGACTCTCTCAGCCACATATGATATCCAGCTCAAGTGTAGAGTCAGAGGAGAAGAAGTGGGCAGGAAGAGGAGGGGGAACCAGCACAGCCGGCGACATGACCTAAAAGAAGTACATAGGTTTTGCTGGAGGTGCTGGCAATTTTCCCAGGATGGTGTTGAGGAGCAAGTATAGAGTCGGCCGAAGGAAGCTTTGGCTCCTTCGGCCGACTCTACACTTGCTCCTCAATACCATTCTAGAAAAATTGCCAACACCTCCAGCAAAACCTCTGTACTTCCTCCAGGTCATGCCGCCGGCTGTGCTGGTTCCCCCTCCTCTTCCTGTCCACTTCTTCTCCCCTGACTCTACACTTGAGCTGGATATCGTATGTGGTTGAGAGAGTCAAATAAGAAGAAGGGAAGTATGGAGTAGCAGATGGGTCTAGAGCATGGATGGAAGAGAACTAGAAAGCACTGAACCTTCCTGTTGTGAGAACTGTGAAGAGTGAGATAGAAGAGGGGGATCTTTGATTTGTGCGTTCATCATCATTAGAGGGAGCAGCACTGGAAAAGTTGTGACGTTGGTAGCATGAGAGAGTAAAAATCTGTATCACAAGACTAACAGAATTACTATGTAATCATGTACTCACCAATAACCGGATGTAACTAGAAATCTTTCATAATTCATTCTAGCATACATTAGTGTAAATCATCTATGTTCTGTACATATGGTGTAGTATACGTTCTTATCGAATCTAGTATCTAGTATCTGAAGAATATAACAGAATCAAGATGAACTCACATAATGTAATACTAAAACATCATCTACTACTATATAAGATATAGTGATAGGTTGTCGTATCATCATTGCCGAGGGATGAGGGTTGGAGGACAGTCAACTTTATCTACGGCTACCTAGTTTCTGCCTTGCTAGTCGAATGGCTGCAGGGACTATGTCCTGATCACCATGTCGTACCATAGATTAATGCAAATGGAGCTGGAGCTGGAGCCAAAATACAGAATCCAAAATACAAAATACAAAATACAGAATCCAATCCCTGGGTTCGCCAAAAATACAAAGACAAAGATTGACACAGTTCTAATTCATGTGTTTTAAGTGTGAGAATGGATGGCTCAGAACACAATCCAAAGTTTATTCTAGCATACATTAGTGTGAATTGTCTATGTTCTGTACATATGGTGTAGTATACGTTCTTATCGAATCTAGTATCTAGTATCTGAAGAATGTAACAGAATCAAGATGAACTCACATAATGTAATACTAAAACATCATCTACTACTATATAAGATATAGTGATAGGTTGTCGTAACATTATTGCCGAGGGATGAGGGTCGGAGGACAGTCAACTTTATCTACGGCTACATAGTTTCTGCCTCACCAGTCGAATGGCTGTAGGAACTATGTCCTGATCACCATGCTGTCAGGAACCTCTCGCTCGAGCTCTACATGAAGGATGTCCACTTGAGCTTCGGGGCAAAGTTTTGGCTCGGAGCAAGAATCTGTTGACGGAGCACATCCACCATGCTGTCAGAGAAAAATAGTAATGGTGAGAGACCCATCTGAGTAGGACGTATACTCTGATAGTATCTCCTCCAACACTCAATCCCACTACTGATATCATTCTTATAAAGGTGATCTCTCAGAGTATACGTCCTCCTCAGATGGATCTCTCAGAGTATCCTCTCCGGTTGGTTGTTATATCATCATTGCCGAGGAATGTGGGTCGAAGGACAGTCAACTTCATCTACGGCTACATAGTTTTTGCCTCGCCAGTCGAATGGCTGCAGGGACTATGTCCTGATCACCATGTCGTAGTCCAATACAATCCAGAGATTGACATAGTACTAATTCATATATGTAGTCCAATACAAATATTCTAATACAAAAACAACCTAATACAAATAGTCCAATATAAATAAGTTCAGTAATAGCTAATGAGAACCATGCAGCTCACGCAAATGCTCAGTGATACGATCACGCAACCACCTCGAATAAGTGGGATCGACGGAGTTAGGAGAGATGTAGTCCCTTGTAAGTGATGCATGAATAGAACTCTCGGTCTCACTAGCTACCGGTGCTGGATGAATAGAACTCCCGGTCTCACTAGCTACCAGTGCCAATTCCTCCTTAATAGTAGGAGAAGCCACCTCAGCATTCAGTGTTTCCCTCAAACGACGTGCCGCTCCTCGGGTTATGGGTGCCATCTGGTAAGATCGAGAAATGAAAAGAGAAATGAAGAGAGAATGGGGCTACTGTTATAAAGAGATGGGATATTAGTTGGTGTCAGTCCTACAATCTGTGAGGACATGGGTACTGTTTTGAGTGTTCAGTTGTATGAGTGTCTTGTGTTGGTGTCTTTAGATCAGTAAAATGAGTATTATGAGTTAGTATTTTATAGCAATTAGGATATGCATTGTAAACCCTCTAAATTGTATTAAATAGTGTAGAGGCATCAAATAAGAATCCGATGCAATAGGGTTGCCAATGGTGAGGAGTTTTGACTCTTTTCCTTCCATTTGAGGACTTTTTTCTTTGAATTTTGACCTATTTTGCCAAACAGTATCGGTATCGGTCAGTATCGGTCCGATATCGATTTCGATTTCGATACCGATTTCGATACCCCCCTCTTACGATCCGATACTCATAGGATTGGTCCGATCCGAAACCACCTATACCCCGTCCCCCGATCTGATACACCGATTCAAAACCACCGATACTCATACGAATGGTCCGATCCAAAACTACCGATACCCCCCACTTCCTTCCCTACCCCGTCGGACAGCAAACACCCCTCCCCCTCCCACACCCCCCCCCCCCCCCGACAGCAAACCCCTCCACCCCCTCCTCCCCCGACAGCATACCCCCACCACACCCCCTCCCCCCCGACAACAAATACCCCCCTCCCCCTCACCCCCCGACAGCAAACCCCCACCCCACCCCCTCCCCCCTCTCCGACAGCAAACACCCACCCCCTCGCCCTCACCTCCCTCCCCCTCACCCTGCCCCGCACCCAACACCATCCACCCCCCACCCCCCTCCCTCTCCCCATCACTGCCGGCCCCCGCGACACCCGGCCCAACCCCCCATCTGAAACCCTACCCCTGCCCAAAAACCCTAAACCCTATCCTGCCCTCCGCCCTCAACAACCTCCCCCCTACACCGCCGGCCCCAACGACAGTCGACCCCCCCACCAACCCGAAACCCTAAACAGAGAGAGAGAGGGGAAGAGAGAGAGAGAGAGCATACCTGAGAGAGAGATATCCCGTCGGAGAGAGCTTCGCCGGAGAATGTGACCCGTCGGAGAGAGCTCGCCGGAGAGAGAGAGAGAGAGAGAGAGAGAGAAGAGAGAGTTTTTTGGTGGGAATGAAAAATTCCCCTCCCCCCGTCGGTCAATTTAAGTTAGGTTACAGTATTTAGCGACGGATTACCGACGGATCTATCCGTCGGTAGGTAGCCGCTAAATACCAACTAGATTACCGACGGAACGTCCGTCGCCACATATATGCTAATTTAGTGCACCATTTATTTCAGATTTTGTCGCCACAATGTGCGACATATTAGCGACGGACATGAATCCGTCGCTAATGTTTCGTCAAATTAGCGACGGATATGCGACTGATTTTGACGCAAAAATACTAAAAAAATATCTATTGCTTTCTGACGGTAGCCAGTCACAAAGTAGTCGCGAGGCCTTCGCTAAGGCTGACAGATACGATCCGTCGCTAATCCTCCGTCGTCAATTTACTGTATTTTAGTAGTGAGGTAACAGTCAATCGGGACCAACGAAACGTCCCAATGTTCCAGAGAAGACTTCATCGCAGTAGTATTACCTGCAACCTCGTTCCCAGTAGCAGCAGTTCCAACCTTCTGGTAGAGCCCCAACACCACAGCAGCAGCAGAATTAGACTCAAGCGATTATTACATGCTTCTACTGTCGGAGACCAGGACATCATTTTGATTACTACCGCAGAAGGTTACGACAATATTTATCATGTAGATCAGCTACGCACCAGGTAAAAGAATGTCCAACATCATTTATTCGTCAAGGCCCAACAATTACCCAGGGATGATCAGGAAGACTGCAGCATCAAGGACAAAGGCAAGCATTTGTAGCTGTGACTCGACCTGAAGGTATAGGTAAATTAAATAGGTTCCCTTAAAAGCCTTTCATAGTTATAGTTAGCATGCGTGTTTAGTTAATGCTAGATTAGTTATCTTAGTTTTCTTAATCCTTTCATTGATCTATACTAGAAATTATTTTAGATTTTCATTAGTATGCTATGTTGATTATTGAGGACAAAAATCTTTTTAAGGGGGATAGTATGTGGCATATGCTCCCAGATTAAGAATTTAGGGATTTTTTATTTTTTTATTTGACTACGATTTACATTTTATGGTCAGTAGAGGGCCATGCCCAAGCCTATAAGTGTAGTATGGTGTTATTAGGTCACATATGGTCACTAAGGTCCCAGAGTAGCCCCAAATAATTTAGTTTAGTATTTTAGATTTTTTTTACAATTTTTGGAGATTATTTTTGAGAATTAATATATATTTTTTTTTTCTTTTTTTCTTTTATATATATATATATATATATATATATATATATATATATATTATTTGGCTTCCAAGATTTACTGTAGGATTATTTGGGACTATTTTGAGACAATGTATTTTTATTTAGGCTCTAGAAGGTTAAAAATATTTTCTACATTTTTCTATAATTTTTTTGGAATTTTTAGGAATTTATTTAGAGTTATTTAGATTTAAAATTATTTTTAAATTATTTTCTTAATTTAATTATCCAATCAGCAGCGCACAGCCGGCACCCTGGCCCACCCGTCAGCCATGCAGGCCAAGTGGGACATGCCACGTGTCAGCCCAGTCAATGGCAGACTGTGCAGCTGCCATATATGGAAACTTGGCTCTGTTTGGCTCAAGCTAAACCACATCGCCATCCGTTCGTCCATTTTTTAGCGGAGCCATCGTGATGGCGACATGTGGTATGTGCCATGGCTCATCGACTCAAGCCAACAGCCTATATATATATATATAATCACAGAATTCAGAAACCTTATTTACTTGTGGCCGATTTTGTGAGAATTTGCTCTTTGGAGATCCCCGACTTCACGGAGTGATTGCGGACAGCCCCGACCTCAGTTTTGCGTGTCATTTTTTATTGGATTCGTCTCGAGGTTAGAATTTAGAATATATATTTTATTTTATCAGATTTTGCTTTTGATTTTCTGGAAAATTATTTTAGTGTTGCTTGTCCAAATTTTGACACGTCGCACGGTTTTTGAAATCCCGATAGATCCCGAACTCCGATTCGCGATCCATTTGAAGTTTTGGAAAGCTAACACGAAGATAGTAGACAAATAATTTTTCCAAAATTTTAGAGGTTCGTTTACTATTTTATTTATTAAGTTAAACTCAAATTTGATCAGTAAATTACCGATTTGATCACGGTTAGCCATAACGGCGATATCTTTTGACCAAAGCATGATTTTGCGGCATGGTCAATTTTTGTGCACTTGTGGCACTAAAATCTATCAAGATGCACTTCAAAATCTTGAGTTCATAATATTTTACTAGATAGCCAACGGTACGTCTCGATTTGCGTGTCATGGTTTCCAAAATTGAAAACACGACTTTCTATTACCAAACTTCCTTGTTTAAGTTATATTTTAGATTATTATTAGGTTAAATTTGATTTTAAGTGATTTATTCTAGAATTAATTAATATTAGATAAGAAAACCCATTAGCCACTTATTCCTTGATTTTAGAATTAGAATCTTAGAATTGACTTGCAGTTTTTGTGCACGATTCGTAGTACGATGTGCGATATGGGTTGATAGCTTCTAGATCAGCATTCCTCTCATTCTTGACTTGTGACTATGGTTTGTTCAAGGGTTCAGGCAAGTACAATAATACATTATGTTTTGGTACATTATAATGCTTTCCTTATTATTTCCTTGTTTGATATTCCGTTGAGATACGATGGTGACACGGTAGGAATATTGTATCCTTCTTATTGTATCATTGACCCTTATTGATTGTTAGTGAGTCAGGAGGGAAAATACTTTGTAGGTACGTGAACAAACCCAAATATTGTTATTGAATGATAGCTAAGTCATACACTTCACGTATGGGTTAGCTATACCAATATTGAATGATAGCCATCCATGATGTGTCGTATTAGCCTAGTCGTTCACGTATTAAAAGGTATTTAACACACACAGTTGTTTTCAATATTCTTGGTCATAGTTTAGTTCTTTATCTTCATGTTTCTTTTTCATTAGCTTGCTCGTTCAAGATTATTGTTTTTCATGTCCAGTTCATATCTTGCTAGTTCTTTATATGTTCTCTACCGTTACTGTTTTTCATTGATTCTAGCTTATTTTGTGCTAACAATATTAAATGCAATATGGTTGTACTTTGCTTCATTTCTGACTGGATCATTGATATAGGTGAGGATGACGAGTATCTCTACACTTCTTATTATGCACCACTAGAGGATAGTGCTGACGATGTTGGTACCGAGACTCAGGAGCCATGATCGATCTCTGGAAGGATCTACGTTTACCTTTTATGCTTTAGTTTTCCTTTCTTAGTTGGACCGGACTTGTTCCCGGATGGACCATATTATATTATAGATTTTAGTCCCTTTGTTATTGGATTTGGATATCATTATTTTTATTATCTATCGTACTCTTATTTTCTTGGTTTATGTTATTGCTGAGTATGATTTGTATCTGTGATCACTTGTATTTGTGGAGGATTTATTGTGTATACTAGACAACGTTCTACCGCCGATACCGCGATGTAGGCGGGTCGTGACATATATCTAAGGAAAGAATTAGAAGATTAGTCAAGGATGACATTCTCCCAAGTTTGGATTTTAATGACTTTGATATATGCATTGATTGTATTAGGGAAAAGCAAACAAAGCATACTAAGAAAGGAGCCACAAAAAGTACCGGGCTTCTTGAAATAATACATATAGACATATGTAGACCTTTTGATGTTCCGTCATTTGGTAAAGAAAAATATTTTATCACCTTTATTGATGACTTTTCATGTTATTATTTATTTATTTATTGCATAACAAGTCTCAAGCTGTAGATGTCTTAGATATCTATATAAAGGAAGTCGAAAGGCAATTAAATAGAAAAGTCAAAATAGTAAGATCTGATAGAGGTGGTGAATATTACAAAAAATATAATGAATCAGGTCAATGCCCAGGCTCATTTGCTAAACTTCTTGAAAAACTTGGTATTTGTGCCCAATATACTATGCCAGGTATGCCTCAACAAAACGGAGTTGCCGAAAGTCGCAATCATACCTTACTTGACATATTTAGGAGTATGTTAAGCAATTCAACCTTACTCATATCATTTTTGGATGCATGCACTTAAAACACTTGTCTACATTCTAAACCGAGCCCCTAGTAAGGCAGTTCCAAGACACCTTTTGAACTGTGTACCGAAAGAAAGCCCAGTTTAAAACATTTACATGTCTGGGGGTGTGCAGCAAAGATAAGAATATATAATCCACATGAAAAGAAATTAAATTTTAGAACGGTTAGTGGTAACTTCATAGATTATCCAGAAAAATCCAAAGGGTATTATTGTCCAAACCATAGGACGAGAATCATAGAATCCGGTAATGCAAGATTCCTAGAAAGTGACGAAATTAGTGGGGGCAATAAACCTCGAAAAGTAGTTCTTAAAGAAGTTAGGGTACAAGTACCAATGGTACATTTGCCTTCAACTTCTTAACATGTTGTTTGTTCCTATGGATGTTGTACCATATAATAACTAAGGACAACACATTAATGATATTGCACCAGAAAATAATATTAATAATGACCATAATGAGGTTGGAATAAATCATGAAGAGATTATTGTTAATAATGAACAAGTTATCACACATGAAGTTGAAGTAGAACAACCACAACAAATGGAATTAAGAAGGTCTCAAAGACAAAGAAAATCAGCCATATCGGATGACTTTGTGGTTTACCTACAAGAATTAGATTATGATATAGGAATTGAAAAGGATCCAACAACATTTTCACAAGCTATCAAATGTGCAAATTCTAATATATGGATTAATGCCATAAAAGAAGATCTGGAATCAATGCCACATAATAAAGTCTGGGATTTATTAGAATTTCCTATAAATTCAAAAAGAGTTGGTTGCAAATGGGTCTTTAAGACCAAACGTGACTCAAATGGCAATATTGAACGACATAAAGGCAGATTAGTAGCCAAAGGTTACACTCAAAAGGATGGTATTGATTACAAGGAAACCTTCTCTCATGTTTCAAAGAAGGATTCCCTTAGAATCATCATGGCATTGGTAGCTCATTATGATCTAGAGTTACACCAAATGGACGTGAAAATAGCGTTTCTAAATGGAAATTTAGAAGAGGAAGTTTATATGGAACAACCAGAAGATTTTTTGGTTGAGGGCAAGGAACATATGGTCTGTAAACTAAATAAATCAATTTATGGACTTAAGCAAGCTTTACGACAATGGTATCTTAAGTTTAACGATATCATTACTCTTTTGGTTTTAAAGAAAACATTGCTAACTGACGTATATACCTGAAGATCAGTAGGAGTAAGTTCATATTTTTGATTTTCTATGTTGATGATATATTGTTGGCAAGATTGATCTTGGTTTGTTGCACAAAACCAAGAAATATCTTTCTAAGAACTCTGAAATGAAAGATATGGGCAAGGCATCTTATGTGATAGGAATAGAAATATTCCGAGATCAATCACAAGGATTTTTAGGCCTATCTCAAAAAGAATATATCAATAGAGTTCTTCAAAGATATGAAATGAGTACTTGTAAAGCTGGTATAATACCAATTCAGAAGGGGGATAAATTTTGCCTTATGCAATATCCTAAAAATGAATTAGAACACCTGCAAATGGAGAAATTCCCTTATGCATCTTTAGTTGGTAGTCTTATGTATGCTCAAACTTGTACAAGACCAGATACTAGCTTTGCAGTTGGTATGCTAGACAGATACCAAAGCAATCCTGGAATTGAACATTGGAAAGCCGCAAAGAAAGTTCTCAGATATCTACAAGGGACAAAGGACTAGATGCTCACATATAGAAGATCTGACTACCTTGAAGTCATCGGTTACTCAGATTCAAATTTTGCTGGATGCAGTGATACCAGAAAATCAACTTTTGGTTATTTGTTCCTATTGGCTGGAGGAGCAATTTCATTGAAGAGTACTGCAAAGCATAGCATCATAGCTTTGTCTATTATAGAAGTAGAATTTGTGGCATGCTTTGAAGCCACAATTCAAGCTTCATGGCTGCGTAAATTTATTTCAGGACTTGGAGTTGTCGACACTATTACCAAGCCACTAAAAATTTATTGTGATAATACAGCAACAATCTTCTTTTCTAAGAACGATAAATACTCTAAGGGTGCCAAACACATGGACTTGAAATATTTATCTGTTAAAGAAGAAGTTCAGAAACAATGATTGTCCATAGAATATTTAAGTACAAAACTCATGATAGCGGATCCACTTACTAAAGAAATATAACCGAATACCTACTATGAACATGTTGAAAGGTTGGGTCTTATGTGTAGTAAGAATTGAAAGCCATTATTGTAATCTTTATGTAATATGTTCTATGTGATTTGAGATCTCATTAATATATATTTCTGAATTATTTTTCCTAGTTTTTCAAATATTGTACAAGTAATGTTTTGGATAAAAGTTGATCATGAATGTCTTGTTTAAGACTCTAATGTTGGACTATAATGTTAAACTTTTACTTATAGATCATATTGATTGATGTTTTAAGTATGTAGTACATGGAAGGAAAGTATGTCTCTTAATCGACTTACAACCGCCATGACTCACCTTAGTAAATATGTCACTATGATATTTAAGAATTAACCATATCAAGATTTAAACTTAATGTCCTATCAATTGTCTTATTATATTGGCTAAGTGGGAGAATGTAAGAATTTATGTCCCACATGTATAACACAAATTGATATGTTGGTTCATTTAATTGTATTTTCTTTATAGGAGAAAATACATTATTGGAATATAGAAAATAGTCCTCTCTCACACCTCAATGAATAGACACACACCCATTTGCTGTCTAGAAACTTTTGGAAAGAGTTGCAATCTTTTGAAGGGTCATAATGAATCATTGGACACACCATTTAGATGTGTATAAATAAGTCTTATTGTTCCAAAGAAAGAATCAACAAAATTCATAATTTTCAAATTCCCAAAATAAGTGTCCGTAAAAGAGAAAAGATTTCCAGAGATTAAACTTCTCACATAAATTACGGAATAGAGAAAGGTACACTGTTTACATTTCCACATTAAGATTTATATTTAGTGAAAACATGATTCTCAAAATATTGTTTACATCGACATCCAAAAGCTCAATTGATGAAACAATAATTCTACAATTAACCAAAGTTTTTAACCCAAATTAAATGAACTAATACAATATTCCAAAAATCACACAGTCTTTATAAAATGACAACAAAAGAATATAAAGTGTAAACATTAATAACATAAACAAAACTACATTAGACTTCAAAAGGTATCTATTTACAAAATTAAGTTCCTTGAAAGATAGTTCTCAGTGGTAATGGAGTTAAATCCGCCAACCGTCTTATGAAGTTATTGAACAACTGCACCTAGCACTTTGATCGTCGATTGCATCGCAACTAAATCCGAACTTCCATATTTAAGTGCAATAGCCACTTATTGTACTTATCTTAATGCATTAGACTGGGTATATATTTACTGTAAATCTCTTGGCTAGATTTAGCATTATGCCAACATGCTTCCATCGGAATGGCATTAAATACATCTTCCATTACCTTAAGGGTACTAGATATATGGGCTTCTTCTATTCCTATGCATCTTGTATGGGGCAAAACCCCTTGATCCTCGAAATGAGGTTCGCCTTCTTGGTTATACCGATATTGGTTACTTATTTGACCTGCACAAGTTGAGATTCCAAAGTAGTTATGTCTTTATCATCTAGGAGATATTGATATCGTGAAAATCTACAAAAAATACATTGATTGCTACTTTTTTAAATCACACCGAGTTTATTGCCCTCCATAATACCACCCAAGATTGCATATGGTTGCGAACCATGATTTTGCTAATTTTGATTGTAAGCGGATTCTCTTTCTATAAATGATGTCCCGGCGATAATATATAAAGCCAACGTTGCATGTATACTAGATGAAGATGGGCTATATCAAGGAAGATTATACCAAGCACATCGCGTCAAAGTTTTTAGCAGCAACATTAACAAAAGATTGCAGTCAAGCAGATCTGATCCCAGCACAACTTGGCTTATATGTGCACCATGTATATTTCGAAGTCGACTTTCCAAAATATCGTTCATGGGGCATTGTGGAGGCTCACTGAATTTCAATGCTTGTAGTCTGGAATAATAATGAAATTAAGGGGAGTATCGAGAGTATATTCACTTGATCTTAATGTACTCTTTTTTCTATAACTTACAAAAAAATTTCTACTGGATTTTGGAACCCTAAGAAGCTTTAATGAGGCACCCACATCGGGTTGTTGACCATACCCTTAGAGATTTCCTAAGTCCTAGAGATGTATCACATTTGACTCACTTTTCCCCCTTAGATTACATGTTTTTCCTACCAGGTTTTTTGAATCAAGATTTTTTGTGAAGTCTACCCACATTTTCTCATAAGCTCGCGTTAATATGGTACCTGAAGACTAGTAATCATCACTGAAGATTGATGCTTATCGCCCCCAAGGCTGATGTTGATCATCCCTGTAGACTGATATTCATCATTTCTGAAGACTGATGAAGATTATATCTTGAGTTGAGTGCACTCAAGGAGAAGTGTTATAGTTAGTTATGACTACTTAGATGATTGTGCCAATAATATAGACTTATTTTCTATTGATATGTCCATTACGTCTTATACCAACTTCTTTGTTGTATATATTCAAAATGAAAAAAAAAAATTCATGGTGGGGTTCTTGATCTCCACGTACATATAGAACTTGTATCTTTTTTTCAATCTCTTCTACAAGTTCTGAAGGATTCTCCATTAATAGCATATTAAACCAATAAATAATTAGAATATCTAGTTACAACTCTTATTGTTGTAAATATAATTTTATTATTGTCGTAAGGCAAAAACTCAAACACACGAAGACGAAGCTTTCTCGTATATTATCAACCACATAAGTGCATATTACAAGCTATCCCAACCTCTCTTTATATAGGGAGAGAGGCTGGGGGTTATGAAGAAACGAAAGGCCAAAGGGTTTTTGTATGTTACAAGGAGATGAAATAAGGGCCATATGAATTACAACACTCCTCCTTGGCTCTCCAAAAATTCTGCTTGTAAACATCTCTGAGTTTCTTCGTCTGTCTGTAGCTTGCATCTTCAAGTTTGACTATCTACTTGTGCCTCGTCAAAACCTTGCCAAAGAAAATCCAGTAGAAAAAAAACTTTGGTCGAAGGACAAAAGAGTATACATAGGTCAGTGTGATGGGGGTAAACTAACCATTGCAAAGGTGTCTCGTCAAAATATTGTCAGGGAAAACCTAGTAGGAAAAATAGCTGATCGAGGGACAAAAGAGTACACGATGGTTTAGAAGTATACACTGGATACTCCCCCTGATTACAATAGTCCTTAGTGAATAAGAGATTTGAACTGTGTCTCGTTAAAAACCTTGCTAAAGAAAACCCAGTGGGAAAAACTTTGGTCGAAGAGAAAAAGAGTACACAAGCATACATCAGGATGCTTCCCTTTTCACTCGCACTCGACAGGGCACGGGATATACGCACAACAGGGCGTTTGGAGGCGCTCGTTGGGGCGCTCCCCCTCACATGCACACAACAGGGTGCAGGAAACATATTTCACTTAGGCTAGCTCTGAAAGCTTCCTAAGTCCAATCGCTCTGACATGTTTCTGGAACGAGTATTTTGGCAGTGACTTGGTGAACAAGTCTGCACGGTTATTCTCCGATCCAATGTGTTGCACTTCAATCTTCTGAAGTACTTGTTGTTCATGTGTAAAGAACAACTTGGGCGATATGTGCTTGGTAGCATTCCCTTTGATGTAACCATGTTTCGCTTGATCAATAATAGCGGTATTGTCCTTATAGACGACAACAGGTTCATCTGGGTCATATGGAAGATCACAAGTACTTCGAATATGGCCAATAATAGCTCGAAGCCATACACACTCTCTAGGTGCATCATAGAGCGCGAGTAGCTCAGAGTGGTTCGTTGAAGTAGCCACTAAGGTCTATTTGCAAGACCTCCAAGAAATCGTCGTGTTCCTAATGGTAAAGACATAACCAGATTGGGAACGCCCCTTGTGCGGATCAGATAAGTATCCCGCATCGGCGTAGCCAACAAGGGTCACGTTGCTTCGAGTGCCAAAAGCTTTGGACTCACTCAAAACTGCGTAGGGATAGAACAAGCCCAAGTCCGTAGTACCCTTAAGGTAGCGAAAAATGTCTTTTATGCCATTCCAATGGCGGCGTGTTGGCGCGGTGCGGTGTCGAGCTAGACAATTCACAGCAAACGAGATGTCCGGTCTAGTACATTGGGCCAAGTACAATAAAGTGTCTATTGCACCCAGATAAGAGCACTCAGGACTCAATATCTCTTCGTCGTCCTCCTTTGGACGAAATGGGTCCTTAGTAATGTCTAGAGAGCGGACGATCATGGGAGTAGCGGACGGCTTAACGTCAAAATGACTAAAGCGTCTCAACACCTTTTGGGTGTAGTTCGCTTGATGGACAAGAATTCCATCTTTACGGTGCTCGATCTGCAGGACGAGGCAAAACTGTGTCTTCCCAAGATCCTTCATCTCAAATTCTCTCTTCAGGATATCAGCAGTTTTTGACAAGTATTTTTCGGTTCCTATGAGATTCATGTCATCTACATAGACCGCGATGATTGCGTATCCTGAAGTGGATTTCTTTATGAACACGCATGGGCAAAGTTTGTTATTAATGTATCCCAAACAGATCAGGTATTCGCTTAGGCGGTTATACCACATTCGCCCGGATTGTTTCAATCCATATAGCGAACGCCTCAGTCTAATTGAGAACGCGTTCCGTGGTCGGAAACTACTTGATTCAGGCATCTTTAGTCCTTCAGGGACTCTCATGTATATCTCTGTGTCCAGATCCCCGTAGAGATAGGCTGTGACCACATCCATGAGCTGCATATTCAGTTTTTTAGAAACTACTAAACTGATTAAGTAGCGGAACGTTATAACGTCCATTACGGGAGAATATGTCTCCTCGTAATCAATTCCAGGGCGTTGTGAGAAGCCTTGCACCACAAGGTGAGCCTTGTATCGCACAATCTTATTTCTCTCATTACGCTTCCTTATGAAAACCTATTTGTGACCAACTGGTTTAACATTGGGTGGTGTTGGAGCAACAGGTCCAAACACGTTTCTTTTCGCTAAGGAGTCTAGTTCAGCCTGGATTGCTTGTTTCCATTGTGACCAGTCCATTCGTCGTTGACACTCGGCAACACTACGAGGTTCCATGTCATCATTATTCATAATGTCAGTGGCCACTGAGTATATGAACACATCATCGATGACAGTTTTATTTCGCTTCAAAATATCGTCTAAGCTAGCATACTTGACGGATATTTCGAGGTTATCGGCATGATTAGGAATAGGCGTTTCATCTGGAACACGCTCTTCTAATACATCGTCGTGATCCTTAATGATCTCATGTGGCAAAACGCTTTTAACAAGATTTCTCCGCTTCCGGGGTAGAACATCTTTGGAACCAACCAGTCTTCCCTTCTTTTTAGAAATAGCGGCGGACTGGACGGCCGATGGCAGCGTCCTTTGCTCGGCGGGTTCGACAGGAGCAACATGTTTCACAGGAACATGGCGTTCTCAGGGACGTCTATCCTTGCAGGCACATTTGCAGCAGGTATAATTGATCTCGTGACTTTTGCTAGGTCGCTAAATGTGTCTGGTATTTGATTTGTAATATCTTGCAGACCTAGAATCCTCTGCACTTCCTTATTACTATGTGCAGAGGGGGGATCATGATAAGCAACAGCGGGCACATGCCATGCTAATTCACGTCGTTCCTCATCAACGTTAGCGTGCATTTCTCTCCCTAACGACGGGAAGATTGCCTCATCAAAGTCACAATCTGCGTGTCTCGCGGTAAAGAGATCGCCTGTCAAGGGCTCTAAATAGCGAATGATGGACGGAGAGTTATAACCGACATATATTCTTCGTCGCTTCTGAGGTTAAAATTTTGAACGCCTTATCGGCTCAATTGAAACGTTGACTAGGCACCCAAACATGCGTAAATGTGAGATGTCAGGCTCACATACAGTAACCAGCTGGTACACGAAAAGTGGTTGGGTGGCCATGGGCCTCAGACGGACCAAATTTGTAGCATGCAAAATTGCATAGCCCCATACAGATAGTGGAAGTTTGGTGCGCATAACCAAGGTCCGCGCTATCACTTGCAGTCGCTTTATAAAAGCTTCTGCTAGGCTATTTTGGGTATGAACATACGCAACAGGATGTTCATGATTTATTCCCAAAGTCATGCAATAGTCATCGAAAGACTTCGATGTAAACTCTGCGGCATTATCAAGTCTAATAGACTTTATCAGATAATCTGGATGGTGAGGCCTTAACTTAATGATCTGGACGAGGAGTTAGGAAATGCTATATTTCGGGTGGACAACAACACTACGTGTGACCATCTAGTCGATGCATCAACCAAAACTATGAAGTATTTAAATGGTCCGTATGTTGGTTGGATTGGTCCACAAATATCTTCATGAATTCTCTCAAGGAATTGAGAAACTAATCTCGTAGGTTTCACATGGAGTGGCTTGAGATTCGTCTTCCCAATCGAGCAAGCTTGGCATAGGCTTTTCGTATTTATAACGAAATTCTTTCCTCCAAGAGGATGCCCATGCGATGCATTTATAGTGCGAAGTATCGTATTATGACCCGGATGACCCAGCCTGTCATGCCATAGCATAAAAATGCTCTCATCAACTGGCGCTCTGCGAATGATGAGATTACTCTCGATGTGTTGTATCGTAGTGAGATACAAACCAATTGAAAGACTTTTCAACTTCTCCATGATACGCTTTTGGCCGTACTGAGTGGAGGTAATGAAAAGATACTCGAAGCCATGTTCACGAGCAGTTTCAACATAAAATCCGTTTTCTCAAATATCCTTAAAACTCAGTAAGGTACGACTGGACCTTGTAGAATATAAGGCCTCTGATACTTCAATGGGAGTACCATTAGACAACGAAAAATGGGCTTTGCCAAAACCTTGAACAAGGGTTGAGGGTCCCAAAATGGTTGTCACTAAGGTTACTTTAGGCGTTTAGGAGATAAAGTATGATTTATCTCTCAAGATAGTGTGAGTCGTTCTACTATCAACAAGACAATCTACTGCCCCGTGGTCCATGCCTATAAGTAAAGAAAATTAAAGTTTGTCACAGGTTTGAGGAAAGTGCTCGAAATAGAACTTTAATTTATCGAGAAAACAGAAAATACAAACCACCAAAAGTTTTATGACTTAAATCAAATATAGAGAGAAAATGGAGATTCATTCTTCCATTTCTGCTATAAAATTGGGGGTCTTAAGATTTAGATTTTCGCACTCATTGACCAGATTTGCTTCGGCCCGACGTCCCTTGTGATAGTTATCAACTTCTTGGGGGGTCGCCCTGCAAGTCCGTTGCATATGACCATAAGCACCACATTTGTAGCAGAGAGTAGGCGCTTGGCCTTCCACTCTCGCTTTGGGACGACTGGCCCGTTGGTTCTTACCATGAGACTGTCTAGGATTCAAAGGTCCTTGGTTCTTGTTAGAACCTCGCTTTGGGTGACGAGACTTAAACTCGCCTCTGTTCCTTGACTGGGACGACTGGCCCTTGTCTCGTTTCCACCGTGGATTTGGTCCACGGAGAGCGTTTGCATCAGGCATTGAAATTGCCTTTGTTCCAGCAGGACGAGAATTGTTGTTTCTCATTAAAATGAGACTGTTCTTCTCGTCTAGTAAAAGCTGGATGATGAGCTTGGAAAACTTGGTGAACTTAGACTGACGGTATTGCTTCTGGAGTAAGTTGTCAGTGGAAGGAAATGTGGTGTATGTTTTCTCCAATAGATCACTGTCGGTTAATATCTCATCGCAGTATTGGAGAAGTGATCAAATCCTGCAGACTTCATTGTTGTAATCAGTTACACTTTTGAAGTCTTGGAAGCACAGGTTCAACCAGTCATGGCGTGCTTCAGGTAGCCAAATGGTCTTCTGGTGGTCGAAGCGCTCTTTCAGAGAGTCCCATAGCGCCTTCGGCGAAGAAATTTCAATGAACTCCGCCTTCATGGCGTCAGATAAATGCCTGCGAAATAGAATCATTGCTTTGGCGTTCATTGAGCGAGTGACTTTCACTTTACGCTCTTCCTCGTTATAGATGACGTCCGAGAGGCCCTGCGCATCTAGATGGTTCTGGATGTCTTGCGTCCAGTCCAAGTAGTTCTTGCCAGAGGCTTCAAGGATGGGAAAATCAATCTTGATCGACATTTTTCTTTCTTACCGTACGGTGGAATAAGGTGAGAAAACAATCGGTACGTCGGGTCTCCGGCGTTGCACGAGCAACGTGCTGGTAACGTGTCGTAAGGCAAAAACTCAAACACACGAAGACGAAGCTTTCTCGTATATTATCAACCACATAAATGCATATTACAAGCTATCACAACCTCTCTTTATATAGGGAGAGAGGCTGGGGGTTATGAAGAAACGAAAGGCCAAAGAATTTTTGTATGTTACAAGGAGATGAAATAAGGGCCATATGAGTTACAACAATTATTTACTTGTGAGTTCAAGGGATAAAATATGATGTATGGCAAGTATTATCTTAAAGATAGAATAAATGACACAAAAGATGTTAATTATTGAACATTGTAACAGTGGGAAGAATTGATGTACAATTTATTGAACATATTCCACATCGTTCAAACATTAAATATAAAATAAATGGCTCAACCGATGTTAGAGCATCTTCAACCCTATTATCTTGTTTTGTGTTGTGATTCTACGTGGCATGAGGTACAACACAATATCTTTCCTATGTGGCAAAATAATATTCACACAAGACAATGAGATAAAAAAATGTTCTTCAATGCAAAAGTATTGATAAAATGCAAAAGTATTGATAAGCTACAATAAAAAAGTATTTTTTTCAACTTCCAAGATAACTTTTCCGCTTCTTCATTTTGTTAGAAATATTTCTATTCATAATTGATGATGTGGAGACAAAGTAATTGTGAAATATATTGTTTAGATCTAAACAACCAATTTTACATTATTCTTGTCATGTCAATTTTATAATTTATTTTATATTTATATTGAGAATAATTTTTGAAATAAAAATTCATGATTTCTATGTGACCATCATTTTTTCTAAACTCGGATTGGAGATGCCATCTGTTGAAAGTATTACGTTTCCCCCACCCCAACCCACAATATATTTCTGGCACCGTAAGTTAAATGCACCAGTCCAAAACTTTCATATTATCATTATTAGGATCTGAACAAAATCTTTCGATAGCCAGAACATACATTCCAGCCAATCCAAATTAGCTGTCTAACAATAATCACTCTTTCACACAACTCGCAAGTATATAAACGTTTTCCTGCAAGCCGACACTGCCAAGAGAAGGACCATGAGAAGGAAAAAAACGACATAAAAAGAAACAAAAAAAGAAAAGTAATGCAACTTTCTCCCTCTGTTGTGACTGTGTACATTGACAATGATGAGTGCTGGAGCAGAGCTGTCACGTCCTCTTCCTTTCCTAAGTCTGCAACAGACGTCCTGAAAAGGAAACCATGGCCCACTTCTCGTACCATTTGATTTGACATGTCTGCTAACACCTTCGATTAAGCCTACTATAATGCTATTCTCTCCTCCTTTCACTTTACTATATTTATAGGTTAAAATAAGTTGGGTGGTGGGCCTAACCCCAAAGCATCCTATCCTATAATAATGCACCCTCCCTTGCCGACCATGTCAATGTTAGGCCTCGTTTGGTTCACAGAATCTTCCGGTTGGAAAAGAAAAGTGATTACTTTTCTATGTTTGGATGTCCAAGAAATTGAGGAGGAAAGGAAAGTGATTTCCAATGGAAGGGAAATTAGGGGGAAAAGTGATTCCATCAATCCAAGAAGGAATCATTTTTCCACATTGAAGTATTCACTTTCCTTTTCAAATTTCTTGGCATTGCCAAACATCGGAAACAAAAATCAATAGGAATTAAAGTTTCCCAAAGGAAAGAAAATGACAAGGAATTGATTTTCTTTTCCTTCCATTCCGTGAACCAAACGAGGCCTTATAGTATATCCATGTAGTTTAGGGTTTCTAGAGTATGTGAGTGATAATAAGTGTAATGTGCGTAATACAGTACTAAGGGTACAATTCAGACGAGTTGAATCGAATTTGAGCTCAACACGAATCCAATTCAATGATAAATTTAATCCGAATGTTAGTCCAATTCGACTTCGAATTAAACATACAAACTGACATAATATTTAGAAGAAGTTGAAAAATTCGAGTTAATTTTTTTAGAATTTGAACTTTTTATTTAAAAATATAAAATAATTTATATATAAATATATATATAAATTATACGTATATCGGATTCGGATTCTTTGGATAATCCGACACATGAATCGGAATCAAATCCGATTTTTAATTGGATTCAAATATTTTAATTCCATCCGAAATTCGAATCTAATTATCTTCGACCTCATCCTATTAGCGAGTTTATCCAATTAAGTTAGGGGTCAGTCCATCCAAGTTGCACCCCTGTATAGTACACAGGAAAGCGAAAGTGAGGGATAAAAGAGAAAAAGGTAGTTACGAGAGTAGCTGCTACGAGAGTTAGGTACAAAATGGTGTGACCAATGACAAAACCTTTGGCAAAAATAGCAGCATAGCTTACAATATAGCATCACTATTATTTTCCTTGCTCGTGCGACTATCATGTTCCTAGTTCAATCAAATATCTCATAGCAACTTCATCTCTGGTTATGAAAGTAGTTATAACTAATATTTTCAAAAATACATAACTAATATTAGTTAATAATATTAATCGATGTTTAAAAATTCTAATATGATAGGAAGGAGCCAACAATATATTTTAAATATTTAACGCACTGTCAGAACAGACCCAAGTATAACTGTATTCTAATTGCTCGTAATCGGTCTGATCATTGGTATTATTTGGACCATGGTACTCAATCGATTGGATTGATGGGCTGGAAGATGAACTAATGCAACTCGCTGATCTTAAACTTCAATGCATTGAATAAAAATCGAAGGTTGTTTTAGGTTTTTTTATATAAAGGCACAACCAACTAGACAGGGAGCAACAAAAAAATTTAAATTTTTTATTAGGGACTATCAAAAAAATTTATTGGGGACGACATATTCTCTCTCTCTCTCAACCAAAATTTTTTTTTTCCTTCCTATTTTCTTCTTGCAAATTCTCTTCATCTTCCTCTTCCAAGGCTGGAGAATGTTTCTTTTCCAATGTTATGACACCTATGGGGCGTTTGGTTCAAGTTTTTGTGGCTTGAAAATGGGTTTGAATTCCTTACCCATGTTTGGTATATTTAGCATTGGGAATGAGGAGGGAATATGAGGGGCTTAGGGGAGGAAAGCTATTCCCATTGACTTGGGAAGCTATTCCCAGGCCCTCCATTGGGAATAGATTTACTTTCCTAGGAATGATGTTTCGCTATTTTGTTTGGACAGTTATACCCTCTTTTTATTTTCAAATTTTCAACTTCTATCTCAAACATGTAAATCATCATGAAATTAATGAAAGGGTATTAAAAGAAAACTAAATAAATTAATATTGAGAAAATTTGAGTGGCACCCCACTTTTATTACGCTTATTTAAGGTGCACCCTACATGTTTACATGAATGTATGACACCCCCCACTTTCAACGTTTTCCGTCCAAGACTAAAAGTTGACCGCTTTAACCAATTTTTTTTGACGAAAATACTCCCCTGTCTGTTGTACGCTTTCCCGCGTCAACTGTTCGTCTTCCCCCGCCGTGCTCAGCCCCTCTCCACGGCGTCGCTGCACCCCCCCTCCCCGACCTCGCCACATCCCCACGGCCATCACCACCACCACCACTACCACCATCACCACCATCATCACCATCATCACCCTTCATCACCATCAACACCCCCCTTCTGCATAGTGGCAGCAGCGGTGTGGCAGCGCACGGTGGCGGCGAGCGATGGCGCGCGGTGGCAGCAGCGGCACGACGGTACGTGTCGGCGCGCGGTGGAAGCAGCGGTGCGGCGGCGAGCTATGGCAGCAGGGCCGGCGTGGTCGGGGACTGGGAGGGGGCCGACGTGGTCGGGGAGGGGGAAGAAGTACCGGTGTGGTCGGGGAGGGGGCCGACGAGGTCGGGGAAGGGTGGGAGAACTACCGGCGAGGTCGGGGAGGGGGGGTGCGACGACGCCGTGGAGGGGGGCCGAGCACGGCCGGGGGCAGCCACGTGTGACGGGGAGGGGTATTTTCGTCCCAAAAAATTGGTCAAAGTGGTCAACTGTTAGTCTTGGACGGAAAATGTTGAAAGTGGGGGTGTCATACATTCATGTAAACATGTGGGATGCACCTTAAATAAGCGTAATAAAAGTGGGGTGCCACTCAAATTTTTTTCATTAATATTTCTATCCCTTTGTAAACCAAATATGGAGATGAAATTTTTTAAAATTTTGAACTACCTATTCCCAATCTAACCAAACATGGGTATGGAAATGTTGAATTCCTTTTCCATGTGAAAGGAATTGAAAACCTATTCCTAGGGATACAAAAACTTGATCCAAACGAGCCCCTAACACTACTTCTCAATCAAGCTATTTCTTCTTTTCTTTTCGGGTTATTTGTAAATACCTCATATGGTTTATACACATTTTGGTAATTGTTTCCATTGTTTTAAAAACAAAGAACACCCCCCTGGGTGCTTAATTTTTCACTCACTTTCTTCTATGCACCAGGAGATTACAACTAATTAACTCTATAAACCAGAAGAATGTTCTTTATTTTTAAAACAACAGAGACAGTTACCAAAATGCGTACAAACCATAGGGGTACAACTAATTAACTCTTTCTTTTCTTTTTCCTTTCTTCTTCTTTTCATCAATACATTCTAGATTTTTTTTGGAATTTAGTTTCTATGTAATTCTCCAATGTTTTTAAACATTATTTATAAGATTATAAGTTAATAATTTACTAATAGGTACTTTTCTAAAGTTCAAAACCCAAAATTACGATTTTCAACCAAAAAATTTGACACAGTCCTGTTGGGGACGACAGAGGGCTGCCCGGATCCTTACAGTCATAACAATAGTCAGGACAGACATGATGATGATCTGATAGTCCTAAGACAAAATTCTCTGTCAAATGACTGTCAGAACCCTGACTGTCCTAACTATTGCTAGGATTACCAGGTTCTAATAATTTTTAAGACCGTAGATTCTCTATCTTAGAACTGTCAGGATCTTGGGAGTCCTAAGACTGCCAGCATCATGATAGTCATGATTATTTTTAGGACTGTCAGGATCCTAGTAGTTCTAAGACAAAGTTTGTTTATTTGTATACACTACCAAAATACCGCCATTTAGCGACGGACATATATAGCGACGGATTTTGTCCGTCACTATTAACGACCGACTACCGACAAAGTTTCGACTGATTGCCGTCGAAAAGCCGATAATTTTTTATTTTATTTGAAGGGCGAGTACAGGTCGCCAATCCGTCGTTAAATCGACGGACATATAGCGACGGATGAAGAATCTGTCGCGATGCTGTCTCTTAGTTGGCAAAAGTTGGCAAAAAATGTTGAATAAAATTGTCGCAAAATTTAACGACCACATAGCGACGGATATTCCGTCGGCCAGCTAGGGTGGTATAGCGACCACATGCGACGGAATATATCCGTCGCCAGTCCGTCGCTAAATATCCAGCCCTAACTTAAATTTAGCCGACGGGGAGTGGGGGGAGGGAGGACTTTTCATCCCCCTCAAATTTTCTCTCTCTCTCTCTCCAGCCGCAGATTTCTCTCTCTCTCCAGGTAATCTTATCTCTCTCTCTCACTCACTCTCGGTGGTCGGGGCGGCGGGAGGCGAGGGCCGGTGGTGGTGGTGTGGGTCGGGGTGGTGGGGGTAGGGGTTACTAGGGGTTTCGGGTTGGGGCGAAGGGGGGAGGCGGGGGCCGGTGGTGGTGGGGGTGGAGGTCGCGGTGGTGAGGGTAGGGGTCGCTAGGGGTCACGGTGGTAGGGGTGGGGGTCGCGGTGGTGGGGGTGGTGGTCGTTGGGGGTGGGGGTTTCGGGTCGGGGTGGCGGGGGGCGACGGGTTTCGGGTCGGCGGCGGGGATGGCGGTCGGCGGTGGTGGGGGTCGCTGGGGGGGTTTCGGGTCGGGGCGGCGGGTTTCGGGTCGACGGTGGGGATGGCGGTCGAAGGTGGTGGGGATGGGGGTTAGGGTGGGGGTGGGGGTTGCGATGGTGGGGATGGTGGTCGGCGGTGGTGGGGATGGGGGTCGCAATGTTGGGGATGGCGGTCGACGGTGGTGGGGGTAGGGGTTGGGGGCCGGGCCGGTAGTAACACACGCACACACACACGCACACATACACACACACACACACACACACACACACGCACACACGCACACACGCACAAAGTATCGGTATCGGAATATAAACTTAGTATATAAATTAGTATATATGTAAACTTAGTATCAATGTTCAAAGTATCGGTATCGAAATCGGTATCGGACTATTCCTATGAGTATTGGTATCGGTATATAAATTAGTATATATATATAAACTTAGTATCAAGGTTCAAAGTATCGGTATCGGACTATTCCTATTAGTATTGGTATCTGCGATATCGGTAGTATCGGTGGTTTCGGATCGGAGTATCGTATAATAGTATATAAATTAGTGTATATATATATATATATATATATATATATATATATATATATATATATATATAAACTTAGTATCAAGGTTCAAAGTATCGGTATCGGACTATTCCTATGAGTATTGGTATCGACGATATCGGTAGTATCGACGGTTTCGGATCGGAGTATCATAGAAGGATATATATAAGATATCTTAGTAGTAGCTAGGTAAGTGTTAAAAATTAAATTTACTTATGCCAAGCCTTTCGGGCCTATCAGAGTTATAAATTTTTTTAAAAATATAGTATAATGTTGATTACCTCAAAAGGCTTGCATAAGTAAGATTGTATAGAGTGTATCGATATTGAATTTACTTATGCCAAGTCTTTTGGGCCTTCTTGAGAAGTAGGGGAAGTAGAGAGACGAAGTATCGATATCGGACTGTTTTTATGAGTATCGGTATTGATCGTTTAGGCGGCGTCTAGGTGGTAGGGCGAGCCAGAATCCTTTGCGATGGGTGGTAGGGCGAGCCAGAATCCTTTTAAAGGATTATGGCTCGCCGTACTACCTGCTGAGAAGGTTGAGAGAGTCGAATGAGAAGCAGGGAAGTATCGGTTTCGGACTATATATTTTTAATTGCAAATTTGTTTACTTTGTCTTACGAATCGGTATCGGTATCAGACTATTTCTATGAGTATCGATATTGATCGCTTAGGCGTCTAGGCGGTGTCTATGTGGTAGGTAAGTGTTGAAAATTAAATTTAAGATATCGGTATATAATGAGTATCCTAGTAGGATATATATAAGATATCTTAGTAGTAGCTAGGTAAGTGTTGAAAATTAAATTTACTTATGCCAAGTCTTTTCGCCCTATCAGAGTTATAGATTTTTTCGGAAATCTAATATAATGCTGATTACCTCAAAAGGCATGCATAAGTAAGAGTGTATAGAGTGTATATCGTAGGTCTATGAGTGTATGGAGTGAGCCTCCCTACTCCCCTTCTTCTCATTCGTGTCATGAGGTATCCTATTCCGCATAATATGATATACATCTCAACCAAAGTGTGGAGAAGTGTAAAAATATTAATATTAACCAAGGATCAGTATCGAAATCAATATCACCATGAATCTCATAGTTTGTTCTAACAAAGTATAATATAAAACTAAACGTGAAGCAGAGCTTCACATTCACAATATTAGAAGAAAAAAAATTCGATTGGTGGTAGGGCGAGCCAGAATACTTTGAAAGTATTCTGGCTCGCCCTACCACCAATCGCAAATTTTTGAAAGTATTCTGGCTCGCCCTACCACCAATCGCAAATTTTTTTCTTCTAATATTTTGAATGCGAAGCTCTGCTTCACACATTTGGTTTTATATTATGCTCTAGTAGAACAAGCCATGAGATTCATGGTGATACCGATTCCGATACCGATCCTTGGTTAATATTAATATTTTCACACTTCTTTACTCTTTGGTTGAGATGGATATCATATGATACGGAATAGGAGGCTGAGAGAGTCGAATGAGAAGCAGGGAAGTAGAGGGGGGTCAGAGAGGTATATATATTCTGTATTACAGTGCTTCTAAGCAAATAAAAAAGAAGCCCTTCTACGACATCAAAGCACAGCATACAATTGAAGTACTACTAAACATAAGAGAGCCGATGACGATGACTTCTGATAGATCAATTCGACCACGTACCGTTGAAACACATACAAAGGAGAAGACTCACTATAAGAAAAAAAAATCCCTTTTACAACGTTTCATCTACAACACATCCTGAAAACTTTGTAAGGGGGGAGAGGAGGGAGGGGAGGGGTCTTCTACAACCTTTATTGTAAAAATATTATAAAATGCATGTGCAAACAACGTTTTATATTCAAATGTTAAGACTTTTACAATGGAAATATCAAAAGTTGTGTATTACTATCTTCAATAACGTTTTATTAACATTGTAAAACTTATTAATTTTCATAATATTTTAAGAACATTGTAAAAATATCATATTCAACAATGTTTATCAACAATTTTAAACTTGCTATCTTTTACAATGTTTGTTCATTATTGTAAAACTAATTTTATTTTATCACTTTATGAACGTTGTATACATATATTATATTTTTATAATGTTTCAAAAAATTGTAAAAGGGTTATATTCAACAAATTTTATAAAAAAGTTGTGTATTTTACAATATTTATACAGTGTTGCAAATTTACCTTTATTTTGCCACTAAAATAAGTTATAAATGTATTTATCTTTTCATTGTTTTAAATTGTAAATTTGTGTTTGACAAAAAGAGAGACACACCCATCATAACTTACACGTTTCACATGTGTGTGTGGTGGGCGAGGGGGGGGGGGGGGCAGGGTTTGAATTTCCCCCCAATTTTTTCATCAAGTTTAATTTTTATTTGATCATGATAATTTGTTGACAATGTATTTGCTCTATTTTGTGCGAGAAACTAATTAGTTATAGGGATAATTAGCACATAGACCCTAAAATTATACCAGCTTAGAATTTAAACCCTAACATGTAAAATTGAAAAGTTTGGACCCTAGGTTTTTATTTTTGGTTACTCACCTTTACAACATTTGTTGGTTGTTGCCCTAGTACTCATGTTAAGGCTATAATAGAAAAAAATAGGGTCCAAACTTTCAAATAGGATATATTAGGACTACTTCTATCTGATTAATTAATATGAACATGAGATGTTGAATTTTATTTTTAGTTAATCATGTAAGGAAACCTAGTTTGGTTCACGGTGCAAAGTTCATTATAAAAGTGAAAAATCTTGACACTTTTTTTTTGGCTGTGTTTGATTGTAAGAAATGAAAAATAAAACTCGATCATGTATGATGACAATGTTAGTTTTTACATAACATATTGATTTTTATTATTTATTCTCACTTTCCAATAAACTAAACATAGTTTTATATTGCTTAGTCAGAGAACACAACCAAACATAGTCTAGGAATGTACAATAAGAAAGCATAAGTGATGATTCAAGAAGAGTTATTTTGTAGTGCTAAGCCGTTAACAAGTCCAATCTACACGACAAGATAAAGAGAATACACGACAATTAAAATTAGAACGAGGGACCTGCAAAAAATTGGCTTCTTTAAAAGAAAAATAAAAGTCTTCTTATTTTCTTTCTCTCTCCCTCACGTGTAGGCGTCTTTATTTCCCCCCCAATTTTTCATTCCTCCGTGCCATTTTTTGACCCTAAAAATATTTCTATACCCCTCTTCCCTTTCTTTCGAGCATGCACTTTTCTCTCTCTCACGAGCATGCACTTTTCTCTCTCTCTCTCTCTCTCTCTCGATTACAGGTTCGATCACACCCACCTGAAAGCACCCTAGAGGGGGGGGGGGTTGAATAAGGTCAAGCTATCTAATCAAGCACTAAATGATTGCTAATAAACAATTTTAAGATTAAGAGTGCAAGAGAAGCAGTAACAACAATACCAACACCCGATGTATCCTAATATCCCCCTGAGGGACACTCCAGTCCTGAAACTCTCTCCGACTTTAATCCATTATTTGCAAAAATAGTTACACAGTGAGTTTCTATCCGAAGACTCACAATTTTATACACGAGAGCTTTTACCCAAAGATCTCCCCGACTTGAAACTGAGAGCTTTTAGCCGAATACTCTCCGACTTCAACCGAAGGATTTATCCGAAGACTCTCCAAATTCACGAGAGCTTTTATCCGAAGGCTCTCCAACTTCAACCTTTCACAAGAAGGTTTTGATCTTCTTATAATAAGATAAAAATCTCACTTTTACAACTCAAGAACACTCTAACACAATTTATGGATAGACAAGTGAAAGCTTTGGTGGACTGTTTGTGGATAAGCTTTGGTATATTATAAATTTTTAGGCTCAAAGAATCAACCTTGAATGAAGTGGTTCAAGGTTATTTATAACCAAAGCAATGGAAAGTGCAATAATGCAACTTTCAGTCGGTTGACGGATGATCCGTCAAATTTTTACGAAAGTTCGTCGGATCATCCGCCTGCACAGTGCAACGACTATGAATATAGCTGTTGGGATCATCAATGGGACATGATCTGACCGTTGGATTCCAAACGGTAATAAGACGGATTATCCATAGGATTTTTGCGAACGTCCATCGGATAATCCGAAAGGGCACATAAGCTTTTTTGTCGTCCATTCAGATCATCCTTCAAATTTTCGTAGAGATCCCTCGGATCATCCGATTGTCTACCCAAACGTGATATAGATTTTTATCTACCCTAGCTTTCTATTTGCCATTCATTTTTGTGTTTACAATTATTTCTAAGATTCATTACAGACTCTAGATATACTTTAGCAGGTACATGCTTCTTCAGAGTCTTGAAATGATGATGGCATGGCTTGACTTCTTCACTTGATAGATGATGGCTTTTTTTCTTGACGACAGTTGTCAAAAGATACCCAGATTGTGAAATTTGAATATCTTTCGAGGGCTTCGCCTCCGAACTCCCATGGGGGGCGCTGTCTCCTCGAACTCCGTCCGCTGACCGGACAGCGAAACCCTCCGAGTATGTGGCTCCGGAGATGTCATCGGGTGGTTCAGAGAAATCTTGTAGGATACCATCATGTTGGGTCCACCATGATTTCTTTATTGCATATGTCTATGTTGATCTTGCTTATTACTTTCTGCAAATGCATGTTAGACGAACAAAGCAATATACAGTAGCAAGTATGATACAATTAATGCACACTAGGACTATGCTAACTTTAAGTATAATACTATAGTAATAGCATAAATATTAGTGATATCATAATGTTAAACTTAATCGAATAACCATACTAAAAAACATAGTTAGATCATTGGGCTAACACCACCATCCGTCGCCACTTAGCGATGCACATGCATCGACAGGACGACCAATGATAGACATCTAGGATATAAATTACCAGGACGTTACCAATTCGTGGGCTAGACATCACTATTTTATGCGATTAACCATGGGAACACTGCAGGAAAACTATGTAACGATCTAGCGACGCCCCTTCACTACCCGAATTAAGGTGAGACGAATACCGAGCTTGCCTTGTGCTCCCAAACTCTAGCTCTCCATAGAAGAAGAAATGAAAAAGCTTTGGAAAGGAAGTTGGAATGGTGAAGGCAGAATTAGGGTTTGGTGCTCCATGGGAATTTTAGAGAAGATGACTTGAGGAAAAGAAGAAGTGAAATAAAATTTATGAGAGAAAATAATTTATATGTGTGGCCACTGGAGATGAATGAAGTTGAGTGCAATTACAAGTTTGTCGCTCTTCATTCCATTTAAATTTCAAACTAAAAGAGAATGGAAGCTAATTAGTTAGTAAAATTCTAGTCCAAGACTAACGAAATAAATATTTAAACTAATACTTACTAGATTAACTATCTAGTAATTATTTAGCAAATAAAACATAATTAGGCAAAAAATAATAATTCCTAATTAAGGATTTTGAAAAGATGGTGGTTACATTCAGATTCTGCAGATGGAGACAGAAAAGGACCATCCACCGACCGAATGATATGGCTCCGGATCTTCGAAAGACACTCACGCAGATGGTTGCTATCTCGTATATTCCTTTGAGGACCATAATCCTTATAAGATATGTAACGACAAAGCAAGTGTATCATGATATGCTTTTCAATTTTAAAAAGAACATAATTTGTTAGTTTGTTTAATTTTACACATCTATTTATCAAAAGACTAGATGAATACTAAGATGCATTTACCATAAAAAGAAGTGTTAGATCTGGGATTTCGATAATCTGGACTACATCGTCAATGCAAAATTGAACCCTCAGGTATGCATTATTTTAAAGTACTCATATTTTTTCTAACGATGCATTAATATCCCGTTTCGTTGAGTGGTGGCATCCGTATACGAATACCTTAATGAGCTGCTACTCATACTAGTGTATAGCCTTCCTATCCTGGTTTCCTAGGATAACATTTGGTCTTAAAATATGATAAGCAAAACTTAAAGCCAAAATCTATCTCATATCACTTTATAAATTCCTATATCTTATCTTCTCTCCCACTAGCTAACCATTTCTACGTCATATTTTTCTTAAATGTCCCTCCCAATAGCATTTTGTTAAAATAATAAGAATATAATCTACCAAGTTCTTTAAACATCCTCAATCCTTGAAAGTTTAGCATAACATTAATTTCTTGCCTCTCTTTCTAGGCAACTTCATTTTCCAAAATTTTCCTACCCACAATTTACAACTCAACCTGGTGCAATTTATCAATCTATTTAAGGATACTCTAGTTCTATTTTATTCTCAAATTTTCATCTTGAAAACATTTTTTTATCTCATGCCACTACGTTACTCATTCATTTCTTGAATGTATTCTAACATAATCTTAATCACGAGTTTCTAAATAATTCATGACACTCTTTACTCTATTGTTTTTTCAATATTTTATATAAGATAACAATTCCTAATATTCCTATAATTCAATATATAAATTGTATCATTTCTTTTCTCGAGCTAACCTTTTTATTCTTAATTTGAATCTCAACCCTTAAGTTGAATATACAACCACATAACTTGCTTAAGTTAGACACTCTCCATAATCCTCATTACGTCATCATGTATAAACCTTATTGTAATCCTCATCTAAATTTGATTTATGGCACTCGTCAATTTACTTCTTTCTTTAAATTAAAATCTCTTGTAATTGTATCCCTGCCTCACATTAATTATTCTAACTAAGCATAATACTCATATTATTCTTTCCTCCTATAACCGCTATGTTTACCTTAATTCAAATATAACTGTCCTAATTACAATCCTTTTGGAATTCTGACTAACCTGTACCGATCAAGGGTTAGTTCGCAACTATGGTTTACTAGTCCATTCAAGGAAAGATCTCTAACTCTAATCTCTAGTCCTTATTTATGATTACCCATGATAGATATTAAAAACCACAAGCAACCCCTAGACTCTATACTCCTATAAGTATATTCTAAATATCCTTATTCATACGATTGGCAGTTTGTCCTTTTTTAGCTATATGGATAAGCACTATAAAATTCTTACAAATATGTTTAACCACTTTTTTAATACCTAACTTATTAGGTAAGGGTCAAGCCTAGGTTAAGTAGGTACTTAAATCTAATACTCTAGATATAATATTTAATATTGGATAATCTTCTAGTCCTAGTTTTTAATAAGTCATTTAATTCTAAGGCTACTCTAACCATATATAGAGATATTTGTCTAGATCTAGTACAACTTATCTATTATGTCTAATGTTCTACTGCCTTATTGGCCATATTTATCTCCTAGTGGAAGTCCTTTTGACTAATATACTATCTTATTCCAATTTTACTTCCTATCCAAGCACGGTGATATATCCTCCAATTAAAATTTTCAAACTCAATGTAAAGATAAAATTCTATACATGCTTATGTCTAATCTTCACTACAAGAGTAATCGAATGATTCATCCTCAAGTCGTATCTTCTAAAGCCTTCTCTAATGGTGGTATATATATATATATATATATATATATATATATATATATATATATATATATATATATATATATATTCTCTGAATCGTATCCCTAGTCATTTCAACCATTATGAGAATCCTATCTTATTCTCCTAACCAATCTTCCAAAATATATTAAAATTCTAATTCTAATCCAACCTATCTGCTTAAGTAAATGCTAGGAGTTTATATCCATTGATAAGAGAAATTTTATTACTATGGCAAAACTTCATATATAAAATTAAAACTGTCACAGTGTCTAATCGACATATCTAGTAGAAATGTCTATCATCATCCTTCCTACCTTAGATAATCACCCTTTTCTAAAATATTTTTTAACCTTTGCTTCTATCATACGAAAATAACATAACCAAAGGGGGTTCATCAAACACGAGTGTTCGTCTTTCTGAAATAGAAAAAGACAAAAAACAATAATAAGGTGTTCAAGAAGGTACGATTGAGTACAAATATGAGTTTCAAGGGTGATAGTAGAAGTCAAAATAACATTTGTAGTTTGAGATCCTAACACACTTATCATACTAGGTTTGCTCGGTACAATAACGTAACCAAAACGATATGACCTTGACCTATATGGGCCACCATAAAAACCATATCACGATACATCCCTAAAGTACATAGGACCAGAAAACATGGCAATGGCCAGCTACATATCAAGTGGACTCTAACCCAACTCGAATACATATAAGTTGTCTAGCATAAGTTAATCTAACCATAACTAGTCAAATAATCTTGATCTCAAACCATATGAAAACGAATATAATGAATGAACAATATGGTTCATGATTTTCAACCCACTAGCATATATGTTCGAATAGACTCGAAAAAAATGTAGGCTAATCAAAACTAGGTAATACAATAGATAATATCATGGAAAAAATATAAACTAGGAAGAATATAAAAGGCACTACTAGCAATACTTGAATACTCTAAAAGCACACCAATAACAAGTCGATGCAACTCTATCCATAAAGTCCAGTAAACAATTGGAGAGATTACCAGGTCATCAAAGGGACGTAACAAGATACATAATAACATGCCATGATATACTGAATATAAACAAACAACAAAAGAGGCTCCTAACCATTCTACGTGACATATACACTTTTAAGGACAACTTTCAATGCATGGGCTATCTGGATAAATGGGATCGACATAGTCTCCTTTGAGACTAGAGGCCTCAAATACACAGGTACATCTGTGCAGACTGCAAAGCATTCCCGGGATGCTAGAGGTATATATATATATATTTATATATATATGGTGATCACCCCGTATCTCCAACGGAGCATACGGTCACAGGAGAAGTACATAGTAGTCCATTAGCCTAGTAACTGTGCTCCCTACCCCATGCTCCTATATGTGTCGTATCCGCGACACAATACCTCTAATAACTTGTCACGACCCGTACCCTAGAATTCGGGCACAAGAACGTAACAACGCCCAGCCTACGTCGCAGTGTCGGCGGTAGAACACTGTCCTAGGTCTCAATGCATCTAACAGTATAAGACTAAACAATTTATACTCCCCGAATGGGGGTAACATAGCAGAATGTAAACTCAATCACATCTGAGGTAGAGCATGAAGGAAGATAGATACAACATAAAATCGAAAAGAGATACAACAGATAGAAGTCTAAGTGTCTAAGGTACAAACTCAGAATACATCTCAAAGCTCAAATACAGTAATCCATAAAATAAATACAACTCCAGACAACTGAGGATAGCTAACTAAACAACCTCTAATGTGTCTCCTCTAGGCTAGCAGGCAATTTCCAAGTTATCTGTAAAATTTGTCAACGTATCCTGTCAGGAAAATGAGCAAGTACAAACACCAACAGCAGTTCCATATGAATTGACAAATACTATAAGAGACAGTAATAATGAAATACATGACAAAGATATCGGCAACTTGGAAACCATTTGAAAGCCGAGTTACAACCCTTAAACCAAACAAGGACCGGGGTTGTAACCCTTCTTTCGAACAGAACCTAGTCCCATCATCATGGTACAGTATAAAAGGCAGGTAGAGCATATGAGAAATGAATCATAGCATGGTGAAAGTACAGTAAGTAAAGGTGAACTGGAATGTAAGATATGACAACAAATAAATAAAAAGTGATTTGAACTATTAGGGCGAAATGTGATCGGCTGGGAAACACGGAAAGGTTATCCACTTGGCCCGGCAATCACACGAAAATCTCTAGAAAGGGTCATGCCGGCCAACCTGGATAGCCGGCACGGGGTATCTGCTATACCCTACGTGAGATGAGGGTGGCGCTAGCAATAAATAGTAACACACGGAGGCTTTGATCACATAACCCCTAATAATTCCCCCATCCCCGAGTAGTATCACGGATCCGGACATGGCACGTCATGACACAAGGTTCGAGAGCAGGGGGCCAGCCCACTCCCAAATCAATGTCTATACAAGTACAGGAATACGGAAATATCTCATACCCATATACCAAGAAAGTCCAGGAATAACATCTCATGACAGGATCCGACGTATACTAGTCCGTGAACCGTCGTGTCGGGAATCAAGTAAAACACTACGACTGAATCGGATATAGTAGATATCAAGATAATGAAAACTATTAGTGAATGTACTCGCCTGCGGTCCTGAGCTGATAAGTATAGAGGGTCCAACTGAAGCCACAGAGTCCTATTTAAAGCAACACAGATTACAAGGTGTCTGGCTCCTAATTAGAACAACACAAATCACAACATATCCAGAAGGGTAATATAAAGCACTACAATGTATTCTACATGAATCTAGGTCAACTAGGCCAAAGTCAACCCTTGGTCAACTCTGGTCAACTGTACTAGTCAAACTAGGTCAAACTAGGTCATATCCTAACCCAGCAAGTCTTACTAGGCCTAACCAAGACTATCCTAGCAAGCACACATCAATACAAGGCTGTACAATCCAACATACACCCGACTCTATATAGCATGCAATTATTCAATACTCAAATAGGCAAGAATTCACATTAGATATACACTAGGTAATCTATTACTTTAAGCTATATATGTCTACACATATATACACATGCATATATTGGTATTCAACATTAGGTCTATAATCATGGCATTTCAATGGCTATATAAACTTATATATTACAATACAATATGCTACCATATATATAATATACATACATAGCTAAGTTAACTATATTCATAAATACTTATTTAAGAGGCTATGTGTGTGTATGTCAACATGGCAAATGGGCAAGTGAGGGTTAAATGGACATACATAGTGTATACATATCAAAGAGTGTCAAAGTGTAAGTGAACAAAGTGTCAAGTGTGATAGTGTCAATATAGTGTAAGGGGTACATGAGGTAATATATGATTTGTGTTAACATAGAATATTATATCTCATTAACTTGTATATTGCATACATTACATCAATTATTACATTACATTCATGCTTGCATTCATTCATCATTCATTTATTCTCTTTCACTACTATATGCACCATACATTACATACTATGGAACCTACATATTCATTACAAGCCATACTTATACATGCTTTCATTAGATAGGATACTTACACCTCATACATCATTTATTTAACCATTTACTCATGCTTGTATTCTCTATTTAGTTACATAATGTATATACATTAATATGGGTTAAAATCAAATAGAACATTATATTACACACAAGGGTGCACAAAATGCATATGCCGAATAGTAACTCCTACTAATAATCAATACTTTACCAACTCAGCATGAAATAAATTCTAGGATTAAAGTATGTTATAGATCTATGTGTTAGCTTTCCGAAACTTCAAACGGATCACGTTTTCGTTTCCGAAAACTCCCGAAATCGCGAAAACACCGAGAACGCGTTTGTCTTTCGTACAGCTGACACTCAAATAATTTTCCAAAAAGTTACAGAAAGAAATAGGCCTATTAATATATGTTTTTGGAAAGCTAACTTCAATACGCTTCTTTTAAAAAAAATAGAAGATTAAACCGAGGTTTGAGCTAGAAGTTATGATATTTCTAAGTTAGGGCTGAAATTAAAAACGTGGATAAAAATCATGACGGATTTAAATAGTTTGAGCCAAAAGAATACACAATATATATCCTAATTATCCACAACAATAATAACAATAATAATAAGAGGAACCACACTCACAAACTTGATTATATAATCATCATGAACCATTTATTACATATATAAATATAGATACACTCTCATTACAATATATATATATATATATAAATCTATATATGTAACATGAACACATCCACAACACAAAGGACACTCCTATGACCTCCAAATGGACACAAAATGGACACAAATGGAGATACAACCGTGGGGGTCATTCCTATGGGTTCAAAATAGACCTATATGCATGAGGAAATAAAAAGGAGAAGGAATTTATACCTCCTGGTAGATCGAATCGAAGAAAAGCCTTCCCGGAGCGACACCGACACGTAGAGATTCCAAAAGGACACGAACGAGCTCCGAATCCTTCCAAACTTGGGTAGCTTCCTCCTTTTCATGGAGTAGAGGAGAAAAGAAGAAGATTTGGTGGAAGAAGGAGTTGATTTGGTGGAGAAATGATAGGGATTTGCTCTCTAGAAATTTGGGGAAGAACAAGAGAGAGAAAAATAGATGGATAATGACAAATGGGAGGCTCAACCCTATCCTTATTGTGGCTGACCATAAAGGTGGTTTTGTCCTATTAGGAAAAGTCCAAAAGTCCATTTTTTAGTCTATTTACTAATACATTGGTAAGGGGTTAAGTCGGGGGTAGTTTGGTCAATCCTAAAACACTAATCCATATTAATACTAACCAAAATAATTAGTCTAGTCACTAACTAAAATTAATATTATATGGACTAAAATTAATATTATGTGGGCCATGCCTAACTAGTGTGTGGGCCCGCTAGAGTCAAAACTACCCCGGGTCCCCGATACAAGTCGGAATGAGTTGAAATTCGAACCCGACTCAAATAACCCCAAAATATTACAATAAATAAATAAATAATTCCAAAATAATTTAAAAATGAAAAATGATAAAAATACCCCTGTTTCTGGAAACTGGGGGTGACAAATTTATCCACCTTAAAAAAATTTCGTCCTCGAAATTAAAATAAAGCAATCACAGGAAACACATGCAGAAAATAATCTCATTCAAATACTTTTAAAAAAAAATCAGCAATAAAAAATCTCCTTGAGGCACATCAAACATTTATAAATAAAAATTGATACGTATCCGATACGGACACAAAACCATCACACCTATCAAAGATCAAAATTAACAATCACCAACGCAATAAATATCAAAATAATTCAAGGAGGTAAAATGCAAAATATCCTTAGGCCAGAAATGACATTAAAACATCCTAATCACATGGTTAGGCTCTAGGTCAAACAGTCTCTAGGGTTTCACTAGCAAAACATGAAAATTACAAGTCAAGATTTTAAATAGTTTTAAAATGATTTAAAAAATTACCAAAAATTATATCATGATTTAAATGTCAAATCAATAAATGATTAAAATTACAAAATTTCAAAATTAATCTCATTTTAGAAAATTGGGTGTTACAAGTCTACCCACCTTAGAAAAATTTTATCCTCAAAATTAAAATGTCCATACTCCCTCTAGGTCAAACCCCCACAAATCAAAGTCCCAGATTAAAACAAATCATGTGATCAAAAGAACGACATACAGGGTCATTGCATACGGTGGTAGTGAAAGTCTCATCTAGGTATACTAGTCATGCTAAACCAAGACGGTCATAGGGTATCAAACACACAAGAAATCTAGAGTGCTAAACTGGAAAAGATACATAAATAACAAATCATCAAAACTGTAAGACAGTCTACCATCCTATGTGAAAGTTGGTACTCAAAAAAAATATAAAAATAAGAAAGGTAACTTCCAATAATCTAAAAGGGTACAGAAAAAATCAATTTCAAAGTTAAAGAATTGAAAGTCACTTGCATTGGAATCCAATCACAATATATATATATAGAGCGTTAGAGAGGGAAAAGCCGGCATTATGTAATGTTATATGGTTTGTGTGTGTATGGGTGTATGTGAACAGGTTAATATGGTAAGATAGTAGGCATAGGTGTTGACAAAATATACATAAAATTGTATATGAGAAATTGGGTTTCAAAACAACGGTTATCAAGTTACACTAATCATGGCATATTGGTTAAACAATCTACAATACGCAACTTATTTACTCATAACATGCGTGGCTAACCTTATACATATATATATAAAGAGGGTGTGTGTGTGTCCTTGTACAGGGTTATAGCCTAGTATTGAAAGGTTAAAACCAGTTTTAGTTCAGCATTTACATGCAAAGTCTGAAAATAAGCTAACATTTAAAACAGTGAAATATTAACATAATACAGTCTCAGATTTTAGGGTTTTGAAACATCGCAACCCATCTCAATGGTCCTAATACATCCTAACATGATAGAAATGAAATCCTAACATACTATCCATACATTTATCTATGCACACAGTTCAATATTACATGTTAAATCTGAAATTTAACTAAACATGGAAATCAATGTAAAAATGTTAACATGTAACTAGTTTTCAGGATTTTGGAGAAATTTGAACATTAAAAACCAACTCAATGTTTATCACAACTAACATGTAAGAATATGAAACCTAAATTTATATCCCTACTTCCCACAAGGTATATAGCTCAAATATTACATTTAAGAAATAAAACATCAATTTGAACTAACATTTGGAATCCCGCATCAAGGGTTAACATGCACACAGTCTCAGATTTTACAAATTTAAACACAAAACTCAACCAAAATTTTGAATTGAAACCCCACGTATAACATACATGTGCAGTGATGTAAACATAACTAATAATATGAAATTTATATTTAAATTACGAATTTAAACATGAAAAAGCAGAGAACCAGAAATATTGGGGTTTTGACAATTTAAACATCAACAACATATTAATATGTATTTAGATAGGTGGAAAAATCAAGTGTAGCATGCATACGTGTTAGGCAAAGTGTCTGCTACATATATTCATATACATATTCTCATGTCCTAATATAAAAAAATTATTTCTACGTTAAGACTAACATTTAGATTCCTACCAAGATTGCAAGCAGGTGATTGACGTAATCAAGACAGTTTTATTATTATTATTTAATACAAGAATAATAGCAAGGAAGAAATAACGATAAAATCTGTTTTGCTTATCTATTTAAAGAAGAATCATTTTGAAATCCAGAGCTAAATTATCAAATCCAAGATAAAGTCTAGCAAAATTATTGATTCATTGCATTAAGAAGAAACTCATAGCAAGAAGTTACGCAAAGGTTTATAAAAACAGGCAAACCTACTCTTAAGTTAAATAATGAGAAGCAAACAAAACAAAATAATTAATAATAAAAAAAAATTTGAAGGACAGAAACAAAAGTAGAGAAAACATGTTTCGAAAACATTTAAGGTACAATCTGATAATCATACGCGTCTTTCCAAAATCATGGTACACTAAATCCTCGTCATACTAGTAAGCAAGGCTACTATAATCACAGAGTCCTCGACTTAGGCACATACCTCTAAGATCATGGTATTTAACATTTTCGCGATGCCGCTAGCTTGGCTGCGAAAACCTTAAATTCCCACACCCGAGAGATATAGCCAAGTCAAACTATATGTCCTCACCATGCTGGCTAATATGACTGTAGAAGACTAGACTCCATAACTTAGAAGACCTAGCCCATATAATTTTATCTTGACAAAATTAATTTAAATCAACAATGAATACTCAAAAATCAATTCAAATTTATCAACGAACATCAAAATCCAAAAATGAACAAAAATCTATGAAAATACAAACTCGGATGCAACAGCTATCATCAAAATTTAAAATTCAATAATCATCCTTCAAAATCAATAAATACAAACTCAAATTCAATAATAATCCATCAAAATCAAATTCAATAGCAGAAAGTAAAGATAAATCAATCAAGAAAAAAGAGTTTTCAAATCGAAGTTAAATAAGATTCTCAAGGGTCGTCCCAGGAATCTTTCAAGGGTCCTAACTGTAATTGAGTACCTTCAAAATATATCCTAATCCTACTGCAGGCTGTAGTGGTACTCTAGTTCGAATACCACTACACTTTTAGTCTTGACCTGCATGGGCCACCACTAAAAATGTGTCACGACCCGCACCCTACAATTAGGGCACGAGAACGTAACAACGCCCAGCCTACGCCGCAGTGTCGGCGGTAGAACGCTGTCCTAGGTCTCATGCATCTAACAGTATAAGACTAAACAATTTATACTCCCCGAATGGGGGTGACATAGCAAAATGTAAACTCAATCACATCTAAGGTAGAGCATGAAGGAAGATAGATACAACATAAAATCGAAAAGAGATACAACAGATAGAAGTCTAAGTGTCTAAGGTACAAACTCAGAATACATCTCAAAACTCAAATACAGTAATTCATAAAATAAATACAACTGCAGACAACTGAGGATAGCTAACTAAACAACCTCTAATGTGTCTCCTCTAGGCTAGCAGGCAATTTCCAAGTTATCTGTAAAATTTGTCAACGTATCCTGTCAGAAAAATGAGCAAGTACAAACACCAACAGCAGTTCCATATGAATTGACAAATACTATAAGAGACAGTAATAATAAAATACATGACAAAGATATCGACAACTTGGGAACCATTTGAAAGCCGAGTTACAACCCTTAAACCAAACAAGGACCGGGGTTGTAACCCTTCTTTCGAACAGAACCTAGTCCCATCATCATGGTACAGTATAAAAGGCAGGTAGAGCATATGAGAAATGAATCATAGCATGGTGAAAGTACAGTAAGTAAAGGTGAACTGGAATGTAAGATATGACAACAAATAAATAAAAAGTGATTTGAACTATTATGGCGAAATGTGATCGGCTGGAAAACACGGAAAGGTTATCCACTTGGCCCGGCAATCACACGAAAATCTCTGGAAAGGGTCATGCCGGCCAACCTGGATAACCGGCACGGGGTATCTCCTACACCCTACGTGAGGTGAGGGTGGTGCTAGCAATATATAGTAACACACGGAGGCTTTGATCACATAACCCCTAATAATTCCCCCATCCCCGAGTAGTATCACGGATCCGGACATGGCACGTCATGACACAAGGTTCGAGAGTAGGGGGCCAGCCCACTCCCAAATCAATGTCTATACAAGTACAGGAATACGGAAATATCTCATACCCATATACCAAGAAAGTCCAGGAATAACATCTCATGACAGGATCCGACGTATACTAGTCCGTAAACCGTCGTATCGGGAATCAAGTAAAACACTACGACTGAATCGGATAGAGTAGATATCAAGACAATGAAAACTATCAGTGAATGTACTCGCCTGCGGTCCTGAGCTGATAAGTATAGAGGGTCCAACTGAAGCCACAGAGTCCTATTTAAAGCAACACAGGTTACAAGGTGTCTGGCTCCTAATTAGAACAACACAAATCACAACATATCCAGAAGGGTAATATAAAGCACTACAATGCATTCTACATGAATCTAGGTCAACTAGGCCAAAGTCAACCCTTGGTCAACTTTGGTCAACTGTACTAGTCAAACTAGGTCAAACTAGGTCATGTCCTAACCCAACAAGTCTTACTAGGCCTAACCAAGACTATCCTAGCAAGCACACATCAATACAAGGCTATACAATCCAACATACACCCGACTCTATATAGCATGCAATTATTCAATACTCAAATAGGCAAAAATTCACATTAGATATACACTAGGTAATCTATTACTTTAAGCTATACATGTCTACACATATATACACATGCATATATTGGTATTCAACATTAGGTCTATAATCATGGCATTTCAATGGCTATATAAACTTATATATTACAATACAATATGCTACCATATATATAATATACATACATAGCTAAGTTAACTATATTCATAAATACTTATTTAAGAGGCTATGTGTGTGTATGTGAACATGGCAAATGGGCAAGTGAGGGTTAAATGGACATACATAGTGTATACATATCAAAGAGTGTCAAAGTGTAAGTGAACAAAGTGTCAAGTGTGATAGTGTCAACATAGTGTAAGGGGTACATGAGGTAATATAGGATTTGTGTTAACATAGAACATTATATCTCATTAACTTGTATTTATATACATTACATCTATTATTACATTACATTCATGCTTTCATTCATTCATCATTCATTTATTCTCTTGCACTACTATATGCACCATACATTACATACTATGGAACCTACATATTCATTACAAGCCATACTTATACATGCTTACATTAGATAGGATACTTACACCTCATACATTATTTATTTAACCATTTATTCATGCTTGTATTCTCTATTTAGTTACATAATGTATATACATTAACATGGGTTAAAATCAAATAGAACATTATATTACACACACGGGTGCACAAAATGCATATGCCGAATAGTAACTCCTACTAATAATAAATACTGTACCAACTCAGCATGAATTAAATTCTAGGATTGAAGTATGTTATAGATCTATGTGTTAGCTTTCCAAAATTTCAAACGGATCACGTTTTCGTTTCCGAAAACTCCCGGAATCGCGAAAACACCGAGAACGCGTTTGTCTGTCGTACAGCTGACACTCAAATAATTCTCCAGAAAGTTACAGAAAGAAATAGGCCTATTAATACATGTTTTTGGAAATCTAACTTCAATACGCTTCTTATAAAAAAACGGAAGATTAAACCGAGGTTTGAGCTAGAAGTTATGACATTTCTAAGTTAGGGCTGAAATTAAAAACGTGGATAAAAATCATGACGGATTTAAATAGTTTGAGCCAAAAGAATACACAATATATATCCTAATTATCCACAACAATAATAGCAATAATAATATGAGGAACCACACTCACAAACTTGATTATATAATCATCATGAACCATTTATTACATATATAAATATAGATACACTCTCATTACAATATATATATATATATATATATATATATATATATATATATATAAATATATAAATCTATATATGTAACTTGAACACATCCACAACACAAAGGACACTCCTATGACCTCCAAATGGACATAAAATGGACACAAATGGAGATACAACCGTGGGGGTCATTCCTATGGGTTCAAAATAGACCTATATGCATGAGGAAATAAAAAAGAAAAAGGAATTTATACCTCCCGGTAGATCGAATCGAATAAAAGCCTTACCGGAGCGACACCGACACGTAGAGATTCCAAAAGGACACGAACGAGCTCCGAATCCTTCCAAACTTGGGTAGCTTCCTCCTTTTCATGGAGTAGAGGAGAAAAGAAGAAGATTTGGTGGAAGAAGGAGTTGATTTGGTGGAGAAATGATAGGGATTTGCTCTCTAGAAATTTGGGGAAGAACAAGAGAGAGAAAAATAGATGGATAATGACAAATGGGAGGCTCAACCCTATCCTTATTGTGGCTGGCCATAAAGGTGGTTTTGTCCTATTAGGAAAGTCCAAAAGCCCCTTTTCTAGTCTATTACTAATACATTGGTAAGGGGTTAAGTCGGGGGTAGTTTGGTCAATCCTAAAACACTGATCCATATTAATACTAACCAAAATAATTAGTCTAGTCACTAACTAAAATTAATATCATGTGGACTAAAATTAATATTATGTGGGCCATGCCTAACTAGTGTGTGGGCCCGCTAGAGTCAAAACTACCCCGGGTCCCCGATACAAGTCGGAATGAGTTGAAATTCGAACCCGACTCAAATAACCCCAAAATATTACAATAAATAAATAAATAATTCCAAAATAATTTAAAAATAAAAAATGATAAAAATACCCCTGTTTCTGGAAACTGGGGGTGATATAACTGCTAAGTCTTCTAACATGCATCTCTATTACCGGTTAATTAAGTCCTATCGCACGTCCCATACATATCGATGGCATGTTAAATATGTAAGTTCGTATTCTATATGGCACTCACAACTCATGGAATACGTGTCAAGTCCAACAAAGATATAAAAATTCTTCACAAACATAGGGTAGTTCACTAAAACTATGTCATCATGCATAAAATAAATATAAGTAACGTAAAACAACTAGCATAGTCGTCTGCATCCAAGTATGACTTGAATGCACAGTTTAATTTGAATAAATAAATAAGAAATAATAGCATAAATATAACATGTTAAAATAAATATAAATATACAATAATCATGACATCTATGTCCCTTGATCGCCTCTAGCCATCCGCGTCTCCTGCAGCACCATAATGCTACGATATGTTCTCTCGCTCATCTCTATGATGGTGCGCTCGAGCGTATCAAATCGTGCATTGAGCGTCGCATCGTCCATATACGACTGAGACTGGGGTTGCTCCACAATCCTCCTCAGCATCTCGTCATGCAGATCAACAACCTGTCAGACAACGCTCTCCTCGACTCGGGCCGACTCCTGTCAGGGCTATGGGGAATACACACTAGCAGAGGGCACCTTGGATGACTGTGCCATAAAAAGGAGTTGTAGAATCCCGTACCGTAGTACATATCCCTATAAAGACCCCCAACGACGATCATCCAGAGCTCATCTGTAACGCCCCAAAACTAAAATACGTAGGACTCGGAGAACGTATACATGCCAACTACATATCAAGAGGACTCCAGTTCAACTCGAATACATATAAGCTGTCTTGGTGTTCTAATTCTATATATAATTCACTATCACATATATATCTTAATTGACAAGATAAGTAACATCAAGAATAAATAGTATATGCCATGGTATGTAGCCCAATAATATATATGTTCGATTAGACCCAAAGAACGATACGGGTCTACAAAACAAGACTAAATAGCAGAATAAAAATAATAAATAAATATAAAACACGATAAAATACCTGAGCCAGATACAACAATACCTCCATGATCAGCATACTATCTCTGCATGAATAACTACTTGGAGAGATCACCAGGCCCTTAGGGGACATAACAAGGTATTGAAAAATATACCGAGTAATAGTAAAGAGAATATCTATAAACGAAGGATAACTACCATAACCATTTAAGTGCCACTATACAGTTGAGGACAATTCTAATACCAGGCCCAGTCGTACTGGCAATCACCATAGCACCGTAATATGATACCGATGGGTGAATGAGTAAACAAAGCCATAGCTCTACTACAGAGACCATGACCATGAGTAAAATAACCAATTTCTAAATATGGAAGCATGATCACGAGTCTAGACATCAGATATTTTAGTAAAGTCCTCCCCTCCCTATGCTCTAAAACTATCCACTCAAGCCACATATGAATCATATACCAGTAGCAAGTCACACAAGCTAGTACTACATGCTATCACAGAGTCCCTGGCCACGAATATCTCATGTCAGACTCCGTATCATATCATCATCATCCATCGTGTCCGTGTCCTATGGTCCATCATGTCAATGACCATGACATAATATACCCAATATCTAATGTCGATATACAATGTCAATAAAATGACATCGACACCCGAATACGATACGGACATAAAATACCGACCAATCCTACGTCATGAAAATAATGAATAAGAATAATGCAACAATAAAAAGGAAAAGACAGTAAACTGTAACATTGGCAAGATACATTTGCCTGTAACCTCTATTTGTGTGTACGTCTGACCAACTCCAACGTCCTTGCTACTCCCGCCGAGTCCACCTATAGTAAATATCCTATTATTAATAACATTCTAACGACTTACCATATATGAACTTTTCATATATGAATCATAATAATATTTATACACCAAAGATAGTCATAATGTCTATACTACACAATATAACTTATAAACTACCAAATCTTCCTATAAAAGTATTCTATTACCAACATAAAATTTTAATTTAAAACCTAAAAAAATATTTATAAATATTTTATATCATTATTTATTATATTTTATTGGTAGAAAATCAAGTATACAAGTCCTAGGTTGATTCTACAATAATGACGTTCCTAGACTAGGTATACGATATGAGCCCCGAAACAAGAAATATTTAAAAATAATTAATTTTGAAAAAGTCACAAAATTATATATTTATCATAAAACATGAACAACATTTAATTTGGTCATGGTATACGAAGTTTCAAATCAATTGGACACGTAGAACTCATAGATTTTGGTGTTTCCATATTATGGTAAAACGTCCGAATTTTTAATAAATAACAAACGAAACGAAAATGTTACAAAAGTATATGTGTTGGAAAGATTAGGAAGTCTAGTTTTTTACCAAAAATATATGGAAGGTCAAAGTGGCCCAAAGTGGATAAAAATTAGCTCTCAACAGAACTAGTATGCTCTAGACACCTTTCTATAGAACAGACGTCTCGGCCAAACCGTTTGGAACTATATGGGTGGCCAATTGGACATGAAAATAGACAAAAATATCTTTCTATTAGTTTTAGCTTCACGAAAAGATAAGGTCGGGAAGTACATGAAACCCTAGATGCAAAATAATGTACTTGTTAGAACAAATTCAGACTTAGATCCCAAACTTCGGTTGACTTGTAGGGCTATTTTGGTGTACTAGAAGGGATTGTGAACGTATGAGGGGTTGATAGGATTGTGTAGAGGATCATGTTAACTTCACAAGGAATATTTATGGAGCATCATGGGAGGTCGAAAAGGGGTCAAAATTGCTGTTACGCCATAAGGTGCTGCGGCAGAATTGGACTAGGAGAAGATTTCGGTTTTTGTAATGTATATAGAGAGGAGCTATGGTTTTTGAAGGTTAAAATATAAAACTTTTGAGTTTTATATGTTAGGGTTTAGTGGAATTTGGCTTGGGTTGATTTGGTTGCCTATTTTAAAATATACACAAAGTTTTATATCCTAGAATTTAAACCGAGTCCAAAATAGAAAAGTTGTTATGTAGTTGGTTTAAATTATATTTAATTAAAGTGGCTGCATATTTATCCACATAAATCAATCTAATAGGTATAAGATATTAGGACACCCTAAAATAGGCTCTAGTTGGACTAGTTTTTGGTCGATAAATTTTTTGTGATCGATTTGAGTCCAATATGTCTATAGTTTTGACTTGTGTGCCATTTGAAAATAAATGGCATAGAGGAACTCAATTGAGTAGGACATCATTGGCATGTGTGTAGTAGGCTTAAAATACGTCAAAACTATATATTAGGTCAAAAAGTTCGAATGGGTTTGTGAATGCTCCAATCATAAAATACGTAGGACTAGACATACGAAACATGTGAGTTGCATGCATACGAAGAATACTCAAATATATGGAATCCTCGTACACATACATAAGCTGTAAATAATAAAAATCATAGGTCAATCACAGCTCATCTATATCTCATCCACAGAACACATGAAATAAAGCAATAGTCCATATATAATAAAATAAAAGAGTCAAAAGATATATAGCCGGGTGGAAAAAATCTACTACCAAATAGGTATGAAAAATAGTTTGAGATAACTGGAGTCCGACCTCCTAAAGAAAAATAAAATAAACAAGAGTAGCAATGTCATGATTAATAAACTAAATCACTAGATCTCGGAGGACGAGACCTCATCAGCTATGAAAGATGGATCTAATGCAGAATCATACTCCTCGGGAAAGCCCTGGTTGTCTAGTCCTGGAGAGATTACTAGGTCGTTAGAGGGACGTAACAAAATCCAAAAAATATGCTATATAAATTTTAGTAATAGATAGATGAATATGAAAACGACTAATACAGTAAATAGACATACAAAGGGTGTCCCTAACCATCTATGTGCAATTTAGAAGACATCTCGATGTATGGGCAGATAAAGGCTGACTCCCCTATGACTAGTGCACAACTTACGCTACACACACGTCTAGGTATCAGTACTATCAAACGACATAACTCGAGGCTAGCGGCCTCCGTGACCCATCAGTCCATATAGCTCAAGGCTAATGACCGCCGTGACATGACTACCGTAGTATATAGTTACTATAGCTTTTAAATTGGGTAGCCCATACATCTAACTATCATCTCCCTCCCGAATGTCACTGACCAAGTCGTATTCATGACTTATCCAGTTTGTAACTATAGGAGTCTCTAACACACTAGTTATACTAGTTACATTCTAACCGTCACATGTCTTATACGTATCGATGGTTAATCTAATATGCGAGGTTATGTCCTATACGAGACTCCCAATTTGTAGGACACATGCAACATAGTCAAAGGAGATATAATAATATCCAACAATCATAAGGTAGTCCGATAAAATTAGGTCAATATGTATCAAATAAAATAAAGCCACGGAAACGATTAACACTATCGCTTGCACCCAAGTATGACTTGGATGCGCACTGTATAATATATAAATGTAAAACAATATAAAACAAATAAATAAATGTTGAAAATAAATATAATGAACAGTAAATATAGCAAGGTATCTTGCCTAGAGGTGCTGTGCATAAATAACAATGTCCAGTCACTCAGACCGTCAAGAAACAAAGAGCAGTGAAGGTTAACTCCCACAAACGTCCTTGGATGCTGAAATAAATATTATGAAACTTTTGGCATAAAAGAAATGTCTAAGATCGCCTACCCATAAGTTTAATTCTGGACACAGGGGCAAAATCATGATTTTGGGCCAAATCAGTGACCGTCGTTAGACCTTCTTTGTACCAAAAAGTGTGACAATATCTACGGTCTCTAAAATCATCAAATTATATGTATATGGGTTCGGTTTGATGATACAAACTCAACTGTATGTCCAAAGTTAAATTTCGGTGAGCCATGCACAAATTTGCCTTGTGGATCAGGTCACGGTCCGTCAAAATAGCGTTTCGGTCGTTCTTCTCAGAATCGGGTATTTATTTACTTTATATTAAAAACACTTATTTAAATTTTGAAACCCTTAATATTATTAAACAAAATATCATTTACAAATATTTCTAAAATAAATAAATATAAAAATAAAAAATAAAACCAAGTACAAAATAATTCTTAAAGTAAATGAATATTGCAATAAATAAACTTAGGGTGTACTACTAATACGCTAGTCATGGCACATGAATGCACTAGCCATGCCTTATTTTCTAGTCTACATGCATACTAAAATTTAACCACGACTAAGACTATATTAATTTTTTTCCAAAATAACTATTTAAGCAAATATAAAATAAAAAAATATTAAATTTTTTGGGGCTTTATATCGTACCCAACTTATGAAAATTTTATCCTTAAAATTAAAATAAATCTTAATATCGAAGAATAACGAGACTAAATATGAAGGGAGAGTAAGTACGTCAATTGTAACTCGGTTTCCGAAAAAATGGAGGAGATAGTCATAAATGAAATCCAATTTGACGCCATATTCTACGAGATAGGGTATTCTTAGTTTATGACTCTACCCATCTTATAGAAAAAGGCCAACCGTGAAAATCGTCGTTACAAGACTTCTGAAAAAGTCAAATTCTAGGAAAAAAATGGGAATATTATATACTTCTGACCATAGCCACAGATCCTGAAGGAA